>CM052716.1:20982597-21171776 GCA_028551405.1 Uromys caudimaculatus | reverse complement strand
TCTCTTCTATTAGATTCAGTGTAACTGGTTTTATGTGGAGGTCCTTGATCCACTTGGATTTGAGCTTTGTACAAGGAGATAGGAATGGATCAATTTGCATTCTTCTGCATGTAGACCGCCAGTTGACCTAGCACCATTTGTTGAAAATGCTGTCTTTTTTCCACTGAGTGGTTTTAGCTCCTTTGTCGAAGATCAAGTGACCATATGTGTGTGGCTTCATTTCTGGGTCCTCAATTCTATTCCAAGTCGCTGAAGAAAGAAATCGAAGAAGACCTCAGGAGGTGGAAAGATCTGCCATGCTCATGGATCGGAAGGATTAATATAGTAAAAATGGCCGTCCTGCCAAAAGCAATCCCCATCAAAATTCCAACTCAATTCTTCATAGACTTAGAAAGAGCAATTCTCAAATTCATTTGGAACAACAAAAAACCCAGGATAGCAAAAGCTATCCTTAACAACAAAAGATCATCTGGGGGAATCTGCATCCCTGACCTCAAGCTGTACTACAGAGCAGTAGTGATAAAAACTGCATGGTATTGGTACAGTGACAGGCAGGTAGATCAATGGAATAGAATTGAGGACCCAGAAATGAACCCATGTACAGTCTTAATAAACTTTTCTCATCTGGATTGAAAATGCTCCTCCAAGATCAAAGAACTCCTGATATCATGCCAAAAGAAAACAGAAAGAACCTTCTTTAGAGCTGTTTCTAAATTATTAAAAGTATTTTTTTTTTTTTTTAGTTTTTAAAGTTCTAATTTAATTATATAATGTCTCTCTTCCTTTTCTCCTTTCTTTCACCCAACCTTTCATCTTACCCTTACATGCCCTTGATTTTTGTCAAGTTCACAGCTTCCTTCATTTAGTTGTTTATATACTTGTACAATGTGACTTGTATGCATCTTTTCAGGGATGCTCATTTGGTACTGGACAGTCAATTGAGATCTTTTTCCCTGATGAATACTACCACAGAATGAGCACTAAAAAATCACATAAAAAAGAAAAAATATATTTGGTAAGAAAAAAGTATCAGTAATGAAGTAATCATTTTCTCAAGCAAGAGTTGGAAAGCTAAGTGCTTGGGTTGAACAAAGTGAAAATAAAAGATAAAAGAAGATAAAAGAAAAAAAGATTTGATGCACAATTAGAAAAAAAAGATACCAGATTTTATATTCATTTTTTTTTTTGGTTTTTTTTTTTTTTTGGTTTTTCGAGACAGGGTTTCTCTGTGTAGCCCTGGCTGTCCTGGAACTCACTCTGTAGACCAGGCTGGCCTCTAACTCAGAAATCCACCTGCCTCTGCCTCCCAAGTGCTGGGATTAAAGGCGTGTGCCACCACTGCCCGGCTCAGATTTTATATTGAAAATGACTTTCACACAAGCTATGGTATGCCAGTAGTCAAGCACTTGAAGTATTAAAAGAAAACAAAGTAACTTTTTCTGTTAAAAGTTAAAAATTATTGAAAAGAAGGTCCTTCATAAGCCACAATATCTATATAGCATTAATTTTTTCCATAAATTGTAATATTTTGAAATTACAATTTTAAGAGAAATAAGTTTTACAACATATACTGGCTGGTTTTGTGTCAACTTGAAAGAAGCTGCAGTTATCAGTTGAGAAAAATGCCTCCATGAGATCCAGCTGTAAGGTATTTTCTCAATTAGTGATCAAGGAGGGAGTCCCACTTGTGGGTGGTACCATCTGTGGGCTGGTAGTCTTGGGCTCTATAAGAAAACCAGCTGAGCAAGCCAGGAGAAGCAAGCAGGCCAGTAAGTTACATCCCTCCATGGCCTCTGCATCAGCTCCTGCTTCCTGAGCTGCTTGAGTTCCAGTCCTGACTTCCTTTCTTGGTGAACAGCAAAGTAGAAGTGTAAGCCAAATAAACCCTTTCTGTCCCAACTTGTTTCTTGGTCATAATGTTTGTGCAGGAATAGAAACCTTGACTAAGACACAACATATAGCAGCTAACTAGATTTTTATCATTTTAAGATATTTTATACTCACTAAAATGTTTAGTTTTTGCATGTTTCTTATTAAATTTATAACTTTTAAGGCAAATGGAAGTAGTTTCATAGGAAAGACTGAAAACGATATTGAACAAGTAGAGAAGCTTCACAAACAATTGAAATACAGAACCACACAATTTTCTTTTCTTTGTTCTTTTGTGGTGCTCAAAATTAAATTAAATCTTTTGAGGTAGAAGTCCATCACCAAATTACACTGACAGTAAGTAACAAACATTCCTGTATGTATATGTATGTCTTAATTATATACTTATTTACTGTGTATGGCATGCCTGTTTAACAATATCAACAAGAAACATAGGGAATGTAAAAACTATATTGTTGGAAAAACAATCACAGCTCAAGTACTATTTTTACTAAGATAACAAATTATTTTAATTATTTATCAAACTTATAACAAAACTTGATCTATTTTTACTAAAATATCCTGTGTGTAACCTGCATTGCAAGCATGATAAAATCTTTTCACTCAAAAAAGATAAACAAAAACCAAAAAAAGCAAAGCAAAGCAAAACAAACAAACAAAAACCATCCATATCTTTTCCCAGTGTATAACCCTCAGTAGAATCTTTATCTAATTGCTTTTATTCATGAAAATTGAGGAGCTAGGCTTAATATCCATTGTCATTTCTATTTTGTAGTTTAATGATATTATAAAATAATATTCTAAAATTCAACTATAATTCAAAATATAACAATTACATTATAAATTACAAATTACAATAGAAAATACTGTGTAAATTATTCTGAGTTTCGAGAACTTCCATGGAGATTATATTTTATGATATTTAGAAACAATATCAAAGTGATGAAAATTTTATCCATCTTTTACATTTCAAAACGCATAGTTCTAGAACTCTAATCTAATCTAATTATTTTATCTTTTCTTTAACGATTGAGTTAGTTCTGGGTTGCAAATGCTGATGTGAAATATTGGGAACACAAGCAAGGTAATTATAAATGACAACAAGCTTAGGAGAATACTTATAATAAAATATTGATATCAAGAGAGAGCACATCACAAATCGAACCATGCCAAAGCTAAGGAATAAGCCTAACATGGCATTGGCTCACTTTGTTTGACCCAAGTGCTTAGCTTTCCAACTCTTGCTTGAGAAAATTATTACTTCATTACTGATATTTTTTCATTACTGATATTTTTTCTTTCAAAATATATTAAATTTTATTTTATTTTATTTATTTTACTTTTTACAACA
The DNA here is from genome assembly GCA_028551405.1 of Uromys caudimaculatus. Lineage (NCBI taxonomy): Eukaryota > Metazoa > Chordata > Mammalia > Rodentia > Muridae > Uromys > Uromys caudimaculatus. The sequence goes on along the minus strand of CM052716.1, from coordinate 21,168,535 downwards.
ATCACAATTTTATTACAGTTCTATAGGTCAGGATTTCAGAATGAGTCTCAAGGGACTGTGTTGAAGCTTCTTACTGGTTGATTCTATATAGAGTCTTCCAGCTCTGAGGTCAATGTTATGCCGTGGATCCTGATGCTTTACTTCTGACATCACACTACATTCTTGATGCTTTGTCTTCCTTGTATAGAACCACATACCCAGCATAATATTCTTGACCCAGGATTCTCAATTTACACAAACTTGCAACATTCTGTTTGACACTCAGTGCAGTTTAAAAGCAGTTATAGGACTCGGGATACCAAAATCTTTGGATAGTATTGTCGTTTCATTCTGTCATCATGATAAAATACTCTGATCAAAAGGAACATACAGGGGAAACAACTGATTTCCTTTATGTGTTCAAATCGCAGCCCGTTACTAAGGGACACCAGTTTAGGAACTTACACATGAGCATGAAGTAGGATTCATGCAGAAGCATTGTAAATGGTCCCAAGTTCAAAGAAAATCTGAAAATATGGTTACGAGAGACATCTACATTATTTAAAAAGTTGTTTCCAGGTGTAAATGAGCAATCTAAATTTTAGAAGTAAGAAATAAAATACATGATCCATATATGCTTTGATATTCAAATTTATGTGTTTATGACACAATACAATATTTGTACATATATACATACATGTGTGTATATAGGTGAGAATACCTCAGTTAGATAATATACCTGATGCATGCATACGAGTGAAGATGTAAAGTGTTTCTTTATTATCTAAATGTGTTTTAAACATTTAACAAAACTCATTCCTCTTAATTTCAATGAGTTTTCCCATTGATACTACAAAATGTCCAGGCACAAACTGTTGTTACTCTTAGATGGTCTATCTCATCCATGTACAGTGTATTTATTACGAAAAATTCCACTCACTATTTCATAAAATACATCTACTTTTGCTCTGGTTCAATATGTAAACTCTATAATTATATTTAGAAAATAATTAAAATACAATTATTTAATGATTGCCAGTATATTTACCATTCTTCCTCTCTTTACTATGGGTCATTTGTTGATCTTAAATTTTACAAGATTTACCCAAAAATGTTTATTTTCTAATGTGTATTCCATTTCAGCATATGTATGAATTTTATTTTGATATTTATCATTATTTGCAATCAAAGGAAATAAAAATCTCCTTAATTAACTGGTTTGGTTACCCTTTTTTATGTGTTTTGAACAAGATTGAGATTCCAAGAAGCACTTTAAAACTACATTAATTAATAAATATGTCATAATATCTTCACCGGTCTACTTTTTAATGATTTTACTTACCTAATAGATGAAAGATTGACAAAAGTGCATGGAACTCTTGAGAGACTAGGGCTAACTGTGGTCACAGTTAGTACAGATCTGTGTTTCTAGTGATCATATTCTGTTTGTTCTAAAAATAGACCTGATAGAGATGAACAGACCAGAAAGAGAAGCGAAGAAAAGAAAATCAAATGAATTTGTATGGCAATTTGAAATGTATTCCATGTCTACAGGCTAAATTTGATGAAAATTGTTGTATATTGAGATAAAATACGAGTTTTATATTTTCTAGTCCTTTCTTTGAAACTTCCCTATATATTTTTTACAAAACTTTCTAATTACTGGATTAGTAGAGATGTTTCCTTGGTTAAGACCAATTGTTGATAGTCCAGAGGAACCTGATGTAACTGATAAATAAGGACACTTAGCAAGTTCTGTGACTCCATTCCCAGAAGCGTGGATGCCCCCTTGTGGCCTCTAAAAGAGTATTATGCAACTGATAACATACCCAGAGCCAAAGCACCAATGCACATTAAGAAATAAAAGCAGTGAAAATTAAAAAGAAAAAATCAGTCAGTATATCTCCTAAAGAAAATATAGGATCTGGAGAGATGGCTCTGTGGATAATTGATTTGTTCTACAAACATGGGAGCTGAGTTAAGATTCTCAGAACTCACATACAGTATTAGAAAAGGTTGTGGTAGCAGCTATAATTTCAACACTGTGGAAGAAAAGAGGTATAAATTCACATGGCTTTTATGTCAATTTCCACAACTTAATATCATGTGTGCAAGGATCCTTAGTTGAGCATTTGTCTATACCAAGTTTGGCTGATGGCAGTTCTAGGGAATTCTCTTGGTTGCTTTAGTTGATGAAGGAAACAGAGAACCCAAATTACGGGTAGCAACTTCAGGTGGGTGGCAGTCAAGAGGAGAAAATGTCAAGAAACAACAAAAAAAAATATTTTCTTATTTTTATTCACTTGGCTTTTATCCTGCTGAGTTAGTTTACTCCATTGTTTCTGCTTATTTTTTTTTCTTCCCCCAATTGATACTGGGATGAACTTTCTGGTAGTCCGACATAGACTTATAATGGCTCTTAAGGAATCCGATAGATCTACAGCACGGGACTGTAACCCCAGAGGCAAACAATGAGTGTCAAGGACGGAGCATCTACACTGGTTTATGGTTTGAGTGAGACAACTGTCTTTGAACTATTTTGAACATCTTAATTAACACTAAAAAATGAAACAATTAAATATATGCTGTTCTGGAGAGCCCAACTAATACAAAGGAGATACTCAGAGCAGGTTGACTAATTAGAATTTCCAAGTAGCCACATCAGTGATCTCTGAATTCAGCAAGAAATACATCTCGGTAAATAAAGTATACAATAATAAAACAACTAACTTTGAGTTCAGAAATCCACAAAAAATATATGAATATGTGCATATGGTCATGCATACATCTATGTATATAAACATACCAATAACCAAAGCAGTTTACCATCATACACTTTTTAAACTTCTTATTATTATTACTATTTTTAACTTACTCACTTTACATCCAGCTCACTGCCCCCTTCCTGGTCACGTTCTCCCACAATCCTTCCCTGATCCCCCTCCCCTTTTTCTCTGAGCCTGTGCCCCACCACAGGTATCTCCCTCCCCAAGCACTTCAAGTCTCTGCCAGGCTAGATGCTTCCTCTCTGAGGCCAGAAAAGGCAGCCCAGCAAGTAGAACATATCTCACACACAGGCAACAGCTTTTACATAATCATCTCCAGTTGTTCAGAACCCGCATAAAGGTCAAGCTCCGTATCTGAGTGGGTAGGTCTACGTCCAGCCCATGTATGTTCTTAGGTTGCTGGTTCAATCTCTGAGAGTCCCAAGGGTCCGTGTTGGTTGACTCTGTTGGTCTTCCTGTGGAGTTCCTATCCAGTTCAGGCCCTACAATCCTTCCTCCTATTCTTCCATAAGAGTCCCTAAGCTCCAACCACTGTTTGGCTGTGGGTGTCTGCATCTGTCTGAGTCAGCTGCTCAAGAGGCTTCTTACAGCAGCAGACTCAGAAAGATACAAACACCCACTGTAAACTTTTATTCAAACGTGTTTGATTTGTGATAAAATAGGATTCATTTGGTTAATAGAAATTGGAAAGGTAGAGATTAGTCACTGCCTGCTTCTCGTGCCATGCACTGTCATGCGTTCTTGCTAACAATTACCAATCTTCCTGGCATGCAGTATCTTTCTCAACACCTTAGTTGAAAAATTAAATACTGAAACCAGCACCAATGGAACTGTTTTCATTTTCCTTCTATTTTTTCTATCCAATTATCTAATCCTAGAAGCATCTGAACTACTTTTTATGTTCCAATTCCTAATTACAGTTTGAACCTTAGAGTGATGCCCCTGGCATTTCATAGTGATTTGCTTCACATTTCTAAAGGCGAACCAGCCAAGCTAGCTCCATGAGAAATGATTGTAGTAGTGTGATTTTTAACTAGAGCTGGTCCCTTTTCAATTTGCCAAATTTTGAAGTGCTTAAGCCAGTAGGAATAAACACAGCTATGCAGCATGTCTTTTATATACCTGATACTTGCACAACAAAACCCTGTTGATGGTAATGCCCTAGATACAATGACTATTTAAATTACCAGTAATAATTTTTGAATTATAATCAGTATGTTTGTGTGCACTGTATAAAATACAGGGAAAGGTTGTTTTGAATACAAACACAAAAATATCTATAATGACTGTGTTTTCCGTTAAGCTGCTTTAGCCTTTAGCAATCTCTTGTGGATTCACAGGCATAAATAAGTGCATTTGTTAGAAAAAGACAGAATTTCTGGACTAATGAGGGGTCAAGCCATATAATATTTTTATTCTCAATAGTGGGAAAATTAAAAATAATATATATTGATGGATTTGTACCTGAGAAGTACTAAAACTTCTCTTCATCTATTTTGTAGATATGCTTTGTTACTCTTGGAATCACTTCTCTGACCTTAATGTGCTCTATTTAAAAAATTAGAAAATGATGCACGTTTTCAGTGTGTTAGTTAATTAAAGGAAAGGTCTTCTTCTTATTTTCCTGATCAATATGTTTATTGTTTTATCAAATAATCTTCATAGAAAATAGCTTTAGCGTTCCTGAGCCCTGAGAAACCTTGCCTTCTTTTGAGCAACCCAGTCTTTCTTCTGGTCAAGAGACATTTTGGGAGGATTCCATCTCTTCTTCTTCACTTCTCTCTTGGGCTTCTTCTCATCGACTGGATTCTCTCGGATAGCAGCATGAGCTTTCTTATCCATCTCCTCCATCTTGTCTGGGGTTACGTTGTTCTTGTACTGAGAGAACTGTTTCTTATACGCATCTTCATCTTCCTCCATTAGGTAGCTCACGTAGTCTGCCACATTCTGACCCATGGTGAGCTTCCGATGTACCTCTGCATTGAATTCCTTGCTTTCAGAGTCACAACCATGGACTCATTTGGTACTCTGAGGGATAGACAAACCTCCCTCCACAGCTCCCATCAGGGCCCCCAAAACTTTATTGCCAGTTGTAGTTCGGGCAAGACCTGTATCCAAATATCAAGTGAAGGCACCAGGCTGACCGTCAATACTTTCCACGTTGTATTCATCTCTGCTCACCTCCACTTGGCCTTCATAGATCTTGTCCAAGCCAAACCTGTTCAGAAGCCTGTGGGTCAGCAGCAGGCCGGTGCAATAGCCTGCAGGATAATTTTCCAGGCCAACTTTCACAGTGTATTTTGGAAGTCCATGTGCATACGCTGCACAGACGATCATAGCCCCTTCTATAGGAGCATATGCAATCTGGCAGATGACATCTCTGTTAGTTACACGAACGATCAGACTATATTAGGGTGTGCTGTAGATACGTTTCTCCTGGATCACCACTCGTTTCCGGGCACAGTAGTCAGTTTTACCCCCTTGCCACTCTCTATATCTCACTTGGTATCTTTTAAAGTAGGCCTTATTATTATTAATTTTTAAAATCAAAAGTAATCAAGCTTTATTAAAGTCAAATTTTAATAAAGCTTATTATATCCTATGTACCTTGCTTTCTCTTTTTATTGGATATTTTATGTATTTACATCTCAAATGTTATCTCCTTTCACAGTTCTAGCAGGCCTTATTCTTGACAACTTTCACGAACACCATCCTGAGGAACAGAGACCGGCAACCATGGCTCCACACAGACCTGCAGAGTCGGCTCTGCTCGGAAGAAAAAGACCGGAGTAGCATACTCATGCCAAGGAAAGGTCTTCTAACTGCCAAATTTACCTGGCAGGGCAATAGTAATATATATTAAGGTAAATAATACAATTTTAGTGACATAATATGTATGGTTAGTAATCGTACAGGAGCGAAAAAGATTTGTTTAAATGGTAAGTATCGTTATTTGACTCAAAGATACAAGAGAATATATATCTTTCAAATATTATTGTTAATGTGAGTGAAAAATGTAATCTTTATTTTACTAGCAAACTTATGACAAGCAATTCAAAGATCAACCGCTCTTTGTGGTCAAGAATCTCATTGACATGAGTATGAAGACTTTTACATATATCAATTTTTCTTTAAAATATGTAAATAATTTTGAATTATTTCCCCAAACTACCCAGGTTAGTAGACTGAGCATCTCAAGAGTATCTTGAATAATATGACTTTACTAGTTTAAGCAGGACTTCATTAAAATTAAGGAAGATCTCAGTGACGTTCAGAATGTACATGATATTTATTGTGATGGTTTGAATAAAAATGTCCCCCATAGAATCACGGGGTTTGCATTAGTGGAGGTATGGCCTGTTGGGAGTTGATGTGCCCTTATTAGAGGAATATGGTAGACTTTAAGAAAATCAAGCCAGGCTTAGTGTCACTCTCTCTTCCTGCTGCCTGCCAATCCAGGTGTAGAACTAAGCACCATGTCTACCTGTGTGCTGCCATGTTTCCTGACATAGAAGATATAGAGATGAAAGACAGTCAAGCATGGATGACAGTGGTGCTGAGGGTGATGTAGATTATGGAGTCCAGCTCAAGAGGTTTTATAGGCGAAGAATATTAGTCTATGACTTGGAGATCATTCCTGTGATATTTTGTTGAAGAATGTGGCTACTTTATGCCCTTGTTCAAAAAATATGTCCAAGGATAAATTGATGAGTTGTGGATTAATAACTTTGGCAGAGGAGGTTTTCAGATAGCCTAATAGTGACTGTGATGCTTGGTTATTAGAGTGGCCACATTGATGCAGATCTATAATCAAAAGTAGCAAGTTGAGCAAGGAACAGTAAGAAATTTAGTGTTTGATAAGACAAAGGAAACAGTGATTGGGATGCATCCTATGAGAGAAGAATATATTTTTCTTGATACATTCCAACCACAGATTTCCTTCCTTCCTCTCCTCTCAGCTCTCCCCTCACCTTTCTTTTCCTCCGTTCCCACTCTCTTTCCTCCTCATAAAAAGCAGCCTTCGTTGAGACAACAGTCGAAGTGGATATCCAATATAGAATAATGTATTAATTACATAAAAACAGCTTTTTATTTAATTTTACTACCAAGTTGACATGTGGAATACAATGACTGGGGGAAGTGATGACTTAGTGGAAATGACATAGAATTATATACTTCTAAAATATAGGGTCATCAAGTGTTCTCTGGGGAGGGGGTGTAGAACATGAAAAGAACAGATGCTCAAGGGCCACTATGAAATATGTTGCAATAAGTCATACCTGATCCAACTCAACTGATTTCTTTATAAATGAACCATATAGTTCTCTAAGATAAAGCACATACAATAAAAACAAGATTCTGCCCTACTATTTTGAAACTCATTATTGTTTACTTATTGTGATCTTCCTCCAAACGCTGGGAAATAAAATCTAGAAGTATCTCTCATACTGTTTCTTTGATACATGTTTTATGACCAACAATGTATTGCTTAGGCTTGCTTGGTGTGATTTGACCCAGCTGTATTTTACAAACTTGGTTTTAAGTTGTACATGACACACATCCAATATAAGACATAAAGCAACCAATTTATAGAGTTTTAAATCACATATGTGTTTTCAATGAATGGAAGTTTTAAATGATGGAAAGTTTAGAATTAAATATCATTCAATTGATCAAATTTATTTATCATAAGAAAATATTTACTTCAGTATTTAAATTCTGAGTCATAGTGCAATAGCAAAATTTAAATAAATGATATTCAGTTCTAGGCATGAGATTATAAAAACAATTTTATGGAAAGTTATTATACTTGCAGATATAACCTTTGATTTATAATTAGTATATATGGAACTACATATTAAAAATTTGGATGAACCATAGAATCAAATTAAATTTAGCAGGAAATATTGTACATATATTGTTGTTTAAATCTACAATTAGCTTTTCAACAAAGTTAATTTTGAGGACATACAATAAGTAAGAAAACTGCTTCTTAAGTGGCTGACTGTCCTGAATTCTTGGGTATAGATTTTCATTGCTGTGACTGGGGACATAGGAGAAAATAATGAATCCTATATACATGCATCTTGATGTTTCCTAAGAGATAGAGAATTTAATTATGCTTATCTAATTATCCTCAAATCTAGTTTGTCTGACTTGATTACAATGGAATCTAGATTTTGTGCAAGGTTATTGCTGAATCGGGACTGCTTTAATTTCTGCCAAACCTAGTTTGCTCCTTTTTTTTTTTTTTTTTTTTCATGACCAAAATTATCTTGCTTATCAATACAACAAAATTAACATTTTTGTGTGGAATATTTATACTCATAATTGCTATAACCTAAAAACAAGAAAGTATAATTTGGAAAGTTGAAAACGATCTCCAGAATGAGTGGAATTAGGAGCTAAGTTATGTAGAGGAAACTAAGAATACACAAAGAATAACAGAAATGAAAATATCACTTACTACTAGAATGTACTGGCTTCATAGAAACCCTGTGGAATTCCAGCATTCATAGACACACATAGCTGCACTACTTGAAGAAAAAGTTATATTGTTATTAGACACAATTGATGGCTGATTGTGAAAGATAAACACAATGGCTTGCATAGCAGACATAATTTCTCTGGATTCTTAGAATTTATTGTTAGCCTGTGGCTATAGCAGCATATTTATGTTGTCTCTATTCAGTTTCCGGAGCTGTTCTCTCCTTTCTCTGTGATGATGTACAGACAGAGCAAAATATCTTTATGTTCTATGTGTTTTCTCCAAGAAATAATGGTACTGTTTATTTTAAAAAGCATCTTCATAAAATGATGGTACTGTTTATTTTAGAAAGTATCATCATAAATACTTAGCATATCGTCTAATGCAGTTTTCACAAATTTGGAGAGTGGTAAGGTACACATATTTTGCTTATAGCAGCATGTGAGTATAGTAAATTCCTCTCTGGATGCAGCATCTCCTGGGAATTCTAGTGTGTTTTATAGAACAATAATCCATGCAAAGTTTCCAGGAAGGAAAAGCAGACAAGGAATAAACAAATGAAAATTGAAAAAAGAACAGAAGAAGAAAGTTGCATGGTAATTACTATAGTATACACAGATATTTTTAACAATATTCCACAAACTATACAATTATTATTCTGTACTGAACTATTTGTTAGTGTCAAAATTTGGAAGTATGCTGGTGTGCATTACTAAAATTTCATCTAAAAGTCCTAATATTGGTTATGCTATGTTTGGAATTCTCGGTTGAATCTGTAGAAAAGTGCTGCTTGAGAAGTTTCGTTTTATTTTAACTCCTATTAAACTGTATGTGTAATAACAATATTGACATTGAAACCACTAAAAATACTAGTTACATGAGGTGATAAATTTACAGATAAATCATCAATTGACCAGATATCAATGATTTATAAAATCATGGAAATATGGTTATGTACCAACTTAATAAATGAAAACCCTCACTTTCTTTTCTTTCTTTAAAATAAACTTAAATTCAAAGACATCTTCCAATAAACTTCACAGCCTCTGAAGATAATTTATCAAAGATTATCTGAGTTTATCAAAAATAGGTAATACAAATTAATTATAAGGATCTTTTGAGTTACAAAAAAAGTATGATAATGCCAAATTTATAAATCCATGCTCCCTAATGGTGACTTAAGAGGTGGCATTTATAACACTCAGTCTTAGAATATATTATTCTGATGGCTTGAATAATAAATGTACTCCATAGTTTCAAATGTTTTAACACTTGGTACCTGTTTGGTGACACTGCTTGTGGGAAATAGTAGAGAAATTAGTAGATGGAGCCTTGCTGATATATATGTATATATATTTATATCACAAATGTTGACCCTTTTATCTATTTTATTAATATTTTGTTAAGAATATGCATTCATAAAAATAAGTAAAACATTTACACATAGAATATGATATTACCCCCCCCACACACACCAGTATACAGGTCATAAAGACAAGACATAAATGAAGAAATGGTAGAGATAACTGATATTAAAACTCAAGTGAATATAACAAATATTTTGGGACATTTCATCCAAAACCAAAAAATAATATACTTCTACTCAACACCTCATGGAGTATTTTCTGAAACTGGCTGAATACTCAGACATAAAGCAAGTCTTAAAAAGTACTGGAAATTTGAAATAACACTCTGCATCCTATCAGAATTCCATAGATTAAAGTTCAGTATCAGCAACAACAGAAACAAGAGAAAGCTTGCATATGCATAGAAATCGAACAAGCCTTGTCTGAATGAAAAATATGACAAAATAGAGATTTACAGAAAAATTTAAAACTTTCTAAAGTTGTATGATAATACACAATAAACACAAACACGTGAGACCCATTGAAGGAGTTTCTAAGAGGTTCATTCTTATGGGCTACATAAACATATTGGAGAGATTTCTTACTTGCAATTTAACTGCATACCTGAAAGTTCTAAACAAACAAATAAACAAAAACTTACATACCAAAGAAATAGATTGCAATAAACACACTGATTATTAATATCAACAAAATATAAATAAACAAAAAGATAGTTATCAGAGTAAATCAACAAAATTGAGAAACCCTTACCAAAATGAAAAGACAGAGAGACAATCCAAATTACAAAGCTAGAGGAAAAGGTGGGGGACAGACAACAGACAATGAGAGAATCCATACAACCATAAGAGCATAATTAGAATCTTAAATCCACCAAATAGAAAATCCATAGGAAATGGATAATTTTCTCAGTTCATACAATTTACCAAAGTTACATCAAAAGCACATAAACAATTTAAATATCCAATAGTAAAAGAGCCCTACAACCACTAGTGAAACAGAAACTGCAATAAAAGTCTCCGAATCCAATAACCTGATGGTTTAGCAAAATTTTCAAGAAAAATTAATGCCAATAGTCTTCAAATTATTCAACAAAATAGAATCAGAAAGAATATTTCTCAGTTCATTTTACAAAGCAACTGTTACACTAGTACCCAAACCCAATGAGGAAGACTATTAGATCAATTTTCCTTACGTACATAATAGTTACAAAATATATAATAAAATATGTTCTAACAAAATGAAAGATTACATCAAAAAAAAATCACCCACCATGATATCGTAAGCTTCATTCCAGACATGCAGAATGATTTGTATGATAAAAAAGTTTAAAGACATTGTAGACGATATTAGAAGATGGAATTTTCTACTGTGATCATGGGTCATTAGGATCAATAGAGTAAAAATGGTCATCTTGACAAAAACCATCTACATATTCAGTGCAATTTATATCAAAATTCCAACACAATTTCCACAGATTTTGACAAGAAAATTACAATCTTCAGCTTCATGTGGAAACCACACAGACATACATGGAAAATAAAAACACTGTAACTAAAACAATAAAATAATCCTGAATAAAAGCCAGTAATTGGAATCAACCTACATGTCCCTCAACAAATACATGGATGAAAAATATGGTACATTTACACAAATAAAAACATGAATTTACAGGTTAATATGTAGATCTAGGAAAAAAAAAATCCTGGATGAGGTAATAGAGACCCAGATCGATTAACGTGGTATGCATTCTCTTATATATGGATATTAGCTGTTAAGTCAGTGATAATCAAGCTACAATCAATAGGACCACTGAGGTTAAGGATAGAGTAAGAAACATCGGGTGAACAGATAGATCTCTCTAGAAAAGATAAAGAGAATGAATAGTTATGAATACATGGGGGTTGTAAAAATAACTTTTATTCATCAGGTGTAATTGTTGTCTCAGAGAATTCCTGCTGAGTAAGTTCTTTCTGAACTGTTTTGCTGGTTCAAATCCGCTATCTTGGCTCAAACTCCTCTGCAAGCTGACTAACACAGACTCTCTTCTCTCAGCTTCTTACTGAATTTTTCTGCTTGCCTGCATTGAACTGCAAGAACTTACTAACAAAATCAACTTCACTGCACTGCACTCACTGAACAGACAATTGATTGCCCCTCTTTCTCCATGCGCTGCCCTTAAGTACTCTCCCTTCTCTGTGTTGTTCTCAGGAGAGCTGGGCTTATGCTATCTCTGATTTATCCTATCAAATCTTACTCTGATTCATTGCGTTGTCTGTCACACAGTTAGGCACCACATTCAAACTTGGGTAGTTCCTTCTACAAACTAACCTTACCTACATTATTTCGGATTTGATGGGACATGTCTGTATTCCATCCAGAGGCATTAAAGGTGTATGACATGTCTGCAGCCCCGCCAGGTGTCACAAATATAGAAGGTCTTTGGGTATGATGCCTGGTCAGAGCAGTCATGTTGCTGGACTGGCGAGTTACTGGAAGAATAGTACCAAGTAGGGAATAAAAGGGAGAAAATAAGGGAAGAAACAGCTAAAATTAATGCTATTTGAGGACTTGTATGAAAACTTGGTATAGCAGAAGCTTTTGAAATATAGAAATATATGAAGATGATCTGGTGAAATTGCCAAATAATGGGGGACAGAGTTTCAAGTTGACATGGCATTGACCACCCAATGAAGACTTTTGTTCCCTGACTGAGTTACATCTAATTGAGATGCTGGCCAAACCATTCCCACAGAAACGCTCCAGGAGGCCAGGGTCTTGTCAAGATGTTAGTTGCCCTCCACAACTGGAAGCAAGGTTCCATTGCTGACAACAACACCTCCTCTACTCATTAAGTATCACAAGGGGACTTTATCATTTTCAAGAGGTCAGTATTAAGGGAGATGAGAAAAGAAGCCTGGGGGGGGGGGGGGTGATAGAAGAAGGGAGGAAGCTAAGTAGACCAACAGGAAAGAAAATGAAAATACCATGATAAAACTTGTAATCGTGTAAGCTAACTTTAAAAATGATTACCCAGTGTAAAGCTCTTAAGAGAATTTTGAGATATTCCACCTGCAATTTTCGTCATAGTAACATATGTCTTTAGCGGGTCCCTCCCCACTTCCTTGTAAGGTTTCTTCCATATCAAGAATATTTCCCGTTAGAGAGGGAAAAGATTTGTCTTCCTCACGTGTTTGCAAAAACATGTATCATATACAAAGGACAAAGTTGAAATTGATTATGGATTTGAAACGGAGAACTCTGTGAATACAAACAGAAAAAGACTATCTTTTCGCCGGACAGTGGTGGCGCACGCCTTTAATCCCAGCACTTGGGAGGCAGAGGCAGGTGGATTTCTGAGTTCAAGGACAGCCTGGTCTACAGAGTGAGTTCCAGGACAGCCAGAGAAACCCTGTTTTGAAAAAACAAAACAAACAAAAAAATCTTTTCAAAACATTTTAAACTATCTCAATCACAGCGCAAATATCTGTATTGGTCACTAGTGCACAGAATGTTCCTAACTTTGGTTAACCCAAGTTAACGCAGCCTGATGTGTGGTGGAAACTGCTTTTGGTAGGTAGTTGCTTCCATGAATAAAGCCACAACTCTGCTGATCACTTTTGTTACATCAGACAGACAAAGCCCAAAATTCAATAGATAATGTGTCTATTTGATGATAATTAGCTGTGGGAAAAAAAGTGGAGTAAAGAATGGAAAGAGTGGGTACCTTTATTACATGGTAAAGATACTTATATTTCGTGAAATTTTGAAGAAGGGTATGTATAAAAATATTCAAACAGAAGAAACAATACAAAACCCCTTAAAAGGTGGCTTATGTCTATATTATTAACAGAAAGGCAATGATGTGTTAAACCGTTTTTTACAAATCCTCCTCACATTAAGAAAAGCCAATGCTGCTTTAATTGTGTCAGAAAACATCTCTACTGATGGTAACACCAAGATGTAAAAATGCAGAAATATCAGTCTGAGAAAATAAACTTATTTTATAATTTAATATATTTGTCCCAGGTGTTTTATTATAAATGTATACCAAGCTATCAGTCTTTACCATCATCTATATAATATCTATAATGTCCATTTTCATATACCTTCAAATTATGAAACTACAAACTTACTTTGCATTTTGTGTAGGAAGCTGCCACCTAATGGTGGTACATAAGATTACCGCACAGTGTTTGAGTAGATGATTTAGAAAGGAAGTTTATACTTCACGACGACTAAAATGAACGATGAAATAAGAACCTCCTCCAGAAAATTTAGGGTCCCAACGGCATGGAAAATCACGTGGCTTCTGCTTTTCACATTGTTTATATGATGAGTTACACTTACTTATTTATGTATACTGATTCATCTTGCTATCTCTGAATTTAAAAAAATCTTGATTATGATTGTGCTGGTTTTAAGAATTTCCCCCACAGGCGCATATATTTGAATATGTGGACATTATTTTGATAAAAGAGGATGGTTGGTTGCAGGAAATGTGTCACAGGAAGCCGGCTCTTAGATTTTATTTTTTGTCATTTATTGGTTATTTTATTCGTTTACATTTCACATGTTATCCTCTTTTACAGTTTCCTGTCCACAAGCCACCTATCCCCTCCTACCTCCCCCCTTGCTTCTATGAGGGTGCTCCCCCACTCGCTCACTCACTCCTGCCTCAGTGCCCTAGCGTTCTCCTATCCTGGGTCATCGAGCCTCCACTGCACCAAGCTCTTCTCCCAGTGATAAGGCAATCCTCTGTTACATATGCAGTTGGAGCCATGGGGATCTCCTGTGTACTCTTTGGTTCGTGGTTTAGTAGATGGAGCTTTGGGGATTCTTGTTGGTTGATACTGTTGTTCTTCCTATGAGGTTACAAACCTCTTCAGCTCCTACAGTCCTTTCCCTAACTTCTCCATTGGGGCCTCCATGCTCAGTCCAATGTTTGGCTATGTACATTGCATCAGTTTTGGTCAGTATCTGGCAGAGCATCTCAGGAGACAGCTGTAAAGACCAAAGCAATTTCTAATTTCTCTAGGTTTTACTCATACTGTTCTGAGCTCTCTTCTCTAGTCACTGTACTTGCTGCATGTTGCCACCATTGTCCCCAACAGAGGAGATTGTGGCTATTTCCTTGGTCATGTTACTGTATTAAAGCATCAGAAAAGTAACTAGTACAATAATAAATAATCTTTTCTATGAGTTCTTGAATTGGGCATGGAGGGTTGTATTAATGTTTTTATCTCTGTTTATAAGGCAAACACATTCTGCAATTTTCTTTTTTGCTCTAGTTTTATTATTATTGTATTATAATATAATGATGGTATTAGATTTATTAAAAGGGAATGATAGCCTTTCTTATTTATTTTATGCAATCATTTGAGAAGTAGTATTTTGACTTCTCCTTTGAAGATCTGAGAGAATTCAGCTGGGAACCTGTCTTGAATTTTAAATTTTGAATTACCTTTTTAAAATTCAAATACAGTTTCCATTCCACTGCTTTTATGGGTCTGTTTAAATTTGTAATCCACTCTATGTTAGCTTTTGTTAGTTATGCCAATACATCAATTTAACAATTTATTTTAATTTTAGGCATGTGTTCATTATTTTCTGAATTTTTTGATATCTGATGTATGATCTCCATTTCATCTGTAATCTTGTTAACTTAGGGCTTTCTTTCTTTCTTTCTTTCTTTCTTTCTTTCTTTCTTTCTTTCTTTCTCTTTCTTCCTTCCTTTCCTCCTCCTCCTCCTCCTCCTCCTCCTCCTCCTCCTCCTCCTCCTCCTCCTCCTCCTCCTCCTCCTCCTTTCAATTCTCTTTTAGCATGTGTTTGAGTGTGTGCAGAAATATGCAGCAGCATGTGTTGGGACGTCAGAGGTCAGTGTGCATGAGTTCACTCTCTCCTTCCTTCCTGGGATCAAACATGTTATCAGGCTCAGTGGGAGATCTATCGTCTGCTGGATCTCACTTTTTCTGGAATATCCATCTTTCTTATTGCTGCAGCATTCCTTTGGTGATACTAGATACTGTGAAACAGCAATTATAAACTAGCTAGACCATATAGGCCAATCTAAGAAATCATCTTCTTTCCATCAGTTATGCACACTAGATAGTTATGACTAATATACATTGTGGGTGTGGCCATCTACTCTGTACATCACAGTTTATTTTCCTGGTATTAAATATTAACTCAGTGTTTCTTTCTTTTTTCCTTTCTTAATTCCTTTCTTTCTTTTCTGTTTGTTTCATGTGGTTGTTTTGTTGTATTTTGATTTCTTTCCAGAAACCATCTCTTCATTTCACTACTTCAATTATATACTGATTTTTCAATTTACTTCATTAGTTTATGGCCTCCTCTTATTAATTTGTCTACTGCTTTGGGTTCAGTTTGACTTTCATTTTCTAGCATCATAATAGATATCCTTAAGTTATTAACTTGAGATCTTTCTGATTTTGCATCATAGGATTTTACAGGTATAAACTTCCCTCTTAGAACGTCCCTCACCATGCCCTGTGGTTTGCCATCATGTGTTTTAATTTATATAAATCATTGGTTTTAATTTATTCAGTAATATATCCATTTTCACGTATTTTTTTAATATCCATAAGTTTGCTTAGCTTATGGGTTTTTTCTTTCTGTTGCTGTCTAGATTTACTCCACTATGAGTAGATAAAATAGAATAGTTTCAATTTTGCTTTATTTATTGGAACGTGCTTTATTTTCCAATATGTGATCTGCTATATACAAAGTCCCAAGGGTGTGATTTCTGGCGTGGTTGGGTGGAGCAAACCTTTGATGTCATAGCATTCAATGTGAGTTTTGTAAATGAAAATGTTGCCTCGATGAAGTGAAGAAGTGAGGGCTGTACCCCAGCTTTATGAATCCATGGCTTGGGCCGAGCCCATAATGTTTCTAGTTCTGTACTATCTGTGGGTCTAGACCGGGAAGCTTCTAGCTTCCATTCTACAAGCCCAAATCTTAAGGACTTCACTTCTAGCCTCTGTCTATTAACCTAGACCTAGAATGTTTCAGCCTCTGTGACTTACTTCTGAATAAACACACCTTTTCTAGCTTTCTCTCTAAATTCTGGCTGGTTGGTTGGACTCAGCTATATTGGCTCATGCTCTTCTTGAAGCTGACCGATTCCCTTGGAATCTGACTGAATTGCTCTGCTTGTAAAGACTGCCAACTCCATGAACCAAACTGCTCATAACTCAACTGCTCTACTCTAAGCTGAGCTCAACTACACTCACCTAAACTGCACCAAACTGAACAGTTCAATACTGAACTAATCAAACCAAACTGTAGGGAACTGAACCTCCAAACTGAACTCCACTGTATTGCACTGCACTTAAGTAGCCTTTCTCTCTCTCCTGCATTTTCTCATGATGGTTTCTCATGCATATCTAATATCTGACTCATGCTATCAAATTTTTCTTTGATTCATTGCATTGTCTACACCTCAATTTCAAACATGGCTGCTTCCTTCTACAGCTACTTTTAAATTCATTGTTTGGGATTAAACATACGTACTAAGTGCATGTTTATATTCTAGCTAGATCACACAGACCTAAATGGTCTTTGAATGTGATCCTTTGCCAGAGAAGCCATGTTCCTGAAATAAAATTTTTCTAGATTATATTTTTTTTCTCTGAATCTTTTATTTGTTGCTGAGATGAGGGTTTTCAAGAGGCACCCACTTTGGTGAGATCTTCTGTATTAATCTGTGACTTCATGTCTGATATTATTTGTTGGGTCTGCCTCTTCTCTACCAGAGTGTATATGTTTATAATGGAGGTATCTTCCTGATGAAATGTTACATCGATCATGGAGAAATGACACTTTATCTCTTCTAACTAGGTTTAGTTTCAAGAAGACTTTGTCAAACGTTGGAACAGCGATGTCTGTGTGTTTCCTGGTTCCATTTCTTTAGGGTTTACGTTTCTAACTTGGTGTCTGTCATTTATAACGAAGTATGTTCCCAGGAAGGAACAAACAGAAGGACCATCTGCAAGTCTGTGACTTATGATTGGAGAAATGAGATTTGTTTTTTCAGAGTTATTTTTGAAAGGTATATATTGAAAAGTGTGTTTTGATTCAAGTCTTTCTTTTTAAATTCTGTGATATTTGACATTTCTTAACCTTTTTTGTCTTAACTCTTATCTTAAGTTAATTTTACTTTTATAGCTCTTGATTGTGCTGATTTTTTTATTTTTGCTTTAATCCCAAGAATGTCTTCGAGTTTTATTTCTATAAATTTCTTTAAATCTCTTTTAGGGAAGATGTATTTTCTTTTTCTTTATATTAAATATATTTTTCTTTATATTTGTTTTGTCTCAAACATAACAGCATAGATTATCAGTTTGTTTGCAAAACTTTACATACTTCTTTGCCAACAGTTTTGGGTTGAGGGTTAACTTAATAAGGAAAGGTTGAGATATGTACTCATATAATGTAACTCAGTCTAGTCTTGCCTCTTGGGGCAATTAGTAACAGAGCTTCTGTAAGCCTGAGAAGCCTATGTTCCCTATGAGAAATAAAAGAAAAGGAAAAGATAATGAATAAAGGGGGGTACAGATTTAAAACAAAAGTATGAAAATTGAGAAACATGAAAGCCTGCTATCTGAGTCTTGAGAACTATGTAGTTAAGAAATAGCTGTAAAAGGGAGAGATGCTGAGTAATGACAGATGAGAACTAGAGACTCAAGACAAGTTCTCTGTCTTTATAATGAGACCTGAAGTCAGGGCCAAACCCTAGGAACTCAATCTGGCTTCATGGCCAGAGACCATTGGGTACTAGGTCACTGTGTAATATGTAAATTCAGAGAAGAACTAGTGAGTAGGTCATATGTCTTCACTTCAGAACATGTACATATAACTTAATATCCTAAGTTTTCTATAGGTCCAGATTCTCAATAACTTTTTTTTAACAAATAGTTTTGTTTTGTTTTGTTTTTTTTCAAACTCTATAGACTGCCAAAGAACATTAGTCTTAACCTCCTAAGCCCTAAGATACACAGCTATGAGAAGACACACTCAGCTTTGGATTTAAGTAGTTCAGATCTGTGG
This sequence comes from Uromys caudimaculatus, assembly GCA_028551405.1. Classification (NCBI taxonomy): domain Eukaryota; kingdom Metazoa; phylum Chordata; class Mammalia; order Rodentia; family Muridae; genus Uromys; species Uromys caudimaculatus. The sequence continues at coordinate 21,149,849 of CM052716.1, read as the reverse complement.
TATATCTAGCTCATCGGACACTATTTAAAAAGAGTTTTTATTCAGTAAGTCCAATATCTGCCTTCTTAGATACCATTTTCTATATGTTTTTTCCTAAATTAATTGTATTCTATATTTATAACATTTTAGCATTTTGCTTGAAAATTAGAAATTTCAGTTACATGATACAATATTTAAAACCAGACGTTTTTCTTCCTCTCTTTATTCATTACTGGTAAGTGTAGAGGTGTCTTTTACTGGACTAGTATTAAGTAATAATTCTTCATATTTCTGCAGCATTTATGAGTTGATCTATCAGCATTCATACTACTTTTAAAAATTGTACCACTGCTAATGTTTCTTAGAAATTTGCTGCTATAAATTCTCATAATTATATTTTGTATCATTGAGGAAAGCTAAGATTTATATTACATTATACCACGATTTTAGTAGTGTCTGGTAATAAGAATCATATCATACTAGTTTGTTATTTTTCTTCATAAAATATATAAATATAATTTATAATTTAAAATTATGTATTAAATTATTAGTTAAATTTAATTTATACTGAAAATTAATCTTCTAATACAATTATATGTTTCCTAAAATGTTCCTGAATCACCTAAAAATTTTAAGGAGATACACTAATTAATGTAGTAATTACACAAATAATGTTGACAGTAATACATTACATATTGGACACAGTAAAATTATTTTTGGAGAAAAATTATTTAAATTCTCAACATTGATAACAATGAAATATTGGTTCTTTTAAGACTCTTATGTTTCATTTTTTAAACAAAATTTGAAACCTAAATTTCTATGAATGAGCATTATATGCTCCAAGAGTATAAGCATCACTGTTATTAATGTAGGTGCAAAAAATATTTGTAGTCTGAAAAAATACACAGAATATATTAATGTCTACACATATAGCAATAATTATAAAACTCAGAAATTTTAATGTTATCAAAAGACCTGAAATGAGTTTACATTAATTATTTTCTTAATTCCCAAATACTAGCAATCAATTCTCAACAGCAGATAACACATTAAAAAATATTATGAAGATAAAGAAATCACATTTGTCATTTACTTTCCTAAGTTTTATTTTAAACTTAAACATTATGTAATCATATATGTGTATATGAATTTTTCTAATATATGTATATAATATTATATACATATATTAGAAAAATTCTTTAAAATCCAGTGAATATGCATAAAACGTGAAATGAAACTGTTATACCACAAGATGGCATGTGTGGGCCACTGAACAGAACCAGCTGGTAATTCTAAGTTCCTGTTTCTCTTTCAAGCACATGCTCGGTTTTTGTGTTTCTTTAAAACCAAAAACCAGAAGCTAATCAGAATTTTAATGTATGGTACTAATTGAAGGCAACGTATGGTAAACATTATTATTCAAATACATTTTTCCCATTTTTTCCTAATTAAATTACTAAATACTGTCTTATTATAAAACATTATTTATTTTAAATAAGAAAGTATCCATTAAATTACTAAATATCTTTTTATTGTGTTTTTATTTATATATTTTATGTTTCTATTTCATTATATTTTTCTTAATTACTGTGGATATAATTTTCTTTTAAAATCAATATTTGTTTATATTTTAAAAATATAGAAATTTTGATAATTATACTATATAATAATTATCATTAAAGCCGGGCAGTGGTGGCCCATGCCTTTAATCCCAGCACTTGGGAGGAAGAAGCAGGTGGATTTCTGAGTTCGAGGCCAGCCTGGTCTACAGAGTGAGTTCCAAGACAGCCAGGGCTACACAGAGGAACCCTGTCTCGAAAAACCAAAATACATATAATATATATATTATATATATTATATATATATATGTGTATATATATAATATATATATAATTTAAATTAAATAATAAAAAAGTATATAGTAATGACATGATAAAATTTTCAAGTATGTTTTTGTAACTGGTCAGATATATTCATTAACAAAACTATGTGTTGGGAAACAGAATACCAATATATATGTCTAGTACAATGTCCTTAGGATTGAAATATCAAACAGACAAAATTGAAAGTATTCTTGAAAATAATTTTTTAACAATGAAAACTTACTCAAGCTACCAGCTAGATCAGATGTTTATAAAATCACAAAACTTTATCATACTTCAATTTAATATTTTATGTTTAAATCCAATCTTCACAATAATGTATAGATAAATTTGGCTTGTTATATAATTATTATTTTACCATATATGAATATATTTACATCATTTTCAACTGTACTCCTCTAACACCTGTTTTTCTTGAAACATTCCCTGTTGAAAACATGTTATATTTTCTGTTTATGTTGAGTACATTTCCAAATGCATAGAAAACACTATTTTTTGAAAACTATATGTGTATATGCATGCTATAAATTCCAAATAGTGTTGTCTGCTTCAGACCTGTGCAAAATCACAGCAGACAACCTGTTAACAGGGTAAGCACAGCAGTGTTCCCACCAAGCCTTGGGGATTATTTCTGGACCTGTACAAGCTCAGAAAGCAATCCGAACATAGAAAAGTGGAAGAGATGGAATGAAGTACCACTAGTAGATGAGGGGCTATGAACTGGTGATTGATAGCTGCTGGGAGGGGGAGAGTCGGTTGCTTTAAGGGCTTTGACTTTGGATATTGGATCTGTGCTGAATGATAGCCACACACCTACCGTTATGTGAGAAACTGTGCTCTATGGACTCAAGAAAAAAATGAAGGCATACATTTGGGTGGGTAATAGATAAAAGTATATTTTTCAGTCTTTGAATATAGACATTCAATTTTACAAAGCACAAGTTACTGAAGATGCCAGTTTTTTCAGTGTATCTTTTTAGTCCTCTTTGTCAATATCAAGTTACTGTAGTTACCTGTATTTAAGCTTACGTCAATTTTATTTTATTAGTTTCTTTATGTGCTAGTACTCTATTGTTTTTATTAGTATAGTTTTATATTATATAGTATAGTCTGGAATGGCAATTCCTTCTTTTTTATTCATCTTGCTCATGATTGCTTTATGAATATAGCATATTTTCTGATTCCATATATATAAAACATTTTGTATTTCTATGAAATATCTTGTGTGTTTTTGAGAGTCTGTGTTTGGGTAGGAATGTCATTTTCACAATGTTAATTGTACTGATTTTTCTACATTTATTGATATAATCATGAGCTTGTTTTCTTTAAGTTAATTTAAATGATTTATTATATTAATTGATTTATGTATGTTGGATCTTCCCTGCATTTCTAGGATAATGTCGACTTCATTGTGATAAATTGTCTTATTATAATATTCCTGTATTAAATTTGTTAGTGTTTTGAGACATTTTTGCATCCATAGTTGTTCGGAATATTAGACTATAGTTATTTTGTTTTTGTTTGTTTGTTTGTTTGTCTGTCTGTCTGTTTTTCTGTTGTGGTTTTACGTTATGCAGACATAAGAATAATACTAACATAATTGAATGAGTTGGAGAGTGATACTTCTATTTCGAGTTTAGGAATAATTTGAGTATTAATTGTTGTTCTTATTTAAATATCTTGTAATATTCTGCTTTGAATCTATCTGGGCTCAGACACTTTTTAAATGAGAACACTTTTTATTAAGGTTTCAATTTCTTCCATCTTTATGGTTGTCTTTGGGTCGTTTGCCCATACCTGGTCTAATCTTTACAGCTTGAATAAATCAAAACACTCACAGATTACTTAGTTCTATGTAACAGAACTGCTCTTAACCAATGAGTTCTAATATTATTAGTTACTATCTTTTTAATGACTATTTTTCATTCTTGCTCTCATTAATGAAGTACTAGTCAAGTAATCTTATTAAAATAACACATTGAAATAAACATAATTTATTTATTATAACCAGTATTATATTATTCCCATAATTATTCTGTTTATCTAATTTTATACAAGCATATGTACAAACACAAAAGCTGAAACACTCAAACACATACAAATATACACTTTTTTTTCTTTCCCTAAAAAGTAATTGGAACATAAAATACAGGAAAATTTGACTTTCCCCAAGAGAAATTTTTTAATAAAGGGGGAATAATAAAATACACATTTTTCTTTGACTCTGGTCCCCGGGAAACACTATTCTCTACCATCTGCAGTTTTAACAATGATGTTCCAGTTCAAAGGGCAATGCTTATGTGCTGTCTATTTAACCTGTATGTATAAAACAATTTTGTGTGTCAATAGCCAAACACAGAATGAAAGGACTGCATTGATTTCACCATTATGGGGATCAAGACTGAAAAGGGAACCAGAAGTTCATTAAGCTTAAGTAAGCACATTGCTATTGCCTCTAGCCAATCTGTCTTTTCTCATAAGCTAATCACGGATGCAAAAACAATCATAACAAGTCTTTCAGTATAATATAATACCTAAGTTTTTGAATTCATGCATTCCAGAAATTATTTACTGTGGACTCCATATGGAACATATACATGTCATTTAGTGTCTCTAGGCTTCACCCTTTTCCTTTGTAGAATAAAAATAAAAAGTGTCCCTGCTCCTTTCAGTTGAAGTTATAAGCAATAAGATATAATATTACATATTATCTATTATCTAATAAATAATACAATTAGTGGAATTTATATTATTACTTAGAAAAATGAGTGTTAGGATTTTGCATCATAAAAAGAGAAGATGAGAAACTTATTTTCAGAATGTATTTAAATATCAAATTTTCAAAAAGTAGCTAAAGAAAATTATTTAAGGTTTGTCATTTAGAGGTTTTTCACCTCAGTTTTGTTGGCAGGTGGGTGGTATGCTTATGAACATACACAGGATCAGGTAGATAGAAAGAAAGAAAGAAAGAAAGAAAGAAAGAAAGAAAGAAAGAAAGAAAGAAAGAAAGAAAGAAAGGTCAGAAAGGATTTGTTCTACTCTCTCTTTCACCACCTAATTTACTTGAGATGGGGGTCTCTCATTGAACCTAGATCCACTGTTCCAGTTAGGTCTTCTTAGCCAATAAATCTTGAGGTGATAGGGACATGGAATCATGCAAAGCTTTTTATATAGAAACTGGGAATTAAGCTTCCACTTCTCACACCTACATAACGTTTACTTGGTTTTATCCAAGGACCCACCTCCCTCTCCCCTTCCCACTCCAAGTCAACTCTAAGAAGGTGGAGGCTCCCCTCTGGTATTCCCCTACTCTGGCACATCAAGTCTCTAAAGGGCTGCCCTCTAGGCACATCCTCTCCCACTGAGGCCAGACAAGGCAGCCTAGTTAGGAGAACATATTGCACAGACTTGCAACAGATTTAGGGAAGACCTCCATTCTAGTTGTTGGGGACCCACATAAGGACCAAGTTGCACATCTTCTACATATGGACAGCAACTCTAGGACCATCCTGTGTATGACCTTTGGTTGGTGCTTAGGTCTCTGTGAGACCCTTAGGGTACAGGTTTGCTGACTCTGTTGGTCTTTCTGTGAAGTTCCAATACTTTTGATGTCCTGAATTCTTCCCCCAACTCTTTCCTAAGAGTCCCAAACTCCATCCAATGTTTGGCTATGTATCTCTGCATAGGGTTCAATTAGTTGATTGGTGGAGACTCTCAGATAACAATAAAATCTGTGCTCCTCTGTGTAAGCATAACAGAGTATCCATAATATTGTCAGGGATTGGTGTTTGCCCATGGGATGGATCTCGAGATGGGTCAGTTTGGGTTGGCCATTCCCTCAGTCTCTGATCCATCCCCCATCCCTGCATTTCTTGTAGATGAGATTGCTTTGAGTTAAAAGTTTTATGGGTGGGTTGCTGTCCCTGTCACTGAACTGGGGTTCAGGTGGTAGCCTCTTCAGATTCCATGACTCCACTGATATATCTCAGCTAATGTCACCCCTATTGATTCCTGAGACCCACCCCCATTCCAGGTCTCTGGCATTTCCTCAAGATGCCCTCACCCCCACCAACTGCAGCTCACGCCCACCAACTGCAGATTTCCATAAATTGTTCTGGCCCTCTGGCCCTCTCCCCTGTCTCTCCCCACACCTGATCCTGAACACTCACATTCCCCTTCCCATTCTGTCACCTCTCCCTTCCAAAGTTCTTCTCTAAACAATAGAATGCGATGGAAACAATGGTGGGAAGAGTACTAAATCTTTTTCTGCTGTTCTTACTGTTGGTATATCATTTTAAAAATGCCTTATTAATTCATTTTATATCCCAATTATCAGCACCCATCTCCTCCAAGTCGCCCCCCCATAGCTCCTCCCCCATGCCATCTCCCTTTCTCCTCTGAGAAGGGGGAGTGCCCCCTGAACTACCCCCACCCTCTTCCCTACCCAAACACCCCTGTTGTTGAGGCCAGACAAGGAAGCCAAGTTAGGGGAGTGGGATCCACAGACAGGCAGTAGACACATTGATCAGTGCAATCAGACCAAAGACCCAGACGTAAAGCCACACACCTATTGACAGTTGATTTTTGACAAAGAAGCCAAAACTTAAAAAAAAGGAGAGAATCTTCAACATATGGTGCTGTTGTAACTGGAGGAAATAGATCCATCTTCATCACCATGTACTAAACTAAAGTCCATCTCAATCAAAGGCCTCCGCATAAAACCACATATACTATGTCTAATAGCACAGAACATGGGGAATAGCCTCGAACTCATTGGTTCTGTTCTTCCTGAACAGAACACCAATGGCTCAGACACTAAGATCAACAGTTAATAAATGGTGCCTTATGATACTGAAAAGTTTCTGGAATTCAAAGTACACCTTCAATAGGACAAAATGGCTGCATACAGATTGGGAAACGAGCTTCACCAGCCCTATATCTGACAGGGAGCTAATATCCAAAATATGTAAAGAACTCAAGAAGTTAGACACCAACAACCCAAATAACACAATTATAAGAAATAGAGTACAGAGCTATATAACGAATTCTAAACAGAGGAATCTCTATAGGTCAAGAAACACTTAAAGAACTTAAGTTTTATTATTATTATTATTATTATTATTATTATTATTATTATATATTGTTTGTTTTTTGTTTTTTTGTTTTGGTTTTTTAGTTTTTTCAAGACAGGGTTTCTCTGTGTAGCCCTGGCTGTCCTGGAACTCACTCTGTAGATCAGGCTGGCCTTGAACTCAGAAATCCACCTGCTTCTGCCTCCCAAATGCTGGGATTAAAGGCGTGAACCACCACTGCCTGGCTATTATATATTGTTTTACAATCCAGCCATTGTCCTCCTCACACTCCCCCTCCTACAGTTCCTCATCTCATTCCTCCTCCCTGTCTCCAAGAGGATGTCTCCACCCTCAACCAGGTCTCCTCTTTCCCTGGGGTGTCAAATCTCTTGAGGAGTAGATGCATCTTCTCCCACTGAGGTCAGACCTGTCAGTCCTCTACTATGTTGAGGGCCTCAGACCAGCTCATGTTTGCTGTCTGGTTGGTGGCTCAGTGTCTGAGAGATCTCATGGGTCCAGGTTAGTTGAGACTGCTGGTCTTCCTATGGGGTTGCCCTCCTTCTCAGCGTCTTCCAGACTTTCCCTAATTCGACCACAGGAGTCACTGAATTCAGTCCAATGATTATCTATAAGTATCTCCATCTGTCTCAGTCAGCTGCTAGTTTTACTAATAACATTTTAATTGGTATTACCTCATATGGAATGACTTTCTTGATAAGTGAGTACAGTTCTATACATTAAAATGATTATAATTTATTTTATTTCATGAATTTCAAAACAAATCAAGTGAAATAACAAGGATATCAAATAAATTAGAATTTTAATTCAGTCACAAAAGAAAGATTTCAGTCTATTTAATGTTATATCACAATGATATTCAAGTCAAAGATACTACTTGTATCTGTTTAAAGGAACATGTATATATGCACACACACATACACCCATGCCTACACACACACACACACACACACACACACACACACACACACACAGAGGGAGAGAGAGAGAGAGAGAGAGAGAGAGAGAGAGAGAGAGAGAGAGAATAAAATAAACAATCATATAGCCATTACGCTAGTGGCTACACACTACTCCTAACTACTAATATAATTCATCACCTTGATGCTCATCAATAAACAAATAGATAAGGAACATTTGTTATTTATATAATGGAGTATTAGACAACAACGCAAGCTTTCTACTTTTATAAAAATAATGAAACGGAAGCACATGAGTCAAAATATCCTGATAAATAATAGATGAGTCCATAAATCAACCTATACAATATGCTTCCTATAATAGGAGATGAGAGATAATGTTCACTGTCATAAGGACATTATGCCAGCATGTCAATTTTATTCTACTGAAGGAACTGTATGCAGATATTCATAGAAGATTCCGCTAAAGAACCACAACACGTGGTACAGTACTGGTACACTTTTTAGAATAAGGCCAAGTTAAATAGTAAGTTCATGGCAGAATGACATTTAATGCAGTAGACAAACTAATGAGAAAGACCTCATATTATAAGCATTATTTTTGAGTTCCCAGTATGATACTTCTCATGTACATCATTATACATGTACATTATAGTGTACAAGAGAAAAAAGAGACTTTCCACACATTTTAGTGTTAATAAACTTGAGAAACGAAAATTCTGGTGTGAGAAAATTAGGTACACATTTATGCAGTGGTATATGTTTCTATGCCGGGTGCTGAGTGTTAACAACTGCACTGCCTACTAGTACAGAGACTATTTAAGTATGAAGAGCCTAGGAAGAACAGAACTTAATCATTTCTTTATGGAACTTAGAATGGAATTAAATTAGTAAAGAGAGCTCTTAAAGTTTTGGATGATTGGTTAAATGATGAGTCAGTACAAAGTTATCTGTTTTCCTAGAGCCAAGGAAGTGTAGTTCTACTAAATGAAAATTTAAATGAGGGATTTTATATAAAACATTTTGACTTCGTATCATTTACTTGCTGAAAGAAAAGATGTATTAAACACTTTATCTGTTACTTGTGCATAAATGACTAATTTCATTCTGCAATAAGGACCAGTAAGGGTGATTTAACCCCATTAGCATGCATAGTTGCAGGGTAGAAGTATGCTACGGAACCTGTTCGTTTTTATGAAGTCCCTTGCATTGTGATTTCCCCCAGAATTGGGTTACAGTTTCACATGAAATTATTTACAAACTGTCTCACTTTTATATATAAGATATTTTCTTTATAAAATACCAAATCAAACTCAAATTCATTTTTACTGAATGAACAAAATTAGTATGAAGCAAGTCATCACTGTTTTGTGACCCTCTGCAAAGTTACTCTCCCTAATTATTGAAAACTTATTTGACTTACCTACTAATGGAATCTCACAAATAAGAATTCAATTGTATACTTGCTTCCATAAATTTTATTTTTCCTCTTTGATAAGGTATATGGGAAGTGACTGTTGTCGAAATCTGGGAAGGAGTCCGGGCAGTGGTGGCACACGCCTTTAATCCCAGCACTTGGGAGGCAGAGGCAGGCAGATTTCTGAGTTCGAGGCCAGCCTGGTCTATAGAATAAGTTCCAGGACAACCAGGGCTACACAGAGAAACCCTGTCTCATAAAACAAAACAACAAAAAAAGAAGTCTGGGAAGGAGTAATAGAAGCCAAATATATTATGTAAATACATTGAAATGTAATTATTACTTTGCAAAAGTATATTTTAGAAAATTTCTGCAAAATATTAGGCTTTTACAAAGCACAACTGAAGTAATAATTCTAAATATTTATTATCTCTGTGCTAGTTTTTATATTTTAATTATACTTTTATCATTTTATTTTTTTGCTATTAATTATTAGGATAGCATAATTTAAACAGCTTACTCTTGAGTAGTATTAACTAAAATCTGTTCACTAACTCGGAAATGGCTTGTAGTGATCTCCTTGGAGCTGCCAACTAAACAGAATGCAATGTCTGATTCTGTGCAATTGCAAACTAATTGAAAAGTTCTCCTGCAAAATCACAAAAGGAAAAATTATAGAAGATATGTTTTTTAATTAATAAAAATAAAACAAGAGCATTTTATTCATAAAAATTTAAAGCTTCCAAGAAACAATGTACATATCCAAAGAACATCACACTCTGCTAACACAGGACCATTTGAGTGAACATGCTAACGTAGTCTCTGTTTTTATTTCTTATAATGTCTCACTTAAAGCAGTTATAGACGTGAACAGAGAGGTTATGTACAGAATTTTTCTGGACTATCTATTTTTACTGTGGTTATAATGAAAGCAATGTTAGGCCATCATTAAAAGTCTCAAAAAAATTAAGAAATATATTTCATTAAAATTTAACAAGCACATAAAATGGGCAGTAAATTTTTAAATAATTGGGCCTTTAGATGATTCACAATATAATGTGTTATATAAGTAACCAATGGACCCAACTCAATGACAACTACAGGTTTATTGTCTCCCACAACTTCATCGTGTCATATATATATACATATATATATATATATGTATGTGTGTATATATATATATATAAACACACATATATACACACACATGCATACACATGTATAATGCATACATATATACATATACTCATACCCATATATAGGTACATATATACAAATATATATATTAACATTATTCCTTTGTATAGAATATTTTAGAAATTTAAATTTAGATATTTGAGGTAAGAAATAACTGGTTTTCTTAATGCTTTTCATATGATTGAAAAGAAGCACCTAAAGAAATGTTTGAATTTCTTAGTGATCAGAAAAATGCAAATCAAAATGACCCTGAGATTCCACCTTACACCAATCAGAATGGCTAAGATCAAAACCTCAGGTGACAACACATGTTGGCAAGGATGTGGAGAAAGAGGAACACTCCTCCATTGCTGGTAGGATTGCAAACTGGTACAACCATGCTGGAAATCAATCTGGAGGCTCTTCAGAAAATTGGAAATAGATCGACCTGAAGACCCAGCAATACCACTCTTGGGAATATACGCAAAAGATGCCCCACTATGCCACAGGGGCACATGTTCCACTATGCTCATAGCAGCCTTGTTTGTGAGAGCCAGAAGCTGGAAACTACCCTGATGTTTCACGACAGAAGAGAGGATACAGAAAATGTGGTTCATTTATACAATGGAATACTTCTCAGCTATTAAGAACGAGGACACCCTAAGTTTTGCAGGCAAATTGATGGAATTAGAAAATATCATCCTGAGTGAGGTAACTCAAACCCAAAAGGACATGCATGGTACGTAGTCACTAATAAGTGGATATTAGTTAAAAAAAATAAAAAAGTACAGAATACCCAAGATACAGTCCATAGAACTCAAAAAGGTCAACAAGCTGAAGGGCCCAAGTGAGGACGACTCAGAGCCACTTGGGAGGGAGAAGAAAGCAAATCACAAGTGGGGAGGGAGGGAGAGACAGTGAAAGTGAAAGTGGACAAGGGCAGGCAGAAGACAGGAACCTGATCTGGTACTGGTTGCGAGAAAAGGCTTGAAGCCCTGAGGACCACCAGAAAGAATGGAAACAGGAAACTTGGGATGTAAGAGGTTGTGGAGACCCTCCAGAATGTACCAGAGACATGAGTGGTGAGAGACTCTCAGAACTCAAACTGAGGGACCTTAGATGAAATGCCCTGCAATAGGGAGAGGGAACTTAAAGAGCCCACCTCCAGCAGGAAGGCAGGGCATCAAATGACGGGGGGAGGATTGCCATCCCACAGTCAAAACTCTGACCCATAATTGTTCTTGTCTGAAAGAACTGCAGGGATAGAAATGGAGAGGAGCCTGAGGAAAGAAGGTCTAGAGACAGGCCCAAAGTGGAAACCAGCTCAAGGGAAGCCCCAAGGCCTGACACTATTGCTGAGGCTATGGAGTGATCACAAAAAGGAAGCTAGCATGACCACACTCCAAAAGACCCAACAAGCAGCTGAAAGAGTCATATACAGATATTTGCACCCAACCAATGCACAGAAGCTGATGAACCCTGTGGTTGAATTAGGGAAAAGCTGGAAGAAGCTGAGGAGGAGAGTGACCCTGTAGGAGGACCAGCAGTCTCAACTAACCTGGACCCCCGAGATCTCTCAGACACTGGACCACCAACCATGCAGCATACATCAGCTGATATGAGGTCCCCAAAACGTATACAGCAGAGGACTGCTAGGTTTGGGTTCAGTCAGAGAAGATGCACTTTACCCTGGAGAGACTGGAGATCCCAGGGAGTTTAGAGGTCTGCTGAGTGGGGAGTGGGTGGTGGGGACATCCTCGTGGAGACAGGGGCAGGGAGGAGGTATGGGATGTGGAACAGTTGGAGGGTGGACCAGGAGGGGAAAAATTTGGAGTGTACATAAATAAATAAATAAATAAATAAATAAATAAATAAATAAAAGAAATTTTAAATAAAAAGAAAAGTTTATATAGCCTTGTTATCTTTATGCAGTGTCTGTATAATATGTGAGCAAATATGTCCAGGCTCTATGAATACACAGGGGCTTGAAAAAGTACTCTATGGTATTCAGTAAAACATTTAGAATATAAATAACTGACAATATGAAGATGTTTGAATGTCTGTCACTACCTATAAATCAACATAGATCTCTATATTTTTATAAGAAACTGCATGTGTATTGTTTAGTAACAAAGCAGAAGGCGTATTGAAGTTGGCAGCAAGACAGAAAGAATAAAGTAATAAGCCAGATGAGGTAAAGAACACAGAAATGTTACAACAGTTTAAGTGTAACCAACCAATAGAGATCATGTGAAGTAATTAAAATAATGAGAATAAAATACAACCCTGAAATAAATGAACATTCTTTAATAGATTTATGTGTATTTTTATTTCTATTTATTGCTTTTCTCAAATAATGATGATTAATTACATGAATTTTTAACTTAAAGAAATCAGCAACACTCATTTATAGGTACAGAATACCACAGCCTTTATCTTTTTAAAAAATCTGGAATCAATATCTTACTTGAGCACCCTGTGCCAAACACATTCATCTTCATGATATGAGTTTGTGTCTTTAGCACTGATGCCCGCTTGACCATCATATCCTACATGCAGAACTTACATTTTGTTTTTAATTTCATTCACTTTATTGGAACCTGCAACTTCTTGATTTCAGTTGAGGATATGAGTTTCATATAAGTCATGCAACTTCTACATGGCCACTCGGCCTATACCAGTATCAGCTCCAGAACCTTGATATTTCTGTGCTGTGAATAGCACTACAATGATGTTTAATTTATTGGACTATTTAAACAAGTTGCAAGTAGTTTGGTAGGATCCGGTATGAAGGTCAGATGGTTTAAAAACATATTTATTTCTGGAAGTGTATGTTTTTCCTTGAAGTTTTGACTAATATAAAATAATGATGCCAAATTCAGGATTTAGAAATTGAATGAATTATAGTCCCAAGTACATCCTTTCCTCAGCGATGACAGCATAGTGCCAACTGTCTAATCCTGAGCCACTGCCTCTAATGCTGCTGCTATAGTTTGGCTGATCACCAGTCCCTCATACTTTTGTGTGTGAATAACACAACATACATCATTACTGAAATGAATACCTAAGGTTTTACTTTCTTGCCTGGCTCTATATTTATAAAACATTATGGTTTTATCTTGAACGTTTCTGGAAGGTGGTTTATAATATGAGCTCACTGTCATATCATTCTATGTATTATTTTTCAAAAGAATTTTAATGGATTTTTAATGAAAATTTATAAATAAATTATTTTTGATTACACAAATATTTTATTCAGTATAAATTGGCTCTAAATCACAAGTTAACTGTTGATCTCAAATGAAGATATAAACTAAATGTGTGTATATATATATATATATGTATGTGTATATATATATATATATATATATATATATATATATATATATATATCCCATTAACTAGAATGTCAATAAAATATTAAGGCATAAAGAGTAATAAATATATTAAAAGGATATCTCTTTTAAATATTTTACCTCAGAGTTCATGACCACTGCAGAGAAGAAGTCAGAGTATAAGAGCCAGAAGGAAAGGACACCAAGGGAACAATGTACTCTAAACCAGCATGATCAAGCTCATATAAATCCAGAAGTCTGCAGCAGCACACACAGGGCTTGCGTGTTTCTTCACCACGTCCTTTACATACACATTATGGCTTCCAGTTTAGTGTTTAATGGGAATTTGGATTATGCAAAGAAGTGCTTATCTAATTCTTCTGTACTATTTTCAACTCTTTTCCTTTTCTCAGCTTCTCCTGTTCAAAATTTATCTGATAGTACTTGTTTTGTCTCATTAATTTCCATATTGTTATAATTTTGAAAAATAAATGATTGAAAACAAAAACATACCAGAGTAAAGGTTACAACTAAACTGTCATTTATATCTGATGGGAGATAGAAAATCAACTTTCATTAAAGGAGGGACAATTGGGTTTATCAGACACTCCAGAGCTAGCCTCGTGTTTATGAATAGTTGACAAATATATAATTTTAAAGTTGTGTTAAATAATAAAATATGACTATAAAGAATATCAAAAATGAAAATAACTTGAATTTAGTTTATGTTTCGTTGATAGTAAAAATCATTATTTAATTATAGTGATAATTAGCACATTAGGATTTTTTCTAAATTCCAAGTTTATGTGGACTGGAAAGTAGTATAGTAGAATTTTTAAATGAAAATAATCTTAAAATATATTTGATCATATTATTTCCCCTCCCCCTACACTTCCCAGAATCATTCCCAAAATTTCTTTCTTTCTCTGTCTTAAAGAGAAATATATCCGTCAAAACAAAAAGTGCATACATGCTCACATGTACATACACATGAGTAACCACCCCACATACATACACACACACAAACACAAACACATACAGCAAAACTAAATGAACAAACAAATAAATAAAAAAAAATAAAGTGCATTTTATGCTAACTAGCTACTCCTGGGCATTGAAACTGTCCTGGAATGAGATTGATATACTCAATGTCATTTTATTGAAGAAAATATATTTTCCTCTCCCAACAGCTATCAATTGGAAATAGGTTCTTGATTAGGAGTGGAAATTTTGCCCACCTCTGAAATTTTGACTAGTTTGAACTTTTGCAAGTATTATTTAAGGTGTCATAGTCTCTGGGTTCATATATGCATCAAATGTGCTGTGTCTGAAACTTCTCTACTTATAGTTGTCTCTGAAATTTGACTCACAATCATTCTGCCTTCTCTTCTGCATAGATCACTGAAGCTTGATGAGAGAGGCATTATGATATCTTATTCAGGGATAAGCTTTCCAAAGTTTCTAATCTCTGCACATATACAGTTATCATTCTTTGTTTTATTTAACACAATATTGAAAATTGAAGCTTCTCTGATGAGGTTTTAGTGATATGTGATATATGGTTATACTAATATGTTATTAAGAGCAATGTTATTGCTTTATCTGTTTAGCAGAATGACAGTAGCAGGTTTTCCCTTATTGCCCAGAACCTAGCTAATTTCAAGTTTTGGATTCATTAACAGCACGAGGTAAATGTTCCATCTCATGAAACAGGCCTGGAATTTAATAAAATGTGGTTCCATACTTTTTTGTTTTGTTTTGGTTTTTTGTTTTTTGTTTTCGAGACATGGTTTCTCTGTATAGCCCTGGCTGTCCTAGAACTCACTCTGTAGACCAGGCTGGCCTCACACTCAGAAGTCCGCCTGCCTCTGCCTCCTGAGTGCTAGGATTAAAGGCCTGCGCCACCACTGACCGGCTGGTTAGATACTCTTAAAACATTTGTGTCACTATTGTACAAGTGGGTGTATTTGCAGACTAGGGACTATCGTAGTTCACAGTATTTGTAGCTTTGTGAAACTGATTACTGCTTTTTTCTCTGGTAGCTTTTAGAATACTTCCAACACTGTGAACTATAGTCAGTATTCATGAATCCTCAAGTTGAGCACCAGATCTATCACTCCATGTTTGGTAAAAAAATATGCTATGTCTTCAATGTCTGTCTTAAGGTTTTATGGTGTGAACAGACACCATGACCAATGCAACTCTTATAAGGACAACATTTAACTGGGGCTGGCTTACAGGTTCAGAGGTTCAAATCAATTAACATCAAGGCAGAAACATGGCAGCATCCAGGCAGGCATGATAGAGGAGGGGCTGAGAGTTCTACATCTTCATCTCAAAGATGCTAGCAGAATACTGACTTCCAGGCAGCTATGATGAGGGTCTTAAGTCCATACCCACAGTGATACACCTACTCCAACAAGGCCTCACCTCCTAATAGTGCCACTCCCTGGGCCAAGCATATACAAACCATCGCAGTGTATTTGTTTTGTTTTGTTTTGTTTTGTTTTACCAAAATTTGATGGATAAATGGAGAATGAACAGAAAAGGCAGAAAGAGTGGAGAAAGATAGAGACTTAGAAAAAGAAAGAGACATAGAGAAGGAGAGAAACAACAGACAGAACAGAAGAGGGACAGAGTGTAGCACTATAAGGCACAAGATGGAGTTTTATTTAAAAAATTTTTGAGACTATAATTGCTCCCTGGTTGTGTTGGCTGACTAATATTGCTGGCAATAACTTGTGATGTATAGATGATGTCTATGAAACCCTTTGACTAATAACTCATAAACGTGTAAACCATTTTTGTACTCAAGATTTTATTTGGCATCAGAGGTCTCCTTGTGATATTTACTTTTCCCCTTTAAATATCTCGTTCATTAAGTTCCTGTAATATGTGTATTTATTTTACAAGGCTTCTATATTAGTAAATATCCATATGACTTTTCAAAGTGCTTTCAGTGTTATTTATCCCAAACCATGAGCTCACCTCTACCAATTTGTGCATATTTGCATGAGAGTGACTAGAATTAGAAGTCATTTTACATGCCTGATAAATTGAGTATGAATGCACATGGAATTTATGCTATATACATATTTTCCTGTATGAAAACTTAAACATAAGTAATTGAATTCACTTCTACCTTAAATTCATGATTAGATGTAAATATATCTGTAAAATTTATACTAATCTTAAGACAAACTTCTTTGAATTATTTATAATGTTATGGTGTATTATTATTTAATGATACTGTCATAAAAGGAGTGAATACATATTGATTATACTGATTCTAAAATGTCTACCAATTAAAGACTCAAAAATCAAACATTCAATAAAGAGATCATTCAGAAGTTTTATTCGCGTTATTTTTGGAAATGTATTTTGAACTTATTTATACCACACCCCAACTCTTCCCAGGTATATATGCCTTTCACGCACATGCTTCTTTTTGTCCCTTTTAGAAAATTAAAGCCTTCAAGATTACTATTACTGGTCAAATATTCTTGGATATATTGCCTTCTACTGTTAATTGCTTAACTTACCTTTGTCTATACTCAGAAAACTGACACTTTTCTTTCTTCTAGCAGCAAAAAAATTAGGAACAGCACCTAGGGTAGCAGTAGAATTTTAATCCAGTTCCATTTTCCCTGTTGTCATTTAGTCTGTCTTGTACTTGTACATGTTCAATGCATGCTGTTGCAACCACTGTGGATTCATACATGTAGCTGCCTTTCTGTATCCAGAAGATACTGTTTCTTTGTAGTTATCTACCAGGTACAGCTTGTACACTCTTTTCACCTCCTATTCAAAAATAAAATTATCCCTGAACCATAGCAATAAATAACACGGTACATGGATTCTGTTTAGAAGTAAGCATTTTGCAGGTTCTTATTTTCACTAATTTGTATAGTCAATGGATTTTTGTGTTGTACAGTATCTACTAAAAATAGAAGATTATGATGAAGCTTGAAGGATATATTAATTTGTGGGTATAATAATAAATCATTTAATACAGTGCCACTTTAGCAGTATCATCATAATAAGGTGTCCACTAGGACCTGGATATGGTCGAGTTCTTTGCTGAATAATGGGAAGATGGCATCTTGTAGAGTGGAGCTTAATTTCAAATAGAAAGTAGTTCATTACTCTCGTGAAGTCACTTCCAATATTTCACCAGTGGGCATGTCTTAGACATAACTGTAGCTCATGGGATTTCTAATTGGGTAAGGTTGGTGTTTACCCCCACACACAGTGTGCATAGCACCTTCTATCACTATGGAAAAAAAACAGTAGGATGAAACTTTCAGATTGATTTATTTCATGTACTATGACTACATTTATGTAATATTTTCCACATTAGACTTCTTCCTTCAAGCACCGGTAGGTAACCAGAAGCAATGACAACTGCCCATAATGTTTGGGAAATCTATAAGAACTCACTGGCCAACTCCTCCAAATGAAATAACCGATCACTATGATGTGAGACGATTTCTTGGTCAGTTCTCTCTAGTAGAAGTATTAATTCAAAATGTTGTTTTCAGACATCCATAGAGGTTACCGAACAACAGAGAGACCACCAATGGGTATGCTCTTAAGAGATGCCATAAAGGTTTAGGAGGGAAAACGGGCATGTTGTGGAATACAAGGGTGGGGAGCAGAAGGGCAGCATAGAGAAGAAAGTATGGTGAGGAATAAATAGCAATGAAGATTGTTAAGAGTTGCTTGAAAATCTCCTACAATCAAACCCTACTAAAGACAAGACTTCCCCTACAAGTCACTAAGAAAAATTAATGGAGGTATATATCTAAAATCAGTGCAAGTAGGACAGTGAATGTAATCAAATCTCATATAAATTTCTTAATCAGATTATAACAATATTTTTCCTTTTTTGGATATTTTATTTATTTACATTTCAAAGGTTATCCCTTTTCCCAGTTTCCCATCCAGAAACCGCCTATCCCATCCCCCCTCCCCCCGCTTCTATGAAGGTGCTCCCCCTCCCACACACCCACAATTTTAAATGAATATTTAGCTCAAATTTAAATAATTTTTAACTGAGCAGACACTTATTTGTTATTA
Source organism: Uromys caudimaculatus (assembly GCA_028551405.1). Taxonomy (NCBI): domain Eukaryota; kingdom Metazoa; phylum Chordata; class Mammalia; order Rodentia; family Muridae; genus Uromys; species Uromys caudimaculatus. The sequence continues at coordinate 21,130,970 of CM052716.1, read as the reverse complement.
TTATTCCCATATAAGAATGAGTAATTTGGACAAAGCTGATCTTCTGAGATACCGTGTGATTTTTGAGCATCAAGAGACTTCTGACTACTGTAAGATGAAATCTCAAATTAGTTTTTTTGCCTCTTTAATTGTTAGAATTTAGACTACATTATAAATATTTTTAAGTAAATTTCATTTCTTCTATTGGAAACTCCTTGTACAAACCCATAACCAAATTTTTAATTAGGTTGCTTGCTTACATGATTATTTATTTTAGTGTTTTGTATGTTCTGGATATAATCCTCTATCAAGTGTATACATAATATTATTACTAAATAAACTCAACAGAACATATTTGTACATACATGTGTGTATGCATGCATATATATATGCATATATATGTATATAAAGTTCATAATTTTGAGAGAGATTTTGGAGACAGAGGACTACTTGCAAATAGAGGAAAACAGGAAACTATATTAATACTGTACATATATATTAAATTTTCAGAAAAAATAAATCAATAAAAGAAAAATAAATTAAGCCACCACATAGCACACTGAATGGTTTCTGATGCATATCATGAAAATCCCACACAAATATGCAGCAGATGATTTTAAAGAATAATTGATAGAACCCAATACTAATGACTCTGGAAAATTGCTAAATATTGTTACAAAGAAAAATAGATAAGAGAAGGCAGTGGAAAACTCATGGAACCAGAGAAGAGGGTAGGGAGAAATAAAAAAGAAAGATAGAAAAAAAAAGTAAAGGAAAGGAAGGCATTGTAGAATGCATTATATTTTGTTAAGAAATTACTAAGTTATAAATAGAAATTGTTCAACCTGAATTTCTTTTCCCAGTTGGGAGACAAAAGGATTCTTATGTCAATTTCAAATTGAAATTCTCTTTTAATTCTTCAAACAGTTGGTAACCTGAATGCTTGCAATTTGAATAAAAAGTAGAATGACTTCCAAGGAGAGATTGTGTTTTTAAAATTCAGGTCTTTCAAATGGGAATTGGAGAGCAGCTCTCTGTTTGTGCAAAGCATTGCCTGCTGTTTTCATTAAACAGTCACTGTGCTTTTTTTGAACCTTTGCCCCATAAAAATAGACAGGAAAAAAAAAAAAGATCAAATGGATTCAAGTCAAACAGTTGGAAGTTTTTTGTAGAGCTGTTGTATTTTACCAAAATGTCAAGCACTTAAATGCAGATGGTTTATATTTAGTGTTATTTTTAAAGTGACATTCCTTGGATTTGAGCTGTTTCTGATGAAAGTGATACACATTCCCTACCCCTCAGGAGCTGAAAACTCAGTTTGGAAGCATAAAACAGAGAAAGCACCTGGCTGAGCCAAAGGATGCTACTGCAAATAGATCTTCTGTGGGCCTCTTTATTGATGCCTTAGAAACAGCTTAATAAACTGTGTCTAAGCAAAGAAATCATGTAGATACAAACTTACACTGGAACAAGCATTTACACAATTCTCTTTAAAATATGCCTAATTGTCGAATCTGCAAGGAGAAGTGCAAAGTTCCTCAGCGTCAACTTTGGTCTCGTTTTTAATTATGGAAGAATTTAAGCCTATTTTATATGAATCATAAAATAAAGATTTAGTTTTTGGTTTGGAGAGATGGCAAGACAGAAACCCAAGGATCCTTAGATTTATTCATCAGAAAATTGAGCTCAATGAATAAATTTCAGGGTCAGTGACACTTTCTCTAAATAAGTAATGTAGCTTTGATGATAACATACAATGTTGATGCCATTTTGTCTTCATAAGACAGGTAGCATCTTTCTCAATATTCTTTCTGCAACCACTTTCCTTATATTTCAGATTTCCATGTTCAAAAATGAATTACCTTTGCAAGGTTACATATTGAATTTCCATTAAATTGGAGATAGAGTCTTTTAACACATAAATTTCGAGATGACATAAACATTGAACGCGTGATGAATGTGTACACACAAACACACACACACACACACACACACACACACACACACACACACACACACACACTGCACCCATAGATTTGTATTACATAGCTCTCAAATTCCTCAAGGATGAATCAAGAAACAAAAAACAAAAAAACTTCCCATTTTAGGAAACAGAAAAAAACCCTGCATATTTGAAACAGAATGAAGTCCTTTGAATATGGCATTGCAAATAGCACCCTACATACTTTTAGCAATATGTTCTCTCAAAAAAAAAAAAAAAAGAATTGAATTTAAAATTTCTGTAATGACTTTGATAGCAATTTAAGTTTTGCACCTGAAATCTGAAGCCTTAAACAATATTCAATGGATCAATTTTTATAAACATTCCTCAGTTATCTGATTCTCAGGTATTTTTATACTTCCATACTGAAAGTTGTGTGGCAAAATCTTCAAATGGCTATAACAATAACGTAATAGCCATGGAATAGGTAGGATGCTAACTAATAAAATACTTCTTTCTAGTGTTCTAGTATTCATGAATCACTAAGTTAATGTGTACTAGATTGTTCACTGGTCCATCTTTTATGAACTTTTCAATTTATCCTATGCGGTAGCCCATTTTTATATTATATATTCTGATTTCCAGTCAGATTTATGTAAATTAGCTGACAATTTTAAAAAACGTATGTGATTTTGAATATGCTCTTTAAAATGCCTGTAGAAAATTTTATATTTGTACATTTATATTGCTTAAGCAGTTTTTGAAATATACAATGAATCATATCTAGTTTAGTATTTCATAGAATTCTAAATTTAAAATTCTGTCTTCAGAATAATATTGCGTAAAGAGTATATTTAGTTGTTAACAACATAAGTGTAGTTTTATTTAAAAAAGTATACTTCTTATATAAATAGATTTTTTTGATTTTATGCTATTGATATTTTTGTGTTTGTTTTTGCTGTTTTTCAATTTTTAAATTCATAATTAATGTCTTTTGCTGTGGATTGCATTGTTACATATAGTTCCAAAATCTTTTTCTTTTCTTTTTTGAAAGGGAAAGTTACAATTATTTCTTTGAATTTCTTTAATAAAGTACTTGGTTACATAAATTAACTTTAGTAAATTTGTACAACACTTGATAGTTATAATAATTATAAAACATAGATTTAATTTTTATAGGAAAACATACTTTATGAATTGTGTCAAAACTACTAGATGTAGTTAGTAATCTAGTCTAAAAATGAGAAATTTATTCAATATTACAAATCGATATTTAAAATTCATATTGATCTTCACAGGGACTGCAATGGCTTACATTTCAGTCATCAATGACTATGGGTTTCTATTTCCTCATATCATAACCAGCATTTGTCATCATTTATTTTTTTGATGTTACTCATTATGACTGGTGTAAAGTGCAATGTCAAAGCAGTTTTAAATTAAATTTTCCTATGAATGTTGAGTAGGGTTTTTTTTAGGAAAAAATATTGTGTATTACTTCTTTCTTTTAAGAGAATCTATTCAGGTTATTTTGTTTTATTTTGTCTACCTATAGGATATTTGTGGGTGTAAGATATTTTATTTTTGTAGTTCATTATTCATTATTCATTATTATTCTATTTGATATATAGTTGAGACTATTTTTCCAATATTTTGGTTTATTTCTTTTCTGTTTATTGATGGGAATTTTATTTTCAATATAGAAGCTTTTATTTGTTTTTTTTTAATTTTTTTACTGGTTATTTTATTTATTTACAATGCAAATGTTATCCCCTTTTCCAGTTTCCTCTCCAAAAAACCCTCTCCCTTCCCCCCCTCTCTCTGCTTCTATGACAGTTCTCCCCCACCCACCCACCCACACCCACATCACCATCCTAGCATCCCCTTACACTGGAGCATCAAGCCTTCATTGGACCAAGGGCTCCCCTCCCATTGATGCCAGACAATGCCATCTTTTGCTACATAAGCAGCTGAAGGCGTGGGTCACTCCATGTGTATTCTTTGGTTGGTGGTTTAGTCCCTGGGAGCTCTTGGGAGTCTGGTTGGTTGATATTGTTGTTCTTCCTATAGGGTTGCAAACCCCTTCATGTCCTTCAGTTCTTCCCTTAAGTCCTCCATTAGGGTCACCCTGCCAGGTCTTATAGTTGGCTGCAAGCATCTGCATCTGTATTGGGAAGGTTCTGGCCAAGCCCCTCAGGAAACACGCATACCAGGCTTCTGTCAGCAAGCACTTCTTGGCATCAGCAATAGTGTCGGGGTTTGGTGGTTGAATATGGGATGGATCCCAGGTGGCGCAGTCTCTGGATGGCCTTTCCTTCAGTCTCGGCTCCACTCTTTGTCCTTGTATTTTATTTAAATGCTTTTAAATAATAAATAATTCCTTTGGGGGGGCTTGAGGAATTGTGTTACTAAGTTGTGGGCTTTTTGGTCTCTGAAACGTAAGCCTGGTGAGTGGCTCCCAGCTACCTTCCTAGCACCATTTCTTTTTGCACACCACCGTGCTTCCTGCTATGTCTCTAAAGGAGGAGACCACTGAAGCTCTAAGGAAGCTCCCCTTAATTGTTCTCTTCTTTAAGAGTCCCTGTGGAACTCTGCCTTCTCTCACAGAATCCACACCAACATAGGGACCCTAGGTAAGACCCTATGCCTGCCAATTCTCCTTTAAGCATTCCAAACAACTGTAGATGTACACCATCCCCTGGGCATCCCTTGATATCATTTCCTACTTCTATGAAAGCCGAACATCTCTGATTTCATAGAGGCCATGATGGTACTAGGGGCTGGAGAGACAACCCTGATACATAAAACCATAGATGGTACAGAGGGCACAAAAGCCCCAACAGAGTGGCCCTGTTGGACCTGAAGACTTGTTCGTCATTGGAACTTCAGACTACTCAGGCCAGAGGGTCAGAAAGGAAACAGAAACAAAGGTAAAAACATCCCAAACACCCATTTAACAAAGACAACTCAGAAATCACCATGTAAACCCATTATAACTCTGAAACCCAGATGACTAGAGGCCAGGTTATGAACATAATAGCAGCCAGGGAATAATGGCACCATAAGACCTCAGTCATTCTATTACAGCCAGCACAGGATAAGTCAACATAGCTGAAGCACAAGCAAATGACCTTAAATCCAATCTTATGAAGATGACAGAGACCTTTAAGGAGGAAATGAATACATCCCATAAAGAAATACAAGATAATATGTGGCTGCTTGTATTGTTAACTTCGATCTTCTCTAAAATTGTTTGCATGAGAATCCACAGGTTGTTCACACATAAGACACTGAAGTATTCTGTCCCCAGTTTGTTCTGATTTGAAAATAAATTTGCTGGCAGCAAATGACCTGGCAGGGCAGACAGAGTTGGGACTTTTGGTATTTCCAGGCGAGGGACCAGGAACTAGAGGAGAAGGGGATGTGCCATGCTTGGAGACGAAGAGGAAAGAGACCATACCTGAGAAGGTGCAGGACAGAGAGCATAGCTTCCATGTAGGAGCCAGGGATTGTGGCCCACAAGAGACCTCCAACTGGGTCCAGGACAACAAAGATGGAATGTAGGATTTAGTAAGTACTAACACAGGAATATCAGAGGAAGCTGAATTAGCCACATGATGTTTAGAAAGTGGCCCAGTCATTGAGCTGTTTTAGGCATATCAAAATATCAACATATAAAGGCTGTGTTTGTGGTGTGTGCATGTGTGTGTGTGTGTGTGTGTGTGTGTGTGTGTGTGTGTGTGTGTGTGTGTGTGTGTGTGTTTCATTCAGAAAACCAGAACAGAGGGCTAGGTAGCAAGGAATGCTTCTACTGCCAGGATTGATTTGACTACTTAATTGGGTACTACTAGAATAATACAATCAAACAGGTGAAGGAAATGAACAGAACTGTTCAAGACTTGAAAATGGAACCAGATTCAATAAATCAAACACAAACTCAGGTAATCCTAGAAATGAAAAATGTAGGCAAGCAAACAAGAACTACAAATACAAGTATCACCAACAGAATACAAGAGATGGAAGAAAGATCTCAGGAGTAGAAGATACAATAGAAGAAATTAATACATTGGACAAGAGGTCAAAGAAAATGTTAAAACTAAAAAGTTTCTTGCACTCAACAACCAAAGCACTTGGGACACTATGAAAAGTGTCTCAAACCTAAAAATAATAGGAGTAAAACAAGTAGAAGATTCCCAGCTCAAAAGCCATGAATATACTGTCAAAAATATAATAGAAGAAAAATTTCCTAACCTAAAGAAATAGATGCCTATACATACACAAGAACACCAAATACCTTTGATCAGAAAAAAACCCATATAATAATCAAATAACAAAGTTTATAGAACAAAGAAAGAACATCAAAAGTTGCAAGGGGGAAAGGCCAAGTAACACATAAAGGGAAAGCTATTAGAATTTCACCCAACTTAAACAAAGACTCTAAAAGCCAGAATGACCTGGGCACATTTGGATCTTCCTGCTCCAATGGATAATCCACCAGGTAAGTGGGAGCAGAGATGTAGAGAGAGGATTTTTAGAAGTCCTGTGAATATTTATGTGTATCTGTCTCTTTTGTCTGTCAGTTCCCTCCTCAGGACCATGCTGAAGACACTGTGGGCCGGGGTATATAAGGTTTCAGGAATGAAGGTAGGGACATCTAGTATGGGCAAATGTCATTGCTTGAGGGTTTAGGGTACATGAAGTATCCATTAATATATACAGAGCATTTCAGGAAATACAGGTGCTAGCCTCACAGGTTTTATCACAAGAAAGAAAATTGACCCTGTAATCTAGTTGAGGTTATGTGACATTCCTCAGGTAGAGGCATATATGTGAGATCAGAATTCCCTAGGCAAGGCCAGAGAACAAGAAACTTTGGAAATACAGGGAGTCTCTCATATTGTGCCAATCCAGAGACTGTCTAGTCATCGTAGACTTAAACCTTAATTAGCAGAGTTTTCCTACAGACAGATATCTTGCAGACTCTAAAAGACTATGGATGTTACTTCATACTACTATACTCAGCAAAACTTTCAATAACCAAAGATGGAGAAAAACAGATGTTTCAATATTTATCCAGCCCAACATAATATATTGGAAGGAAAACTCCAACCAAAGGAGGTTAACTATACCTAAGAAAACACAGGAAATAATTTCGCACCAGCAAAGTTAAAGAAGAAACACCCCCACCCCCCCCCACACACTACCAGCACAAACATAAATTAAAAAGAATTTAAAATCATTGATAATTAATATTCACTAATATCAATGGACTCAATTCCCTAATAAAAATACAAAGTCTAACAGAATGGATTTGAAAACAGAATCCATTTTTATATTAGATACAGGAAATACACCTCAACATTAAAAAGAGACAGTACCTCAGAGTAAAGTTCTAAAGAAAGATTTCCCAAGTAACTAAACACAAATGGACTTTAACGATGAGAGTAGCCACTTAATATTTAATAAAATAGGCTTTCAGTCAGAATTAATCGAAAGAGATTGAGGACACTGGATAAATACCAAAGAAAAAATCCACCAAGATGAATTCTCAATTCTGAATAGCTATGCTCCAAATGGAAGTACATCCCCATTTGTCAAAGAAACATTAATAATGCTTATATTGCAAATTGAATTACACACATAAGTAATGGAAGACTTAAACAACTCATTCTGGACAGGTCTTCCGGACAGAAACTAAATAGGGAAATAATAGAATTTACAAATGTTACCATTCAAATGGACCTAACATATCTAGTAGAGCATTTCACTCAAACATAAAAGAATACAGCTTCTTTTTATCACCTCACAGTAACTTCTCCAAAATTAACCATATAGTCAGTCACAGAGTAATCTCAACAGATACAAGAAATTTGAAATAGCTATTTGTATCTTATCAGACCACCATGAATTATAGATGGAGTTCAACACCAACAGTAACAGCAAAATGGAATCAGAAGAACACTCTACTCAATGACCATTGGGTCAAGAAAGAAATTAAAGACTTCCTTGAACTCAATGAATATGAATAAAAAACATACTAAAACTTATGGGACACAGAGAGTACAGTGCTAAGAAAGCAGTTAATAGCAATAAATGTCCTCATTAAAAAAAAAAAAAAAAACAACTAGTGGAGTGTCATACTAGTGACTTAACAGCACACCTGAAAGCTCTAAAACAAAAATATGTAAACACACCCATGAGGAATACATGGCTGGAAATAATCAAACTCAGGTCTGAAATCAATAAATTAGAAACAAAGAGAACAATGCAAAAATTTAATGAAACAAAACATTGGTTCTTTGAGAAAAGTAAAAAAATCAACCACAAGCCAAACTAAAAATCAGAGCAAGAATATCCAAATTAACAAAATCAAAAATACAAGGGAGGCAGAAAAGCAGATACCAGTAAATCCAAAGAATCATTTGATTTTACTTCAAAAACTTGTACTCCACAAAACTGAAACATCTAATAAAAGAAAGGGACATTTTTCTCTATAGATACCACTTACCTAAGTTAAATCAAGATCAGATAAGTAATCTAAAAAGATCTATAACTCCTACAGAAATAGAGACAGACATTCAAAGTCTCACAACCAAAAAGGTAAAGGCCCAGATAGTTTTACCACAGAATTATACCAGACTTTCAAAAAAGAGTTTATACCAATTTCACTTCTCAAAAATTCCACCATAGAAACAGAAGAAACATTGCCAAATCACTGATACCTAAACTACCAAAAGTCTCGACAAAGACATTTTCAGACTAATATCTCTCATGACCATTAATGCAAAAATACTCAATAAAATATTCACAACCTAAATCCAAAAATACATGAAAAGATCCTGCACTATGATCATGTAGGCTTCATCCAAAATATTTAAGGATGGCTCAACATGTAAAAAAAAAAAATCTATCAATGTATTTCAACCGTATAAATAAACAAATTGTGAAAAAAATATGATCATCTCATCATATATTGAAAAAGCCTTTGATAAAAACCAACATATTTTCATGAAAACATCTTGGAGAGGTCAGGAATAGAAGGCATATAGCTAAACATAATAAAGGCAATATATAGTGAGCCTATAATCAATATCAAATGGAGAGAAACATATTGTAATTTCAGTAAAATCAGGAGCATATAAATGCTGTCCATTCAATATAATACTTGAAGTATTAGCTAGAGCAATAAGGCAAGTAAAGAAGATCAAAGTGATTCATCAGAAAGTAAAAAGTCAAACTAATATGATAGTATACATACATGACCCCAAATATTCTACCAGAGATTCCTTCAGCTGACAAATACCTACAACAAAATTGTTGGATACAAAATTATCTCCAAAATGTCAGTAACCCTCCTTCATATAAGTTATAAATGTGCTAAGAGAGATATTAGGAGATCAATACCTTCATAATAAGTACAATTAATATAAAATATCTTGGTGTAACTCTAAACAAACAAGTGAAAAACTTGTATGACTTTTCAAGTCTTGAAGAAATAAATTGAAGAAGATATCAGAGTCTTCATCCAGCAACTGATAGAAACCAATGCAGAGATCCATAGTCAAACATCACACATAATTTGGAGAACTCTGCTGAAGGGGGATGGAGGTAGGATTGTAGGAGCCAGAGGGGTCAAGGATACCTTAAGAACACATAGAGAATCAACTATGTGCTGGGCACATAGGAGCCTGCAAACACTGAACTGCCAATCAGGGATCATGTATTGAACTGAACTAGGTACTTTCTACTTTGTTCCCTAATAGTGAATTTACTCTTCTTCAGAGCCTCTCACTACTTTTATCAACCCAGAATTCATTCTGATTCTCCATCAATAGAAATGCCAATAATAATTTATAATCAATGAGCTGATTGTAGTTCTTTTCAAGATCATCGAAGTTGAAACACAAAATTCAATACTTTGCCCTGAATTTAACAGCTAGAAAAGAAGCATGACCAGGCTGGGTACTCATTTAAATACAGTTCCTCTACCTTCTTCAATTCAACTTTTACATTTTTTGTTATTAGGACTACCTCATGAGATAAGGTCCCAGAAATATCTAATGTACCAATTTAAATATTAATCTAATCTAGAAACATCCTTATAAGATATACCTATAATAATATTTGTTTGCTTCATTATCCAGTTATAAAAATTAGAACATATGAATTTTAATATTTTATAAGTTAAAGGCATGAATGAGCAATAATATTAAGACAAGAATGAAAGAAAAATATTCAGTTATATAACTCTTCACGTAGTAGTTGTATATTAGCTGCATTATACATATTTGATTTTTGTGGTGTACATTGAAACATAAAACATTTTGTTTTCTTGTCCAAAACAGGTGTTCAAAACAGAGAGTCATAGTTTGCAGTCCAATTTGTATTTTTTAGCTCTTAGGGTTGTCTTAATTTAAACAGGTCTTTCTATGCAAAGATGTTTTGTGTATTTTAGAAACCAATCATTCTGTGTGTGTAGGGGGGGAGGTGGTTGTGTGTTTCTCAGTATGTTTCTCAATGTGTATATGTGTGTGAGTGAGTGTGTATGTGTTTCTGAGTGTGTTTCTGAGTGTGTGTGTGTGTGAAAGAAGACATGGTCTTTGCTGGAATTAAGTAATACTGAAATGATAAAGTTTTATTACCACTTTTGTTTATTTGTGAAATTCTACTTATGTTTCTGTATTTACTTCATTTGTTCCCTCCCTTTAACATCTCTTAGGTGATTTCTCTCTGCAGAAGACTAATTCTCCTCTCAGTCACTATTAATTGCTTGTAACTCCTTTTTTAAGGCCAAAGTCTACTGGACATGTTTGAATATGAATGGATATTACTAATTTAAGCCAATTTTAGACAATGATCCTATTGTGATTTTTCTGGGTCCAGCTTTTCTGTTGTGTATAGAAGATGCCTTATTCTTGCAGAGAGCTAATCCTCATCCTCTGTCTTTTACCGTCTTTGTTCCGGCTCCCTCCCCCTGTAGTGTTCCCTAACTCTTAGGTTTTGGGTTGTGTTGAAGGTGTGTAGTACCTCTGAACATACTAAAATCAGCTGCTTTTTTATTTCTATTAGATACTTCTTTCTGTTATTGTCTCTGTTTTCTGCAAAAGAAGCTCTTTTGGTGATGGTTGAGAGATAGGCATTTGTGAGAGTTTGAGTCTAAATAATATTTCATTCATTAATTTATTTATTCATTTTGCATCCCAGTATCAGCCCTCCTCCTCCCAGGCCCACTCACACATCTCCCTGCTCCCCTTATCTCCTAAGAAAGGGCACGCCCCCATGGATATCACTGGACCTTGGCACCTCAATTCACTTCCTCAATTATTGCACCTCTTGCAATGTCTTGTTATATATTCTTATTCCCACAATTGTTCAGAAGCTTTGGAGCTGGACAAGGCTTTGGATGGTGTTTCTCCTTTGCTGGCTTACATAGCAACTTCAGATTCTATCAAAGCTAGCATCTAGAGGAGGCTTTCAGGCCAGTTGCAGGTGAAACTTTCCAAGTCCTCTTTCCTAAACATATGTTATCTACAGTGATAAAGTTTTACGTTCTATTTTTAAAATAAAACTAAAGACAGTTTCTTCACACTATATAGGTTTGGGGTGACTCTTGGACTCCCCTGACCAACAGCTATATGGAAAGTTTCACATGTCTGGAACTATAACGTTGTATTAGTCTATGGGTCTTTGGGGAACATGATACTGCCAAGTTTTGTAACATTGTTTTCCCTCTCACTTTGTGCAAGTCCTCTCAAAATTCAGGTAAGCCTCAATCCTATTTTGCATTTCCTTCTTCAGAGAACCTGTCTCTTACTACCCCCTCTTTAAGTGTCCTTTATCCCATATGTAGTTTACTGTTACTTTCCTGTTATCTGCTATTTCTCCAAGTGATGTTTTCCATTTAAAGGCCCAGAGATAGGATCTAAAATAAGAAATACCATGGCACATTTGTCTTATTGGGACAGGGATCTATAACTCAATGTAATACTTTTCAGTTCTATTCATTTATCTGAATATTTAATAATTTCAGATTTTCTTTAGGCTTGTAAGATAGGTATAGTTGTCTTCAATAGGGATGAGCTCGCAATAGGTTATGGAGTTCTGGTGATCAGCCCTAAACACATGTACATATAAACAGCACTAAATGGACTTAGAAGTCACATATGTGTGTGTGAGACAGAGGATGTGAGAGAGTTTTATATTATAGACACTTTAAAAAGAGCTCATAGGTCTGAGAAATACTGACTGGAAGGTCTATGGTGGCACTTTGACGTGGGACTGAGGATGGGATGTACTTAGAGTACCCATGTGTAAAATTCTCAGAATTTTCACAATACATTTAAAAAATAAATATGAAATAATATCCAGAAGACATTTTAAAATGTGATTTTCCCTTTGTATTGCATATTTTAGTAAAAGTAATGTATTAAATAAAACCATGCAAATATCAAAGGAATACACACGATTTTTAAATGCGTATTTTGTAACCTCATATGTTACTTGTTGAAAACATAATTTTGAATTGGAAGAGAGAGAAATAAATATTTTATCTTCTTAGTTATAGTTGTTTAAACATAAGCTTGCTCAATTTGTATTTTGACATAATATTTATTAGTATATCACAGACAATTTAGTTTTATATTGTATCATATTTATCAAATTGTAGTGCTGATTACTCTTATTCTCACAAGGACTAGAAAATCACAGGCAACCCAAATCAAATAATATTTTCTAATTTGGTGATAGGAGATGTTTCATGCTTATGACTAGATACTGAAAAATCTTTTTATTCCTTAATACCCCAGAAGGTTTACTTGAAAAAGAACTCATTAAATGTATCAACAATATGTTGTCTTCTTTCATAAATTGATTATATCAATTTTACTTTGTTTAATTAAGATTAGAATTGTGACAACAGGGTTAAATTATGTTCCCAATAATTCTATCATAAGAAATGTGACACTTTTGAAGCACAAAATATACTAGGTAACATGGTTTGTTTTTCCTATTAAATTTATTTAAAAATATAATTAATGTTTCAAGGTCTAGATAAGAGAATGGTAGGACGCATGCATCACTATAGGGTAACGTGAACATGGGAATAACTTTTAACTGTGGAGATCAATATTACATTGAAAAGAGGAAGATGAGATAAGTAACACTGAGAATATTTTAAAGGTATAGCAAGGAATTTGAGACATGGCCCAATGGTCTGGTGCCAGTTGCTATCCCAGACGATCCCACATGGTTACTCCTAACTATCTGTAACCACAGTTCCAAGTGTGCCAATGAAAAGCTTTGACACCGTAGGGTAAACAGGCATACAACAGATTGGGGTCAGTGCGAGAGCAGCTGATGGGGTTAGTGCGGATAAAGACTGGTGGGGGCTGCTGTCTGTGTCAGCCAGCCACTAGAGAAATTACCCAGATAATATATATATATTACACACATATATATATATATATACACACATATACACAGACGTTTCCACGAGGGAACAAAGTTTAATTTACTGGGGCTGGCACTCTCTGTGGCCAGGGAAAAACTTTGAACTGTTTTTAACTCCTTGGGGCTGGTGAGAAAAAAAAAGAAAGACAGAAAATTCATACAAACACATATACATGCGTACATATTGAGGGGATGAAGCAAAAGGCAGATTTCAATGACTTCATGTATACATCTACATAAATTCATGCATACATAGATAGATACTGACAGACAGACTCATGTACATTCACGCAATGGGTAGCTGGGGCAAAGCTCCAACAAGCAGGCTCCAAATTTTTCACACAGAAACATATAGACCTAAATATTCATATGTACATATTCGCGTATACATATATACACAAATACTTATGGGGGAGGAACAATACTCCAATAAGCAGGCTAAAGCATTTCACATATACACACAGACACACACACACATACACACACCACATATATATATACAGCACACACGCACACATATATATATATACACACATATACATACACACACATACATACACACATACATACACACACATATATATACAGAGTTCGCAGATGGAGCAGTCTCCAACACATTCCCACATAACTTTACAATAGACATATGTTCAAATGCTTCATATATCCATATATATACATAGATGCATATAACTATATAGATATGCATATTCATGTGGATATACATTATACATATATAAACACATATGCACACATATACACATAATATGCAGCATAGGTTATGTATATTACACATAAACACAGACATTATATGTGTATGTGTGTGTGTGTGTGTGTGTGTCTGTCTGTCTGTCTGTCTAGTTGATGGGTAGAAGAAACAATGTTCCAACCCCTCACTTTATTCTTTCTCCCATTGCTTATATACCCTTGTAAAATTCTTCAAGCAGCCTAAAATTACATTGTGAAAATTACAATGTGAATTATTTTATTATTATTATTTTTTAAACTTAGATTATTTTATTTATTTATATTATAGTTGTTGCCCCTCCTCTCGGTCCTCCCTCCCACAGTTCCTCATCTCATTCCTCCTCCCCCTTGCCTCTGAGAGGGTGCTCTCCAACCCAGCAGGCCTCCCTCTTCCCTGGGGCCTCAAGACTCTGGAGGATTAAATGCATCTTCTCTCACTGAGGCCAGACTAGATAGACCTTGCCTACATATGTGCCAGAGGCCTCAGACCAGCCTGTGTATGCTCCTGGAAGGTGGCTCAGCATCTGGGATCCTCCTGGGATCTGGATGAGTTGAGACTCCTGGTCTTCCTATGGGATTACTCTCCCTTTAAGCTTCTTGACTCACTCCCCTAATTCATCCATACAGCTTCCTGACTTCAGTCCAATGGTTGGTAGGGCTTCTCTGAAGATGGCCATGCCAGACTCCCATCTGTAAGCAAATCATAGTATCAGTATAGTGTTAGACCTTGGAGTGCCCCCGCAGGATGGATCTCAAGTTGGGCAGATCATTGGACCTCCTTTCCTCCAGTCTCTTCTCCACTTTTGTCCCTGCAGTTCTTTTATACAGGAACAATTCTGGGTCAGGCATTTTGGCTGTGGGTTATCAGTCAGTGAGAGTCACATCAGCCAGTGCTGCCATTATTCTTGTTCCCTCACCTTAAATAGTCCCTAGTTTAACTATTAAGAATGTGCCTTTCTGAATTTAAATTGTTCGCTAAGATTTTCTAATTCACTGCCAGCAGCAAAAAAAAAAAAAAAAAAAAAAAAAAAAAAAAAAAAAAGAGAAAAACTCAACCTAGCTTCAATAACAATTTTATTTTTCCAAATGCTTTTTCAGGGTGGTGGTCAGTGCTGATGATCTACAACTCTAAGTTCTTCCTTAGGGTAGTGATTGAATAATTAATCTGCTCCAGCAACAATGCCTGAAAGAGATCAAATATTATTATTGTGAGTCTAGAGATACTGCCTAGTGAGGGGCTGGAAGGCCCCTTAGAGTTTTAAACAATTTTTATATTAAGAGGTATGTGAGGGCAACAAGCAGAGCAGAACTCTAAAAGCATGAAGTCCTCAGGACACATAGTCCTTTGGGAGGGTCTTGCCTTTGTGGCTATCCTAATCAGTGGGCTGCATTCCATGAGTTCTAAAGCCATTTGTCATTCTTCCAGCATGGCACTTAGCACAGGTGAGATGTTGTTTACAGGATCCCAAAACACTCCCAAAACAGTAATTTCATTGGCCATGATTGTTGCCCCAAGCTTGAAGGTACAATTCTATATCTGAAGCAACCATATACTTTGAACAGAATAATTGGAGAAAGGAGCTGGAAATAACTCAAAAGCTGCCTCGCTGAGATCTAATCCTCAAAGCAGGTAAAGTTGGTCTGCTAGCTAAGAAGCAAGTAAATAACCACTAGTCTTACTGAGCTGTAAATCTTGTCTGCCACAATAATGAGTTGCTGGCACAAACAATAGTGGCACTTTTGTCGTGAGTGTAAGGCCCACATTGTAGGATGTAATCAATATCTATCTAGCACAGGAAAGCTAGCTAGTCTTATTGATTACAGGGATCACAAACCTTAAAATCCCCTACTGTTGTTATTTTTCTAAATCATTATATCTTCTAAAAGTATTCTAAATATTTATGCTCATGCCCCTAGACAAGTACAGTTTTCAGCATTTGACAAAAAAACCCAAATCTTTCTTTTTTCAGCATTTAGAGTCATTACAAATATCAACAACTGCTTATAAATTTAGAAAACAAGTGACAATTGTGTGAGCAGCCTCAGTTGATATAGCTGTAACACAATCACTAGAACTTAAGGGTCAGGAAACATTCGGGAAGATGGAGTCAAGAGGGTGGGTTTTTTGTTTGCTTGTTTTGTTTTTGTTTGTTTGTTTTGTTTTTAATTTTTTAATTTGTGGATATTTTCTTTATTTACATTTCAAATGTTATCCTCTTCCCCCTCCAGAAACCCCCTATCCCATCCCCCTCCCCCTGCTTTTATGAGGGTGTTCCCCCACAACTATCCCCACTCCCGCCTCCACACCTAGGCATTCTCCTACACTGGGGCATTGAGCCTTCAAATGACCAAGGGCCTCTCCTCTAGTTGATTCCTGGCAGAGCCATTCTCTGCTACATACACTGCTGGAACCATGGGTCACTCAATGTGTACCCCTTGTTGATGGTTTAGACCCTGGAAGCTCTGAGGGGTCTGGTTTGGTTGTTATAGTCGTTTTTCCTATGGAGTTGCAAATACCTTCAACTCCTTCAGTCCTTTTTCTAACTCCCCCATGGGAGACCCCTTGCTCAGTCTAATGGTTAGCTGTGAGCATCTGACTCTGTACTTGTCAGAGTCTGGCAGAGCCTCTCAGGAAACAGCCATATCAGGCTCTTGTCAGCAAGCACTTCTTGGCATCCACAATAGTGTCTGGGTTTGGTGTCTACATATGGGATGGATCCCCAGGTGGGGCAGTCTCTGGATGGCCTTTCCTTCAGTCTCTGCTCCACACTTTGTCCCCATATTTGCTCCAGTAAGTACTTTTGTTCCCCGTTCTAAGAATGAACAAAACATCCACACTTTGGTCTTCCTTTTTCTTGAGCTTCATGTGGTCTGTGAATTGTATTTTGGGTATTCTGAGCTTTTGGGGTAATAGCCACTTATCAGTGAGTACATACCATGTTTGTTCTTTTGTGACTGAGTTACCTCACTCAAGATAATATTTTCTAGTTCCATCCATTTGCATAAGAATTTCATGAAGTCATTGTTTTTAATAGGTGAGTACTAAAATATTAATATTCTATTGCATAAATATACAACATTTTCTGTATCCATTTCTGTGCTTAGTGACATCTGGGTTGTTTCTGACTTCTGGTTTTAATAAATATGGCTGCTATGAACATAGTGGAGCATGTGTCCTTATTATATGTTGGAGCCCCATTTGGTATATGCTCAGGAGTGGTATAACTGAATCCTCAGGTAATACTATGTCCAATTTTCTGAGTAACCACCAAACTGATTTCCAGAATGGCTGTACCATCTTGCAATCTCACCAACAATGGAGGAGTATTTCTTTTTCTCCATATCTTTGCCAGCATCTGCTGTCACCTGAGTTTTTGATCTTAGTCGTTCTGACTGGTGTGAGGTGGAATCTCAGGGTCATTTTGATTTGCATTTCCCTGATGACTCAGGGTGTTGAACATTTCTTAAGGTGCTTCTCAGCCCTTTGCATTTTCTCAGCTGAGAATTCTCTAGCTCTGTTCTCTATTTTTAAATACGGTTATTTGTTTTTCTGGAGTCTAATATCTTGAGTTCTTTGTATAAATTGGATATTAGCCCTCTATTTGATGTAGGATTGATAAAGATCTTTTCCCAATCTGTTGGTTGCTGTTTTGTCCTATTGACAGCGTTCTTTGCCTTACAGAAGCTTTGCAATTTTATGAGGTCCCATTTTTCTATTGTTGATCTTAGAGCATAAGTCATTGGTGTTCTGTTCAGGAAATTTAGCCTTGTGCCCGTGTGTTCGAGGCTTTTCCCCACTTTCTCTTCTATTAGATTCAGTGTTTCTGTTTTTATGTGGAGGTCCTTGATCCATTTGTACTTGAGCTTTGTACAGGGAAATAAGAAAGGACAGATGTGCATTGTTCTACATACTGACCGCCAGTTGAACCAGCATCATTTGTTGAAAATGCTGTCTTTTTTCCACTGGATGGTTTTAGCTTCTTTGCCAAAGATCAAGTGACCATAGATGTGTGGGTTCATTTCCGGGTCTTCAATTCTATTCCATTGATCTACTTTTCCATCTCTGTACCAATACCATACAGTTTTTATCACTATTGCACTGTAATACAACTTGAAATCAGGGATGGTGATTACCCCAGTTCTTTTATTATTGAGAATAGTTTTCGCTATCCTGGGTTTTTTGTTACTCCAAATGTTTGCAAATTGCACTTTCTAACTCTATGAACAATTGAATTGGAATTTTGATGGGGATTGCATTCAATCTGTAGATTGCTTTCTGAAGGTGGCCATTTTTCTATATTAATCCTGCCAATCCATGAGCATGGGAGATCTTTCTCTTTTCTGAGGTATTCCTTGATTACTTTCTTAATAGACTTGAGTGGAGAGATTTTAAGAGAGCTAATACTAAGTGTAAAGAAGGCCAGAATAATGAAAACATCAGTTGAATTGCCAATATGGTTTTTGGAAGCTTACATAAGGTGTCATTTTTAGATGAAGGGATACAGGCTGCTTAGAGAATAGGAACAAGTTTTCTCCTGTTACCTGTCCCTGATATGTTATTTGATTACTACTGAACATTATTAAATGTATGTGCATAGTAGCAACACTACGTTTGCACATATATGTATAAGAACATATGTATAATCACATGCATATGTATATGATGTATATGTGGCATATATGTATATGTGGATATGGATATGATATGATGTCTATAATATATGTAGCAAATGTACATGCATATACATATGTAGATGGTATATATGGTGTGTATGATGTATATGATATATATGTAAGTGTTCTGTAAAGTTATATAAATATATATGAATAGCGACATGTGCATATATATATGCATCTATGTGTGTACATTTATTCATAGCAATATTTAGAGAAGTCAGAAACTTGAGAAAGGTTCACACATAGAAGGAACTGTAGGGATAACAGGATGGAATATAAATAATGTAGATAAAGCACTAATATATTACACTCTCAAAAGAGGCAAAGTAAATATGAATATAAAAATGGAACTGATGTTTCCAAATGGTTCCAAAATGTGAATTGTATTTTTATATTATATATTTCAAGCTTGCATCGTCAATTTTTGTTTTGAATATCCATTAGATAACTGTCACTTCTAAAGGAAACCAAATGAGAATAACGCAAATACAAAGGACAACATTTACTATTAGATTTAACACTCAATTCATGAGATGAATCCCATTTCTGACACTCACAATGTAGTCAAAAATCAGATTAGATGGGTCATGGTGTTAAGAGCAATATTATTATGGTAAAAATGATTTAGCAATAACATGATGCCCAAGGATATTTTGTTAGACCCGTAGATCAAGGCAATCCTCAACCCTCACCATGAAAATGTACTTACACTAGATAATAATTAACACAGAGATCCAGAGCTACAGAATGTGCAGAGCATCAGACTCTTTTCAGCACTCAGCCCTAAGTGGAAAATCTTTATCACACTCCTTTCCTCAAATGTCAGGCATCTTGGTGGAGGAAGAGGCAGATGGATTCTAAGAGATTCTAAGAGATAACAGGTGAGATAACTGTAAGAAAACAGCATTTTAAAGACACCACAGATACACATACAGAGATGATAGCAGCATATAAAATTCCTGCCCAGTATCAAACCATAAAAATCAGAATGGATAAGAGCAAGAGGGCACAAGTCCCACCCCTAACTGACAAACTATTTGTCATTACCAACCTTTGGAAAGAAAAAAATCACCCCCCCCAAAAAAAAAAAACGGACTGGCATTGGGTTTATCAGTCACACTCTATTGCAGGTTGCACCTCAGCAATAGTTGGCCAACATGAAGCAGACACTAAGTTCTTTGTGCACATTTTGTGTTTGGTTGCTTGTCTTTTGTTTTAGCTTTTATAATTATCATGACTTGAGACAGAAAGAACATAAGGCTATGTTGTGGCAGTGGCCGAGGAGGGGCTGGGGGAAGGGAAAGAAACAAAGTAGGAAAAATCAAAATAGGAAGAGAAATATACAAAATAAATTTGGAATATATAAATGTAGAAAATAAAATGCAATAAATAAAAATAAAAACTCTTAATTATTTGTAAATCGACTACAGCCATTCATTCAAGACCTTCAATTCTGTGATGTGTTATC
The DNA here is from genome assembly GCA_028551405.1 of Uromys caudimaculatus. Taxonomy (NCBI): domain Eukaryota; kingdom Metazoa; phylum Chordata; class Mammalia; order Rodentia; family Muridae; genus Uromys; species Uromys caudimaculatus. The sequence continues at coordinate 21,110,712 of CM052716.1, read as the reverse complement.
TTAGGTGGCAAAATAATGGTTGGGCAAAGTTACCCATATCTACATGTCTGAAAACTGTTTAGTATTTCCCCCAACATGTATCAAAAGATATTAAAAATGTGGCCAAGTAATACTCTTAAAATGGGGAGCTTACCAATGATTTTCTGCTGTTTGTGTGTAGTCATAAATGCCTTGAGGAAATGAAGAGGTTTAGCAACCAACTTCCTAAACACTGATGACTGAAATGGAGGGAAGCATTCAACCTGTAAACTTTGGGTCATAGGAAGCTCACTGAAGAAGCTCTAAAAATGAATTCTGTAGAGCATCCAAAGAATAAAAAATTATCATAATTCCACCTTCAGAAATCTAATCTACAGACATGTACAATAAATATTGTATGCTATCTTATTGTAAAAATTTTATGTTGGTTTATTCAAGAAATATTATAAAAGTAACACATTGTTTTTTAGAATTAAATACAGAATAAACATTGCACTTATGTGTGTGTGACATTTTTAAACAAGCACTGTTTATTATCCTAAAATATTTAGTTCAGAAATTCTACCAAACTGTTTTAAGAGTCTAAGCTCCTGTACAATATTATTCCTATTTCAATAATATATGTTTCTGTTCCTATTAAATTTTGACAGGATAACTTTCCAGGTTTTTCTAATCAGAGATAATATGTAGTTCCCTACTATGAAAATGTTGCTTTGGATTAAAAACAGTATAACCCTGAGTTTTGTCATGGTAAGATGCTCAGAGCGACTTGACAGAGGTCTGGAACAAAATATCAGTGTAGACCAGCCAGCTCTCCTGCATCCAACCAGTGAACTGTAGCTGCATGAAGACACTGATCTGAAGTCGTGTAATACAGTTCCTGTGACTTTAAGTTGGTTGACTTTCACCAACCTGTGCAGATCTTGTCTTTGAGACCTAGCATCTGAGGACAGGAATGAATGGGGAGGTCTACAGCCTAATGCTGTAGACTTTTCAGCATACTTTTCAACATGAATATAACAAAAAAAGCATCAATCCAGGGAATGTTGTTTGACTTCAGAAAAAATATGATCAGAGAGCATGATTGAAAAATCATCTAGCAGCCTTTTCCCAGAACTTTCTTAGGATAGACTAATTTAAACACAATTGCCTAGCACATACTATATATTAAATCTAGGGAAGCACAAAGGCAAGGCAGAAAGCCATTTCCAGATTCAGAATCAGCAAAGACAGCATCGAGAATACCGTTTCACCATATTGACTTCTACACCTATGATCTGATGTCTAACGAGAATAAGCATTTCTTATATATGGGACATATATGCTTGTCACAGGAATCATGAAATTTCTTCTAAGAAAATTCCTGAGGACAGAATGCACCTGAGGTAGAAGGCCCTCTGCCATTTTGCCTGGTGCCTCTCTCACAGTTCCTCAAAGAATGGTTCACCTGGAGACATTCTTGTGACTATGTTCAGCTACATTTGGTATAGTTTAAGTCATCAACATTTTATTTGAAATAATCATTTTCATCAATCAGTTTATTATGAGAAGTAAATGGTGGACTCATTTTATAATCTCAAATGCAAATTTTTATTGTTGAGCTTTTATTGTCCAATAATTCATAGCAACTCTAAGTATAGTGTAGATTCCAATATGATATTATTCAATATTTCTGCCAAAATTGTGGTTTTGAAGTGCCAGTTAACTTATAGCACATTTTACATACAATCAATTTTTAAATAGGCTTTTATGGTTTTAGATATATTTGTCAAATTATAACCTATCTCATTCTTAGTTTAAAGAAGTTAATTTAAGCAGAGTCATATGTTACCAAAATACACAATATTAACACATATTTATTCTCAATAATCTCATTATTTTCAGCCATAATCTTTAAGAGCTCTTTGTGTATGTTTTTACTTGTGCAGAACTAACACAAATTGCATATAAAAATTTCATTTTAAAGTCAAGAGGAAAATACTGAGGTTTATTTTGTGGCTATGTGTTATAAGGCTGAATACTAGCCCTCAAGGTCTGGTTGGCCAAAGGGATAAAGAAATCCTCGCCTATACCAAGTGATACTATATAACCTTGCTCTGTAATTTAAAACTACTGGCTAAATAGAGATGCCTTCAGCAAATAGCTGGGCAGAAGAGAAATAGGTAATGCTTCAGATCCCTGGCAATGGAGTCTGAGGTAGGAACAAGAAGGGGGTTGGGGGAGTGAATGGAGAGAGGAGAAAATGCCATGTGATCGGTGAATCATGAAAACATGGCCACGAGGACTGGCCAACTGGAATAAGACGCCTAGGCAACACATGGCACATAATAACTCGGTATTATTGACTGGGACATAGACAAAAGAGCTTAGAGGGTTGATATCTGCCAAGCTCTAGTGCTGTTAAGGCTTATTATACATGTAAAGTTTTGTGTCTTTTCACTGGGAATTGAATGATCCAAGGCAGGGTAAAAAAAAAAAAAAAAAAAAAAAAAAAAAAAAAAAAAAAAAAAAAAAACCTGAACAATTTTTACAACAGTGCAGCTTATATGAATCCTAACAGAATTGCAAAGATTGCATAGCTTGCAATTTTCTGGGTAATATTGAAGTGTTAAGAATAAATATAGCATATACGTCTATCAAAAGAAAACAAAAACTGACTAAAGCCATTAAAATCTTATTAAAGAGGTCCCTGGAAAGAACTGCTGTAAGTTCTGCATTCCATCACTTGATAAATCTAATTATTCAGTGCTAGTTTCAAGTAATGATTATTTTTCAAAATCCAACTAGACATTCTTTCATCTCTGAACATTTGAGAATATTTTATTTTATAATCAGACAATTTTACATTTTAGTGAAATCAATAAAGTCAGAAATAAGTTTGTCTCCAAAATATAAGCTTTTTCTTTCTCCTTCAAACCCCCGAGAGAAATAACCAGAATCTTACAATAAAATAGATTCAGCTATTGTTATCAACAAATGCCAAAAGCAGCATTGTTATTATGCAAAAATACTGTCAAGTTTGATATGTAACAATCACATTGCCTTACTGGGCCAATACATGTTGTTCTGCTTGTTTCAAACACAAACATTTAATTTAAAAATCTTTTCTTACTAACTAAACGCCAAGGGAGAAAAATCACCCTTTTCTTAATTCTTATTTCATTTTTCTAATATTTAAGATTTTATACTATATATACATTTCTATTATTAAGGATCTATATTAATTTTAAGTCATCATATTTTTTTTTTCCTTCTGGGCATTGGAAGGGAACGTACTGGTTCGAGATCTCTTCAGCTAAGGAATATCGTACAAAATGGATCTGAGAACACTTTCGGTGTGAGAAGCACTGTATGGTAGTTGTCTTGTGTGGTCTCTGTACTCTTTAAACTTCTTTGAGAAAATGTGGATATTTGGTGTGTTAAAACATCAGAGATCATCAGTCTTTTGATTTAGGTCCTACATTGTGTCCTACTTCAGCACCTATTTCCTTAAGGCTGGCCAGATCCAGGCAGTGTTTGATATACCTATACACTAAAATTCACTCCTGCAAAGATATCTATGAATTGATGAGAAAATGCAAATTTTAAATAATTAAGACTGTATGAGTCTATGTTTCTATATTTTCTCAGGTTATACAGAAATAATGATGCTTATCTTCTAAAATTTATACTTACATATCTGAGTCCAATATTACAAAGTAAAAGTTAAATATAAAATTCCAATGCCTGAGATTTCAGTTTAAAACAGCTCTCATTGTAGATGACTGTGTTTTTATATTTATACATTTATATTTATGCAATTGTGTAAATACATAGTGGATTAATTTACTATTTGTTTACCTTCAAAATGGTAGAGATGAAACACTTTGTAAAGTGGTTTAGGTTTTTAATTGACAGACATGTGTTTACATACATACAAAGGCATTTTGCTACATATAACTGAAAACAAATATAAAAAATACACAAATACTTGAAACTTTGTTATATAGTCACTAGTTTTATGTACTACCATGGACGTAGGCATAGAACCATTTTATTTTGAATGCATACATAAGTATTTTATGTATACACATACACACACACCACACATTTATATATATATATATATATATATATATATATATATATATATATATATATATATATATATATATATCAGGCACAGCTTGGAGAATCCTGCTTAATATAGGAAAGGAGTGCAGAAGCAAGGGTCACGGACAACACAAGAAGACTTCAAAGATTCAATAAACACGGGCTCATACAGTCTCAGAGACTAAACTGATAATCAGGGAGCTTCCATGGGACCAACACAGGTTCTCTGCATATATGTTGCTGCAGTGTACTTTGATCTTGCTTTGGGACTCCTGCCAGTCAGAGCAGGGTCTGCCTCTGACTTTGTTGCCAGGCTTTGGAACTTGTTCTTCCTTCTGGGTTACCTTGTCTAGCCTTAATAAGAGCGGTCTTACTTGTCTTACTGCAACTTCATATGGTATGGATTCTTTATATCCATTGGAAGTCTGCCCCTTGAAGAGAAATGAGGAGGATGGATGCATGAGGAGGAGAGGGGAATGACAGGGACAGACTGAGGGGAAAGAGAGAGAGAGAGAGAGAGAGAGAGAGAGAGAGAGAGGGAGAGAGGGAGAGAGAGAGGGAGAGAGGGAGGGAGGGAGGGAGGGAGGGAGGGAGGGAGGGAGGAACAGAGAGACAGAGAGACAGACAGAGAGACAGAAACAGACAGAGAGACAGAGACGGACAGAGAGACAGAGACAGACAGAGAGACAGAGACAGACAGAGAGACAGAGAGAGAAACAGTAGGAAATCAGAGGTGAAAGCTGATCAGTGTAATGATGTAAACTCTGTTCTTTGCATGTGTGCCATCCCTCAGTCTTCTGAAAAAACCCTGGGACAAACACCTTAAGGAGGGAGCAATATTCAACCTCTCTACCTTTAGATGGAAAGTAACATAAAAATATTTGGTGCTGGGCATGGTGGCACACGCCTTTGACCCCAGCTCTCAGGAAGCAGCAGCAGGTGGACCTATGGGTTCTCGGACAGTTTGTTTGACAAAACAAGTTCCAGGGAAGCCAGGACTTTACATAGAAAGACCCTGTCTGGAGAAAACAAAACAAGCAAACAAACAAACAAAAATGAAACAAACAAACAAAAGAAACAATTGATAACTATCAATTAGAATTATTATGTCCTACACATTTAAAGTTGATTGCTTAATTCAATTACATGAAACATATCACAGAAATAGTATAAAATTTGACTTCTAGTGTATTTCATTTTTTCTTTATAAAGACAAATGCCCAAGATAAATCACACAATCATCTGTAGCATGAATTTCTCTATAATGAAATATCTCATAAAGATAAGTAATTAAATAATATCTTCACTATGTACATTAATATGTAATATCTGCCAGAAATTATATCTATGATATTGGCATTTTCTCAGTTCTACTAAATATAACTTTTGCTATAAATAAAATAAAACATAATTAAAAAACCAGATCACACACAATAATGTTATGTGACATAATGTTTATGTTCAAAAATCAAATATTAAACTTTTATGTTTCAATAATGCAGTTTGTAACTTATATTCATGAATAATTTGAGCCTTCATTTCGATAAGTGTAAACCCTACATTTTTTTAACTACCCATTGATTCTTTGTGAATTTCACATCACCTACTCCAATCCCACTCATCTCTTTGTCTCTTGGTATCTACCTTCTTCCCTTGCAACCTCCCCACAAAGAAAACAAACATTCAAACTAAAAATAAAATTAATTAATTAAAAACAGAGAAAATATTTCTTGCCTTGGAAGCTGCAGTGTTTCAAGGTACGTCACATAGTATTCCCTTTTGTGGAAGCATCTTTATTTGCAAATGTTCATTGCAATGAATTATTGGTTTGCTTTTAGGCCTGTGGCTTCTGCTACACTATCCATACTGGATCCAGTAATTTCATAAGCAGTATCCATGATGAATCAATTAAGCCTGGGCTAAGCAAGGAAATCAACAGTAGACATTTTGCAGTGGATAAGGGAAAGCAAACGAGGCCCCAATCCTACACAGAGAACTAGGGGAAGTAAGCAGATGCTGAGTGGCAGAAACAATCCTCCCCAGGGAAGAGTAGAACAGTTTGTTATCTACATGAAGTAGTCAGTAGAAAGCAGAGAATATTCTTTCAGATGTGAGAGCTGTCTAATTTATTTTCTAATGTACTTTTTTTATTTAAGGGGTGTGAAAGTAAAACAAATCTCAGCTCCAAGACATCCTTTCATAATTTCAGAAAAATTTATGAAGCTTAACCCTTACTCCATCAATACTTTAAAAGGTATATTTGCAAAAACATAAGATAGGCTTTCACATCTGTATTCTTTCTTGTTTTCAACTGATTGATAACACTATTATTCTAGTCTGCTGGCTGGGGGTTTTGTCAGCTTGGCACAAACTGGAGTGACCAAGATGAAAGAACTTAAACTGGGAGTTGGGCTATATCAGATTGGCCATAGTCTGACAAGCATGTGATGGTTTTATCCTGATTTATGTCTGATATAATATGAAAATAATCCACTGGGGCAGTGCCAGTGAATGAAAGAAAGGACAATAAGAGATGTATGGGAAGCGAGCCAATAAGCAGCATTCCTCCATGACGTCTGCTTCAATTCCTGGATCAAGGTTATTGCCTCTAAACCTCACATTCTGACGTCACTTCATGAACCTTTTCCTCCACAAATTAATTTTATTTGTGGTGCTTTACCACAGCAATAGAAAGCAAACCGATATATACAAGTTAAATATTTTACGTTTTATGATATTTGCTCACTCTGAAATTTATTGAAATATTGTATTTATGCTTTAAAATAAATGTCTTCTGTAATATAATTTCAGAGACTTTGATTTTAGAAAGCATGCATTTCAATTAGACATAAAGATAAATATTTTTATATTCACATAATTTCCTTTGGATATATAACTTGAATATTGGAGTTGGGTCATATATTAGTCCTATTTGTAGAATTTTAAGAAACAATGGTATTTTTTCTATTTTTCCAGCAGTATATGTCATTTGTTTTTGTTCACATCTTCAGCAGCAATTATTTTCTCATAATTTATTGTTAATGAACATTTGAAGTGAAGCACCATGCTGTTTCATTGTTTCTTTATCAAAAGTGTTGGTCCTCAAGGCTGAAAAAAGCCTGCGTCATATTATTAAGAATGTTTATTTTAGTGATATTTGAGATGCTAAGAAGTATAATTTTTCATATGATAAACATTCTGGCATTCTAATAATCCTAATAATGAAACATATATTTTCTAAATTATGTGTATTTCTAATACTATAATTGAGAATTTGTACTGTATTTCACTATTTACTGATATTGTACATTATTGACTGCCAACTACAGATATTTTCTGATATTTAGCTAAATCATCTGTGCTACCTTATTTCTACAAAATTAATAAGTTGTTTACAATTATTTCTTTTTACCACATATCAAATTATTGAAATAATCTCAAATTTTCATTATATTTTAAGAGATTATTTAACTTTAAAATCTTTGTCTGTAGAAGAAAATGATTACTACTACTGAGGCTATGGAGTGCTCACAAAAAGGGGCCTATCATGACTGTTCCCAGAAAGACCCAACAAGCAGCTGAAAGAGTCAGATGCAGATATTTACACCCAGCCAATAGACAGAAGCTGCTGACCCCTGTGGTTGAATTAGGGAAAAGCTGGAAGAAGCTGAGGAGGAGGGCAACCCTGTAGGAGGACCAGCAGTCTCAATTAACCTGGACCCCGGAGATCTCCCAGACACTGGACCACCAACTAGGCAGCATACACCAGATGATATGAGGCCCCCAACACGTATACAGCAGAGGACTGCCGGGTCTGAGTTCAGTCAGAGACAGTGCACTTAATTAACCCTCAAGAGCTTGGAGGTTCCAGAGAGTGGGGAGGCCTGGTAGGGTGGGGTTGTGGGGATGTGAATATCTTCATGGAGAGGGGTGGATGGTATGAGATGTAGACCTGTCAGAGTATGGACCAAGAGAGGTATAAAATCTTGAGTGAAAAACAAAACTTAAATAAAATTAAAAAAAATGATTTGCTAATTGATAAAAGCAATTTTGATAATAAGAATACTGTTGAACATTTCATTTGGTGGTATTAATTTCTTCAGAGATATACTATAGTCTAACTAGAAATAATGTTGGATTTTTGGGTTAAACACATCATACCTCTCCATCAGTGTAGTTTTTAACAAGCATCTCAGGTACTCTATATCTACCCAGCAAGTTCAGAATTTGCTTTTGTTTGAAAAAAAGGGTTCTGAAATATTATTTTTGCCTATCTTGTTTAGAAATTTCTACATGGACACAGTGATGTAAGATCAAATCCACATAAGCATCTACTTCCTCCAGTAGCCTCCAATATGTCCCATGCCTACTCCTTGTTTTTTGTCATTTTATTTTTAATGAACAAATAAATTCAATTAATACTGTCTATATATACATGGGTGTGGTGCCATCCATGGGAATATTAAATATCTTGTACACTCTCAACTAAAATAATTTTTCAGAAATTACCAAGGGTCAATAATGCTTCATTTAAGGTTTAAGCCTGAAGAGGGTCTGCTTGAATTGTGGCTGCCTTGATCTTGTGATCATCTTTTGCATCCCACCACACCTACTGTGAGTTCATGAGTTCAAAGGCCACATTGTGTTCCAACTCAGCTCTTCTTCTTGTCATGTAGCTCTGAAATATTCCCACATATTTCCCTGATCTTTGACAATGGAAGGAGAGGGAGCAGATTTACAAAGATGTTCCAATTAAGTCAGAATACTCAGTTTCTTAGAAAATATTTTCAGGGGGAAGGTGATATAGCTGTAATCAAATTAAACAAGGTTACATGAGTAGACTTAGATTTAATTAAATTGAAAAGGGAAGTTCTAATACAAAATCACAAATCGGGAATATAATAAAATGAAACTAACTACTACCTGGATTTTTTTCAGTTGTTCTCCAGAAAGGTAAGATGGTGTCATTATTATCAAAAGTTACTAGTTTATGGTAACAGTCCTGAGAACCCAGGAATATCAGGAAACATACACAATCAAGAACCCAAAATGTGTTTGTCGAAGTTTATTAGAGAAATATGCGATGATTATATAATAAATGTTCCATCTCACTTACTCAAAAGTAAAGAAAAACATACTTAATTGAGATACTAATATTGACAGACAACATAGTTATGTTTCTGTATTGAAATTATGTCAGATCCTTAAAGATAAAACTTTTTTTACTCATGTAAAACAACTACCATAAATGAGTTTGGTATATTATGTTCATTTAGAAATATTATATTATTCCAACAGAAAGTAGTAAAATATGATTATGTAAGTGTCTATAGAGAAAGGTAGAATTGAAAATCACAAGGAATCTGAAGATCAGAGGCGAGGAATCACTGATACAGGAAAATAGTGAGGTGTAACATAGGGAACATGTTAGTGAAGATAGAACCCCCAAAACATAAGAGATTGAGTGAAGGCAGGTGGGATACATTAATTCTGTACACTTCAGATAAAAGAGTTATTGAGCTAATGTCAGAAGTGAGCTATATACTTAGAATTACTACTTTTAATATCAACGTTCAAAATATCTGATGATAGCTTTTATACATAGAGAAACATGACATGATGATTTAATAAATTAAAACATATCAAGTGTTTAGCCAAAGAAAAACATCAAATTGTCAAAGGATTCATGATACAACATCATCTTTGAAACTTTAAGTGCTCAGTATAGTCTTTCAGGGGTCATTACTTAGTCTGCTACTATTACACGTTTTTAATATTAATGATTGGGGTGATGAACCAGAATGTATCCTTATTAAATTTGCTGATGACACCAATTTGGTAGGACAATTAGCACATTTAAAAGCTGGATAAAAATTCAAAATGACCTTGATGAGTTGGAGAGGAGCCTGGATATAAACAAGATGAAGCTGATTAAGTTCATGCACTATAATTCATTTAGTCTAGATCACATTCATAGCAGCCAAACCATTATGCAACTGTGATCAGGAACTTTTTATCAGAATAGTTTGGACAATCATCTTTGTTGGCATGTTGTCACCAAAAAGTTTAGTTTGTTTTTTGAGCCAACTGGCAAGAAACCTAAGTTATTAATTTAATAAAACTGATGAAGCTGCCAAAATTATTCTACTCATAAACACTAAATTTTAGGTGGAAATGCATATACACAAAATTATGTGTGATAGGTCAGTTGTTCTGAAGTAGCAGTAACTAATGAGGCATTGATATATTAGAGACTCTAAATTCCATGACATTTGTATTAAGAAAGAAAAAGATTAATGAAAGAACATATAAAAATTTCAGTAAATTAATAGATTACTTACTTATAACTCACTTTGAGAAAAATTACATAAATAAATATCAAGCCACTTCTAATATTTAAAAATATAGATTTCTTTTATTTCATATGCAAGACTGTCTTGGCAGTATGTATGCACCTGGACCATACATCTGCCTGGTGCCAGGAAGTTTATACTTAGAACGGGTCAGAAATCCTGGAACAGGAGTCACTGATGGCTGTGAGCTACTGTGTGGAGGCTGGGAACTGAACATGAGGCCTCTGCCAAAATAAGTAATAATTTTCATTCCTGTACCATCTCTCCAATATGCCAAGACATTTTACAATGTGAAGAAAGTCTTAAGATATAGGACAAATATTTGGGAAAATGGAGTTTATTGGCAAAGCTCTTCCTTGACTGCACAAAGACCTGCTTCATTGTTCAGTATCATAGAAACTAAGTGTAGGGGTTGACTTCTGAAATAACAGCACTCTGAAGGTGATGACAAGAGAATTAAAAACTTTTCATTTCAAGTGTGAAATGAAAGTCATTAGAACATTTACATCAAATCTTATGTTTGAGGCTAAAAATTTCATACACATTGAAGAGAATACTGGCACAGGAACCTCAAACATGGCTTGCTTCCTTTTGGTCACTGAACTCAAGTTAATATACAAGTCTTCTCCCTATAATTAGTTCTGGCTTTCTTTTTGGTCTTTTCATTCATTGACATAATCTCATAGTTTAAAAAACAAATTGAGCTCAGATATTAGTTCTCATCTACTACCTCCCTTAAAGCTGCTAACAGAGATTGGGACCATCCCAGGAGAAAGAAGTCTGTTGCAGTCAGACATGGAGATGCAGAGTTTGGAGTTTGCGCAGCTGGTTTCCTGTCTTGCTTTGGAGATTACAGTTGACTGATTGGATGAATTTCAGAAGAGACCTTGAACTTTGGATTTTTAACATTGTTGAGACTTCTATAGACTATGGGGACTCACTTCAATATTGATATAATATACAATTATAATATTTTCATATGCTTACTTGCTATGTCTACATTTACTTTCATAACGTGCCTATATACATGTTTGTGTTTATTTTGTAGTTTGTTTTAGTCTTCCTATTGAGTTTTAAGAGTTATTTGCATATTTTTAATAAAAATCTTAATATATATGTAAACACACATACAAATATATGTTAGTGGCTTATATTTCTCTTTCTGAACATTGTACTTTCTTATAATATGGGGGGAAATAGAAATGCCTGAGTGGAATGAAACGGCTGGAACCAGTATTGATAGAGCCAGTTCAAAACTTTGATGAGAAAAATAGGATAGAAAAATTAATGGAGACACAAAGAAATCTTACCTAAAAACTATAATTAGTAAACTGTTCTTGAGAAACTAAAGAAAACAGAATATTTAATATCTAAAGAAGTCAGAAAATTATTAATCAAATACATTATCCATCAAAACTGCCTGGTAAAAAAAAACTCTGGAAAACACATAAAACTTCAGGGAATTTATCTCCAGGAGACATCCTTGGTGAAAAGTGTCAAAACAAAGTGTTCAAAGAACTAAAAGCATATTTCTTCATAGCAAAATAAAGAAGGTTTGAAAATAAAAGAAATGGATGTAAAATTAAATACATGAATGTTTTATTCATTCATTTTATTCAAACATTGTAATTTGGCAATGATTTAGTAATCTTTACAATTATCTTTTAATTTTATATATTAAATGTTATATAATGAATAATTGTGTATATATATATATATATATATATAATAAATTTAGTTACAGTACATTAAAACATCATATAAATTTGTTGATGTCAAATAAAAATATCCCAGAATGGTAAGATATCTAGTGTCAATAAATAAGTTTTGCAAATCTGTAAATACAACAGTTATATTAATATGATCTAAATACCAGGTCCAGATCCACTACCTCTTCATTTTGCCAGCACTCTTCCTCAGATTTATCTACATGTTTCACGAGAGATCATTTAATGACAAATATTATTCTAGTAAGTTGAAATAAAACTTATAGACAAAATTAATCACTATTTAAAAATATCACGGACTGAGAAAGGAAATAACATACTATATTGGAGGGAAAGTTTTTATAGAAACAGAAAATAGAGATAATATGATGTGATTACAGAATTCCTGGGCATATATCAGAAGAAAGCAAACATATGGAACAGCATAAGAGAATTTTGATTGATGGATAGATGAGCTAAACAGATATACAGTGATCTAGTTTTTCTTCAAAAAACAAAATAGAATCATATTATTTGCAGAAAATAAATGGAATTGGAGATCACCTTGTTAAAAGGACTGACAGACTAAGACAAACATCATAAAGGAAGACTAGGAATACAAACACGGCAGGGAAAGTGGTCATATTTATAAATATCAGTGAATCAGATGAGAAAGGGACGTGGTGTAATGGGTGAAACTGAATGTGATCAAGTAGCATTAGCATGTTTATGGAAACGTCATAATAAACCTCTTTCTGTAAAATTAATTACATGGCAATAAAATATGAAGGGTAAAATATTAAAAGGCTAAGTTGAAGAGCAAGGTTAAACATTCCAAATGAACATTTGTTAAATTTAAAATAGAGTATCTGAATTGTTTAAATCATTTAACAGTGAAATATAAAATCTGCTGCAATGTTTATTCAATTATGAACAAAAATAAACATAACTTTAGAAAACTTATGAAAACATGGAAACATCTACTATATATAAGTTTTAAATACTTTTATAACTTCGAAATTGGAAGTATTAATATTTTATAGTACATTGTGGAGAAATTGATTTTTTTAATCAATGTGTTTATAACTTTTTCATGACATCAGTACATTCTCCACTTAATAGGAAAACCCTCTTTTAACAAGGGAATACTATTAAATGTTTTTTTCTGAATATTGTAAGCATATTATTATCTTATACCCTTGAAAAAAACATAGCTGATAAAAATAAAGAGCATCTAACATGAAAAAATGAAAATAAGTAGCATACCAGGCTCATTACCCAGTCCTGTGGTGGCTTGATGCCACAGAGAAGGGGAATGCTGGTGGGGTGAGGTGGGAGTGGGTGGGTGGGGGAGGGAAAGGGAGGGGACAGGGGATTCATGGAGGGGAGACTGGGAAGGGGGATAACTTTTGAAATGTAAAGTAATAGAATGATTAATAAATTAAAACAGAAAAAAATAAAATTAAAATAAAAAATTTGGGGTGATAACTTGGAATGAAATTGAGTAACAGAACACCTATGTAGCATGCATAAGGTAATGGGCTCCATCCCCATCATAACAAGAGTAATTTTACAGTAAAGGTAATTTTTCTCTGAAATCTTGCCATATACATATACATCTCTCCCAGGCAACAACTGCCACAATTTGTAAATTGTCATGTATGGAGAGGAAAGTATGAACGAAAAAATATATAACTCCAGACACAGGGTCAATGAACACATCCAGTGAGGTGAGAAAGACAAAGTACATCCTCGCCCAAATCATCTTCTTTCGAGGATTCACAATTGCTCACCTGTGGTCTCCCTCTGTCCCACACAACCTAAAAGTGTGATGTCTGTGAATATATGAGTTCACTAAAAAGGGCTAGGACCACATTTTGACAAGTGGATATGGGAATGAGTTTCTATATCAGAGACATAAGATTAGGTTAGAATGGATGATGACCACTAATCACCTATTTCATTCACTTATGTCTCTAGAGTCCAAGAAGTATTATTACATGATAGAGAATTCAATCTGGATGGATGGCTGTGCTCATCCTTGTGATATTCTTAGTTATAGTATCTGAAGGTTGGCATAGCCACAGGATATCACATAAGCAAGGCTGTCAGGAATTGGCTGCAAAGAGATGGAACAAACGGTGTCAGACCTAGTGACTGTGGATAAATACTGGGAACTACAGATGGAAATGCATCTTGCAAACAGGAAAAAAAAAAAAAAACATTAAAAACTTGGATCCATCGGCAGGCTATAAGGTTTGAATGTAAAGTGTCCACCAGAGGCCCATGTGTTTGAATACTTTCTCCCCAACAGGGGGGCTGTTTGGGAAGATGTGTAGAGCCTTCAAGGTGTGATATATGTAGGCCACTGGACGTTACTCTTTGAAGGTTATACTCACTTTAGGTTCCCATCTAGATGTCTGTCACCATCCAGTCCCATGGAGCTGCTTTCCTACCATAACAGAATACTCTGTCTGAAAAGATGAGCCAGAATCAGTCTTGTCTTTCTGTCAGATGACAAAAAATTAACGAATACACAGAGACATCAGATGGGATGGTGCTGGATGGAGCTGGTACTATATCTTCTCTATTGGTTAGCATGCTAGTTTGGTTTTTAAATACATTTTTCCTTTATATGTGAGCTTATAATAAAATTAAATAATTTCCTTCTTCCCTTGGATAGTTTTATATGAACTTTACACAAACTAGGATCATCTGGAAAGAAGAGACTTCAACTGAGAAAATAACTCAATCAGCTCGCCCTTTAGGTAAGCCTGTGGCGCATTTTCTTGATTAATGGTTGCTGTCTGAGGGCCCAGCTCACTGTGGGTGGTATCACCCTGGACAGGTGTTTCTGATTTTACGAAAAGCAAACTGAGCAAGCCATAAAGAACAAGCCAGTAAGCAGCATTCTTCCACGGACCCTGCCTTCAGCTCCTGACTCCATGTTTATGCCTTCACTTTCTACCTTGGCTTTCTCTGATAATGAAATGTAGCCTCTGAAGCACATAAACTTTTTCCTCCACAAGTTGCTTTGGTCACTGCATTTTACTGCAGCTATAGAAAGCAAACCAAGAAAATAGAAAAAAATTATGCCATTTGAAGCGAGATATGATCGAACCTTCTGTTTTCAATCAGGGTGCTGTGATTTTTAATGTTTAATTGCCCTGGCTTGAAACCCCAAAATGCCTGACTGCGTCAGTTTTCTTTGGTTTTGATCTTAGAACAAAGCATTTTATACGATAATGGTTGTGCATACTTTTGGGGTTATTATATTTAATGATCATACTTCATCAATTTGAAGAACTTTACGACAATCTAGCTTTTCATAGCTTTATCTGTGACTTGTTTTATTTATTATGACAATCTTTTCTCAGTTGATGTCATCATAGTGTTACTCTTTATTTTGTTAATGTATTGGTTACTTTTAGATATTTAAATAGTCATGTCTTTCTATCAATTCATACTATTGCTGGTAAGAGTCCAGGATATTCTGTGTATTTGCCCAGTCAGTGCATGCTTTTCCCCAAGTGTGTGTTTAGAGGGCACATTAGCACATAGTTCTTTTTTGAAACCTTTTCATGTTTTGAATCAATGGTATAGTGGCCACAACAGATCATTTTCCAAGCAACTTCCTTGACTTCTGTTTTTTTTTTTTTTTAACTAGAATTCATTTGTTAATCCGCCCTTCTTTTTCTGTAATGATTTCATTGAAAATCAACTGTCACATATACTGATTTCATCTTCACAGTTGTAGATTCAGTTGCCTTTTATGTTTCTTCAAAGGCAGATTCTTTTATTATATTTCCAGATTTTCCCACTTCATCTAAGTTATGTCACTCCTCAGTCTCCACTTGCTACTTTTATACATCTTTGTGAATTTTTTCTATTTTTGAGGATCCTTGCTTAATAAAATAAGCAATTTGATAGTTTTATTGCTTTGTAGGAACAACTGAAATTTTCACATGCACACTTTAAAACACGGTTTTGGCTTCTCAATCTATCATTTGTCTCATATGCTGTGATAAGAGTTTTACATTAATTTTCTCAATGTAATTCTCACAATGACCCTATTAGGCGGGTATTATCACCAGCTACAAGTCACACAATAGACTCAGAAAAAGGAAGTCATATAGCTATTTAGCAGTATGCTGATATTTGTCTGTCACTGACATCCTATCTTTGTTTTAGTGTACCCATCCTGGTAAACCATAAGGAAGTTAGTTCTACTGCCTTCATTACCTGGGAATTAATGCTCACTGCTGGCAGGAGTGCATTGTAACTGAGTGGTCATTGATTATATTTCACTTAACATATCCATACTTGGCATGCTTGAGCCACATGGGCCTCACTGAGCATTGGCCGCTTATATTTGGAACACTTTCCATTTGGTCCTACTGTTATTCTAATGCTCCTGCAAGAATCATTCTGTCTACTGAATGGTCTGGTTGTCCAAAACCACTTACATGAAGAATCCAAATTATACTGCCCTTTCTTGGCAACAACTGCCACGGAGGGATTGGTATCTACAAGGTTGAAGGGCTGATTATTTGTCTGGAGACTTAGATGTTTGAAGATAAATTTTCCTTGCTGAGTTTCTACTAATGGCTTTAGGTTTTTTAAAAAATTCAAACTGAGGATAGGCTGCAGAGGTACAGCAGCATCTAAGACAGTAGAATTAGTTTCAGTTGCTTCTTCTGGTTCTCAATCTTGGGAAGAGCTTGTATCTCAGGAGGTCAGGGACTACCTCAGTGTGAAACCAGTCACTTCAATCAGTTGAATAAGGTCTTAATTTAAATTTGGGGATAGAAAATTGATAATGACATGATTATAGAACAAAATTCTTGCAGGATTCTCAGGTCTCAGGATGATAGTTTGGAGAATGAAATTTTTCATGGGATGAAGAAAACCTAGACAGAACAAAGGACAAGATTAGTGGTAATAATTCTTCTAAAATTTGTGAACAAATTTTTTTAGATCAGCAGTCGTATTCCTCAGTGCATCTAGTGATGTCTTAAGCGTCTTCTCCTCCCTCTACTACCAACACACCTATCCCAACATAATATCATTTATTGTTTTCACGTCCGAGTTTTCTTTTTGAAGAAATTTATACTGAAGAATATTTATTTTATTATTTTAGTTATGTGTGTGTATATGTAGAAATAAATGCATGTGGCCACCAAGGTGAAAATCAGATCCCAATGGAACTCAAGTTACAGCAGTTCAAAGCTGTCCAACATGGAACCTCACAGTGCTCTCCAGTCCTATGCAAGAACAGTGCATACCTTAACCACTGAGCCACCATTCTAATCCAACAGTCTCCATTTTATTTTTCTTGTTTTCTTTACCATTACTTTTTATTTGGTAATTTGAGTTTTAGTTTGTTCTTAATGTTTCTTTCAATTCCAGGAGCAGTTTCAGGCTGTTGATTCGAAAACATTCTATTCTTCAGATAAGCTGTCTGAACTTGTTTCTTTACTGATTGAGCTGTATCTTATTAAATTCAATATCTAATCCTAGTAGTAATTCCTCCTTTGACCATATTTTCATAAGTAGTTTCTTAAATTTCTGTATAACTTAATTTTTTCAAAATCTATACTCTGATAAATCTATAGGACTCACAATCTTAAAACACAATGCATTAGAATTTGTATAAAGTAAAGGTAGATATTGGAAGCATACTAAGGGGTTTGAAACGTAAACATATCTAGAACTAAAAGGATAAATTCTATAGTGATCTATAGACTGGTAATAATTCAGGTTTGATGCTCCATGGCCTATCATTACAGTTAGGGACACTTTCCATCTTAAGTTCTACTAAGTCTATATATCTGCTCATAATGGTCCCTTGTTCTGAGCTTCTAACTTCAGTGCCATCCCACCTTAATGTTTTCGTCTTTGTAACTCCTACTACTGAGTGACATTACACAGTACTATGAAGTTGTCATAACGCTTGTCAGTCATCATAACTTTCATTTGGCTTCACTATCATGTTTTTAAGGTATCCTAACTACCATTTCCCAAACATATAGATACTTGAGTTTGAAGATGTAGGTTGAACCCTTACATTACAACACCTATGACATTAATTTAGAACTATACAATGGAATTTAAGTTTTCTCACCAAAGCATCTTCTCTCAATTTTGTATTTCACTGGAATATGTGAAGAATTTTCCAAACCAAGTATACTTGTAGTCAAGCAGTTTCTCTAATTTCTTCAAGCCTTCTAGAAACATTTTGTAAAAAGGACATGGAAACGTGAGGCTGTTTATTCTATTCTTTGAGATTCTCTTCATAGAAATACCCAAGTTTATTACTTAACATTATTTATTTCTTGTAAGAGTGCATTACAATCCATTTTAGTAACTTAAACTGTATATCACACATTGTCTTTCTGCCAGTGTCCACAAGCACATTCTTCATTTTGGTTTGCTAATTACCCAACCTCCTTTAGAACTCCTTACTTTAGTTTTTATCTCCCATGAGGACACATGGTTGCTTAAACTGATGACAACTTCATTTTTTCAAACTGGCCAACTTTTGAGAAATTTTAAGTTTAAAAATTATGAATGCTGAATAAAGAGTTAAACCTACTCTTACTGCAGAAGATGTCCTTTGTTTTCTGCTAATGCAGTCACTGGCCTAGTTAGACACTACATACATTAGAAGAGGAAATGCTGATACACTAGTATTCACTCAGCTTTGAGTATCAGAGAGTGTATGATCACATGTATCTACCATTAAAGTAAAATTAATAGCATTGCACCGTTATTCAATTCATCAGATATCATTGGTCTCATTAACTCCGTGCTCCATGAAATATATTCCCTGTTCCAGTTTCTGTGTGCTACTTTCTTTGGTTTGGTTTCCGTTTTCTATGCTTGTTTTTTTTTTTTGTTAATTACCAAGTTGCTTCATCTAAATACCTAAATTTGAGAGAATTCTGAAACTCATTAATACACTTGTTCAGTTATAAAGTAATTCCCTTGAGCCAGCTTCTTACATTATCTGACTATTATTTTCACTTTAAGCTATTGTATTTATATCTTGAAGTTATAAAGTCATCTCCAAACACTCTTTATTCTACTTTACTTAGAAACTATCTCTTTTCTATTATCTATGCATCTTCTTTGACTAGAAGTATTACATTTTTGAGCAATCTAAATATAGTTTAGAGTTTGTGCTGAGTCACATTTATGTATGAAAACTCTCTGAGTTTCTCATACGCTCTCCTCTTTCCTTTACAGGACTATATTATCATGTCCCTTAGCATTATAGCAGACTGAACTGAACTTCATATTGAAACATTAGGCTCTTCAGTAGACTGTGGCTCCATTCCTCTCTGAAGAGATAACTTCTAGTTCAATGATCTGCAACTTCCCCACAGTTTTGTTCCTTGTTTAGTAGTGAAAGTAAATCATTGCTCTGGCAAAGTAAGATGTGTGTGTACCTTGTCCTAATGAGTGTAGGTAAATTAATTTCATGGTTGCCTTGTTTCCAGAAAACTTTGAATATATGTATGAGTATTTAGTAGCAAAAGACTACATAAAATCTAGGTTACTATTTTTAGCATAAATTTTCAGAACATATTTTAAAGCTTTAAGTTTTCTGAATATATTTGCATGTACCCAAACACTTTCTCTAATCTATGTCCACTTATTCCTTAATTATTATTTTCTTACACACATACATATACACATAAAACAAAAAGTCAAAACAAACAAGAAAAATCCAACAAAGCAAAACATACCAAAACAAAACAAAATTTTGTACACCAAATCAAAGAAACAGAAAAAAATTACTGAGTATGTTTGCCAACTACTCCATGAGTCCTGCCTTAGAGTGTGGTTGATGTACCCAGTGATATTACATTTGAGAGAAAGAATCTTCCTTTTCATATCAGGGATAAACTGCAGATAGCTTCTCGAATAGCAGTGGAACTATGTTTCAGATACTCTTCACAGTGTTTGGATTTTGTTTATTTTGACACTGTGTACATCCTGTGTGTTTTGTCTCAGTCTCTGGATTCATATGTGTATCAGTTCATTTGTGTAAGGAAGACTCTGTTTTCTTGGAGTCTACTAAATCTGGCTCTTACAATGTTTTTGCCTCTCCTTTAACATAGATCACCAATCCTTGAAAGGAGGGATTTGATAAAAACGTGTTCAATTTTTGGCTTAGTTCTCCAAATTCTCTCCCTCTGCCCATTAACCAATTGAATATTTCTGTGTTAATTTGCATCTACTCCAATAGAAATCCTGTTGGATGAGTCCTGGACAATGTACTGGCATGCAGATTTATTGAAATGTTCTTGAGAGTCTTACTATTGATGTTTTCCTTTAGAAGAATAACAGTAGGGCATTTATCCCCTAGGGCCCACTTCCTATCTAGTATCTGATCATTAGCAACTTTAGCAATGTCAAGTATAGACTCCATTTCATGAAGAGAACTGTATGATGCAATGTGTAAGGATGTTGAACATTTTAAAAATTTTCTTTATAACCACTTTTCTCAGTTTTGAAAAACACTATACTCTGCCCAGAATTTTTTTCCAATACTCTTCAATTTAGCTTCAGGCAAATTCTTGGGAAAATGGAAATAAGTGAACACTTTTTTACCAAAAGATCACAAAAAACTTGGATGAGTATTTGTACAATTTATTTCATTTTCATTTATTAATAGACTATATTATGGTTAGCACAATTGTACAGTAAATGCTCAAGCATAGTACTGTTATCTGCTAAAGGTTAAGCATAAGTAGAATTTCACAAAAAACAGTCTCTTAGGTTTGAAATGCATTCTATGTGTCTCTCAAAGCTCCATGTAGTGAAAAGTGGGCCTTTAGGCTGCTGATGTGAAAAGTTCTTTGTACATCTAAAGCAATCTCTAACTGGAGAAAGCAAGAATGTATATATAATGTGTGTGGATATATATATATATATATATATATATATATATATATATATATATGTATATATATGAAGATATAGTATCTAGATATCTAAGAGAGAAACTTGACCATCACCATTTTTTATTTATGTCATATCACATGTGGCCTATCACATTCTAAGCCAGTGTATATTATTAAATACATTTAGCAAGTACTTCTATGGTTACTCATGATTCATAAAGCTCAATATTATAGAAATATTTCTGTTCTTTGTAACCAAAGGATGATATGACTTTAACATACTCAAATTCCCTATTTTATAATCTAATTTATATGCAAACAAGCCAATAGGTATAATTTCTTAATTTAGTTGATACAACCGTTTGAGAAATTGAAGGTCTATTAAAAAGAACTTTGAGCAGCATGACATTTTATTTAACATATTAGTTTAAATTTAAGAATCATATCATAAACCTAATGAAAACAAAAAATGAAGGTGTGCATAATTGAGTTTTTATAGAATAAGGGCTCAGGGCATGGAACGAAATATCTTGAATACCTTTAGGACAAATTACCAAATCTAAACTCTGCTTTGCAATGTGAATTAAGTTTTAGGATCAATCCTATATATTAACATGGTTGTACATTAATCAGGATATTTTCCCTGTAGAGACTGACTCATTAACACTATATTCCCTAATTGATCTATTTTATAAAGGCCAGTGTAATATACCATGGGTTGTTGTACAAAAACAATACAACAACAAAAAACAAACCAATACAATTGTTCCTGAGTACAATCCGACAAATGGAGTGATTCATAAGTAAAACTACATACTAATTGCACTACTGTATTCATATACACTATCAATTACTTGACATTGGGTATTAGAAATGGATTTCATAATTTTTTTTATCTGCAAAACAAATTTTATTTGCTTCATTTTTTGTAAAAGATGATTTAAAAAATGTATTAAATCTATTTTTTTCAATCCTGATTTTATCCCCATCCCAGTCCACCCTTTTATAGCTCCACATCTCATACCTCCTACCACACCCCATTCTCACAAGGATGTCCCCAGCCCTCAGCCCCCATTCCACCAGATCTCCCCACTCCCTGGGACTTCCAGTTTCTCGAGAGTTAGATGCATCTTCTCTGACTGAACCTAGACCTGGCAGTCCTCTATTGTATATGTGTTGGGGGCTTCATATCAGCTGGTAGATGCTGCCTGGTTGGTGGTCCAGTGTCTGAGAGGTCTCGGAGTTCCAGTTTAGTTGAGGTTGCAGGTCCTCCTACAGATTCATCCTCCTTTTCTTTTCTTTCTTTTTTTGTTTAATGACTATTTATTAAACAACATGTGCTGAATGAATATTCATTTTAATATTGTCTAACCATTGTACATGTGTGCCATCAATCCAGAAATTGACCCAACCTCATAATTAAAACATTCCAATATATTTGTAGATTAAAATGATGGTTTCTTCTCTTCAAGTTATTATTTTCTGGTAACAGAATCAATTTATGAATAATTACTGGAAAATTTTAATTACCTAGGTATGTGTTCTTACATGTCAGTGAAGATATTGACGGTAAAATGTATGAAGAGAGTATTTGTATTTTCAGTCATTTTTGTTAAACATCAACCTCCTTTTCCTCAGCTTCTTCCAGCTTTTCCCTAATTCAACCACAGGGATCAGCAGCTTCTGTACATTGGTTGGGTGCAAATATCTGCATCTGTTTCATCTGCTTGTTGGGTCTTTCAGAGGCCAGTCATGATAGGTCTCTTTTTGTGAGCTTCCATAGCTTTGGTAATAGTGTCATGCCTTGGGATCTCCCCTTTGGGCCTGCCACTGAACCTTGTTTTCCTCAGGCTCCTCTCATTGCCATCCCTGCAGTTCTTCAGAATGGAACAATTATGGGTCAGAGTTTTGACCGTGGGATGGTAACCCCCTCCCTCACTTGATGCCCTGTCTTTCTACTGGAGGTGGGCTCTACAAATTCCCTCTCCACTGTAAGGCATTTCTATTTGAAATTACTGTTTGGCATTTTCTATAAAGATAAGAAATAATGCTCATATTAATTACACACATTCTGTAATAAATCTATGCCTCAATTTTTGTAATTATTGACTTATAATGCTATCAGAAAGTAGTCCTTCTATAATTTATATTTCTAAATTATCCCATGACATCTTGTTTAATTAGATCAAGGAGCCTTTGAGGATTGTGTCTATGCCAAGCATAGCTATGCCACATTATTTGAACATTTAAGCATATTTTCCTTGGACCATTCAGTACTTAATCTCTTGCACATACAGCTTTTATATACCAAACATTAACTTCAAAAGAAATTAAGCACCCAAGATGCTTCCACTTTAAACAAATGAATAGTAAGGTTTACTGCTGGAGGAGTCCTCGGGAAGAAAAATGCAGTATCCCCTGGGGTGTTTGTCGTGATGCAATACTGCAGCCTCATGTCCAAACTGCATTATTGCAACAGCAAGTGCCCTTTACTTTTTCATAAATCTAGAACTACTGAGGATGAAGCCTCCTAACATTCAGAAATACACTCAGGTGCATCCTGGAAAGTGACATTAAAAGAAATGGCTCTGCATGTTAATCGCTAAGATTCTTATTATGACTAAGGGCCAAAATCTTATGTGATCCATTGCCTGTACTCAAAATAAAGTTTTAAATTATGAGGTAAAAAAAATGGGGATGTCAATAGAATCTCATTTCAATGACTTTTGAAAACTAAAAACTTAATAATCAAGTCGAATCGAATCATTTAATTAAATCAATGTACATTTGAGGATTGTGTCTATGCCAAACATAGCTATACCATAATATTTGAACATTTAAACATATTTGTTTATGTTTTGTTGTTCCCCTTTATAACTTTCCATGTATTCAAATACCCACATCCTGTTCATTATTTCTTCCACAAACAGAGAGCAAACAATTCTATCTACTAGAGTAAGGAACTTTGAATTTAGGCTACTTTTTATACTATCCTTCCAGAGAGAATTTTTGGTTCTTGTTTCTGATTAGTGAATTGGGGGAGGGCTTTTTGTCAAGTAGTACAAATTAGGAGCCAGGACTACAAAATTAAATATTTATACATCTAGTAATTTGAAAATTATGTCAACTAGAAAGTAGAGAGTTTGGAAAGAAATGCACACACACACACACACACACACACACACACACACACACACACACAAACACACACACACACCTTATCTCTTTGGAATAATGCTGTCTTTCCCATCCAGTATGGGCTTAAAAAGTAACTCTAGCTCCTCTGTAGGTACATTTGATTTAATGAAACCTTTACCATTTGGGGCCATATCTGTGTCATAGAATATTGTAGAAAACATTAATCTCAATCAACAGAGAAATAATTTTAATTACATATACTTTTAGTCACTGCTTGCTGATGCACACACTGTGCAACTGTAATTTTCTGCAAAAAAAAAAAAAAAGAGTGAGAAGGTAGTAGAGATCCTTCTTCAATTCATTCCAATTATAAGTTCAATTTGAATTCCAAGAATTTTTTATAGAATGAAATGGAATATCTTATTAAATATGCTTGATTTAGAAGGAATCTTCCTCTTTTTATTGAAAATAAATTTTCTTTATAATCTATTCTGATCATGTTCTCCCCTTCCTAATCTTTTCCAGATTCTCCCAACCTCCACATCCATCAAAATCCATGCCTTCTTCATTTCTTGACGAAAACTCTGATTTCCTTGGTTGGGACTTGACAACTAGAGGTAGATTCTGGGTTATGGATGAAGACTTGTGTCTAGTTACCTTCACAGTGCTGGGACCACATGAGACATAGACCTGTGTAGGCATTGTACATGCTGCCAGTATATGTGAGGTCATGTATGTAGTGACTCTTACTTGTTCTTATTCTTGCTTGATGCTTCCTAGCTCTGATTGTAAGTCTAAATGTTATAGATGTGCTTTTGCTGTGCTTAATGCTCTGAATGGTACTATTCTGATTACATCAGTGCATTATACACAGAGATTTTTTTCCACTTGCTAGCACAACATTCAGAAATCGATCCTGAGATAGTTTCAAAGCACCACAGCTGAAAATGGAGGAAGCCAGAGTCTCAGATATCAACAGGATCTTATTGATTAGATTATTTGTTCTCCATATTATTAGATCATTTGTTTCACAAAATTTGGGATTATGAGTTATTCTCTACGCCATTTTAGGTGAATCTTCTACAACTTAGAAATGTCTTCTTTGACTGCATGATCACCATTGCATTCAGGTGTGATTAGTAGAGAAGAGAAGAGGACACAGAAATAAGCTGTGGGACTTCTATATTATAAGGGTGTATATTCCCCACACTAAAAGATTTGAATAAATTCTTCTGTGTATGCTATGTCATAAGCCACCTTGTTTTCTTTTCCAAAATAAGATAACAAGAAAATGGCTTCTTGGAGAGGGCTTCAGTGCACAGCTAAATGGAGGATATTTATCTGACAGTGGAAGTGGTCAAAGGATACAAGAAATCCGAACATTACTGAACAGAGGACCTTCTTTAGAGTGTTCAGTTAAGTGCTCCATTCATCCTTGAAGCTGGTCTTGTCAGACTCTAGCATAAAGCCACCAGAACCTGTACTTGTGACATACAAATTTTGTCTAATTTTGTATGACAACAAAATTAGAGTAATACATTATATGAAAATAGACAGTGGATAAGTCTTTTTCATTTATTTTGAGATTACAAAATAATTATATTATTTCTCCCTTTCCTTTTCTCCCTTCAATATTCTTGTATCTTTGTTCTATATGCAATTCACAACTTCTACAGTTGATTGTTATTGGATGCATGATAATTATACATATATTCATAATTAAATAGAACCTGTTCAGTCTTCATGATATTACTCATATATGTTTTCAGGGGTAACCATTTGGTATTGGGTAGACAATTTGGTGTGTCCCTGGAGAAAACTATTTCTTCTATCTGAGAATGTCTTGCTGTCTGTAGTCCTTTGTGTAGAGTTAAGGCTCGTGATCTGTACACTGGATATTTTGGCATTTGTGTTGCTGTTGTCCTCAGTTACCAGAATTGTTTGCACATGTATTCAATAGAACTGAGCACCACGGTTTGCAATTTGTTGTATTCTATAATGGTCTCCATCTATTACAAAGAGAAAATTTCTTGATAGAGGGTGAGGTCTATAATCATCAGTGAGCATAAGGACAGATATTTAGAGTGCTCTTAGGGATTATATTGGTTTAGAAAAGTGGGAGTTCCAGGTCAATCTCCAAAATTTAAGACGTCTGTACTTCTGGGTACATGGCTAGGATTCCAATATCAGACATAATTTCTCTTAATTTTGAGTGTAGGATCATTTGAATGTCCTGATATCCAGACTTTTCAGTTAAAGTTTACACTTGTTTAAAGTTATATGACCTGTTTTATACATAAATTAATTATACTAGTTGTAACTAACATTTATTTTTCCTGAATTTATGCAGAATAAAACGAAGTAACATAAAATTTGATAATATGCAAAATTTACATCCAATGCCACCTATTGTCACCGTTTTAAAATAGAGATTCATTTAATAATATCTAGAACCATTAAAATAATAAATGTATCTAGGTAAGTAGATATTCTAGATTGAACTTGAATCATTAATATGACATGAATAAGCAATGATTTGACCATTTTCCTTTAACTCCCATTTTTAAACTAAATATTAAGTCTCTTTAAAGCAGCTTCATTTTTAGTATAATCAAGTAAATATCATCTTAAGAAAAATGAAACCTAATTTAATATTAAAATACCTTTGACAAGAATTGTATTCACAACAAGGTGTCTTAGTCAGGATTTCTATTCCTGCACTAAACATCATGATCAAGAAGCAAGTTGAAGAGAAAAAGGTTTATTCAGCTTTGCACATTGCTGTTCATCACAAAAAGAAGGCAGGACTGCAACTCAAGCAGGACAGGAAGCAGGAGCTGATGCAGAGGCCATGGAGGGATGTTTCATATTGGCTTGCTTCCCCTGGTTTATTAAAGTTTCTTTCTTATAGAACCCAAGATTAACAGCCCAGGGATGGCACCACCCGCAAGCCTCCCCTCCCAGCCCCCGATCACTAATTGAGAAAATGCCTTACAGCTGTCTCATGGAGGCATTTCCTCAAGGGAGTCTCCTTTCTCTGTGATAACTCCAGCTTGTGTCAAGTTGACACACAAAGCCAGCCAGTAGAATTGACCCCTTGTCAACTTGAAACACAAACACCTCACTATGAAGCCTCAACCCTTACTTTCTTATTCATCCCTGAGATCTAAATAACTTTCAAAGTTCCACAGTCTTTGCAAATTCTTACATATTAAAATTTCAATCCCTTTAAAATATCCAATCTCCTTTAAAATTCAAAGACTTTTCACAATGTAAAGTCTCTTAACTGTGGGCTCAATTAAAATACTTTATTCCTTCAGGAGGGAAAATTATCAGGGCACATTCATAATCAAAAGGAAAATCAAACTCTAACTGTTCAGTGTCTGGGATCCACTCATGATCTTCTGGGCTGCTCCAAGGGCTTGGGTCACTTCTCCAGCTCTGCCCTTTGTAGCACACACCTTGTCTTCTAGGCTCCAGCTGCCTGAATTCCACTGTTGCTGCTGTTCTTGGTGGTCATCTCATGGTACTGGTGTCTCCCAAACACTGCAATCTTCCGATACAACTAGGCTTCACCAATAGCCTCTCATAGGCTCTCTTCATGGTGCCAAGCCTCAACTCCTTTGCATGACCCCTTCAGTCCTGAGTCATCAAATGCAATGGAGGTTGCACATATACCAGTGGTCTCCCATAGCCTCTCACATTACCAAGCCACAGCTGTTCTTCAAAGCCAGTACTACCTGGGTGACTCTTATATATTACAGCTGCATCATGAGGGACAACCTTGGCTATTTCTGGAACACAGCTTCTTTGTGCTCTCAGAAAACCCTTCCCAGAAGATTTCATCCCAATGATGCTGGTCTTTTCTTAATCACCACTAATTTCTTAGTTACAGCTAACCAGCATCAATAGTCCCGGTAATGCAAAGTTTTCACTTTAGTAGTCCTGGTGTCTTGTTAATCACAGCTGATTTTTCAGCCCCAGCTAACCAAAAGCACAGAATCTTCACAAGCAAAATAGCAACAGCCATGATAAGTGTCTTTCATCTTCCCTCTGAAATTTCACAAACCATGCCTCCATCTTCTGTACTGTTCTCAACATTATCTTCCAAGCTCCTACAAAACATCCCACAGAGCTCTTAACATACCAATGGCTCTTCTAGCTCAAAGCTCCAAAGTCCTTCCACAGTCCTTCCCAAAACATGGTCAGGTTGTCAGAGGAATATCCCACTATGCTGGTACAAATTTGTCTTAGTTGGGTTTTCTATTCCTGCACAAACATCATGATCAAAGAGCAAGTTGGGGAGAAAAGGGTTTATTCAGCTTACATTGCCTCACTGCTGTTCATCACTAAAGGAAGTCAGGACTGGAATTCAAGCAGGACAGGAAGCAGGAGATGATGCAGAGGCCATGGAAGGATGTTACTTACTGGCTTGCTTCTCCTGGCTTGCTAAGGTTGCTTTATTATAGAACCCAAGACTACCAGCCCATAATGGACCCTCCCACCCTTGATCACTAATTGAGAAAATACCTTACAGCTGGATCTCATGGAGGCATTTACTTGAGGGAGGCTCTTTTCTCTGTCATAACCCCAGCTTGTGTCAAGTTGTCACACAAGACCAGGCAGTACAAAGGGTTTGTAGAGGAATTTTAATCTGGCAGCAAGGCTTCTCTGGCAAAGGATTCTATCCAAAGATCTTTGAAGTGTATTTAATCAAGCTAGAATGCAGACATACTCTAGGTTATAGTAAATGCCCTTAATATATACCTTAAATCTTCACAATACAGGTAAGGTTAGTTCATAGAAAGAAGCAGCCATGTTTGAAAGTGATGTCTGATTGAAGGGCAGATAAAATGATGAATTGGGGAAATATTTTACAGAAATAACCAGAGATAGGATACTCCCAACTCACAGGAAAACAGCACAGGAAAGAGAGGCTACTTAAGAACAGTGAGTGAAAGATAGGTTGTGTATGTGTGATATGAGACCAGGCAGAGAAATTCAGTGAGAAGCCAAGAGAATCCAGATTGAATTAATCAGCTTGGAAGATTAGATTGTACACAGACTTGAAGCTTTCAGCCTTAGGCCTACGGATACTTAGAACCGAAAAGAAATGCTCTGGTCTCAGCTTAAGCCATTCATTTATACAGTTTATATATGGCTCTCATCTCATCATTTCACCTGAAGAAAGAAAAGCAACATTAACAAGGTTTAGTTGAGAAGATGGCTAAACAGTTAAGATATTACACTGCTCTGGATGAGGATTTGAGCTCAGTTCCCAACATTGCAGTCACACAGCTCACCAGCATTTATAGCTTCACCTACAAAGCGATCTACTGTCCTCTTTTGGCATCTATGAGCATCTTCACTCACATGCAAGTGCCACAAGCAACATATTCACATGTACATAGATAAAAGTAAATCTTTAAAATTGAGTAGTTTAATAAATATGATATACTTATGTTGTTCATGTCTGGACTCTTTCAGTAAAAATCAAAAACTATCATTCTTCAGCTGGAAGACATTGTGATGTTCAGTATGTAATTTCGTCTAAAACTGAATGTATTATTTGAGTGAGCAATAAAATGTGTTAAAATGATTTTATCATGATTATATTTTAAAGTTGAAGTCATGAAACACAGAGCAGAATCAACTACTACTTATTAGTTATTGAGTTATAGTCTAGCTATTATTTCTAAGAATGCTATATGCTCCTTTTAATATTATTATAAAATTCTTAAATCAATGATTGTCCAAATATGTTGTATATTTTATATAAAGAATGATAATAACGCAATGCTTTGGTGATATGAAGAAGAAATCGTTGCTGTAGCCCATAAAGCGATGTAGAGTGAACAGTACAATTGGAGAAGCAATCTTGGGAAATTAAAAATAATACGAGTGATTTTGAAGATGGAATGATTAAATTTGTTTGACTTTTAATGACTACAATATTAATAGCATTGTCTATTTTAAAAATCAAAATTATGAACATGATATTTATTATAAATGCTAGATATTTACAGTGTTCAAACTTTGAGTTTACTCTCATACAATGATTTTTAAAAGTATATTTAATAGTTCTGGGAGGGATGACTATGTTTTAAACACTCTGGATAACATTTCTTACAATTAATTAAAAATTTTAAAATGATTTGTGAACTCTTAGCTGGGTGATGTAGAGGACTGATGTTAAATAGCTTTTATCTACTGAGTTTTGTATTCAAAACGATCCAAAAAATACCCTCCATTTTTTGTGCTTTTTGTTTAGTCAGAGATACCAACAAATATAAAACCATTTAGATAAAATACAGACTCAATATTTTATCTAGAGAATTAGATTTTGATCATAGTTCTGGCATATGTTGTCTGAAACAAAGAAAGTCATGTTGAAACTGGTCTCCATTAAATGTGTTGGTTGGCAAAGCAAAAATATGTTTAAAGGGCATAGGGAAAGTAGAAAGAAACCTGGTACACTTAAGATTGTGAAAACATGCCAGAGTGATAGCAGCCTTCATCAGAATCCTGGAAATAGAAGAGAAAAAGCTCAAAAGTAGACATGAGGCAGCACCTCCCAATCCAGAGTAATGATTTTAGACACAAGGCTTAAAGCACAGGAAATTGCCTGCAGGGTTTAATGTTTAGAAGTGACTAGATCTTTGAGATATTCTAGAATGATTTTGAGCCTGTATAGAAAAATTAATTAATTTACAGTAAATTAGGTATGAAATGGTTATCTAGGAAAATAATACCCTTAAAAAAGAAATGTCTGGTATTGTCTTAATTAAGGAGGTGGCCATGATTAGGAGTGGAGTGGAGTAAGGAAATATTTTACATGTGACATAGACCTTTATGAAGGTTGACTAAGTACTCCAACAGAGAAAAATGCAATGACAGTGAAGAGCATGACAGGAGATACTGGTGGTCCCACTTACCAAGTTTAGTGGGATTGTGTGTCATGAATTCAAATGACTAGACTATGAATATAACATTCTCAATGTCATATGAACATTTGTGCATAAATATTTACTGTATTTTCTTTTAGGTTAATTCTGTGTATTGTTAGAGGTTCTTTGATAGAAATTAATTCAATCATGAGTCTATTATTACTAGTCAAATTTATTTCTTGACAATTTTGAGCACATATATGATGAATTCTGATTCCTCTCATCCAAATCATCTCTTATTTCTCCCCACTATATTCACAGAAGTCCCTTTTACAAAGTCAAGTCTTTTAGTTTTGGTTTTGTTTGTTTGTTTCTTTGTTTTGTCACTGAATTAAATAAAGACCATCAGGATGGTATGAATGTGAAGCTATCCACTAGAAGTTCATTGCATCACCATTTGATACAAAGAAAATATCTCTTACACCACTAAACATCCAAAAACAACCAACAGCTGCCTAGGAAAGAATGGGGTCTCAGGAGTTGCTACTCCATCAATTACAGAAGCTGTATGTTTATGATTGTAATGGATATGTCAAAATCAAAGGACAATATCCTGTAACCATCTCCCTATCTTCAATCTCTAATCTTCTTTTTGCTCCCTTTTCTACTTTGTTCTCCAAGTCCTTAAAGAAATAGGAAAAAAAAAAAGTCCCGTTAGGGACTTTTCAACAATAGCTTATTCATTTGTATTACCTTGGGCATCCATGAGTCTTCACACTCATGGATGTTCACAACAAAAAGAAACTTTACTTATTAAGACTGACGGGAGCAATACTTTTCAAGGATGATAAGAAAAGAATATCCAGTAGGCCGTTAGATGCCATGTCGAACTACCAATACGTCAGTAGTTAATCTCTGTCTCTGGTTATATGTGAGCTCGCTCTCCAGCTATGTTTTTCTTCTTTTCTAAAACATGTTTACAAACCCAGGCATGAGCAGAACAGACT
The DNA here is from genome assembly GCA_028551405.1 of Uromys caudimaculatus. Classification (NCBI taxonomy): domain Eukaryota; kingdom Metazoa; phylum Chordata; class Mammalia; order Rodentia; family Muridae; genus Uromys; species Uromys caudimaculatus. The sequence goes on along the minus strand of CM052716.1, from coordinate 21,078,638 downwards.
TTTAATCCACTAATGCTTAGTGATGCACTGTTTGTGGCTCTCTATAAAGTAGGTTTGAAAACAGAAGGCCAGAGTAAAGTCCTTTTTGAAACAGTGTAGAGCGGAAAGGAACAGAGGATCCATGATGTTCACATCAATATTGTGCAATGAAAATATTCTCATCATTGCTTGAGATTAAGAGTTCAATACACTCTATAATGTTTGTCCACTTGAAAGAAGTTGAAGTGATCATAGAAGAGGAAACCTCAACTGAAAACATTCCTTCTTTTGATAATCTCTAGGCCCACTTTCTTAATTGATGACTGGTGTGGAATGGCTCTGCCTCTGTGGGCAGTGCCAACCTTGTGCACATGATCATGAAGTATATAAAAAGGCAATCCTCACAATCAGTGTCAGAATGACATCAAATGCTTTTCCTACTGATGAGTGGATGGGTAAAGTAGGGATACAAACACATAATGAACTTAAAATTGGCTGAAAAGATAAGGAAATTATGAAGTTTGCAGGGAAACAGATGTAACTTGAAAATATTATTCTAAATGGCATAATGCAGACCTAGAAAGACAAAGGATGCACATTTTCTTTTATTCTTGAATGACAGTTTTGAATATTTAGGTGTGAGTATATAACTTGATATAAGCAAGGATTCAGGCAATTAGAAAAAGAATATATTATGTGTTGTTGGAGAAAGTTGTTTCAATTTTGATATCACTGATACTCCCAATATGTCTTACAATAAATTTTTGCTTTAGTATGTATTCTTATTGGTGGATAATATTTGTAAAATATTCTAGATGCTATTGTTAATTTTAATATGTATATATTTTTTGATATTTGCCTCTATTGTTCTCTTTCTCTCTGCCCAGTAGCCACCCCCCATACCCAAGCATCTGCTTTCTATTTCCTGTCTTTAAGAAATTGTGTATCTCTGGGGTTGGAGAGATGGCTCAGCAGTTAAGAGCACTGGCTGCTCTTCCAGAGGTCCTGCGTTCAATTCCCATCAATCACATGGTAGCTCACAACTATCTGTAATGGATCTGATGCCCTCTTCTGGTGTGTCTGAAGACAGCTACAGTGTATTCCTATACATAAAATAAAATAATTCTTTTTTAAGAAAGGAAATTATGTATCACATAGGAGAGAATCTACATACAAATTTTCTTATTGGTTTATTATATTTGGTCTATTACAACATCAAGTTCCATTAATTTTCCTATACTGAATGATTCTTACTCTATTTATGGTGGAATAAAACTCTAAATAGTAATTGATGTTCATCAGATGTTACTGGGCATTGATAAACCATCTTCTTCAACTCCATGGTGAAATGCAACTTCCAGAACCACTTGTGAATATGGATCCCTTTATACTCTTAAATGTTGTTTTATTTCCTAAGAATTGTTTACAATTTCTTGTACGGTTCCTCAAGGGCTTTATGCAATTTAGTTATATTTTAAAGCCATAATTCATGCCTGTCATGCCTAGTATATCTAGTCAAACATTCTATTATAGTGTGATTAAATATTAATTTTTTAGAAATAAATAATATCCAACAAAATAATATCCTCATTAGTTGAAATGACCTTTGGAATTAATTGGCAACACTATTTACATCAAGAACATGACAAACACTCTAATAAGTCAACTCTACCCACCAAGAGCGTTATTACAAACAGTTTATCATATGAGAAAATATATGATTAGTTCTAAAATGTTTGAGAATTATCCCCACTAAAAATGTTTGCTAAATAGCTTCTACATGGTTGTCTAGCATTAATACATGTAACTCATGGTTATGATTAGGTTAAATTCAAAAGGTAATAATAAAATCATTAATTGGATATTTGTTGAGTTTTGTGGCATTAATATTAACAGTTTGAGATGTCATGTGAGTGGACACATACTTGTTTAATTTTAAAACTTACTTGTTTTTATTTGATAGTATATCTCAGCTCATTAACTTAAATGACACTGCTGTATGTTGCATAACTAAATGATTGTTAACACACTACTCACAGCTTCTTAGGCAAACTGCATTTTAGATCATTTCACTAAAATTTGAAAAGTCCACCAGAGGGCGATACATGACCTAAAAAAGCAGACAGTCCCTAGACTAGTTATTTAATAGGAAATGTTTGCAAAATATGTCTTAAAAAGTTGAAAAACCAAATACAACCTGTTTTTCCATAATGTAATACAAATTATCTTCAATATATTGCATCCCATTTAAGTCATGAAATAAAAAACTTATGTGCATTAATAATTATACCACTTATATCATATTTCATTTTTGGAGATAACATATTTATTAAATACTATGTATCATCTTGAAATAAAATAAAATATAATATGTCACTTTTATGATTTATATTTGGATGTTAAATTTTGACATAAATATTAAACACAATTCAAAATACTCATAGCAAATATATATATGTGTGTATATATATATATATATATATATATATATATATATATATATAAACTTTTGAAAAATCAGTTGGATTGCAAATAATCATTGGAAAAAGATTTTTTTCACAACCATAATGTTGGTTTAGTAATGAAAGCAAAATAATTAATTTGTTCTATTCAGAAACATAGAGAAAGTAGTTTGAATGATATAACCAATGTGACCAAGTCAAAGCAGAGCCCTCTTCTTACATTGCAGTTTATTCATGTGCAGAGAATAAGGGGAGCACCATGGAGTGAAATTAGAACAAAGTAGAATACAATGGCTGGGGGATCACCTCCTATTTCTAAGCTGCGACTTTTAGTAAACAAGCCCTAGTGAGTCATTGTTGAACAATAGGTGATTAATTGTGAAGCTTCAAAATCAAACCAAGCTTAGACACTTTACAAAGTGTATATGCCGGAATCAAGCCGTAGGCTGGGAAATTTCATGAGAATGGGGAGACAACATAGCATTCTTCAGTTTGTACACGTCTCACTGCGACAGGCTGTGCTCCTCCAGTCTTTCTCAAGAGCTACACTAATCTAGGTGATTGTTTTGAATTTTATCCATTAAATATTAGGAATACTACGTGATGTGTGGGAATGACAGAAAGTAAGTATTTATCAGAGATGTGGTTATATTTGTTGCTGACGATGAAGAGATTCCATAAGCAAAGAGTACCATCAGTTTTGAGGTACAGGAATGGTGGCAAACTGCTGGCTATCTTACTTTTAATAGAGTGAATCTTCAAAGGGCAAATACTGTATTATGTTAAATAGGAAGCTCAGAATATGCATGAGACTAAATAGTCATAGACTTATGAGATACTACAAAGACTTAGCCGTATGTTTGAGATGCAACTGTTTGGAAAGAAAGATAGTAAGAACTGTATTTTACAAAAAACAGAAACAAAGCAAACAAAAAGAATCTGTCACTAAAGTCGAAAGCTAATATATGCTGTACTTGTACACACAAAAATACACAGTCTATTAGTAATATTTAATGATATTGAGAGTGTAATAGTCACCACACACTTAAAAGAATATGTCCTGTGTTTTAGTCACTATTCATGAAAACACTAGTGCTATCATAATTTATAAGTAAAAAATGGGACTCATAGAGATTACAAACACCTTCAAGCTGAGACAGTAATGTGACTGTCATGCTAAAGCCTAGGAAACCTCATGGTACTTTCTCCAAAAGCTCTCTGTCTTTTAAGGAGTATTTTTGCATAAATTATTGTATTTATCCTTTCTTGACCTAGTAAACTAATAATATATTTAATGACTAAATTATACCTGTGCTATGAGTTAAAAATAAAGGAATGCAGAGACATGTCTTGGTGTTAAAGAACCTGCTTAGCAAATATAACAGAGTAGTATGGGAGACAGCAAGTATGATATTTCAATCCTCAGAGAGAGAAAGAAAGATAAAGGTAGAAAGAGAGAGAGAGAGAGAGAGAGAGAGAGAGAGAGAGAGAGAGAGAGAGCGCTTTGGTTGCTGATACTGCTGCTGTTCTTACTTCCAACTTAGGCAACTGTATTTGGACATTAGACTGTGGTGGAGAGGGTAGGTATAAAGAAGGTTTGGTATTTAATATTGGACAGGAAGTGATGACTAATTCATGTACTGCAGTTATGGCTTTGGGGTATGTAAAAGGGAATAGGTAAACTCGGGAGAAAGTTGATGTCTCCCTCCCCAAAAAAATAAGACTTAAAAACAAACAAATATGTGGTGAAGTTGATTTTATGATAAAAATTCCTGCACTTTGCAAAATAAAAAGGCTAGGCAGAAGAAATACAAGTATAGATGTGAGCATTTGTCCTTATTGAGGGAAAATAGAAAGCTAAGTGACAGAGGCAGATGTTTTAGGGCAATAGTTAGGCAAGCAGGCCCAGAAATGTTATTCCACGCAGTAAGCATTGTGATAATTAAAGTCCAAATGCCAAATGCGAAAGTTTAGTTTTCTCTCTCAAGGAATCCCATGATGTTTTTGACATGTGCCATGCTTGTGTGAATGAGTAGGCTTGTACATGCCACAGAGTGGGCATCGAAGTCAGATGACAATCTTGCTGGTATCCTTCTCAGAGACTCTTGGTTTTGACAATGACTCTGCCAAGGTAGGTTGCCAGACAGCTTTCTGGGATTCTCCTATCTTCACTTTCCAATACTCTGTAGAGGACCTTAGATTATAGATGCTTGCAGGTATGTCTGGGCTAATGTAGCTTCTGAGTATCTGAGTTCAGGGTCCCAAGCTTCTGAAGAAAGCAATTTACCCACAGAGTCACCTGCCCAATCTGTGTTGATCTTATACTTTAAAAATGGGCGCTTAAACACACAAAATGGAAAATTTACCTCAGAGAGTGTGCAGTTTGGGTCAAGAAGACAGCAAGAAAATAAAATGAATATATGTGATAACTTAGACAAAAATTTAAATGTTCCTATTCCACATCTTTGTCTTTAAACTGTTACTTATGTTTATGATAATAATCATTGATTATGATTATTATCTTTTATTATTATTGTCTTTTATTCTCTTCAGTACTCTAGGCCCTAGCTGTATATAGCTGAGTACATCTTAACTTACCTGAACTAACTAAATTAAAGTGAGTTAAGTATTCAATAATCCAGTCACAGGAGCACATTTCATAGGCTGCTGTGGCTAGTGTTCACTACCCAGCTGCACTCAGCTGAACCCCGCTTGAAGTGGGTTCTTCCTTTCCTGTCAGTCCTCATTTGCTTCCATTAAACATGTTGCAAAAACGTTTCATTGTGAATTCTCCTTCTTCCCTTTGAAATATGTATAAATCAATTCAATGCCTCTCATTTGTTTCACTGCTCGAAACATGTTTCTCAAGAACCTGAAGCCAACCTTTTCAAATGAAAATATTAAGAAAGTTTCTCTATATTCCAGTTTTTATGGAAAACATGGAACCAATTTTCCTAGGCAAACTCCTGAAGAAATTATGCCAACATTGGTTTTTCCGTAAAGAGGACATTTGTGCACACAGTCTGTACTTGTCCACAGTACCAGTCAGTGACCATCCTATCCTTTAAGGATCATGCTGACATTCAGAATGAGCACCTGCACCTTTAAGAAAAATCTCCCGTACCTGTTGAAAATATCATGTGAGTGTTTGGCTTAGAATAGAAAATGCCCATTCATGGAACTTTATTACATTATACTTATTTAAATTAAACATGACTTAAAATAATTTGTTCTATTAAAATTCTAGTCAGAAGATCAAAACATGTGTTATTCTTCCGTGGGATCAGACCGTAGCTCCCATCAACCAAGGCTGGTGGCTCATAACCACTTCTGAGCAAACTTCCAGAGTATCCTATGACCCTTCCTGAACTTGTAGGCCAGGGACATCTACACAAACATGAATTTATGCACATAGATAAAAATAAGTATTTATTTTAATGGAGTTATGTTAGGACAACTGCATTTCTAAAGTATGAAGGGAACAGCCACGTGTCCTGTCTCTGTTTTCTTCATGTTCTTGGTAATACATCACTCATGACTTGCGAAAAAAACCCCAAAATGTTAATATTTATTTGTACAAGGTTTCACAGCAAAATGACTCATGAACAACAGTAGGTTTTATCTGGGGAAACAAAATTTACTCTTTTGTTCTTGTATCTATTTCTATAAATATCAAGTCAAATACACACATTCACACACACACACACACATACACACACATTTAGTTCACAGTGAAATATTTATTAATCTCTTTGAATTCCTGATATAGTGATATCAAAAGTGAACATTAAAAATTATATGTCATTTGTTTACATGTGTTAACTTTATCTGTTCATGTGCTTTACTTTGCTTTCTAATGCTGGGATAAAACACCATGACTAAACAATTTGGGTAGAAAGGATATTTTCTTCATTCAAGTCTCAGATTATACTTTATCATAGAGTAATGTTAGGACAGGAAGTCAAGGCAAGAACCTAGAAACAGGAAATGAAGCAGAAGCCATATCTTACTGGCTTGCATGACTTCCGCTGCTTTTTTTGTTTTTGTTTTTGTTTTTGTTGTTATAAAACTTATAAACATCTACACAGGGTTGGCACTACCTAACCTGTGCTAGGCCTTTGCATCAATAACTAATCAAGAAAATTCTTCACAGACTTGCCTACAGGCAATCTTATGAAGGTGGTATTTTCTTAATTGACATTCTTTTTTGCATGGTACCCTAGTTTGAGTTAAGAAGAAAAACAAAAAAACAACAATAAAAACCCCCAAACCACCCAGTATAGTATATATGAATCTAGAGATGTATTCACGTAATTTATATGTAATAAGTATATATAAACATACACACATAACACACACACACACACATATATGTATATATATATATATATATATGAACAATATGTCGAATAAACCACATTCAAGATTACATGTATGTAGTACATCTTAGCGCAATTCTTTCACTCTTCAATAGAATAGCACTGTGGCATTCTAAGGAAAAATAAATTAATAGTTTCATACACAAGTCCTTTGCAGATATCGGACCCTCTTTCTCACTTTTCCCCTGAACAGAAAGAAGTTTCCTATTTAACATGTTTACTAGAAACTAATAAAATACTTTTTTCCTTAGTAATTAATTTTTCCAGGTCAAATTTGTTTGAGTTTTTTCTTATATTATTTAAGTGACATTCATATAGGTTAGGGTTTGATAGCATATGTAACTTGGAGGGAAAGAAAATTATTTCTATTATGTAACTGTAAAGGTCATGTGAGAAAGAATTCAATGTCTCCACTTTTAGGAGACATGGCTTAATAGGCATATGACAAAGCCATCATAGACATCAGTCAATGTGATAGAGGCAACATGCCTTACTAACTTGTTCAGCAACTGAACAGGGAAACAAATTTTGCTGAGAAATTAAAAGGAAAGTAATAAAACCATTAATACTTGAATTACCTAGATTGAATGAACATGTTAATTACATATTCTAAGTAGGTTGATCATATTACAAATTACTTAGATAAAGCCAGCAGTATCTCATTATAAGAACAGTCCAGTAAGAATAAACCTATTAGGAATTACATTTGATTTAATACTTAGCAATTAATCATGAGATGTATTTTAAAACCCAACTCTTAAGTAGTTGTGGTGCTTTGGAAAGTAAAGTTTTTAATGTATGAGAGATAATTTTTAGATATAACATATTACTTATCTTCATATTGTTCTACTTAAAGGATCTCATTGCAAAACACAATAGGATGTAACATATGCTTCTGGAGAAAACATTATATAATAGTTTGAGGTAATGAAGAATTCAAATGATGAGTCACCCAGGAAAATAAATGATAATCTTCTACATTTGTACTAATCCCATGCCATCAAATATTATCTTTCCTAAAGCTAGTACTTTATTTACATTGAGAATTGAGTTTCCCATTACATACATGTGACAAACCTTCTTTCCTACATATAGACTCTTACTTCTTTCACTGCATAAATTCTATAGCTAGGAAATAAAATGAAATGCCTTTGTCTGCAAACTACTGATGTCATCTAAACCTTAAATGGAGCAATGTCATTCAAATAGTATGACAGGAACATTCAAACACATTTGACATGATTATGTGAATCCTTACGCAAAGCCATAGATGTCCAAAGCACAGGGTCACAATCCTTCTTAAAATTCTACCTCCTGCATGTAACTTATCCTGAAATTTAACACTTGGATCCATATACTCATTAGGTTTACTCATTATTATAATTTGCAACCTATTATTTCCAGTTATATTTGGTACATAATATAAACTGATTCCACCTAACAAGAAATAGAATTAGATTTTCTTCACATTTCCTCAGTTAATAATTTTAACATTTCTATGCTTTGGTTGTTGTATGACATTTTTCTTTAACTTGGAGACAAGATTATGTTAAAAAAGAATGATTTCCAGAGATGAAAATAAATATCATAATGAGTATATTAAAAGTATGTCTTTTTAGAAACAATAAAAAGAAAGTGAGACTTTGTCTATGAATTTGTTTGAGTCAGATGGAAAGGAGATAAAAATGAATTCTAAGGCTGGAATAGTATAAATTCAAAGAAACCTGGGTAGAAAGCATTAGAAAAACAACAAATACTTGTTTTGAATATACATTGTATGATATATAATTGGTTGATGGATATCCATATTTTATCATTTTTTAAAAATGGAATAATGTAATGACTCACATAGTTTTTTATAATGTGTTAAATATTATAGACATTCAAAAATGATTGAGATTCTGTGGCAGGAGTCTTAGAGGCTATAAGCAACTACTATACTACTCTATATAAAAATACTTATAGTGATTTTGTAGGCAACAAATCCCTGTGATCAATCTGTCATATGCACAAAGAACCACTGTGTTTTGTGTTATCATAAATCAGATATAGTAAAATTAAAAAAAATAAAGAAAAAGGGCTTAGCCAATGATTAATGGATACCTATATAATAATATTGTAAGAGACGGGCAGAGTACACTTTAGGCATTTTAGTGAGCAAGGCCCAGGGAACCTTTCCTATCCTAGCTGATAATAGAGGGAGTAAACAAAAGGCTATCCCACAGATGGAGGGACACATGAAAGACTGCATAGAAGGACTTCAACTGACCATCAGGGCAATGGTTCCCTCGCAGTGGATTTTCAGCACTTTGAAGGGATGGAATTCTAAATAAATGTAACTACAGTATACACTCCAATGAATTGAGGAAACATCTTTCCCTTTAGGATATTCTGTAGCACTTTCAATGCAAAAAATAATGGTCTGCATCAAGTTTGACTTAGGGTTTATTAAGTGACCTGTGCCAGACTGTATCAATTTAGTCTGTCATCTGTTTTCATCCTGAAGCCTTTTATCTTCTGTAAGAAAGAAAAAAAATGTATTTATTGCTAGAGAGAAATACATCCATATGTAACTGAATATAATGAAATTACAAAACATAATAAACTTCTGTAATGTCTTTAGTCATGTACAATAATACATATTTAATCTTGCCTTATTCTTCATCATGACATGATTTCATTTGACGCTACAGCATTACACATTTCAGAGTGTTTGAGAAACACAACTACATTATCAATTCAGATAAAGATTTAAGGAAATCATAAACTAATGCAGAAATATTAGACAAAATGTGCACCTTAATATAAGCTAGGCGTGAACAAAGTTATTCAGAGATACATCAGAAGGAAATTCAAATCATGTTGCCGTGAAGTATGTACCAAACTGAATAAAATAAGATTAACCTGTATGCAAAAGTTGACAGCTGATATTTGCAGTAAACATAATCTCTGTGTGAATTTAAACTTACAGAAAACCCCCTAAATTCAGGAAAATAAGAACGACAAATAATTGAAATATGGAACACTATTTTTCCTCCACAAATGTATTTTCTAGAAAACACTGGAAAACCTGCAGAAAACATGCCGAAATATAGTTGATAGTGAGAATGTAGTGCAAAAAAGTTTCCAAGGAAATATAGTCCTAATTTGAATCAACGTGTAATTAGTTCATTTAATTGCTCTGCTCCAAGACTAATCGATTTTTAGAACTAGAATATAAAGCAAGTCTACTATGAGGAAAAAAGTAATTTTGGCCTTCCAAATTGGAAGCTGCACACAGGTCTCACTGAAAACTGTGTTCTGTGTCAGGTCTTATCTCGTATTTGAATTACTATGTCAACATGCCCTCCACAGTTAGCACACCACCTACCACTGCTTTAATATATCCTTTAATTACTCAAATCTCATACTGGTCAAACAAAGTTTTGTATCACGGATACAAATTAAAGATTTACATACATATCTTTATGTAAAGATACATAAGTACCTTTTCTAAGATATTATGGACTGCCGTTATTTAATATGTTATTCGTGTGAAATGGGGTGGGATGTTCTGCCCAACAGAATGCACTTCAGGACCCAGTTGGGTCATGTGCTGCCAGAATTCTTTTCGGTTTGCCTTTTATTTGTTTGTTTCTGTTTGCCACACTGCTGGTTCTTTAAACCAGCAAGAGAAAATTCCTCCCTTTAGATTCATCTCTAGGTATTAACTGATATCAATCAAATGTCTGTTCAGATGGAAAACAATCCTGTTCTTAATGTGGTTTTCATAAAACAGAGGTATTTCCTGTGCTATGATTAAATGTTTGAGGACTATGTTCTTTGGTGGATTTTAGAACAGGAGGTAGAACCATATATTTGAGTTTTGAGCGGAAAACAGGGTGTTTATTCATTTTTAAATTTTTTATTAACCATTCCAATCGTTTACATATCAAGAGATATCTCCCTTCCCAGTTAACCCTCCATGACCCCTTCGCACGCCTTCTCTGACTCCCTTTTGCTTCCCCATCCATCCACTGACTCCCGCCCCATCGCTCCAGTCTCCCTGTATAATCCCCCTATGCTGGGGCATCAAACCTCCACAGGACAAAGGCCTTCCATCCCATTGATGTCAGACAAGGCCATCCTCTGCTTCTTATGTATCTGGAACCATGGATTCCTCCAGGTATACTCCTTGGTTAGTGGTCTCGTTCCTGGGAACTCTGGGTGATCCCGCCAGCCTCCGTTGTTGTTATTCTTATGGGGTTGCAATCCTCCTCAGCTCCTCCAGTCCTTCTTCCAGCTCCCCCACAGGGGTCCCCAACCTCAGTCTGATGATTGGCTGCTAGCATCCACATCTGCATTGGTCAAGTGCTGGCAGAATCTGTGATCTCGGATGTGTCGGAACCCATGGGGTCAAAATGGTCTGGATGTGCTCTTTTTAAATTTTTTACTCAGTCTTTTTTACTAAGTCTGCAGCCAATGAAATTGTATCACCAGTCTATATAATGTGTCTTCTTCCTCGATTAGTCTTTTCTGGACAAGGTCTCACCAACGCAGCAGATATATCCTTCATAGATGACGTTTACTGCCCCACATACCGCAGGCGGGCTCCCACACGTCTCATCACTAATGTGTGCCGAGAATGACAAAGCAACTTGTTGGTCACGGAAGCTTTCAATTCTCGGCTTTATGATTTCCTTAGATTTCTGCTTGTTCTTCACATTTTGTCCTTTGTCGCACAGACAAAAGCTCCCACACACCTCGTCTCTATGGGCGACAAGCACACAAGTGTGGTTATCTGATAGACTCACTGAAAATATGATCTAACTGAGCTTTTCTTAAAAAATGTCATCACTATCGCCACTCACAATTTGGTCCTGGCTTTGGTCCTTCTTCACGAGCATCTGTTGTGAGAGTGACCCAATTGTCTTGTGATAAACTATCACTTCATTCTTGAAATGTGCTGAAGTGATTTTTCCCTATGATATTCTCGTAAACTTTACAGTCACAAGATTATGAATAATTCAATGCCACTAAGATTATTGCATTTATTGAACTTGCATTTACTGTGTATTCCAGTTAACACATTGTGCAAATACCTTCCCAACGAAAGTTGTTTTGTTTTGTTTTGGTGGATTGGTATGTCCTGCCTGGCTATAGGAGGTAGCCTCTCAGGTTCCATGTCCCCACTGTTACTTATCTCTACTAAGACTGGCTCCTGGGAGCCTCCCACATCTCTGGTCTCTAGACTTCTTAAAGTTTCCCCAGCGTTCACCAAACTCCTCTTGACAATAAATACATAGTCCTTTCTAACGGCGTCATTCACCACTCAGTCTCCACAGCTTCATTTATACCTTTAGAACCTCTTCCAGTTTTCTATGTCAATGGTTTGCTGATTCTGGACTTTTCATTATATGTGCTCTGCATGAACCAGAAACCATTTTCAGTCTCTGTTTTCCTCTTCTTTAAAGAAGGTTATCCTTGGTGAAGATAGAAGAACTATTTCTCTGAATTTTCAAAAATAATTCACACAGCAGAAAGAATCATTTTAAATAAAGCACTAAACGTGTTTATTTCTCATACTTTTATTATTTAATACTTCTTCTTAATCTACTCATATCTGATCATCTTCATGATCATTATAATATATGTAGTTTTAATGTTACATCAACTTAGTCATTTCTTTCTTATGGTAACTTCTAAAGGACCTTTAAATTGTAACATATCATGCCTTTATTTATCTTTGAATCAACCAGCCCAAGTCCAAAACTAACTAACTATTCTAGTATTGCACATATTTGCACAGACAGTCTGATTGAAACAGTGATATATTTCTCCTCTCATGATGATATTGTTTATTTGGGTGTTTGGAACTCAATTACGTTACAAAGACACAGTTTCCAAGAGCAAGATTAGTGTTAAAGCTCTGAGAGACTCTTCACCCAGACACCTATGTAAGTTATAATGAGAAGATGGTTGCCTAAAAGAAAATGGACTTAATTAGACATCAAATTTGCTTGTGTATTATCTTGATTCTCCTAGTACCCAGAATTAAACATAATTTATTTCATTACATAAACTTTGTACATTTCAATATTGTCTGAAAACACCAAAACATTGACACCCCTGAAAATATCCCAAATGACTATGATTTCCTGAATTATTGCCACAAAAATATAACTGATCTTTTGATCCGCTGATTATTGTCTATAGTGCATCTGGTGCTGTAATTGGCTCTTCATCCAAACACTCAGAATCATAGGCTTAACTGCCCCAACACACCATAGCTTTCCCTCTCTTCGTAAAACTTTCAGCACTAAAGTCAGCACGAATTCACTTGTCTTAATTCTATTCAAGCAACAGTCATACTTCCTATCACCTCTTCATATATCATGTCTCCAAGTTTTCTACCGTCCCCAGGACCTGAGGTCCCTTGACTTCACTGTTGCTTCATTTTAGAAACTTCAGTAATTTATAGTTTTCTGTAACACCTCATTTAGGTCTTTTCTCAGATATAACACAGCCACAGTATTTTTACTTTAATGCCATTTCACAATATAAATTAGTCAATAAGCTTTTCCATTTATCCTGGAAAAAGTAACTGTATATGGTACAGGTAATATACTAACTATAAAATGTGACATATGTATATTATATTGTCATAGCACTTTATTTTCTATGCCATGAAAATGTAATAGCTTTGGTGCACCGGATAATGCATATATATTTTAAATAAATAAGTTTATATTGATAAGTAATTTTAGAAATGGTATTTTTTCTTTCTTTTTTCTTTTTTTCATTTTCTTTTTGAGACAGGCTTTTTCTTTGTAGCCCTGGCTGTCCTGGAACTCACTCTGTAGACCAGGCTGGCCTCGAACTCAGAAATCCACCTGTCTATGCCTCCCAAGTGCTGGGATTAAAGGCGTGTGCCACCACTGCCCAGCTAAAAAAATGGCATTGTTAATGAGTAAATAAAACATCATCATGTATAAATGTGAGTACTGCTTAAATATGCTTTTTATATGTAGCCTTCTATCATTCAATAAGATACCTTAGTATATTGTAAATTTATATATTAATTTTAATACATACTTTACTTTTTCATCTGATTCTTTGAATTCTTGCAGAATAAATTCCTCATGAGTTATTATATTTATATCTTGAGTGACATTCAAATATCAGTGTAATTATACATAAACTATATATTTGTAAGTGATGATTATAAGATATTTCAAATTATAACTATTATAAGATATTGATCAAAATCATTGAAAATTGTTAAGTGTTTATAAACTATATAAAACATCCATGCCTAAATATTCACATTGTTTTACATACTGCATAAAATTCATCTTCCATATAGAGTAAAACTAATGCAGGAAAAAATTACTAAAATACTTTATTCATAATGAAATCTCCAAAACTTCTAAACAATGTTGTCATAGAGCATCCAAATGTAGTACATCTGTATATATATTTATGATATGGAAGACAAAATGATACCAAACATGAGGCAAAAAGAATATAAAAAAGAAAACCTATGCCAATGTATTAATAAAAACCTTCTAATTTATCCACTTACTATAATATTATATGTATTAAAACAATCAGAATTTTAAAATATCAGCAGCTTTAGTTATTGTATCTACGGGTAAATTTTGTTTATGCATACATTGTTGCAAGATTGTATTTTATTCATATACACATGCACTTTTAAACCTGGATTTTATCATTTTAATGACCTTTTCTAACATATAGTGCAGGTTCTCTCATTTGAACAGTAACCCTCATGTCACCCTTTAGTATTTTCTTCCAGTGTTTTCAGCAGACTGGAAAGCACTCATACACTTGGACACACTTGGGCTAGGTGTGAGTGTCATTTGCCAGGAGATGGTTATCGGAAGAGGTTGAGGATTGGGTGTCATGTGCAACAGCTTGTTCAGAGTCTATTGCCTGCAATTCTGAACCGTGCCAATTCTCTCCGATAGCTACATTCTAGTATTATCTGCCTGCAGTGCGACTGTGCTCACTCCCATCACTTGATTTGTCCCTGTAGTAATTCCTCGGTGACTCTCCTCTGTGCAGCCACATCACTGCACACCACCTTTAGAAACAGTGCATGCGGAGGCTACTGTCATAGATTTCTACTGCAATGCTGGGTGTTTCCTTGTCAATCTCTATACCACCTTTGCCAATTCAGCAATACATTTAGTGTTATAGTACTATGCAAAACTGTGTAGTAAATTCACAACCGTAATGGAGAAAAATGAGTGAGGACATTTACTCAGAACATCAGTGTTGACATAGGAAACTAAAAACTGAGACAAGAACATGTAAGATTTACATATTAAATATGCATTCAAATATGCAAGTATAGTGGCATGGTCTTGAAAAGATCTAGTAAAACCTTGTCAGAATGGGTGTAGCATAAACTGCATATATTTCATTCTACTGGAATGAAATTGTTTGCATTTGACTGTATACGTGTGTGTGTGTGTGTGTATATATATATATATATATATATATATATATATATATATATATATATATATCCAGATGTGAAAGTGTTAGCTCATCACACCTGCAGTGAACTAAGTCAGAGGGAGATGTTAAAAATATAATCACACGTATATTATATGTATTCCCTGTTGGCTATGGTTAGATTGAAACAATTTTCTGTAAATTATAGCAAAATTGCATACACCACACTTGAAGTTACTGTATTTGCATAGTTTTCTATCATTCATTGTTTCATAAAAAGTAACATTTACAAAGTCAATGGAATAATAAAAGATACTCTCCTGATATTTTTTTCTAGTGATTTGTCATTGAGGACAGATTTTACTCACTGTACTTCCAAACATGTGTGTTTTAAATGTCTGCTAATTTCTGTCAGAATGTTTTAATCAAGTTAATATAAAAAGTGGAAAAACAAAAATATCAAAACAAAAATAAGAAGTAAAATTATAACATTTACTTGTTGGATAAATGTTCAAGGGAACGGCTGCTTCATATGGTCATAAATGCTTATTTTCTTATGATAAGCTGCGCCAGAATGGAACCACCATGAAGGGGAAACAGACCGAGATGTAGACATTTAAATAAAAAAGTAAAATGAACTTTGTCCTATCAAATATCATAGGGAGAGATATATTGATAATCAATATGCATTGTCAAGATGTGGGAGTATTTGATACTCCACTGAAATGCAAAATAAGTATCTGAGAATTAGGGAACAAAAAACTAAAAGTTAACCATCTATGTTTATTCAGAGAACCTTCAACAATATGCAATCCTAAAGCAAAAGATCAATATTTAGGTTGACTTTCCTTCCTAAGTTAGTGTTGCTAATGACATTGTATTCTACTTACGTAAAGGGGAATTAGACTAATATATGAGAAATATTATATTGAGTTTCTTATATAAGGAACAATGGACCAACATATTTCCTAGTTATTTTTTGGCAACAGGTATCAATTTGTAATCAAAAATTGTAGAACATGGAAGTTTAAAACTCACCTTTAAAATATCTGTGTCTAAGCTTCACTTGTTGCCTTGTGTTTCTTTGCCTGTTTGGTCTTCTGCTTTATCTAGCCCAGGAACAGCAGGGTTGGTTATGTGGTTTGTATTTTCCAGGACACAGACTGAGTAAACCCTTCCCCTCAGTCAGATGAAAGATGAAAGTATTTTCTGAATCTCTTGAGAAGTAGGGCAAAGCAGGGAAGGGACATTCATGGGGATAGGGATGACCTAATCTAGTTGTGAATTGTACTACTTCAACTTATATTCAGTTGCTCAATACTGCCATCTTAAATTAAAATGAGAAATAAAATACATTACCATTGAACAAGATTAGATGTGAATAAGCTTTGTATATATATCCCTATATCATTGCTGCAAGTCTTCTTTGAGCCTTGTGAAATCACAAAAGCACAATAAATATAACAGGAAAAGTCTAAGGCTGTATAAAATGTCAGCCTAAAAAAACATTTCACTGACCATCACAGATGTCTTCAGATATTCACTCATTCATGTCCTTAAGAATCAGCAGCTCTGTGATATACACAGGTTCTGAAAATGCGGCCTGATGAAACACGTCATAATAAACAGCATAATCTTAATTAGCCTGCATCATGAATTAACTTTCGCTTGCACCCTCATATAATTTTCATTTTATTTCATGTGTGGTGAATGTGCTAAACAGTGGGTTCCCATATGTGACTGCTCTAAGCATTGTGGCATTGTGATCACTAACCTGTCTTCACTACACTTTGAAGAATTATATATATATATATATCATAAAATTTCATGAAAGTATCTTCTATTTTAGAAATTTGATGAAAACATACTACATATACATAGTGAAATCATACTCAACTTTAAAAAATAAATGTAAAACTAAGAAATGTTTACAGAAATGACTACAAGTGAAAAATACACTGAGGAAGGAAACCTGGATGCAAAGAAAGGTTGGCAGGCTCTCACTCATAAATGGCTCCTAGCTCAATTGTTTAGATTTCCATGATCGATTTGCCTGAGGAAGCCAAGAAGCCAGAAAGAAGAGGTGGGATGGAAAGGCTGAAGAATTCTTAAGAGTAAAGAGAGGGTAGTATCCAGAATTATTAGGAAGGAAAGGTAAATAATGGCAGAAGCTTTAGATAGGGAGTGGTCAGAATAGAGCAAAGGAAGATATGAGGGCAGGGATAGCTAATATTGAAACAAAATGCTAAAACAATTTGAAGACATATTGATATATTTATATTACAGTATCTGTAAATCTTCATATCCTTCTCACTTTCATACTTTTGTTTTTCTGAAAGGTGCCAGCTAATAGGTCATAAAGCAATAATTTGTTCTTCTGACTGGTACCAGCCAATGGCTCATTTAACAATAATTTATATGCATATTTTTCAATTTCATTATTTCTTTTTATATCATACTATCTTTAAAGAAAAGAATTAAACTCTAATTCCTCCAAATAATTACTTTCTTTCTTCTAAAATATCCTTGGATACCTCACCCAAGTGATGCCTAACTACATAATTCACACACAAATGTAGTTAATGTTCTCATTTTCTGGCTGCATCAGTGTTGCTTACATTTCTGGTCAGGTTTTGTGTTTATTATTACAGAGCAACCTCATTAGAGTACAGAATGTGTTTTGACCTCTGTACCATGAAACAGAAATCCATGAAGATATGTGGAATAAACCATTCTTCATTATGTATTCATATAATGCCAGGAATGCTTTGTTGATGTACAGGGCTATTAAATGTTAAACATACAGTAAATGTTTTAAGATATGAAAGTATCTACTTTAAGCTTTGTGATCAGTAATTTGTCTTTACTACACTTTAAATAACAGGATTTAAAAACATTTCATAAATAACTTCACGAAAGTATTTTAAGTTCAGAAATTTAATGAAAAAATATTACAGATGCATAGTGAAATTATATTCAGCTATAAGAAATGTAAAATTATAAAATTTGAAGATAAAAGATTACAAGTGAAAAATACTATACTGAGGAAGGAAACATTAGATATTGTGTCATGTGACTGACAGCTTTCTAAAGTATGTTATTGGTATGGGTTTCAAAGCTACCTAATATGAAATTGTCCAGGTTCTGTCTTCTGCAAGGAATGCTGTCGATGGGAAGAACAAATATCTCATCCCATTTTTTATATTGTGAAAATTTCTGACAAATTGAAGCTACATTTATGTCAGAATCTTTCTATAGATTATTTGTGTGTTCTTCACACAGATAAAATCATAGAACACCTTATGTCCTAAGGCTGGCCTCCCTCCTGCCCACACTGAAGGGTATGCACTTTAGCTGGAAATGAGTGTTAAACAAAGAGTGGAATGGGATTTGTTGACATTTTAAAGAGTGAGCAAACTGTTAAGGAAATAAAAACAAAAGAAATATGACTTATATTAGTAGGCATGTCAATTCAGAGATTAATGATAACCTGATAAAGGAAACTTAGATAATCAGTGTTTCATTTTTACCTGTGGTTAACAACCCAAACCCACAATAACATCTACAGGAAATATCCTGTGTTAGGTGGAAAATATTCAGGAATAAAACACCTCATATGCCTCCATTCTTTTACAAAATCAAACTCTCTTGCTCTGACTCTGTCATTGTGTTTTTGTTTCTCTGTCTCTCTCTCCTTCTGCTCTCTCTCTCTCTCCTTCTGCTCTCTCTCTCTCTCTCATTCTGCTCTCTCCCCCTCCTTCTGCTCTCTCTCTCTTTCTGCTCTCTCTCCTGCTCTCTCTCTTCTCTCTCCTCTCTCTTCCTCCCTTTCTATGGAGTAGTTTTCCAATGGATATGTGTTAACAGCTGGCTTAATAAAATTAGATAATCAATTAGGATGATTGGCTTTGCAATAAACTGCTTATTTCTCCTTCAGCAGCTATTGACAAGCCATAGCTCGTCATGTAGGGGTGGGGTCAATTGGTATTCTGATTGTGCATGTATGGTTTAGGCAACCATGTCATTCCATGGGTACGGCTTCCCTGTCATGGGTGCAGCTTCCCTGATGTGTCTAGAAGACACTATCATCAGTAGGTGTGTTGGTCATCTGGCTCGTAAAGGAATCCTCTTCTGTAATATCCTCAAAGTCTAGTAGTAGGGATTGTATCGTATATGTACCATGTGGGGGAGACACAACATGGTCCCTTATTATCTGAATTTTGATCAGTTTTTAATCCCTTTAATGGCTTCAGTTTAACGAAAAAGTTTTGTTTTGTTTTGTTTTTTCTTGATGAGTGACAAAACTACTCTTATCTGTGGATATAAGGCAGATATTCAGAATTCAGACAGGAGATACACTTGCTTAAGAATGCAGTAATAATAAGTTCTTCTCTAGGGTCCATGACCTCGTCAAACACAGTTGTCCAAGTTGACAGTAATAGTCATGAATTTCCTTCTATGGGGAGTCAAGTCTAATTAGGTGACTGCTGATTACTCCTGAGATATAAATGTCCCTACTCCCCTTGTGATTTTAGCTTTTATCTTGCAGTTCTGCTCATCACCTTAGTGTGTAGGCTTCACCCCTGGGCAGGGCTTTTAATTACTCTTCTCCCTTGGTATCTTGCACAGTGTTTTTAGTTGCTATCAGCACTAGTCTTTGGGTAGGAAGTTTCTAGTTGATTTCCAGCTTATTTCTTCCAAGTTCTGTATTTGAGTGTGTACTGGATAGTTTTGTATGTCAATTTGACACAAGCTGGAGTTATCACAGAGGAAGGAGCTTCAGTTGAGAAAATGCCTCTATCAGATCCACGTGTGGACATTTTCTCAATTAGTAATCAAGGGGGGAGGGCCCCTTGTGGATATACCATCTGTGGGCTGGTAGTCTTGGGTTCTATAAGAAAGCAACCTGAGCAAGCCAGGAGAAGCAAGCAAGCCAGTAAGTTACATCCCTCCATGGTCTCTGCATCAGCTCCTGCTCCTTTACCGGCTTGAATTCCAGTCCTGACTTCCTTTCCTGATGAACAGCAGCATGGACGTGTAAGCTCAATAAACCCTTTCCTCCCCAATTTGCATCTTGGTCATGATATGTGTGCAGGAATAGAAACCCTGACTAAAACAGAGGGTATGAAAACTAAAGACAATGATGACAACCAACATTTTTGAAACTCTCCTAATCAATACCTCCCTTGATACTCAATTTGAAGAGAGGTTGGTAGCACAGGTGTAGCTCTATTTGGAAGCACCTGGTTTCATTTTCATACTCTGTCCAACACGATCTTGCAAAGTATAATTCCCAAATCTCTTAGTGTAGTATGAAGGTGACACTATGGTGACTGTATCTGTTCTGAAGATGTGAACACTTTATTTCTTGCCATTTTCCAAATAACACAGTATATGAGTAACATAAAGATGATTTCAAGGAAAATAAATGTACTCAAGTCATACACATATCCTACACTATTATATTTAAAGTAATCAAGTTTTGGTGATCTTCATATATATGGTAATTTCTGGATCCAATCCCATTAGCACTGGTGAAAAGGGAAGGAACTAGAATCAACATATCAGTTTTGCTGAGGATTGTGCTTTGATAATTAACAATCCTATCTCATAGTCCAGATTGTTAGCTAGAAAATATAAATCATTTAAATATTCTACCAAACCCTGTTTTAGTTGCAATATTCTAATTTAATATTAAAAATATTCTTGTCTGTACATTATGCAAGAACTCTACTTTAAATTTATGGTGACCCAGGAAGTCAATAACATAGAAATTGTTCCTAAGGAATTTATGAACAGCAGTGGCTTTAACTAATATTCTTGGAAGTAACTTAAGAAAGTATGCAAGAGAAATTGTTCAATGAAATGTGTTTGCCCTTCAAATTTATGCTTCCTTTTTCTATAGCTAAATTTTGAGTTGGCAGAGGACACAAATGATATAGTACTTAGCCATTCCAAATTTGTCCACATGTAGCAATAGGGAAAGATCTGCCTGCTACCACACACTCAAACCTCTATTCCCAGAGAACTGAGAGATATTTGAGCCTCTTCCTAGTCACTGAGAGACAAAGTTGATAGTAATATCAAGACCCTACAACCATGTTCCCTTTTATTCCTATAATTTTTAGTGACCATATGTTAAAAATAGCATTTAATACTATAGAGAATTAGAAGGAGGTCCTTGTATTTACAATACATACTTGATCAATCTTAGTGGGTCTGCCCGTAGATTTAGTTGGGAGCTTGTATTAATTCAGAATATGTTCGTTCACATAAGATAATGAAGTTTTGTTCCACACCAATTGTTATGCCTATAGCCTAATCTAGACAATTATCATCAAATTCACCTTCTCAAAATCATAAAACCTTCATGGTCTGGAGATCTAAAGTATAGGATGTGTATCATTATCATATGGCCTTCGAATAAAAATATAACATTACTGTCCCTAGGATTTTGCTTACAATTTTATTCTATTTTCAATTTTTAAAGTATCCCTGGAGCCAAACATTGATCTCAGTTCAATAATTTTAATGAATTTACTGGCACCCTAGAGTATCAATTTTGAGTGCTTCTTGAACTTTCTCAATACATTTCTGAATAAAGTATAGCAGATAATATTATCTTGATGAGTGAATGAAGATATTGAGAATATGAAGTTATTATTCAGCTAAAATTAAAGATCAGGAAACTCATACATGTCTTCATATTACTTCATATGCTGATGGAAAAGAAATTTCATGAGATTAGAATGAATGGCAGTAAGCTTAAAATCTGGACTGTGATGGATGAACTCAAAAGTTCTCTTTGTTTCTTTTTTTTGTTACTAGTGATTTTGCTTCTAAAAAGAACCCTCTCCTGTCAGGCTTTACAATATTCATCTTTATTTCTAGATATTCAGTTTATTTTGACATTACAACTCTTCAGGGAAAGTAAAATTTCGTCCTGTTTTCCTAGCAGATTTTGCAAAACCTATAGGTCTAATGGATATGAAGAACATCAGTAGTTAATTATAATTCTGAACGTGAACAATAAAATGAAATATAATCTTTTAAAATTTAAATATTTTGTTGGAATGTCTTGTATATAGATATATTAATAAATATGTATCATTTTTATTTCTGTGAAAATGCATATTTGTAGTTTATTCAATAAGTTTTCTGTTATTTAAGAAATCAATATTTCCTGTGTTGCTAATATGTAATTTTATTTCAGAATGTAAAAACTATGTTAATTTTTGTTATTTTATTGACAATAATAATATGAGTTTTATTTACATACAATGAGTATGAAGTGTGCATGTTTATGTGTGTGTATGTATGTGTATACAACCTATTTTTTCTTAGCTCCAAATGTCTATTAAAGGTAAAAGGCTATTTGAAAATAATTTAATACATTAATACTATTTTCCTATAAGAAGAAAAAAACTAAATAACCATGCTCTGCTCTTTTCATAGTATTTGGTATTGAGTCATCTTTATGAACAATTCAAGTACAACTATTGCAAAATTAATGATCCAAGAAAATGAGCCTTGGCTAGATTTCTAGTCCTTGACTTCTAATATTACACTTGTTCTATAGTTAACATTAAAAGAACCACTTTACATTCACATGAACAATAGTTTTGTTGTCTGTTCTATTCAAAGCTGACAAAAATGAATGCCAATTTTAAATTAAATTTAGTTAGTTGTTCTGAAGTTAAATGAAGGCAAAATTTAAAAATATGAATCTAGTAGATTTTCTTAGAAGTTCATGTAAGAATTTGGAAACACTAGGTCTATAAGTTGTAAAGTTATTTCGGTAGTTTAGATAATTTTTGAAACTCAACATAGAGCATACATTTTCTGGTGTCAGTAGTAGTGCACATTTTGAATGGGGAAGCTATTCATCTTATTGGAAATATATATATATTTCAACTGCTACTCAGATGCTCTCATCCATTGCATGTTCAATGCAGATATAACCTCTAGAAGTTTGTCTTATGAATTACTGTAATTGTGTCTTGGTACACTCATGGGAAATCAAGATTGTCAGAAAGGACTCAAAATGAAAGCAGAATTGGCTGTGTTGAAGAAAAAGAAGGGAAAGAAGCATGAAGAAGAAACATTTCATCTAAGTAGAGACATGAAATTTTGTGCTCATATGGTAGAGTATGTATAAAGTCAGTGTTAAATTGGCTACCATTTTAAAGACTAATTTACGCTTTCATGCATAAGGAAGACAAAGAATGGTAACTCAGTTCTGGTACAGATGCTCAGGAATACGTATTTGCACACATACACATGCACAAATTACACATACATGCACACTACATACTATACTTTATGCATACAAACACACACACACAAACCTCATATATATAATAATTAATCAATCTATAAATAATATGAAGCTTGGATGGCTTAGAACCTCAGTTTTATCATCAGGGAATATAAAACTTTAATAACTACAATCAATTTACCCTGTATTCTCCTAGACTAAAAGAAACAATTCATAACAAATCAATTTGACAAAAATTTTAACACTACAAATTGTTGTAATGTGGCACTCTCTCTAGATAATACTTCACTAGCCGGAATTAAAATTACCTGTGTCAAAAGATTAAATTGAAGCTTTTATGTGCCGTGATAGGGTTGTGGAGGGACAGGTAATTTGCAAGTACAGGGAATAAATTTATCCTTCTCCACATCCACCAATGCAGAGATTGTTGAGGTAGTAGAAAACCGTCTTGTTATTGAGGACCCCAAAGCACTCTCCAATTCCAGACTTGATCTTCCTTAATGAGTGAGGCTTCCCATGATCATCCACTAATTAATGCTTAAGAGCTAATAACTGGATAAATGACACTACAAAACAGAGTACAAGGTTATGTTTAAGCCCATCCTTTGCTTTTGCCAAAGTTTTATTCACAAAAATATATGCAAATGCTTTTGGCAATGGATTTATGCTTAGATGTTATGTGAAAGGAGTTATAGAAACAAATCCCCATCTGTAAAAGTGGAGTTCCAGATAAATGGGCATACTGATATGTGAATAATAAAACATAAATAATATTGTACACTATAATAAGCATATGTTAGACATTATTGTAGGAATTTCATCACCCGGGGATGGTAAATTTACATGTAGGACTAACATATTCATGGTACTATTTTTAATATATTACTAAGTACATTAACTATTTTGAACTTAGGTTCTTTTAAAGTAACAATGATGGATTTCTACTGAAATATTTCTAAGGCATCAATAAGTTAATTTGTTTTACATCACCTTGTCAATTTTAATGTATTAACAAGTACTTCATCTATTAGTATTACTGCTAAGTAAAGAAATTCTAACTGTGCATTTGCTTTGTCTAGCACAATGACATTCTATTTTCATTTTATAAAAATAACCAGTTCAAATTAGAAGGTCCCTGCCTCTACTTCATTCAGGATACTCCTATTTTTGTTATTTGATATGGTTTTATTTTAAATGGAATTAAAACAGTTTCCACCTTTCCTTTTTTCCATCTAGCTTCCCACATCCCTCCCCCTAGCCTTTTTGGCTATTATTGTTACATACATTTGTTTATAAGTATGTATACATAAATACATAAAATCAGTGTGCTGAGTCCATGTATACGGTTTCAAGACTAATCCTTTCTACATGTTAATTCTTCTAGTAGAAATTAGATGTATGCCGTGCTTTTCTTTCTAGCATTTTCAGAGGTTTTCATTGAGCATATTGATTCACTTGCTGTAATTTTTTTGTGAATTGCAAGAAAGAAGAATCTGGTTTCATTCTTCTATATATAGGTAGAGAGCTCTCCAGTACCATTTGTTGAAGAAGTTACCTTTTCTCCAATGTGCTTCTTTTGACTGTTTTGTCATGAATCAGATGACTCTAGCTGTGTTGATTTCTGTTTAGGTCCTGTGTTCTAGTCCATTGTTCTGTATTTGATTTTTTACCAGCACCATGTTGTTTTTAATTACATTGGCTCTATAATATAGTATGAATCAGTTAATTAGCACATACAGCAACATTTTTATTGTTTTGTATTATATTGGCTATATGCGTCCTCTTTGTTTTCATGTGAATTTGTGGATTATTTCAGCTGTTGCAGTTGTAACTGAAATTGGATCGAATCTATCAATTGCTTTATGTAAGATGACCATTTCTGTACAATTAATTCTTCCCCAAAGATGAATATCAGAGGCCATTTCATTTTCTAATGTCTTCTGTTATTTCTGTTTTCTGAATTTCAAAATTTTCATTGCATATGTCCTTCACTTCCTAGGTTAGGATTATTTAAAAGGATTTTGGTTGTTTGTTCAGTTGGTATTGTTAGTGGGGTTTTATCTCTGAATGTTTCTCTGTATGCTTGGAACTGATTTCCTATATTGATTTTTGATTATGACACTTTGCTGAAACTATTTATCAGTGGCTGGTGTTTTCTAGTGGATATTTTAATGGTCTTTTATGCATATAGCCATATTTTCTGCACTATAGAACTGATTTGGTAAACACCAGTACCAGAAGGAAATATGAAGGAAGTGGTTTATATAGATTTAATGCAATTTAAGTTATAAACTGCAATAGCATTCTCCAAAACATAAATTCAGTTCACAAATTCATACTGAAACAAAAAAAAAGACTCCATATATTTAATAAAATCCTCAACAATAAATAGAAATCCATCACTGAAGAAAATCAGGCCATGAAGACAGATCAGGAACCTACAGGCTTAAAACTGAGAGAAGTCTAGG
Organism: Uromys caudimaculatus; assembly: GCA_028551405.1. NCBI lineage: Eukaryota > Metazoa > Chordata > Mammalia > Rodentia > Muridae > Uromys > Uromys caudimaculatus. The sequence continues at coordinate 21,052,612 of CM052716.1, read as the reverse complement.
AAAGATATGCTTTCTGGGGTATTCCTCAAGGCTCACCCAATTTGCATTCTTACAGCAACTAGAACTATGAGCATAGGGTTAGTGCTGCCCACAATGGGCTACTACTCCCCACATCCATCACTAAGTAAGAAAATACCTTAAATTCTTGCCTATACCTGGTCTTATGGATGCATATTCTAACTGTTATTTCCTCCTTTCAAATGAATCTAGCTTTCCTGACCTTGTCAAAAGCCAAGTCAGTGCACACACACAATTGGGTCATCTTTGTAGTTGCATCTGGAAACATACCTCCTCAGATGTTTCTTTCTTTCTCTATGTCTGTTTTTCTCTTCTCTCTATCACTCTGTGTCTCTGTCTCTCTCTTTCTTTCTTCCTCTCTCTCTCTTTCTCTTTTTGTTTTGTGTTTTAGTAGGAAACGCCCCACATAGGCCTTCTCACTCAATCTTTCAGTTAAATTTGAGTGTTTATAACCTGAAATCTTCCTCGGTAAGGGTATCACACACACATTCCCTTCTGGTTATTACAGTTCAAAGAGTGTAGTATCTCTAACATAATACTGACACCTGTAACATATTCAATCCTACTCTGTTTTTATCATGCCATACTTGCAACTTTTAACTTCCATATGTTCCTTTCCTCATAAAACTGCCCCTATTTCATGTCTTTCCATTTCTGTTCAGCAAAAGTGTAGGGGAAGTAAGCAATAGATATTCCTGGAGTGCCATGGACTGTTTAATTTTATGAAATAAACAAAGTAGTCCATTATTAATTGGAATCAGTCAGAGAGAGAGAGGGAGAGAGAGAGAGAGAGAGAGAGAGAGGATGCAAGATTGTTTTCCAGATGGCAATATGAATATATAGAATATATACTTTTAATTCCCAGTAGATACCTTCATTTTGAAATTTCCTTAGCTGAGTCTTCACAAGGTCTGTATTTTTGTTGGTGTTATTTTTTACTTGTATTTGATAATTCTATTCCTTTATTTCTTTATTTATTCCTCTCTCAGAACTTGACAATAGTTTACCCTCCATTCCGTATGCCCCTTCCCTTTGCCCCCCCCCCCCCTTCCAGATCCTCTCCTTCACTTCCTTTCAGAAAAGAGCATCTCTCCCAGGGATAGCAATAGAACACAGCATCACAACATATACTTAGAATACCCTAATATCAAGGCTGGACAAGGCAACAAAGTAAGAGGGAAAGGGTCTGAAACACATGCCAAAGAGTCAGAGACACCACCACTCACACACTGTTAGGATTCTCACAAAACGACAAGCTACACAAACATAGCTTATATGCAGAGGACCTAGGTCAGACCCATACAGAATCCCTTAGTTTTGCTTCAGTCTCTGTGAACTGCTATGAGCCCTAGTTGGTTGATTTTGTAGGATGTATTCTTGTGACCCCTCTTGATGAAACTTGTCTGGCACTGTGGAATGAAGCCCCACATGTCTGTCCTGGGGCGCTGTGGCTCTGGGTAGGACAGCAGATATGCGGGAAGTGGTTGTGTGTCTTCCCACACAGTCCGATCAGCAGGTGGGGGCTGTGGGAAGCCCATGGGTGGGGGAGGGGGCCATTCTTAGGGAACACGTGGCAGCAGTCTCCATGGGTTCTCTAGCCCAGGACACAGCAGTCACTGCAGGGTGCCTCAGACGAGCTAGAGGAGCTCAGCTGGGGTTCCCACCAAGACCAGGTTTCAGTGGCTTGGGGCACCAGGCTAGCTGCTTAGGCTTGGGTGAATGGGTACCATCTGGGAGCACTGGGAAGCCCTTGGCAAGAGATTAGATGAGGCTCCTTAGTTGAGGGCCGGATCCCTCGCTTCGCAAGGCAGGTCCAGATGAAGAGACAGTTCATCATTCTAAGATGTTTCTTTTCATCGTGTGGAGTGGCCTGGATGGAATTGTACCCCAGTGGCCTCTGGGAGGTGCAAGGCAGATATAGTTACTGGGAAGGGGCATGGCTAAGCCTCTAGGTGTCTCATTAACATGGGGATGGCTTGTGACTGTGTGCCTACGCCTCTACCTGAGGAGGGGTGGTATGTGACCTTGACTGGAGCCAAAAGCCTCCCTGGAGTGTTGGCATAAAGTTTTCTGGTCCCTTGTGGATTATTCCATGGGATCACCCAGATTTTACACCTGTGCTCAACCGGGTGCCAGATTGCCTGTCACAGATCACCTCCCCACACCCTCTGGCTCCTACAATCCTTTGTCCCCCTCTTCTGTGGTATGTCAAGATCTCCACCTCACATTTGGCAGAGGGATTCACCATCTAAGCCTCTCTGGTGATGATTATGCTGATATCGTTGGGAATCATTTTATTGACTTTTCCTTCTTGCGAGTCAGTTTTGGTTCTATCCTAGGTCTCTGACCTATCTAGCCATTGGTTTCTAGCTATCCAAGCAGTGTCAGATCTAAGCTCTCTCTTGTATTGTAGGTCTCAGGTTGGACCAGTCAGTAGTTGGCCATTCTGTCAAGTTCTGTATCCCCTTTATCCCATCACAACTTGCAGGAAAGACAAATTGTAATTCAGCGGTTTTGTGGCTAGGTTAGTGTCCCATTACCACTACTGAAAGACACACCTGGTTATAGAAGATGGCATTTTCAGGCATTCTTCCTATTCTCCATTACTAAAACTCTTTGCTAGGAACACCCTCATAGATACTAGCGACATTCCATTGCACTAGATTTCTATCTCACCCTTGAAATACTCCCTAATTCCTATTGTCTCTCTCAATACTTCCCTGATCTTTTCTGTTTTCATCTCCACCTGTACCTAATCAACTTGCAAAAACTATACTATTCCCCTTTCCCAGGAAAATTAATCAACCATCCTTCTTTGGGTCTGCAGACTCTAGCATGTATATCCTTTATTTTTCTAATATCTACTTATAACTGAGTACATACCATGATTGTCTCTCTGGGTCTGGCTAACCTCACTGAGGATTATGTTTTTTTTCCAGATGACATTATTATCTAGAAATCCATGCTGTATAGCTAGTTAGGCTCTATCAGGGTACTCTAACATTACTCTAGCCCACAGGTGCAAACACTATATTCCTCTCTCAAACTACTTTTGATTGTGTATTTGTTTGCTTATTTTGTAGTGGTTGTTGTTTTCATGTTGCTGTGAAAAAGAACCTGAAAAGTACCATAGGGAAGGAAGCATTTATTGACTAACAGTTCGAAGAAACTGTCATCATAGCGTGGTGTTGTGTAGATTTCTATTTGTGGTGAGCCGGGATATAAAGCAGCTGGTCCCATTGTTTCTACAACAGGAAATACAAACGTATGAATGCTATTACTTCTCTCTCTCTCTCTCTCTTGTGTGTGCACATGCATGTGTGTGTGTGTGTGTGTGTGTGTGTGTGTGTGTGTGTGTGTGTGAGTGTGTGTGTGTGTGTGTGAGTGTGTGTTTCAGTTTCTCTTTTGCTCTATGCCAGGGTCACTGAGTTCTGGACCCCATCTGTCTGTATATATGCTCTTCATCTTACTTTACAAAATACAGCCTTGGGCCTTGTTGTTCCACTTCCCATGATATTAATGTCAGAATTATCAGTTCATGTTATTTGTATGAAATTACACTTCACTAATAACATGTCCATGTGAATGGAAATGTCTTTCTAACTTCTAAGTCAGCTACCGAAGCATTTGTGAATATGCAATTCCTGTCACCTCCATTGTTAATTAAGGTGTAGTTCACTCTGTAGTTTCCTTCTCAGAATGGATTAATTCACTCCTGCATCCATTATGCATATTCCTTGATAAAATCATGACAAAGTACAGGCAGATTTCATATATATATATATATATATATATATATATATATATATATATATATATATATATATATATATATAACACACACACACACACACACACACACACCCATCCAGTTCCAAATATTCTTGTGCAATCCAGGATTCAAACATTGTATTTCCTATAGCAACATAGGTTTTTGTAATCAGAACAGAGATTACCAAACTTTATCTCCAGTGTCCTTTAAAGAACTCTCTTTGCAGAGAGAAAATGAAATTTCTTTCATCTTACTTTCAGCAGCTCTATATAGTATACCATGTGTAGTCTATAGAGCACATGTTTATTAAATAAGATCATTGTGCCCTATAGTGTTTATGAATCGGTATTTTAAGGTTACTAGTGAATTCCGATATCTTTGAAACTATTTCTATCTATATTCAAAAGAGTATTGTAAACATCATCTTCAACAGTGGGTTTCGCTCAGTGTAAATAATTTTAAATCAAGAGTTTTCGCTATAGATTTGTGTGGTTTGGAGACATGGGTTGGGGGATTGAAACATAGTAAGAATTTTGGTTAGTTTAAAATTTGAAACATTGTTTAAAAGTCTTCAATCTTTTTCCTTTGAAATTCCAAATCATTTTAAACATTATTCAATGAATGCTAGTGAGATTTTTTTTTATGTGTTTAGTGTGACTCCTGGGGCATTTACTCGTAAGTATTAATAAGAACTTAGCCTTCAGTCATGAAAATCTGAAGAATCTCATGGGTAACAGGGACATATTATGTTTCTCTACACCAGGAAAATGAACAAATCAATTTGCATTTTGAATTCCACAGAGAATGAACACTGCTAGTTAGTTTGTTATGGATTCCTCTAGGAGCAGTAGGTTGAAGTATTTCTGGCAATATCACATACTGACATTTTTATTATCAGGATCTCTTTTGCATGTACAAATAAAAATGTGTTTTCTGCTATTGCTGTCTTACTGTGAGCAGAATACTTAGAAAACTGATTCATATTCTTATCCTTGAGTCTTTATTGCGTACCACAAGCTACTTGTCATGTGTATGTCCTAAGGGCTATTGCAACTTTTATGGCCACTTATATTGTGTTCAGATTATATGACTGTACAAGGCCAATTAAGAGAGTCTTTTATTTCATATATTTGGTACATTCATGTGGAATTTATTTTAAAGTTGGGGAAAGTGTATCCACTGAAGCAATTTTAATGAAATATCCCAACAGAGAATTATTTTCATGGAATATTATGTTCTGTGCTAACTGACACTAAGTGGTACAAGCAATAATGATAAAGAAAATAAATGTTTTGTGAAAATGTCGTATATCAACCAACCTAGGCACAGTGAAAAACTACAATATAACAATTGCAGATTATTTTACTGTTGTTCATTTTTGTTAGCAAACTTCCTAACAGAGAAATAATACCAGGTATCTCCACAACATTTTAAAATGATAAAGTCTTTATTCCTCACTGAATGACCATATTTTGCTAAGTTATGTAGATTAGCCATGCATGTTTATTAACCATAAATTACATATGGGAAAACGGTTCCCAAGGCACAATATTGTTTGCATAAGATTACAAAGCAAATACTATTTGCAATAAAGCCCTACCTTGTGTTTCTTCTCTTGCCCACATTTTTTTCTATTCTTTGATTTGTTCTATCATCACATTCATTAATTATCACTCTAACTTACATCATATGTCCACCTGATCATCTCTTTCTACTGAGGCTTCATTTTTTTCACCTTCCTAGAATGAACCAATGTGCTGTCATTTTATGGTGAATGTGTGTTTTTCCTTCCTGCTTTAAGTTAAAGTAACAAATATGCTCTCTCTCCTCTACCAAATCAGACAACAAAAATGTTTTCATCTATCACCTCTGTGTCCCCATTTTCCTTTTCTTACATTAAGCATTGCCTACTTTCTTGCTTATTGCTATCCCCAATATCTCCTTCACTCTCCAAGTTAATATTGTGTTCTCCACCATGTTCATAGCAGCTTATTTGTAATAACCAGAAGCTGGAAACAACTCAGATGTCCCTCAACCAAAAGAAAATGTGGTTTATTTAGACAATGGAATATTATCAGCTATTAAAAATGATAACATCATGAATTTTGCAGGCAAATGGATAGAACAAGAAAGTATCACCCGGAGTGAGGTAACGCAGACCCAAAACAACATGCAAGATGGGAGTTTGGCATGGCTGTCCCCTGATAGTTCCTACCAACAGCTGACTGAGACAGACCCAACTCCTTAACACCCAACCATTAGACTGAAGTCGGAGAGCCCTATGGTTTAATTAGGGAAAGGATTGAAGAAGGTGAAGGGGAGAGCAACAGCATAGGAAGATCAGCAGTCTCAACTAACCCAGACCCCAGGGAGCTCCCAGAGACTAAGCCACCAACCAGGAGCACACATGGGTTGGTCCAAGAACCCTGGCACATACATAGCAGAGGTCTGCCTGGTCTGACCTCAGTGGGGAAAGATGCACTTAATCATCAAGATACTTGAGGCTCCATGAAAAAGGGAGGACGGGGTGGGGAAACACCCTCTCTGGGGCAGGGAGTAGGAGGAATGGGATGGGGAGCTGTGGGAAGGGAGACCAGGAGGAGGGGCAACAACTGGAATGTAATTAAATAAAATAATTAACATTTTAAAAAATGCTTACATTTGTTGTTTTATTAAAGTTAAAGCATCTAGGAGCTGGAGAAATTAATAGCTTTGTAACATTTTAAAACATGGTTAAATTTGTTGTCTTATTAAAATTAAAGCATCTAGGGGCTAGAGAAATTAACAGCTTTGTAGCTAAGAACACATATTTCTCTCACAGAGGACCGGAGTTTTGTTCCCAACATGTAGGTTGGACAGATTACAACCAGTTATAAGTCTAGATAAAAGGAACTCAATGCTTCTGGAGTCCAAAGGCACCTTCTCTCACCCAAATTAACCAAAGCAAACACAAATACAATATTGCAAGCCCACTACTACTGTGCTGTTAAATTGACATCGTGTTTATCTAATTACTTATCCCTATACTGTTAGATAAATGCATCACTCAGCCCTCACCTAATAAGGCTCATTTTGTACTAGTTTGTGACTAAAATAATGACCCAAAATTAAGATGCAAAATAAACGTGACAGCAGAATGCTCAGTTCTAAATGGAACATAAACACTATACTTCATCTACCAAGGCTCAGGGATCATTGTGGAAGGGGTGGTAGAAGAGGGTTGAGTCAGAGGTGGTGGGTAACTACCACGAAATAGCATCTTCCTGACACAGAAGGGTAACTGCATATATGAACTCACAGCAGTAGAGAGAATACCCAAGAAACCTGTGCAGTCTCAAGGGCAGAACATAACACTGCATGGGGGTACTAATTCCACCATGACCATGGAACTGGTGGCAATTGTTAGCTAGTGGGAGAAGAAAAGGTAGGTTCTCCTACTCCCCATGAATGTAGCCCTGGACAACTCTTCAACAGAAGATGAAATTGCAGAAATAGTGGAGCAACCCCATTGGTACTTGAGTAATTAAGAGGAAAATCAAACTTGAATACACTGGAAGTGGAGTTTTGAACCAAGACCAATTGGCAGTGGGACAGATGAACATGATCAAAACATGCCTGTGAATTTCTCAAAGGTCTACTAAAAATAAATAAGTTTTATTTACATTTAAAAGGATTTTTTCCTATGGTGGCATCTGTGATACTTCGACTATCATTTCTTGGATTTTGAATGTCCTTCCTGTATGGGATGGATTGTATCTGACTTTGATGATAATGTTCCTTTATGTGTTTTCATTTTTTTGAAGTAGTAAATTATATATATTTTATTATATTTAATCATTTTTACAGTCCAGTTGCTATATCCCTCCTGTTCTGCTCACCAACAATCCTCATCCCATTCCTCCTCTCTGATTCCAAGAGGATGTCCTCACCCTCCAACACCCTCCCCACACTGCCAGGCCTCCCCACTCCCTGGGGCCTCAAGTCTCTCAAGGGTTAAGGTGCTTCTTCTCTCACTAAGACGAGACCAGGCAGTCCTCTGCTGTCTATATGCACATGAGCCTCAGACCAGCTGGTATATGCTGCCTGGTTGGTGGCTCAGTGTCTGAGAGATCTCGGGAGTCCAGGTTAGTTGAGACTGCTGGTCTTCCTTTGGTGTATGACTCATTTATTCTCTGATAAATTTTATGCCATTATGCTATAAAACAAAAAATAAAATAAGAGTCTATTGCCAGTTACATTTTAATTTTTTTATAATTTCCTCTCTCTCTCTCTCTCTCTCTCTCTCTCTCTCTCTCTCTCTCTCTCCTCTGTTTCTCTACCTCTATCTTTCTTAGTATGCTTGTGAGAAGTGTGCTTATATGTCGTTTTGAAGGTTGAAGGACAACTTGCAGAAACTGGTTTTCTACTTTGTCTAGTTTATAATCAGTGGGGATCAAGCTCAGTTGTCTTTGGCAGAATTGTTCTGAGCCAAAATTGGTCTTAATTTAATAAATTTTGAAATGAACTAATTCTGTTGATAAATGTTCTTTACCATGGTAACTGTGCTGGCTAGTTTTATGTCAAATTGATACAAACTAGAATAGAGACTCAGTTGAAAAAACTGCCCCCAAAGGAAAAGGTCAGCGCAGGAAAGTATGTAGGGTCTTTTTGAGGGGGGGATTTTTTAACGACAATATCAACCAACCAGACCCCCCAGAGATAACAGGGACGAAACCACCAACCAAAGAGTACACATGGAGGGACCCATGGCTCCAGCTGCATATGTAGCAGAGGATGGCCTTGTGAGGTCTTGGTCCTGTGAAGGCTCCTTGCCACAGGGTAGGGGAATGCCAGGGTGGTGAGTTGGGAATGGGTGGATGGGTGCGGGAGTACCCTCATAGAAGCAGGGGGAGGGAGGATGGGAATAGGGGGTTTGCAGAGGGGAAACCAGGAAAGGGGATAACATTTGAAATGTAAACAAATAAATTATTCAATATTAAAAAAAATTAGTAATTAATATAGGAGGTCCTAGACCATCATGAATGGGACCAGCCCTTGGCTAGCAGTCCTCCATTACATAAGAAAGGAGGTTGAGCAACCAACATCGCAGCATACAGGAGCTGGTCGGAGGGCCCTGACACATACAAAGCAGAGGACTGCCTGGTCTATCCTCTAACCTAACCTTTGAGAGACTTGAGGCTCCAGGGCCTGGCAGGTGTAAGGTTATCCTCTTGGAGATGGGGGGAGGAGTAATGAGATGAGGAACGAGATAACGACTGGACTGTAAAAAAAAAGATTAAAAATAAGATGATAATGATAATAATAATAATAATAATAATAATCTTAAAAAAGCAGGCTGAGCAAACCAGGTGTAGCAAGCCAGTAAACCAGCAACTCTCTGTGGCCTTTGCATCAGCTCCTGCCTTCAGGATTTTGCCCTGTTTGAGTTCCTGTCCAGATATCTTCCAATAATGGATTACAATGGAGAAATATATACCAAATAAGCCCTTTCCTCTCCACCCTGCTTGAGGCCATGGTGTTCCATTTCAGCAGCAGAAACCATAACTAAGTCAGCCATACATTCTTGTTAATAGAACAAGTCTTAAAGCTGACTAATCAAAATTCATATTTTTTAACCTTCTTTTATGCCTACCTTGGTATTTAAATAGACTAGATAGCTCCACTACCACCACACACACACACACACACACACACACACACACACACACACACACAGAGAGAGAGAGAGAGAGAGAGAGAGAGAGAGAGAGAGAGAGAGAGAGCAATTCATACAACTTTACTTTTGTGTTTTCATAGTAGTGTAAGCTAAAACTTACAAATAGCTAGGAAAAAGCTTGTCATTCAGTTTTAATTGCAAACCCTAAACAATTCCTAATAGCGTTTTTACTACCTACCCCTTCTTTAAATTCATAACAAATAAATTTCTTTCTTTAATGCCTTCTGTTGCTAGCAATGCTATGTGAATATTATCACCTAAATTTTAATTGTCTTATATTTATGTTAACAAAATATACATGGAAAAAATCTCAGAATTTAATATTTCCATCTGAAATAATTTCTATAATATAATTTCATCTATATGTAGTTTGTATTCAATCTTGAGATCATTATTTTTAATTTATTACTTAATTAATTTCATCTACCACCTATTGATGTGTTTCCTCCCTCCTCTCCTTCCATTACTCCTCCCCCTTCCCTTCCCTAATATCTGCATCTCTATCTTTAGAAAAGGGATAGCTCTCCATGGATATCAACCAACCTTAGCATATCAAGCTATATTAAGAGTAGGAGTATCTTCTCCTATTGAGGCAAAAGTCCGCAGCCCAGTGGTGGGAAAGAGTCCCAAAGGCAGGCAGCACAGTCAGAGAAAGTATCTATTTCTGCTATTAGGAATCTCACATGAATAGCAAGATGCACACTCTTACAACGATGCAGAGGGCCTAGGTCAGTACCATGTATGCTCTCTGGTTGGCAGTTCAGTCTCTTTGGGGCCCCATGGAGCCAGGCTAGATTATTTTAGGTTTTCTTATGAGGTCCTTGATCCTCTTGGCTCCTAACATATTTCCTCCCTGTCTTGCCCAATACTCTCCAATATATGCCTCATGTTTAGATGTGGGTCTCTGCAACTATTTTATCAGTTACTTCATGAAGCTTCTCTAATGACAGTTATGCCAGGCTCCAGTCTGCCAGTACAGCAGAATATCATTAACAGTGTCCAGGATTGGCTCCATCTCATAGCATGGGTCTCAAGTAGGGCTAGTCATTGATTGACCATTCCCTCAATTTCTATTTCTACTTTACCCCTGCACATTTTGTAGGCAGGAAAAACTGTAGGCTGGGTGTTTTGTGGATGGGTTGGTGTCCCGATTTCTCCTTCGGAAGTCTTACTTGGTTACAGGAAAAAGCTTGTTCTGGCTCCATGTCACCCAAGGTTAGGCGTCTTAGATATGGTCACACTCAGATTATGGGGATTTTCCATTGCCCTAAGTTGCTAGTTCATCCCAGAGAGGCAGCACACAGTCCAGTTTTCTTTTTGTCTCTCCTTCTCCTCACCTGATCCCCCCTGTTGCTATCTCTATCCACACCCCTATCCAGACCCCTCTCATCCACTCACAGTGGTGTCTGTTCTATTTCCCCTTCTCAGGGAGATTCATGTGTCCTCCTTATGCCCTCCTAGTTACTTAGCTTCTTTGGGTATGTGGAGTGTACTATGGTATACAGGCTGGTTTTGTTTGTCAATTTGACACAAGCTGGAGTTCTCACAGAGAAAGGAGCCTCCATTGAGGAAATGCCTCCACGAGATACAGCTGTAGGGCATTTTCTCAATTAGTGATCAAGGGTGGGAGGGCCTGTTGTGGGTGGTGCCATCCCTGGACTGGTAGTCTTGGGTTCTATAAAAAGGCAAGCTGAGCATGCCAGGGGAAGCAAGCCAGTAACATCCCTCTATGGCCTCTGCATCAGCTCCTGCTTCCTGACCTGCTTGAGTTCCAGTCCTGACTTCCTTTGGTGATGAACAGCAATGTGGAAGTATAAGCAGAATGAACTAAGTTTGTGTTGTGCCTTCCTTCACGTGGCGGCTCATCTGGGTTCAAGAGAGAAAGATACAGCAGCAAAGTGTGGGTTTGCCTGATGTGCACCACAGAGGCCATGGGGTATTGAAGCATGGGGCTGGCGTGGTAATGACTCGCTAGTGGGAACCTAGTGAGCTCGGTGGAGAGATCATGACCTCTGAGTCAGAGTTCCACAAGATAAAAGCAGCTCCGCCATTGCTCACCAGTGCATGGCTGGCCAACCTGCCCAGGATGAGAGAACCAGGGCATAATGCAGGAATGTGCCACATATTCCATCTTTTTTAATATTTCCTGCAACAGAGTTTTCTTTTGTTTTTTTGTTTGTTTATTTTTCATTTTTATTGTTTATTTATTTACATTTCAATTGTTACTCCCCTTCATAGTTTCTCCTCCGCAACTGTGTCCTGATATTTTTTCCCTTGTGAAGGAAGAAGGTCTTTTAGTGAGCCCCACAGTTAAGGGACTTTGAATTGTAAAAAGACTTTGAATTTTACAAAAGATTGGATATTATAAAGGAATTGAAATTTTAATATGTAAGAATTAGTAAAGACTGTGGGACATTTAAGTTATTTAGATCTTGTGGATGAATAAGAAAGTAAGGGTTGAGGATTAATGGTGATGTGTTTGTGTGTCAAGTTGACAAGGAGTCAATTTTACTGGCTGGTTTTTCTTGTTAACTTGACACAAGCTGGAGAAAGGAGCCTCCCTTGAGGAAATGCCTCCAAGAGATCCAGCTCCAAGGCATTTTCTCAATTAGTGATGAAGGGTGTGAGGGTCCCTTGTGGGTGGTGTCATCCCTGGACTGATGGTCCTTGGTTTTATAAGAAAGCAAGCTGAGCAAGCCAGTAATAAACATCCCTCCATGGCCTCTGCATCAGCTCCTGCTTCCTACCCTGGGTGAGTTTCTGTTCTGACTTCCTTTGGTGGGGAACAGCAATGTGGAAGTGCAGCTAAATAAACTCTTTCCTCCTCAACTTGCTTCTTGGTCATGATGTTTGGTGCAGGAATAAAGTCCCTGACTAAGGCACTTTATGGCTAATATTAACTTATAAGTGATAATTAGAATTATATATCCTATATTCATGATCAATTTTTCATTGATAAAAGTTTGAAGACATTACATCCATAGCTGCAACAGACTTTTATCAAAATAGAATATAATCTCACATAGCAAACTGCATCGTTTTTACTGGATAATAAATTTAAGAGTATATTTTATTGAATATGGGTTTATCTACTGGGGAATGTTTAGATGTAACTCAGAGTATACTCCTTTTATCATTCAGCTTTACTTAGAATTCCTGAGTAATTTTGGCTAAAATCAATTAACATTGATTTTGAATGTAGACCCATTTTACTATTAACCATTGAAAAACATAATCTTAAAACTCCCATTTCAGAAAATAAAACAAATAAATTTGAAAATAGAAAATGCTTTTATCATCATCTAGTAGAAAGTACTAAATACATGTATTTGCTTTTCTATTTGTTTAAACAGATTACAGTTCTGCAAGTTCTCAGTTTTAGTTCTGTTCTTTAGTTTAAGAAAGGATGGCATTCTTCATTCTCTAGTCAGTTTTAAAGTCGATGTTCCTTATTCCATCTAAGTTCAGACGTTACAATGAAAAATAAACTGATCATATCAGTAGAACATTTTAAAACAAACATATGTCCTTTCCTCTTTTTTTTTTTTTAATTTTTGATACTTTATTTACATTTCCAATGTTTCCCCTTTTCTGGGTCTCCTCTTTGGAAACCCCCTATCCCATCCCCATCCCAGCCTCTTTGAAGGAATTCCACATCCCACCCACCCGCCCACCCATCCCCATATTCCCACCTTGACATTCCCCTTTACTGGGGCCTCTAACAACCTCAGGCCCAAGGGCCTGTCCTCTCTCCCTGATGGCCATTGAGGTCACCCTCTGCCACATATGTGGTCCGAACCATGGGTCCATAGATGTGTATTCTTTGGTTGGTGGTCCAAACTCCAGGACGACCGGAGGGGGGGGGTCAGGCCCATTGACGCTCTTGCTCCCTCCATGGGGCTGCAAATTCCCTCAGCTCCTTCAGAACTTTCTCCAACTCCTCCATCTGGGACCTCACTCTCAGTCCAGCGGTTACTGTAAAGTGAAACTTGGGCATTCTGAACTTTTGGGCTAATATCCACTTATTAGTGAGTACATACCATGTTCGTTCTTTTGTGACTAAGTTACCTCGCTCAGGATGATATTTTCAAGTTCCATCTATTTGCGTGCAAATTTCATTAAGTCATTGTTTTTAATAGCTGAGTAGTACTCCCTTGTGTAGATGTACCACATTTTCTGTATCCATTCCTCTGATGAGGGACATCTGGGTGGTTTTCAGCTTCTGGCTATTATAAATATGGCTGCTATGAACATAGTGGAGCATGTGTCTTTATTACATGTTGGAGCATCTTCTGGGTATATACCCAGGAGAGGTATAGCTGGGTCCTCAGGTAGTATTATGTCCATTGCTCATGCTAAATTAAATATCTGCCAAAATATAAACACCAAAGTGGTAATTTATCATACTGGATATATTATTCTGCTTGATTTTAGCTAAAAATCAAGTGGTAATAGTATGAGCCTTCCCATGGAAAAAATGTGGTTTAAAAGACTATGTACTTATTATTTATTTATTTACATCCCAAATGCTGCCCCCTCCCAATCCTCCCTCACAAAGTTCCTCCAGCCCCACTCCCTCCTCTTCTCCTCTGAAAGGTTAGCCCCACCCCCACCCTGGACATCCTCCCACCTGGTGTTTCAAGTTTTTGCAAGATGAGGCAAATCCTCTCCCACTGAGGCCAAACAAGGAAACTTTCTGCTATATATGCCCTGGGACCCATGGATTAGTTCCTGTATGCTCTTTGGTTGGTGACTCAGTCACTGTGAGCTCTAAGGGTTGACACTGTTGGTCTTTCTGTGGGCTTCTTATTTCTGTGAGGGCCTTTTTAGGTAATATCTCATTTCTATCTCTTAATACCCTGTCAACCTCACTATGTAGACACATAAATCTGCCTTTATTTTTATTAGAAAAGAGGTTTTCATAGTTTTGCATATAATAAGAACCCAGCATCTATTCAATTCTAAGAAATTGAACAATTAAATAAATTATATGACACAAAATTAAAATTTCTCTCTTTAAATCATTTGTGGAAATTCTAGAAAAAGCTATATGGTTTGTAAGATACATAAAACCTAATCAAGGTAGTTCTGATGGGACAGATCTGCAATCACAGTTAATTAAAAGTCTGAGCCATAAGCATACCTGGACTACCCAATAATTTCAAAGACAACCTGGACAACTTAATAACATTGGGTCTCCAACTATAAAGTAAAAGGAGAAGTGAGGATGTTAGAAACATAAAAATATATATTTATAGCTGTAAGTATTCATTAGATGATTAGTTAAATGTTTGTTTCATTTATTAGAAGAGCTCTTTAACTATATATCATTTTCTTTTCAATTTACTGAAAAGGGGAATTGATATATTTTAAGAAGTAATAGGGTGAATGAAGCCAATGAACTGGGATTAGGGATCATGGATTTTTTTGGTGCATTTTCCATGGAAGCAAGGGTAGGGAAGAAACTCCTTTATCTACGACATACACAAGCTGGCTTGTTCTGATTTAGCAACATAATGGTCTCCTTTTAATTCATAATTTGTTACTATATGATTTCCTATTGACACCATGGCATTTTTATTTTAATTACTAACATTTCACTTTGGTCTCAGGCAGTTTGGATTAAGTAACTGTGCTACTAAGATTTCAGATTTTCTCTTGCAGGAAAGTGAATCAAAGAGCCTCCAGGTGGATACAGAATCAAGTGGAATAAGCAATCTGGAACAGCACAGTTTTGTTGTAAAGAAAAGATGACCCAAATGATTATATATAAAGAAATTATAAAATTATATAGAATTATTATGAACCCTCCTACTCACTTACCTTTATCAACTCCCAACTAAATTATAAAACAGTGTTCAAGCATCCTCTGTGCTCATGAATTGGAATAGTCCATATATATACTTTTATTTTTAATTATGTGTTTTATGGGTATATACACTCACAGGTGCCTATGAAGTCTAGAGAAATAGACTACATGAAGATTGAATGAGAAGCATTTGTTAGACATTAGGCATAAGCGCTAATAAATAAATTTGGGTCCTTTGCAAGGGCAACGTGAGATCTTAACTTCTAAGATATTTCTCCACTTGCAACAATGAAATGTTTCAATTAATTCTTTTCAAGTTTAAAATATAGGCATTTGAGTAAATAATAGTTTCTTATCTTGGCACTCAGATATGCTGAAAGATGAACAGAAAATAAGTATTTTAAATTTAAAGGCAAATTTCTTTATTATGAATCTCAATGCAACAACTCTTTATCAATATGAAAGGTAAATTCAGTAAAGTGTGGCCAAAATTTTAACTTTAAAAAGTAGTAAATAGACAATATTTTATTTGGCAACTAAAATATTTTAAAATGTTTTATATGCAAAATACTAGAGTGAGTTATTTCAAAGAAACAAAACAAATAGTATCTTATCTTGAATATGGAGCCCCCCCCCCCTCTCTCTCTCTCTTTCTCTCTCTCTCTCTCTCTCCAGTATCTACAGCTCTCAACTAACACTCCTGCAAGATCCCTGCCTATTTCCCACCATAATGATAATTGAAAAAACCCTCTAAAAATGTAAGCAAACTTCCAGTTAAATGCTTTCTTTTATAAGAATTGTTTTGGTCTTGTGTCTCTTTACAGTTATAGAACAGTTTCATGATAAGGAAGGAGTACAAAAAAGTGAAAATCAGTAAAAATTTATTTTAGCCTGTTTTTCAGAAGTCCGATTGTTCTCAGACAGAAATTTCTAAGCCATCATAGTATAAGGCAATAATTAGATTCTGTAGTTATGTAGTAGTCAGAAGTTAGATTATAATGCTAAGTGTTTACCATATATAATGTTTAACCTTTTTTATTCCTCATAATTATTCACACATAATGAGTAAAATTATTTTACAATAAAAAATGTTGCTTTAAACAATATGAATCATAAACATATGATTCATTCTGATATTATTTAACTTTAAAGAATTTAGTTGTTGTTTTTAACAAAATGTCAGTTGCTCAATTTTATCAGTGACTACTCAGGAGCCCCATGCTGTGATAAAAGCCTGCTAGCTTAGAGAGGCAGAGAAGGCTAGCTGAACTTCCTCCACAACCATTGTCTCCTTCTCCACACTGTCTCAAAAACCCCTTACACTGTATGTCACTCCTTCTACTTTGTCTGCATCTCTCTATCTGTCCTAACTTGGTTCACTCCCTGTCCACTGACTGCTTACTCTGTCTCTTGATTTATGGTTGAGTTTAATCCTATTTACAATAAACCCAAAGCTCTGGGATTAAAAGTGTGTGTGAGGACTTAATGAAATTTGTAGGCAAATGGATGGAACTTGAAAATATCATCTTGAGCGAGGTAACTCAGTCACAAAAGAACGAACATGGTATGTACTCGCTGATAAGTGGATATTAGCCCAAAAGTTCGGAATACCCAAGTTTCACTTTACAGTAACCGCTGGACTGAGAGTGAGGTCCCAGATGGAGGAGTGGGAGAAGGGACTGAAGGAGCTGAGGGAATTTGCAGCCCCATGGAGGGAGCAACAGTGTCAACTGGCCTGAGCCCCCCACCCAGTCCTCCTGGAGTCTGGACCACCAAGGCACATCGAGGAACCCATGGCTCAGACCACATATGTGGCAGAGGAGGGCCTTGTTGGCCATCAGGGGGAGGAGAGACCCTTGGGCCAGAAGGTGTTAGAGGCCCCAGTAAAGGGGAATGTCAAGGTGGGAATAAGGGAGTAGGTGGCTGGGTGGGTGGGAGGTGGAATACCCTCATTGAGGAGGGGGAGGGGGAGGGGATAGGGGGTTTCCAAAGAGTAGATCTAGAAGGGGGGAAACATTGGAAATGTAAATAAAGTATCAAAAAATTAAAAACAGTGTGTGTAAGGGCCAAGACAGACTACAACTAGAAACAATTTTTACAGCAAATAACACAAACATTGTGATCAAATATCCTGCAACAATTAATAATAGGTATATATTTACATAAAGAAAATTGAAATCTTAAAACATTAATTTCAAATACATTTATGTTTTCCCATGCGTCGACCTCTTGTAAGCATTGTTGAATATTCTCAATTTTGTCCCTAAAGCCTAAACGATACATATTTGTACATTAATGTACAAATATTTTAAAGAGACTCTAGGGTCCCTTTAAATAGAGTCATTAAAGCTTCATCCACTTAGACAAACACATGATTGCAGGCAGACTATTTGGAGTCTCTTTAGGACTTGTTTGTTTATTTTGTAACCCTAGCAGCAGGGCATTCTGTCTATTACAAATTTCTGAGCTTTATACTTTTCATTTCCCTCCTGTACTTTGTAAATGCTCTTAGATTCCTGTTTGCTTGCCTTCCTCTTTCCATTTGAAGGAGCTGTCTCAATTAGGAAGAAATAGTCAGATCATATTCTGTTAAGCTTTTAGCGTTCTGCCTTCCCCTTCCTTTCTGATGAATCCTGCACAAGCTAATATAAATAGCAGATTTCCTTTCTTTTCCACTTATGACTTAGCAGTTGGCCACCAAACCAAAGTATATATCACTCACTCTCAGAATTTGTGTCTGTTATAATGATCTGTAGTATAACACACACACACACACACACACACACACACCTTTCCTTTTTCTGACAAAATAATGAGAATTCTCTCTTAGAAGACAATATGTAACCTACTGGTATTATAAATCAACCCAGGAGCCAGAGGGAGTTTTCATCTCAGTTGATCTTGTTTTCCCATGTTAGAGAGATAAAACGTATAAAATTTTAAAGCAGTAACATTTTCTTACAGTTAAGGCAGTAAATAACAATCATTAAAATAACCTTATGGACTATTGCAACCCAGGCCCCCACAAGGAAAAGCTCACAGGAAGGAAGGACATTCATAGTACTTGGCTCATCAGAGCCCCCTTTCCCACTCACCAGGATTCCATTATTTAAATTCATTAGCTACTGTCATAAATATTCTTCAAGATTCTTCTACAAGCTCATAAGGTTCTTAGTGGTTAAAATTCTATAAACAAGAATTTTTTTTATGGAGAAGGAGCATTGTTTTTGTAAGCTCAAAAATTTTCTGTTCCTATCAAATGCTTTGATCTTTTCATCACTAGCACTCAGTGGATACATAAAAAGAATATCAGCAAGGTTCAGTACAACACAACATGGTATCATCACTCATAATGATATCTTAATTAAAGGCTGGTTTTGGCTTTAAATCCAATGTCAAATATGGTTGGTTATTTGACTAATAGCATGCCACTGTTGCACAAGTGTATCCTGCAGTAAGGTGATTGCTCCAGATCACACAATTTGTAAGCTGGACGAAAATGATGATTGTGTTTCTTCTCCATCATATTGCAGATTATTTGCTAGCAGCATGAAAGCTAATTAGTATAAGTGAAGTTGGACATCAGCTCTAGCTCCCCAGTTTGGGTGGCATTTTTTGTCTTCAATAATAGGGTTATTTCATGTTGGAAAGAAAAAAACCAATAGTCTTGGCGATAATTTAGTTAGGGAAGAGTGTCCCATAAATCAGGAAGATGAAACACATTTCTTTCACCGTAGACTTTACTTGGCAACATCATGTGTCTATTATGCCATTGTCTACCCTACTATGTGCCAACTGCATTTAAACTGTTATATATAAGTTTATATTTTAAGAAACTTCTACTGTAAGATGGAACTCATGCCTGATACTTCTAAAGGGGCCACAAGCACGATGGTTGATAGATTATGGGCCAAGAAAAACTTACTTTTATTCTGTTAAAGGGTATAGCAGTAAAATTTCTCCTACTAGCACACTGAATAGATATGCCTGTCTCTCAACTGTCGTCAGAAAATTTTCTTCTTATAGTAGATAGGACCTAGAAATGGAAAATGTACCAAGAGTGAAATACTTTGGATTGCTCAGCTCTAGATGAGCTAGATGACTTCATCAAAGTCCTGCCTTCAAGAGTCATAGATCAATGCCAAAGAAGTATTAGGAAAAATTTTTGAGAAGCAGTGGTATTGATGGCTTCAAGGAAATACTGCTTCCAAGACACAACAGGATTCATAGGCACATGACCTCACAGAGACTGTATCGTCACACACAAGATTCAAAACTGTTAATGCCAGGCAAAATGCCTTGTTGTTGGTCCGCCGTAGGGGGTGGGAGTGCGAGCGGGGATGGGAGTGCGAGCTGCTTCAGCTGCTCTCCCGCTCAGAGTCAGGTTCTGGCCACATTGCAGTCCCCCCATACTCGCCTGTTGGCACAAGCCCCGTGTAGGGTCAGGTCCCCAGCGGCTGGAGATGGGGCATGCCGCAGAGGCGTGGACGTAGTGGGCAGGCCGGCAGGTAGAGCAGAAAGAGAGAGAGAGAGAGAGAGAGAGAGAGAGAGAGAGAGAGAGAGAGAGAGAGAGAGAGAGAGAGAGAGAGAGACCCAGGTCAGGATGCTTTGATATACTGTTTGGGGGCGTCAGGGGTTTGGTAACCAATACCTTCCATTGGCTTGGTTTGGGGACTTTGTAGTGCCTCATTTGCTTGCCCGGGACTCAGGGTTGCTTTCTACGTGACAAATCTCACATACCAGGCCTCTCTCTATACAGGGGTTATGAAGGCTGTAGCTGTTTTACAGGAGTCTTCTGGGAGCGGGGGCCAAAAACATAATCTGGTCCCTTGTGAAAATTTCACGGGGTCTCCCAGAATTTTTTGCCTGAGCTCAACTGAGTGTCAGATTGCCTGCCACAGACCACTGCCCCACACCTTGTAGTGAGAAAAGGAAGTGGACACAAACTCTAGCTTTAATAAAGACTCTATTTGCAATTTATACTCAGTTTTTTTTCAATGGGATTTCACTGAGCATGTCAAAAACTGTTCAGGGCAGAGGTTATACCAGGAATAGTTACCCAGAAGAAAAGAACCTGTAGTGTTTTGTTTTTCTAGTCTTTTTGTTCACTTGTTTTGATTTTTCATTTTTTATTGGTTTTTGTTTTGATTTGATTTGATTTTCATGTTTGTTTGTATTTGTTTAGGGAGAAGAGACAGAAATAGACAGAAATAAGAGTATTAAGAGAGAGAAAATGGACATCTATAAAATGTTGCTTATAGTTTAAAATCTAAAATAGTAGGTGTACACCTCTTGGAGGATGAACACTGAGTGACCGCTGATCCATGCAGTGTGCTATTAGGAGTAATTGTATTGCTATGTCCCTTTTGCAGAATAAAAGTACATTATTCTAGGTCTACAATATATCAAGTTTCAAGCTCATGGACACTTGAGAATTGTAAGGGATGGGTTCCATTTTACCTCAGAGAGGTTGGTTGGGAGGGAGTTAGTGATGATCTGTGCAGAGTTAGTATAGGGAAAAATATGATTAACATGTATTCTATGAAAACACATTCCAATAAAATATCTAATAAATATGAAAGGCATATGAATAGAAAGAGTGGTATTGGATAAAGTAGGATTTATGAGAGTTCCTATCTCATGTAACCTACAAAATCCACCGACATTATAATATGTCATCTTGCTTTCTCATTTTTGGTTGATCTTGCTTACTTGGGTCATTGTAAATTTCCTTACTTGGTCTCAGGGAAGGAAGGTGATTAGACTGGGTCCATATCAAGTCCCTGAAGAAGCTTTGCCTTGCGGCAGGAGTATAACTGCCCAATTCCAAAACAAGTTTAATTACTTTAATCTGTACTGTTTGATCATTTATTTTTTCTATGAAATTTTGCTTAGGATAAAGATTTCTACATGCTCACTATAACCAAATTTTGCTTTTTATTTTTGTTACTGTTGTTTGTCTGCTTTTTTCTTGTTTCCTGTAGAAAATCCAGCTTGATACAAATCATGCCCCAATTACATTGACTCAGAATGTTGCTTCCAGCTATTTTATTTTTATTTTTATTTTATTTTTTTGCTTCCAGCTCTTTTAACTTTTTCGTGTTCACTTAGTGATAGATAAGAAAGATCTCTAAGAGCTCGTCTAAGCATGTTCACCAAGGATAAATTTCCATTCAATTGTCTCATCCTTTGTCTCAAGGAGGTATAAGAGGTTATATGACTTATTTTCTCTGTTTATATAGCATTCATAATATGTCATCCACCCTTATGTTTTACAGTATCATGTGTCAATCTGAATAACATCCTTTCCTTGGTTTAAAAGTTTATTCCATGAGGCTGGAGAGATAGCTCAGCAGTCAAAATACTGTTTGAACTTTTGGAGCTGCTAAGTTCAATTCCCAGAAACTACATGGTGGCTAACAAATATCTGTAGTGATATGATGCCCTCCTATGATATGCATGAAGTCAGTGAGCTCATACATAAAATGAATAAATCATTTTTTTTTAAAAGTCTATCCCAATTCAGTTTAACTGTGAATTATTTTCTGATTGCTATTGCCTTTTGTCCTGGACCATTATTAAGGCCCAATATGCATAATTAAGCATGCTGTTTTTCATTATTCTTGTTAAAAATCGGACCTGATGAGTATATTTTATCCCTTTCCCTCACTTTCTCCTTCTCTGCTCTCTGATTTTGCTCTGGGCTATAAGTTTATAAGCCCTAGAAAGAACCTTATAACACAAACCAATGTAACTATATATCCCTAGTATATAAGTAAGTAGAAGAAATATCAAGTCAACATCTCCATATTTCTTCCAGCGTTCTTGCCAAATCAGAAGCTAATGCATAGTATAGGTCACGATGTCTTTTGTAATTGTAATTATCACTTATGTTGATGTGGTGGTTTAAATATGAATGCACCCACCAACCCCAAAGGGTCATATATTAGGATGCATAGTCCCCAGTTGGTAGTCTGTTTAAGAAGGATTAGAAGGTGTAGCCTGGTTGGAGGTAGTGTGTCACTGGGGACCGGCTTTGGTGCTCCAAAAGCCCAAGCCAGTCTCAGTGCTCCTTCTTTTCCTATCACCTTAGGATCACAGTGTAGAAGTATGGCTTTCTTCTGCACCATGTCCACCTGCATGCAGTCATGCTTCCCACCATGCTGATAAAGGGCAAATCCTCTGACACTGTGAGCAATCCAAGTTAAATGCTATCCTTTAAAAGAGTTGCTACAGATATGGTGTGTCTTCATGACCATATGACAATAGGCTAAGACAGTTGACAATTCTTTTCTAGGCACATAGATCAGTCTGTTTTAAATGTCTAACTATCAATCAGAGAAAAGTCATTCAACAGCAAATACAACCTGCTTATCACCACATATATGTATCTTTCTAATAGTATAATCAATTCTAGCATCAATTAACCATTGGGGGACATCCCTGCACTCCAACATTGAATTCTTTCCATAAAAGAGGTGTGCCACTGAAAATCCCATACAAAACGATGGTCATACAGCATTGCTTCCTAAGGAATCACTTATCCTTATTGGCTTGTTTTATCAGTAACTTCTGAATGAATGCAACTGTCATAGAATATCATAGATAGACTACCATGTGTAATGCATAGTATGAATTGCTACCTTAGGAGAATCTAGAACTGCTTGAGAGGCCGATTTTATACATGCCAGTGAAGGATTTTCTTACCTTTCTTAAGTGCAGAGGGATGACTTGCCTATCATATAAGAACTGAAAGGGGCTCAGAAGCTTCAGGTTTGCATCACTGTGTGCCTCTTGGTTATGTGTGTGTTTTCGTCTGCTGTTTGAAGCCCCTTTATCCTTCTTGATTTCTCTGTTATGAAGCAAAACAGAAGCTTTACTTGAGGTTTCAGAGGATAACAATGACTCTATCAGAAATTGCAATAGATAATTCATAACTTTTAGCTAAGAGTCTGGATTTCTTCTGTCAATGTCCTCAGAACATCTGTAAATCTCAATTTAGGATTAATAGATCAAGAATTCTGATAGAGGGAATTTTAAGATGGGAATATATTTATATTAGTTCTGAACAAAGAAACAAAACAGAGTTTTAAGTATTAAAGTGGTCATCACCAATGTAGAGAAACTCTATGGACTCTATCCATCATATCTATGATACTAATTTTGCAGGTTTGGAATGAACAGATTTAAGGTCACACGATTTTGGCCCATGGTATCAGAAAATAGTTATAGCAATGCAACCAGTGGGAATTTCTTTAAGGAAACTCTGAGAAAGTTTTGCACAGCTGTGAAGGTGATGGCCAATGACTGCATTACAGTGGAAACAGGACATTGTGACTGACCAGACCATGAGAAAGACCCAAGGGGGGAGTAGCATAGAAATGAACTTGCCTAGGACAGAATATTTGTGTACTAATGTTGGGAGAGACTAGGGGTGGGGGGGACGTCCTCTTGGAGACGGGGGAGGAGGAATGGGCTGAGGAACTGTTGGAGGACAGAACAGAATGAGGATAAAGACTGGACTATAAAAAATTAAAGATATTAAAAAATAAATAAAAATTAAAAATGGAAAAAATAACAAGATTAAATGGTTCTAATACAATATCTCATAGCACATAAAGAAACAGGACCCAGCCTGGTCTACAGAGTGAGTTCCAGGACAGCCAGGGCTACATAGAGAAACCTTGTCTCGAAAAACCAAAAAAAAAAAAAAAAGAAAAAAAAGAAAAAAGAAAAAGAAACAGGACCATATTCATTACAACCAAATGGTCCTTGGTTAGATAGATAAGTTATCAATATTGAAAGCTGAGAACCTATTGTTTTATTTTTTTTCAGGACGGTTTTAACAAATTTCTCATAACAATAGAAAGAATACTACTGACAGACTAAGGCATATCCCTACCTATGTCTAGGTTGGTAAACCAGTGACTTCATTGGCTCTACATGCAAAAGAATACACTTTATATATTCCTGTGTATGTATCTCAAGTGTATTTAGTTCCTGCGTAGGTCAGAGGGGGTAGCAGTCTGAGTTATGGCTTACGAAAGATGCATTCTATCAGCACGCTTCACAACATCTAGGCGTGGCAGCCTTCTTGAGAACCTCTCCTCTTCAACAATGTTCCTGCTCTTATAGCCATCTGAAGGGGCTTTGTGAATCCTGCCATTTTTTAAGCCTTTTAAATTTCATTGTCTATTTGAGGTCTCCAGGTGTCATAAAATCTGATGATATAACTTTGGGAAGATAATGTATTTAAGCTTCCTGAATCTATAACTGAGAAAAATGGATTTTAGCAATAATATCTTTTTTTTTCCTTTAAGAAAGCCCTTAGGATGTATTATGAAGATGTGGAAATGGTGACTACAGAGCAGTGAAAACAGGATCTTGGGTCTGCCAGGACCACGGCAAGGAATCCAAGGAGGACTATGGCCTGGACTTGCCTAAGTCAGGATCTTTGTATTAGAGTTGGGAGAAATGTTTTATTCCAGGGGACTTTTATCATAAATGGAGTAGTTACTTAGAGTACTTCACTTATAGTGTATCACATTCTAATCAGTGAATCAGTTTTTTATTAATATAGCAGTATTTTTAACTTCATTTTATTGGTTCTGTTACTTAGTAAGGTAACTTAAAATTTCAGATTTTTTCTATAAGTATATAAAGTCAGATAGAATCATGAGATAGTTGAGACAATTATGAATGAGTATAAAATCCTTTGAAGTGTTTATTGAAGGAAATTTGAGAATTGGATGGTGCCTTCCCAGAACTTGTGATTATTTTGAATATGAATACACAATAACAATTTCTATGCTGAAGTGAACCAGTAATACATTGTTACCTAGATGCATGTTCCTGTAAATCAATTATACTTGTAAACAAAATCCATCCGCTTAAATTTAGATATTTGCAGTTCTAATAAATTCCATGTAACACTGTGTTCTGCTCTTGAAGATAACCTTAGAATTCTATAATCTAAGTAAAGGTCTTTCCATGCCCCATTTTTATTCACATTATCAGTGCCTCTGAAATCTTCTACAAGGGCCATGCATTATAGCTGTTCATTACTTTTTTCTATCTATGGAATTTTTTTCTGTGGTCTTGTATTCAGTCTTTTCATTAATTCACATAGACTATAACGATTTTATAAGAAGTTTAACACAGGGCAGTGTCTTGGTCAGTGAGTAGATTTTGTTTGTTGGTTTGTTCTGTTTTGTTTTTTAAGATCTGTATAGTGTCTATGTTGTGAGATCATTGAATGAAGATTGATACAGTATCCACATCACCTGTTTTATCATGGACCCATCTTTGAACTCTCAAAACAGTGTGCTCAAACTGCTTTTTAGTTGAGAAGGGGAGAAAGTGAAATTGCCAAGCTTTAAACTATAGTAAAATCCTTACTGGACTTAACCAGTTATTTACTGAATGAAGACAAAAATATTTGAGAGTAAAAGATAATAATCACTGAATTACCTTATATTGGTAAATGCAAATAGATAAATGCTTAGTATTTTTCAGACTATTTTAACAGTTTAGTTCTCTTTTAGCATGAAAAAATATAATAAAATAGCAAATTAAAGTTGCAACTTAAGTATGGGTTATTGTATCATTTGTTAGTATAGGAAATCATATATTCATTAATAAAAATGTAACTTTTGTCACTCAAATACTAATTGAGGGAAGTTTCCTTCTTTTATGTGTACTCATCTTCAATGTTATCATCATCAAATAAGTAATTTGCTATTTTTCATCTTGATTTGGATCCTGTTGCTATTGGCACAGCTCTCTGGATTGTCTGTCTGCAGACTCAGTAGGGGCGTACATATGTCTGATCAGGTATAGTTTTGTTCAAATAAAGTAAATAAATGTCTACAGGTGAATCAGAAAGGTGAAAATTGAGCTGCCTTTCCAAATGAGAATTTGAGGAATATGGGGAAAAAAGTAAAAATAATGAGACAATTGCATCAGTATATAAAGAGAAAATGAAAGAATCAGATGCACCATGCTTTCAGATAGATTTGCCACTGAGGATTGGGAATGTCTACTTTAACTTTTCCAAAGCAATACATATATTTATCAAAGGTTGAAAATAAAATTTAGCAGATGCTTACAACTCAATATGCATCCTGTACTTTGTACTCAACCAAAAAGTAATACACAAGTTTTCTCAACAAATTTTACAAAGGATAATTTATCAAACATATGCTAACTTGAATGCATAAAAAGCCAGTAAATATTCTGAAACTATAAAATTATTGACTTTAACCAATTCTTCAGAGTATATAAATACATTTACATATATCATGTACATATAAATTTATACATTATGTACGACATATGTATACCACTCACTTTATTGGATAGCAATATGAGTCTTTGGTTTAGATATAAAACAAATTCCAAATCAGGTAGTACTGGGAAAACAAGTTAGTGCTTAGAATCATCTGAAACTATTCTTCCATTTTTCTTCTCAAGCTGCCAACACTGGAAAATGAGTTTGCCTTCTGTGGTACTCCAAGGTCTTTGATAAATATTGGAACTCACATTATTTCCTTATTATAAGTAGGAAGAAGTAAGAAAGCTGAAATCTGCCTATACAGTTTATTTGCCCAAAATCTTAATCGTCGGCAAAGGTTGCCAACAAGATGCAGTTAGAATGGGATGGTTAGATCTATTGGCTCCTCAGTCATTAGTAAGGTTAAAACTATTATAGGGTATCTTCTATGCAATTTTATTTTAATTTCAGATATTTCTAGTCATGTCTTATGCTGCATAAGGATTCAGTATCTGTGCCATCAAGAATATGCAAAAGAAGACCTGCCTGAGGTATATTTCATTTTGAAAATCCTCACATAGAGCACTCACAGAATAAATTCTTGTTGTTTATAAATTGTAGTACTACGAAAATAACATCAAGGTACCATTTTAACATTATAGGATTATATCTCAGCTTCAGTCCCAACGTATTGGCAGGAGAAATGAGAACTATAATTTATTTGGCAGGAACATTATTGCATCCTATTTAACAGAGTCCATTTGTTACTAAGGTTAAAGAGATACAGGCATATCTGTGTATCTCCCATAAAGTCTATTAACAAATTCTTCTTTAGAGACACATCATATTTATATTTCTGAATTTATATTTTCAAATTACTATTTTAATTTTTCATTTTTTCTTTTATCCTTTTTTCTTTACTTTTATAAGTCAATATGATAATAAAGTAATATTTTGCAAGACAATCTAGATGCAACAATTTGGATATTCAGTTTCTGCAGTAATAAATGCATCATGAAATCATGAAATATTATTTATAATGCCAATTTTGAATGTCACTACCCTGAAAATTATAGGTTGGCTCTTAATTCAATCACAAATAATTTCATAAGTGATCATTTATTTTGTAGTCATGATAAATATGTAATAATTACATATTGTCTTAGTCAGTGTTTCTATTCCTGCACAAACATCGTGACCAAGAAACAAGTTGGGGAGGAAAGGGTTTATTCGACTTACACTTCCATGCTGCTGTTCGTCACAAAAGGAAGTCAGGACTGGAACTCAAGCAGGTCAAGGAGCAGGAGCTGATGCAGAGGCCATGGAGGAATGCTGCTTACTGGCTTGCTTCCTCCTGGCTTGCTCAGCCTGCTTTCTTATAGATGCCAAGACTACCAGCCCACAGATGGCACCACTCACAAGGGGCCCTCCCCCCTTGATCACTAATTGAGACAATGCCTTAGCACTGGATCTCATGGAGGCATTTTCTCAACTGAAACTCCTTTCTCTGTGATAACTTCAGCTTGTGTCAAGTTGACACACAAAACTAGCCAGTACACATATCAATAAATGTGTATGTGTTCTTAAATATATGTATGTGTGCTCTTAAATACATAAATAAGAGCAGCCGAGTATGTATAATGTCATGTGTGTGCGTGTGTGTGTGTGTGTGTGTGTGTTTGTTTTGGAGGCTGACGAATTTTTATTGACTATCTGTGTAAAGAGGTAAAAATTCTGAATTAAAATTTAGAGAACAAAGTAAGTTTAGAAATTTGGAGTTCATTGGAACACTGCTGATAATAAAAATAATAATATCAATAAAAACCCTTATATATTTGTTACTAGGTTGGGAGGAAAGAATTAAAGTTACTGCACTGTTCAAAATCAATGTGCAAAAAGAAAATCTAATCAAAGCAAAAGAAGGCAAGCTCCTAAAGTTCTAGCAAACTTAAAAGTAAGGAGAGAGTTTAAGTCAAAAGATACAGGCTCATCTCTTTCCTGCCTTGCTTATAATATGAAACCTGGAAAATGCAGCAGGTCCAGCCCAACTTAAGGCCTGAAGACAATAGGCACACTCATGTTCAGTTGTAGGAAAATGGGTGGAAAGATCTTATTGAAACGAAGCTGAGAAATAATGAGAGAAAAGGTGCTTGGCTTTTTTACTAATAGTGAACTATTCCAAGAAATGTTACTAAGGAGAAGAGCCTAGAAATCTTATCAAGATAACATTTTCTTTGAAAATGCAAAATTAAAATAATCTACCACACTGGTTAAAAAAAAGTTGGAAAAGAAACAAAATATTGAGTACACTGTTAGCTGTCTTCAGACACACCAGAAGGCATGGAATCCCATTACAGATGGTTGTGAGCCACCATCTTTCATTTACTCCTCTAATGGCAATTTCTTAATTTCACCACTTTTGTTACCCTCCAAGTTTCACTTTACAAATACATTACATCACCCTTATTCTTGCTTTGGAAAATGTTTCAACTTTTATATTAGAGTTAGAAAAATGAATTCTTCATAACAGGTAAACACAGCCTTAATTCAGAGAAGTCAAATAGATCTACGTAGAGAATAAAAACTTTTACTTTAACACCTTTCAAGGCTTTCACCTGTGATATTTCCTAGACACTTTACTGTTTTTGAGACTTATAAAGTAGTTTTTACTGAATAAAGTTAAATGTGAAGAACTTCTGGATATCTTGTTCTTTGTATTATATAGCAATGCTTTAAACCTTAGCAGTAAGTCTTTAAGGAATATATTTGTTTGAAACTGAATTCCCTGTCTGACAACACAAGATATTAAAAATATGTTCTGAATTTATTTGATCCACAGAATTCTATCAGAGAAAACAAAAGCATTTATGAAGTACATTATGTAGTAATTGAGGAAAGTCCCAACAATCTGGTTAGGAAGTGTATTGAGCAGCAATGAATACTGCCCCAAGTATGCTGTTACATATTCATCATTAATTCCTAATATAAAAGATTATATGAGTTAAGAAATGTCTTGTTTGGGCTGGAGAGATGACTTAGCAGTTAAGAGCACTACTTTCTTTCTTTCTTTCTTTCTTTTTTTGATACTTTATTTGCCTTTCAAATGTTTTCCCCTTTCCAGGTCTTCCCTTTCGAAACTCCCTGTTCCATCCCTCCTTCCCCTGCCTCTATGAGGGTATTCCCCCACCTGCCCACTCTCATCTTCCCTCCCTGGCATTGCCCTATACTGGGGCATCTAATACTCTTATCCCAAGGACTCAGATTCAATTTCAAGTACATACATGGCAGTTCATACCTCTCTGTAACTCCAGTTTCCGGCTGTCTGACACTCTCATATAGCCATACATGCCCTCAAAACACCAATGAACAGAAATTAAAAATAGATTTTATATAGATATATATACCTTGATAAATACCAATTTCTTCTTCAAAACTGTATTTGAATGAACAGCGTAAATGAATTTTAGAGGAAATCAGTTTTAATAAACATTTATCACTCCTTAATTGACATACCTATATGAGTGCATACATAAAATTTTTATACATTGCTTTATATCTTACATATTGAGAGATTAAAAAAATTAATAAGACTATATGAGAATGGTGACATTGAAACAGTTGAGCCCAGTTTTTATAGCTAACTTTAAGACAGGATGATTGGAAAGATTTAGTGACTAAAATAGTGACAATTCCAAACTCAGTATTTTAGAAGTTCATTTTTAAGGGTCATCATAACATCTGTCAAAATCTAAGTCAAGTTTGTAAAAACTCTTGTGGAATTTCAAAGCTATTTTACAAAAGATCAAAAAGATTTGTCAACTTGACCACTTAAATGATTTGTTATATCTACTTTGAGACTCATAGTCTTTGCATTATCTTTTTGTCAAGAAGAAACATGTCATAACCTTAAAATTTAATATATGAGGTCAAAGATCATTATGAGTGCTGAAGGATTTCAATCATATGAAAAGCTTATATTGACACCGTAATAAGCCAGAATCTTCTTCAAGCCTGAGCTGATATCCAAAATAAAAAATGACACATTCACAGTTCATTTTCTCTTGGTTCTGCTATTAGATGTGTTTTTTTTCTCATGTGACTTTACTATTTCAACATCTATAGACTATTCCTGTATGTGTTTGTGTGTGTGTATGTATGTGTGTGTTTGTGTATGTGTGTGCATGTATGTATATGTGTATATATCAGTGTTTTATGTATGTGTGTGTATACATACATTAATATATAAAATTTGTGAAGTGTCATGCTGAAACTTATAACCCTTTGCATGTTTTTACCAGAAGCCTGAGCACTTAGTTAGAAGAACTACACCATAAAACCTCAGTCATTCTCCCTCCAAAGTAGAAGGAAGAACCACAAACTTCCTTCTCATGTAACAATAATAATAAAAGAATACAAGGTTGTGAACTTGAAAGCCAGTGGGAAAAATATGGCTAGTCTGGGGGGTGGTCAAAAATGATGCAACTGAATAACTCATGTGTAATATTTTCAAAATAAAATTTAAAAATAACAAATGTGAATAAATATAAAAAAGGAATGTTTAAAAAAACCCTAAAAAGAATTTTAATCAACTTGTATGGTCTACATGGTAGCCTAGCTGAATTAAAGTCGCTATAATTCTGGAATACAAATAATCTCATATAATATATGATAATATTTAAATGGAATATATTTACTTAAATTAAATACATATTTAAATATTTATAAGTATATGTATACTTTATTTATAATATTTTGTGTCATTTTTTTCCAATTTCTTTTGTATATGTCACCTACTCCTTTTTAGATACTTTCTCTATTTCCAATATAGATATACATATATATTTATGTGTATTTTTTCATATGCATATACAAAAATACATAAATCCAACCTATTGAATTAGTTAAGTTTTCTAATAATCACATAGTTTTTAGGGCTGAATCTATGGGGTTAGATAATCTACTCAGGTGCTTATTCTCAGTCCTATAACAGATATGGGTTGCCTGCAGCTCTCCTTCTAGGAATAAGACCTTGTGAGATTTACTTTGCCCATCTTGGCACGTCAGTTCTTGTCATTTTTCAGGTTTTATTTTGTCAACCATTTTGTTGGGATTTCATGGATACTGCTGCTCTATCATATATAACAGACACTTTCTTGGTGTCTCTTTTGAGAGATACCATGATCCTCTGACTCTTAAAATATTTCCATACCTGCTTGTTTTATGTCACCTAAATGTTAGGTACAGGGATAGTGTTGTGATCCTGGGGTCGATTTTTTTTTTCCAATTGGACCACTTGTATCTTTCTGAAATAGTTTCTATATACAAAAAAATAAAAATATCTTTCATGAAAGGTAATAGCTACATTTATGTATAGATAAAGGCTGAGTATTTTTAATGTCATTATTAATCATACTATTTTATGTAAGTGGAAGTATTAGGTTCTCCTTTAGTTTCAGTGGCCCCACTATCTATGGGAAGTTGCTTAGCATTACAGTATGAATCATGAAGTTCCTCTTACTGAGTGCTATATGACAAAAGTCTAGTTATATGGCTGTTGGTTAAACCCAGGGCCACAGTGCTCCTATTGTGCCTTTTGGAGTATTTTGTCATTGCTGAAGTTCATAGAATGTTATTTATTAAGCATCACTTTTAACAAAGATGCATACATATATACAAACATTCTTTTTAATCATGAAGTGTTTCTAAGCAGTTTCAATTAGTTACTTAAAATGGGACACCAAAGTATGAATAAAATGAACATTTGGATTTGCAAGAAAAGCAAGGTTGGTCTTTACACATCAGCTTAACAAACAGAAAACTGTTTTGTGTCCTCTGTTTTGAGGCTTTATCTTGAAAATCAAGTACATGTTTTTACTATAAAATGACAATAATTTTAATAAATGAAGTTAAGTATATAATTCAAAAGTATCTAGCCAGCTATAACTTACTGCCTATATCCACCTTGTACAACTATTTCATTTCATATTTTAAATAGCCAATATCTGGAGACATTGCATGTTTCTTTGACATTTCTTCTCATTTTATCTCATGGAGACTAGGATTTGGAAATGAGCAAATAATCATACAAACACTTAGATATTGGTATTTTGAATGTTGGAACTACCTTACAAATTATCACTAAGACAAAATATTATTTAGAGTTGCCAAAATCGATTTTGATTTTGTGGGTCTATAGCATAGTGACAATTTGAAATTTGTGTTTTATGTATGCCATCCTCTTGATTGTTTTAGGGGTGTGTTTTCTTTTTTTTTTTTTTTTTCTTTCTTTCTTTCTTTCTTTCTTTCTTTCTTTCTTTCTTTCTTTCTTTCTTTCTTCCTTCCTTCCTTCCTTCCTTCCTTCCTTTCTTTCTTTCTTTCTTTTTAATATTTTTTTTACAGTCCAGACTTTATCCCCTTCCCGGTCCACCCTCTGACTGTTCCATATCCCATACCTCCTGCCTTCCCCCTGTCTCCACAAGGAAGTCCCCACCTGACTCCCACCCCACCAGACCTTCGCACTCCCTGGGGTCTCCAGTCTCTTGAGATTTTGGTGTATCTTCTCTGACTGAGTCCAGACCCAGCAGTCTTCAGCTATATATGTGTTGCAGGCCTCATATCAGCTGGTGCTGCCTGGTTAGTGGCTCAGTTTCTGAGAGATCTCAGGATTATTTCCTGTTTTTTAAAAGAACTGTTGGAGATCTTACCATTCCCAATTTGAAGTTTTACTACAGAGTTATGGTGATAAAAAACAGACACATTAATCTATGGATTTGAACTGAAAACAAAATCAAATACCTATGGACACCGGATTATTTATAAGACAGCCGGATATAGACATGGAAAAAAGGATACCATCTTTGACAAATGAGGCTGGTCAAAATGGGTGTTTGAACATAGGAGGATCTAAATAAACCTATCCCTATATCACCCTGAACAAAACTCAAATATAAATCAATCAAAGCCTTCAACATATATCCATATACACTGAAACTCATGAAAGAGAATATATGGAGTAGCTTTGAACATACTGGCCAAGGAGAAGACTTCCTGAACAGAACACCAATAACATAGACAATAAAAAACTGAGATCAACAATTAATAAATTGGACGTCATGAAACTGAAAAGCTTCTGTAAGGCTAAGAAAATTTTCATTCAGACAAAATGGCAACCTACACAATAGGAAAAGATTTTACCAAGTACACATCTTTTTCTTTAAAGTTTTTTTTTAATTCATTCATTTATTTCACTTTCATTCAGTTTATAACTTCAATTCCCCTTTCATTCTCTTCAGAGAAGTGAAAGCCTCCCATGGATTTCAAGTAACCTTGGCATATCAAGCTGCATTAGGACTAGGCACATTGTCTCCTATTGAGATTAGATGAGGCATTTCCAGTTAGAGGAAAGGGATCCAAAGACAGAAAGCAGAGTCAGAGATATCCTCTGATCTTGCTGTTAAGGGTCCCACATGAAGGCTAAGCTGCACCTCTGTTACATATGTTGAGGGGGACTAGGTCCATCCCATACATGCATTATGGTTGTGAGCAACTATGGGCCCAGGATAAGTGATGCCTTGTGTTTTCGTGTGGTGTCCTTGACCTCTCTGACTCTTACAGTACTTCCTCTCCCTCTTCCATGAGATTCCTTGAGTTATGCCTAATGTTTGACTGTAGGTTTCTGCATCCATCAGCTTCTGTGTATCAGACACATTTATACTAGGCTCCTGCTACAACTATAGGAGAATATCATTAATAGTTTCAGGTGTAATCTCACTCTCATGGCATGGTACTCAAGATAGGTCTCTCCTTGGTTGGACATTTCTTCAATTTCTGCTCCATCTTTATTCCTCTACATCTTGGATACATGAAAAATTGTGGGTTGAAGATTTTGTGGCTGTCCCTCCTTTAGAAGTCTTACCTTGTTACAGGAGATGACTACAGGTTCTACATCATAAAAAGGACTAATATTCAAAATATACAAAGAACATAAGAAACAAATATTCCAATTAAAAATGGAATTTTAACAAATCTACACAGGGAATTCTCAATAGCTGAATCACACATGGCTGAGAAACATGTAAAGAAAATGTTCAACATCCTTACTCATCAAGAAAATGCAAATCAAATCTAATTTTATATTTTTTTCTTAAAACTTTCAAGGTTTCTTAGATCAAAAGAACAAGGAACAGCTCATCCCAGAAAGGATGCTAAGAAGAACATTCATACATTGCTGGTAAGAGTACAAACACATACAGCCATTACAGAAATCAGTTTAGCAATTTTTCAGGAAGACTGGAATATAACTACCTCAAGATTGATATATACCACTCTTGGTCATATATCCAAATGATAATTCATTCTACCACAGGAAATCTTGCTCAACAATATTCATCAAGTGATCTTCATACTGGCCAGAAATTGGGAACAACCTAGACTTCCCTCAGAAAATATATTAGTCAGTACTTAAAAACATGAATTTCACAGGCAAATGGAATACAAAAATAGTATCTTAAGTGAGGAATATCAGACCAAGAAAGACAAATATGGTAAGTGTTCCCTCATATGTCAATATAAGCTATGAAATCAATGATAACCAAGATACAATCCATAGAACCAGAGGAAATAGGTATAGAGACAGTAAGAGGCTATTATGGAAACCTAATACAGTGAACACCCCCTAAAATATATGCATATATGAAGTCCATCTAAATAATATTGTCAAATAATAGATGAACAGTCCCAACGAGATAGTTTTTGTCAGAAAATGAAACATAGGTCCCAAGATTGGGTTACATACTATTATCTTTTTAGCCAAATGGTTCCCACAGAAATCTCAAACAAACTAGGCTGTTGAGAAGACTACATATTCCTCTCAACAAACTGGCAGCAAGACCCCATCGCTGAAGACAATATTCACACAAAGCTTTGAAATTAGAGATGTCAAGCTGATACCTACATAAAGTCCATCAACTCCATCTTCCAATATCTTTAGTACAAAAGCATACTCTTTATGCTCTCAAAAGAGAAACTTAAACATCAACAGAGTCACAAACCCTTTATTTATACAATGGCATACTAGCTGTAAGATATGCCAAGGCAATGGTGACGTAATGCTTGTGGGAGGGACCAACCAATAAGTAAATTGACATAAGGCCCACTCCACAAGATAGAACCTACACCTGATAGTGTTTGGGAAGCCAAGAAACTAAGACAACATAGCCATGGATCTAAGATAAAAGCAAATAACACTTGTGTGAAAAAGAAAAAAAAATGAAATGATAAAATGACTTCTAATGTTATTCTATTACACTTGTTTAGCCATTATCAGAGAAGCTTCTTCCTACAGCAGTTAGGAACAAATATTAGAGACTCAGAGCCTGGTATTACATGGAAAATAAGAGATTCGGAACATTCAACCATAAACAGGATATTGGCACCAACACCCTCTCTTGAGAGATCAGGGAACCAAGTGTCATTTATACCTGCTCTCTGGAGAGTCAAAAATCCTTTTTCTCCAATTAAATAACACTTGGTATATCAACCCCACAGGAACAGGTCTCTTATTCAGGAGTAGTTGACTAATATAACAGACACCACACTTCGGTGGGGAAGGATGTGACTAGACCTGCCGGGACCTAATATACCTGAGGAGGGGATTTAGCAGGATGAAGTGATATCTAGAGGGTGGC
This sequence comes from Uromys caudimaculatus, assembly GCA_028551405.1. Taxonomy (NCBI): domain Eukaryota; kingdom Metazoa; phylum Chordata; class Mammalia; order Rodentia; family Muridae; genus Uromys; species Uromys caudimaculatus. The sequence continues at coordinate 21,016,339 of CM052716.1, read as the reverse complement.
TTCCCCTTTTGGAAGGGGAGGGAGGAATGGGGGCAGAGAGGTTCTGTGTGAGGGGGTACTAAGATGAGAAGAGAAGCTGATATTGAGATGTAAAGTGAATAAACAAATAAAATATAAAATATTTAAAAAGAATAGAAAACCAACAAACCCAAACAAAACAGTAAAGTCAGTGACTCTTAGAGAGCTGAGAGAGAGAGAGATAGATAGAGAGAGAGATAAATAGAGAGAGAGAGAGAGAGAGAGAGAGAGAGAGAGAGAGAGAGAGAGAGAGAGAAATTCATGGGGAAGGCACACAAAAAACTCAAGAGATTTTTTGTGAAGATGGAGACAAACATTGATTCTACAATGAATCCTTGCATGTACAAAGAGATCTAAGTAGTCATAAATGCTCCGTAGTCATTACAGAGAGAACACAGCTCTGGGATGTTTTTGATTCAAAGTTCTGACATTCAGATCTATGAGACATAACACTCTACTGTTTTAATACAAGAAGCTCTTCAGGACAAAATTGAAAATCAATTCAATGCGATTCATACCAGATAAGTGGTTATATTTCTGAATATATCCACATCCTGAATCATCATCCTGAAGAGATTTCTTGCTAGTGCCAGGACAAAAAGTAGTCTTGCACTCTTATTCTCAATATGTATATACTTCCATCCTTTGATATAACCTACCTATATATTTAGCATGAATAGGAATGTCACATTAAGCACTATGTTTAGTTTTTAAAATAGTCATTGTCTAGGTGGCTGTACATTATAGATGACCAGTGACATATGGATACACTCAGCTCACTTCCATAAGACCATGTGTCATTGTCTTTATGGCCATTGTAATTTTACAGCCATTACAAGATTTGGAAATTTCTATATTTTTATTGTAAGGTTTATTTTCATAATGAATTTTGATGTAAAGAACTTATAATGGATGCATTGAATGTGTATGATTCTTTAACAGATGTTTAGGGAAAAAAAGCATAATTTGTGTGTTATTTTATTAATGTTTGCTCTGCAATTGAAATAGCCACGATAAACATATGATTGAAATAGTTTTCTTTAGCAATAAATCATTTGATTTGCTATGGCAAAATATCTATTATTTTTACATGCATTCTAAACATGATAAATGTCTATCTGGCACAATTAATCAACATTTTTTTCTAAAAATCTAAAATAAAGCATCAGAAAAATTGTATGTAATTAATGTGATTATTTTAATGGCATATTATAAATTAATGATTACAAACACAATTGCTCTGCATAGGAAACTTTTAATACCCAACAAGGATAATACATACAACATGATACCATAGAAGTGAATACAGAGCAATATAGAGATATATCCAGTTTGAAAAATGCCACAGATAAAGCAAAAAAAAAAAAAAAAAATTTAAATTATCCCTAACAGATAACATAATCTATGATCAACATATTATAAAATATTCATCACAAAACGCTTAGAACTCATACACCATTTTAGCAAAGGAGAAGGATACAAACTCAAAATCTATGAAAATTAGTAAATATTCCAAAAACCAACCATGCTCTGCACAGCAGCTAAAATTTATCTCTACACTCAACAAGAACTCCAGATATTCAAATAAAACTTCCATAATATAACAAAAATTCTAAACATATATATAAAGCGAAAGGAAAGATATTTACAATGAAAATTTTAAGATAGCAAATAAAGAGATTCTAGAGTCAATATGCGATAGACAGACTTCCAATGATCATGAATTTTCAGATTGAATATGACAATGGCATATTAATAAAAATAAAATCTTCATTTTCAACACAATTGCCATCCACGAAACTGTGACATTTTTCATAGAACCAGAAAAATCTATCAGAGAAAAATTACATATCCCACTTCCTGATATTCAACTGAAAATCTTTAAATATACCACAGACATTCTCATATAATCCTGTTGGTTGCAGTATTCACATTAGATAAGAATTACAGTCAGCCTTGATATCATTGAGCAGGAAACTGGATAAATAATGAGTATGTGTGGTATTCTTCATCAAGACTGTATAACATGTAAATGCAGTTGCCAGCAAACAACCTGAGTTCAGTCCCCAAGAACCTACATAGTGAAAGATAGAACAAACTCCAACAAGCTATATTCTGACCTCATATGCAGGGCAGAAAACTCATTTGGCCACCCACATTTGCACCCTACAAAATAAATCTATAAGTATAAATTTAATAAATAAAATGTGATGATACATATAATTTTATTTTTTATTTTCAGGTTACAAAAACAAACTAAATTTTGGCATTTCATAGGAAAATGAATGTAACTGAGTTTATTCTATCTAATACATGAGATGGATGACATTCATAAAGCCAAGTCTCACACGTCTTGCTGTATGTGTGGAATCTTGATTAAACATGTGTGTGTGTGTGTGTGTGTGTGTGTGTGTGAGAGAGAGAGAGAGAGAGAGAGAGAGAGAGAGAGAGAGAGAGAGAGAAAATATGTGTGCATGTGTATGTCTACTCCTTTTAAATAGAAAGACAAGTGTCTGAGGAGAGGTAAAAATCCTAAGAGGCAAAAAAATGGAACTCTGGTGACATAATACAGGAATCATCAAAGAACAGTACAATCATGGGAGAGCAAGGAAGGAACGGGATGAAAACTACATAGTTCATGCTTCTTTCTCAAGGCTTTCTAGCTTTAGAAATGAACCTATTACAGAAAGCAAAACTGATTTATGCTTAAAAAGTGTAAATCAAAAGCTATAGTCTGATATATGCATAATAAAAATACATTCTTATTTGTAGGGATCCCCCGTGTAAGACGTAATGGAGGTGGCATTCTGCATGTTCAAGCACTTTTGCTTCCAAGTTTCCAAAGACTCTTTGTTATGGGTAACATATTCTTTTTCTTATCTCAACAGAAGCTTTAGAGGCATTGAAGAATAAAGCACAAAAAAGGCAGAGAGAACTCAATCCTTTAAGAGTTCCACCACACAGCTGGGAGTAAGAAACCTGTGACTGGAGGCAGGGCAGAAACAATGATTGATATCCTTATTGCCAAGATGGATGAGAACAGCCTGACAGTTTCTGTCTAGGATTGAATTGCCTACTGCTCAATCAACTTAATTTCACATATTTTCCACAGGAATGGCACTACAGAAAATATTTTTAAAGGTAATCTGGTGAGCATTTGCACATTTGCAATTACAGGATAGATACTGAAAGATAATCTTTCTTGTTTAAATGTGTGCAGTGTTTCTTTGTGCTGCTAGTGGAAGGCAATTCCACTTTCTGCTCTTGGTTTATTGTCACCACACCTCATATATGCTTAGGGCTGGAAATGTCACATTCATACATATGTCTGTAAAAAAGACATTTGTCTTTTTGCCTAGATTTTCAAGACAGTTTTCTCCTGAGAAGATGAAGTGAAATAATAGCAGATCAACAGGAAGTCTAAGCTACATGTTCTGTTTTGGTACATCAAACATGCCAACATTAAGATGAAGGACAGCTTCCTGTTATGCAATTTCAAAAACAAAACATCCTCCCGTGAATTATAGGTTTTATTTTAGAGATCGAAGAGAAAATATTGTATTGCATTTTCAATGTATTTTCCACAGAGTCATAAACATATGCTTCTGTGTTCAAAGCACAATAGAGTAGATTGCTAATGAATTTTTCTGTTTATCATTTACAGTCCCCTGAGAGGCCTTAAGTAGAAAATTATACTCTGATTAGTGAAGGAAGCTGAGTTACGCATCAAGGAATGCTTCCAGAATCCATATAATTAAATGATCATAGTAAAATGAGTTAAGTATCAGAGGAAATTTTTATATTATTCTTGATATAATACAAAATCTCAAACAAATAAATAAAAAAACAATACTTTATTTTTGTAGTTTTTTTCTTCACATTTGATGATACAGATATTTTTGAGAATCACTGTAACAAATGAACAAATTTTAAGTATTAATTTTTGAGCAGTTCTTACAATTGAGCTTGTTAATTAAGCATTGGATAATTAAGTGTCAAGTGTTCCAAGCTATTATTTCAGTGAAATATGACCATAGACAAGACTACCACCTACAAAGACATTAAGCACATCGAGTCTTGACAGTTTAGGAAGCACAACTAAACATTTCTTAGTTGATAGAATGAAATGAAGGGTATACTTTGAAGAGACCAATATCTATGTCTATGTATGTATATATATATATATATATATATATATATATATATATATATATATATATATATATATATATATGTGTGTGTGTGTGTGTGTGTGTGTGTGTATGTTTTTGTGCACTTTCTAGAAAAATATGTCAATTAATAATATAAAGATAAAACAATAAAAGTAAAGATGGATGGAGTACAAATTTTCTTAAGATGATATGTGTTATGCTTACTAGACATAAAGGGTGAGTATCTTAAAAAAAAAAAAAGATTGGCCATGATTAACATCAGGGTTCATCACAAAAATATTTTCGTGTATGTGTGTGTGTGTGTGTGTGTGTGTGTATGTGTGTGTGTGTGTGTGTGTGTGTATGTGTGTGTGTGTGTGTCTGTGTGTGTGTGTGTGTGTGTGTGTGTGTGTGTATGTGTGTGTGTGTGTGTGTGTGTGTTTCTGTGTTTCTGTGTTTCTGTGTTTCTGTGTTTGTAGGGAGTTCTGCTTCTCTGGATTTGTAAAAATACTGCTTATCATATGGTGATTTTGCATGACTGTGTATGCAAACTGGTTCATGTGTCTGCTGAGAATTGAATTTGATGTCAAATATCTTCTCTCTCTTCCTACCTTTTTATTTTAAGACACTGAAAAAGAGGCTACCTAGTTGGGTTAGACTAGCTGCACAATAATCCAACTGGACATTTCTATCTCTCCCATGCCAGTGATGTCACAGGTCCACTCCACCATGTTCAGCTTTCTACAATGCACTAAAGATCTAAACTCAGCTCTTCATGCTTACATGGTGTCTAAGTTTCCCTACTTCTTGCTATAATAAAATATCCTGCTGAATGTAGCTTAAAGAAGAAAGAGTGTTTGGCTTACATGTTTATCTAATATTCCGTCATAGCTAGGAAGTCATAGTAGAAGAAAATTGAGAGGTATAGTCATATTTTTGTCACACCCACAAAGAGAAAGTAAAGAGTTGATGCATGGTAGCTTGCTTTCTATCTTACACAATCCAGGTTTGCAAACCTCCCAAACCTAGGGAATAGCATTTCTCAAAGTGGGTATGTCCTTCCAAATTCAATTATTCCATTCATGATAATCCTCTCAGGCATTGTAGCAAGTCAACCCAACACAAACAATCTCTGAATTTTCTTAATGGCTTATTCTAGACCAGTGGTTCTCAATCTTCCCAATGTTGTGATGCTTTAATACAGTCCCTCATGTTGTGGTGACCGCCAATCATAAAATTATGTTGTTACTACTTCATAACGGTAATTTTGCTACCGTTATAAATCATCACACAGGATATTTGAAGTGACTCTTTAAGAGATCTCAACTCACAGGTTGAGAACCACTGTTCTAGATTTTTCCTACCCTGTTAAATAAAATCAGACATAATAGATATTGACACTTTATTTAAGGAACCCTCTCCCTCAACTCCAACAATGCTTCTTTAAAAAGCATGACTACCTAGAAAATGAACTATTACAAGCAATTTGCTTGACTTTCTCAGGATATGTATACTGGCTGTCACTAACATTAGGCACCATGCTCTCTCTGTCATAGTTCTTCTCTCATTTGTGTCTACATTGATTGGCAGAGCAGTTAGGAGCTCTTGCAGAGGAGCCAAGTTCAGTTTCTAGCATCCGCATGATGGCTCACTACTGTCCCTCATTCCAGCCCCAAAGCATCCAGTGCTATTTTCGGGGTTCTGTGGACACTGCAGGCACATGATACACATGTATACATGCAGGCAACACCAATGCACACAAAATAGACACAGATAAATGTATTTTGTTATCTTCCGTTCTCCTGTGGAGAAAGGATATGGCGATCTGAAATCCAACACTAATTATTGATAATGTGATGGGTGGCAAGAAGTTAATCATTGTTGCAAACATTATATGACCTTTAAGTTTCTAATTGTGCTTCAGAGAAGTACAGTGTGCCAGGAAGAAAGGGTCTGCACCCTAGCACAGACCACATCCCGTTTGCTCTTTCTTCCAGCCCTGTCAATCTTCTCCCATTACCCTGGTTTTTTTTTTAATAGCCCTTCTTTAACTGAAGGCTGGTGGAAGGTATTACCTCCAGCATTTTTAAGAGAACCCATGTAAGGCATTAGAGTTAACATTCTACCATTAAAGCAAGATAATGGGATCCTAAATTTGAGTTATATCTTGACCTAAAACACAAATGACAGAGCTCAAGTTTCCAAGATGCTTGCTTTAAAAGACACATTTCTTCTTGCCATGATGCGATGGCAATGCTCTGCTCTGGCTGTATTAATGCATGTCATATCATCAAAGATAATGTTCAGAATATATAGTCGAAAATGATTTACTCATGAATTACACCATCTGTTCCTCACAGAAGTGGCATAAAATTATAAAAATGAAATGACCAATTTTTTGTATTTTAGAACATAATTTAATTAAATACTGCTTACACAATTTATACATAGAATGGTAAAATAGGAAATTCAATGTAAAAATATTTGATGCCCACATTTAATTTAATTTTGCACTGTTTCTGGTCCTGTGTGTACCATAATTCGTCAGTCTTCAAATTTTAGAATCTATGTCACAGATTTACAAATAAGTGAGAATATTGAAACCTATGGTTCCCCGCAATTGCTTTTCCAGCTTGTGTGACATTGCCTGCGGTCTTGGGGCCGAGCATGGAATGAGACCTCTTTTATAAGCACAATTTCACATTAAAACATGGTGCTTTTGTACTTTTTTTTCCTTCCTCAATTAAATTGAGAAATTACACAGCCGCAAAATGTTGCAGTTAATCCACTAGGAAAAAATTATATGCATATAAAGTAAAATATACTGCCTCTTTCATGAACAGTGTGCAAGCTATTTGAAAATTTTATGCCATTAGCACTTTCAATATGTCATTAACCCAGAAAATAAGAGGGAGTAATGAAAGTCATTAAAAGCAGTTGAGTGTCCTGCTGTATCCTGGCCAATAAGGGCATAAAGAAGGAGAAACAGAGCAAGGCGTTCTATTACACTTCAACCTGACAGAGCCATACTCTACACTGTGTGCACAGAGGACAAAAGAAGGTATTATAGTTTAGTCAGCTGTAGCATGACTTGGGCAAGAAATGTCAATGAACTTGTTTTAAAAAAGGTTGTTATGCTAATGTTTTAGAGAATAAAAAGACCACACTATATACATCATCCTCACATCTGGTACTCTCAAAAATCTCCTGGGCTGCATTGTCCCTTTACGGTTTGGGGTTTAAAAAACATTCATGAATATGTATGCTGAGGAAATATAAGAGGATTAGTATTTTCTGTAACTGGAAAAATTATATGCTTTCTGTGTTACATAGTCAATTGGACACTTTTAATCCTTTAAAAATAAGACCCATTATTCCCATAACTAATTAACTTTCACACACATGTTCTTAACATAAATTCTTAGTCATAATGAAGAAACCCCATCTTTAGATGCCTTTAAATTATTTTGAACACTCAAATCATGATATTCTGCTCTGCTTCAGAAAAATAAAAGTTTGTTATAAATACTAAACTCCAGAGATCTTGAGAATCATCTAGTTCCAAGAGGCCTGAGAAATATTCTTTGACAACTCAATCATAGTTCTATGCAGTAGTTCTTATATTTATACTAAAATTAATGACACTGTATGCTAACAGGGGAACAGTCAAATAACAGTATATCTCTGGAAACTAGAATATAATCAGTGTAAGCAAAATAGATTTTGTGTGAAGTTGTATATCATAGATATTTTTTAAAATAAATCTTATAGTTGAGGAAGTCTTTAAATCCATGTTATTTGAATGAATACGTTTTCACAGTACAAATGTCCTAAACTCAATGTATGTAAATATAGATAATTTAATAATTCTTAATATAATGATTATTAATATACACAATACATTTTTATAGATTTTCTGTTTTATAAATGTAAAAATATTTACACATATAAACATTTTACAAAATAAAAAATACATGTATGTGTATATATATATATATATATATATATATATATATATATATATATATATTACAAGTTACTTGGAATTAGATACAGAAAAATTGTCACTATATACTAAAAACTACTGAGGAAAATTGACCCATAGATCTGTTCAAATAAATTCCTCAAGTATAGTGAAAAAGAATTACAATTCTTAGAGCAAATTGTTGATAAAGAGGTTTTGTTTTTGTTTTTGGTTTTTTTTTTGTTTTTTTAATTCAACACTGGTACATTCTGGAGGGTACCCCCAACCTCCTAAATCAAGAAGTTGAATGTCTCTGTTCTTTCTGCTGACCCTCAGGGTTTTCAGTCTTTTTCTCCAACCCAATACCTGATCATGATCCCCTCTGCACCCCCCATACCCATTCCCTCTCAGGTGCCCCCTCCCCCTTATGGTTGGTTTCTTCTCCCTACAAAGTTGGACTGAGGCATCTTCACTTGGACTTTTCAGTTTGTTGACCTTTTGAGTTCTGTGGGCTGTATCTTAGGTATTTGGCATCATTTTTTGGCTAATATTCACTTATTAGTGAGTACATAACATGCATGTCCTTTTGGGTCTGAGTTTTCTCATTCAGGATGATATTTTCTAGTTCCATCCATTTGCCTGCAAAACTCAGGAAGTCCTCGTTCCTAATGAACCATATTTTTTGTATCCATTCCTCTGTTGTGTGACATCTGAGTTGTTTCCAGCTTCTGGCTGTCACAAATGAAGCCTCTATGAACATAGTGGAACACATGCCCCGGTGGCATGGGGGGCATCTTTTGGATATATTCTCAAGAGTTGTATTGCTGGGACTTCAGGTAGATCTGTTTCCAACTTTCTGAGGAACCTCCATATTGATTTTCAGAGTGGTTGTACCAGTTTGCAATTCCACCAGCAATGGAGGAGTGTTCTTCTTTCTCTACATCCTTGCCAAGAGACCTGGGAGGTAAGAGGCTCTCAGGACTCAAAGAAAGGACCTTAGATGAAATACCCTACATTGGGGAGAGGGAACTTGTAGAGCCCACCTCCAGCAGAAAACCAGGGCATCAAGTGAGGGAAGTTGTTACCATACCACAGTCAAAACTCTGACCCATAATTGTTCTTGTCTGAAAGAATTACAGGGATGGAAACGGACAGGAGCCTTAGGAAAAGAAGGTTCAGCGACAGGCCCAAAGTGGGATCCAGCTCAACTGGAGGCTCCAAGGCCTGACACTATTCCTGAGGCTGTGGAGAACTCACAAAAAGGGACCTATCATGACTGCCCTCCGAAAGACCCAACAAGCGGCTGAAAGTGTCAGATGCAGATATTTGTACCCAACCAATGGACAGAAGCTGCTGACCCCTGTGGTTGAATTAGAGGAAAGCTGGAAATGGCTGAGGAGGAGGGCAAACCTGTGAAAGGACCAGCAGTCTCAATTAACCTGGACTCTGGAGATCTCTCAGATACTGGAAGACCAACCAGGCAGCATATGTCACCTGATATAGGCCCCCTCTTGGGTACATATGCAGTGGAGGATTGCTGAGTCTGGGTTTAGTCAGAGAAGATGCACCTAACCCACAAGAGACTGGAGGCCTAAGGGAGTTTAGAGGTCTGGTGGGGTGGGGACATCCTCATAAAGACACTGGGTCTTAAGAAGCCATGATTGAGACTTTATTGGTGTAGCCTCTGATATTTCTCTTTAAGAAAAAAAGAAAGAAAGAAGAGTTGTGTTTAAATCACTCACTTACACATTCAGAATACCAATCTTTACACTTCTGTACATCATAATGATCTGAAGCTATGATTTTAAAAATGAGTCTGGGATACTCTGTTTTGTTTGTTTTGTGTTTGCTCCTTCTGCTAGACGAGACAAAGCTTGCCCCAGTGGGGGAGCAGCCGTGGCCTCTATTCGCATCGCCCCTTAACATAGACATTCTTGGCAGCCTGAATTTAAGAGCAAATACTGAAAGTCTCAGCAGTCTACTTAAAAACAAAATTAAAAATAATGTAAACCAAAAACTGTATTTGAGAATATAATTATGCAAGGTCCTCTTTCTCTTTTTGCTGTCCAAACCCTAGCATATTATTTTGCTTGCTCTACTTCAAATTCATATTTTCCATTAATTTATATAAATATATATATATGCATATGCATGTGTGTATATACATTTGTACATGATTGCCAGTGTGTGTGTGTGTGTGTGTGTGTGTGTGTGTGTGTGTGTGTGTGTGTGTGTTTCTAAATAGAACCTACTCAATTTCTATAATGTTACTTGTGTGTATGGTTTCAGGGCTGACTAACCATTTGGTATTGAATAAACAATGATGCCTTTTCCAGGAGTTGACTATTCCACCCACTCTTAATATTTCTGAATTGCCTGTACTTCTATGTTAGTGTTGAAGCCCTTGAACTCCCTGAATCCTATCTACATTACCTTACCTATTGTTGCTATACTTGTTCAGCTCCCAGCTAGATAATCTTGTTGGTGAGATACTGTGGATATAGCTGCTGACATTGCTTCTGTCATTTTTAGGAGACACTCTCAAAGAACACTCTCTGTTCTTCTGCCTCTGGAAACATCCTACTCCATCTTCCACCAAGATCCCTGAGCCTTAGTTGCAGGACTTATGAAGTAGATGCATCAGTTTGTACCAGGCTCCACAACTCTCCATTTTAACTGACTGTGCTTTTCTGTAATTGTGTGTAATTGCAAAGAGGATATTTTCTTTCTTTCTTTTTTATTGAATAATTTCTTTACTGACATTTAAATGTTATCTCCTTTCCTGGTTCAAACCCCCAAACCCCTCTATCCCATCCCCATCCTTCTGCTTCTATGAGGGTGTTCCACCACCCACCCACTCCCGCCTCCCCACCCTCTTATTCTTCTACACTGGAGCATCCATCGAGCCTTCACCTGACCAAGAGCCTCTCCTCCCATTGATGCCTGACAAGGCCATCCTCTGCTACATATGCGGCTGGAGCCATGCATCCTTCCATGTGTACTTCTTGGTTGACAATACAGAGGTGGATGCTTGCAGCCATCCATTGGACTGAGCACGGGGTCCCCAATGAAGGAGTTAGAGAAAGGACTGAAGGAGCTGAAGGGGTTTGCAACCCCATAGGAAGAACATCAACATCAACTGAGCAGACCCCCCACAGAGCTCCCAGGGAGAAATTTTCTTAATGAGAGATGAGAACTATACAATCTATGCATATAAGATATTTAGAATGTAGTTAGGGATTACACTGGTATAGTACAATAAGTCTTATATATGTGTATCTGTTCCCAAGTTGCTGAGTTTAGGATTATAAAATGGAGTATGTCATTCTCTTTTCTTAGTTTCTATATCCGTATTATTTTGGTCAGGATAATTTTTTTTCTATCTGCATCCATTTTCCTGTGAATTTCATTTTTTCATGGCTCAGTAATATTCCATTGTGTGAATATGTGACTTTTTTTATCCAGTCACTCATTGATTAGCATCTAGGCTGTTTCTATTATCTGGTTATTATGAACAGAGCAGCAACAAACATGGTTGAGCAAGTGTCTTTGTAGTAGCTTGAAGCATCTTTTGGGTATCTTCCAGAGGATGGTATATCTACATCTTGAAGTATATTGATTGCTTTGTTTTTAAGGAAATGCCACAGTGATTTTAATTCACAGTGGTTGTATAAGACTGCACTCCCACCAGCTAGCAATGCTTGAGTGTTTTCTATATTCTACTTCTTCTCCAGTATGTAGTTTCATGTTTTATACGTTTTAGCCATTCTTACCGGTGTAAGATGAAATCTCAAGGTAGTTTTGATTTGTATGTACCTCGTGACTAAGGATGTTGAACATTTCTTAAAGTGTTTCTCAGCAATTTGTGCTTCTTCTTTTAAAACTACTATTTATATCTGTACTCAGGTTTTTTTAAACTGAGTTATTTATTTTCTTGATGTATAACATTTTGAACTCTTTATGTGTTTTCATATTAGCCCTAAATCTGGTATGTATGAGCAGAAATATTTTAAATTGTATAGCTTGTTTCTTTGAATGGCAATGCTGGTGCTGTATAAAAGTTTTCCAGAAAGTCCCAGATACCAGAAAATCAACAGGTTCCCAGAACCCAACGGGAATGACATTAGCTGAAATACCCAACGCTGGGGAGAGAGAACCTGTGGAGACCATATCCAGAGGTTAGGCACTGTCCCCGGTTGAGAGATGTGGCCACTCACTTTTCACAAGATTTTAACCCAGAATTGCTCCTGTCTAAAGGAAATACACAAAGAGTGGAGCAGAGACTGAAGGAAAGGACATCCAGAGACTGTCCCACCTGGAGATCCATCCCACATGAAGCCACCAAACCCACACACTATTGCTGATGCCAAGAAGTGCATTCTGACAGGAGCCTGATGTGGTTGTCTCCTGAGAGGCTCTGTCAGAGCCTTACCATTACAGATATGGATGCTTGCAGCCAACCATTGAACTGAGCAGGGCAACCCCAATGAAGGAGTTAGGAGAAGGACTGAAGGACCTGAAGGGGTTTGCAACCTCATAGGAAGGAAGACAATATCAACCAACCAGACCCCACAGACCTCCCAGGGACTAAACCACCAACCAAAGAGTACACAAGGAGGGACTCATGTCTCCAGCTGCATATGTAGCAGAGGATGGCTTTGTGTGGCATCAATGGGAGGGTAATCCCTGGGCCTTGTGAAGGCTGGATGGCTCAGCATAGGGGAATGATAGAGCGTGGTGCGCAGGTGGCTGAGTGGGTGGGGGAGCACCCTTGTGGAGTCAGGGGTGGCAGGGGGATTGGAATAGGGGTTTTAGGAGGGGAAACCAGGAAGAGGGATAGCATTTGAAATGTAAGTAAACAAAATAATCAATAGAAAATGTTTTTCAACTTCTTGAGGTCCTGTTTATTAATTGCTGTTTTTAGTGTCTGAAGTATGACAGACCAAGACCATAGCCAACATAAAAGTACATGAAAAAAAACTCAAAGACATTTCACTGAAATCATGAACAAGACAAGTACATGACGTCTTAGCTAGTGCAATGGACAACTGAAGAAGATCAGGGGGATATGTACTAAAAAGGAAGAATTCCAACTATCTTTATTTGTAGATTGTATGAAAACATCCATGAGTTTTGCAGAACCTCACTCATATGGCTCTGCTAGTTCCAGGTACCACACCATTCTCATTAGCTAGCTTACTTCAGAACTTTTAGATTTGCCTGGTTAGTGTTCAAATTTGTCAGACCTTCAATGTATTAAGGTTTTGAGTTCAGCTCTGACTTATCTCCCACAGGGCCTGACATTTGTGTTGAGGGAAAATTTCATAGAAAGTGGCCAAAATCCCACTAATAGCATTCCAGAATTTCTTGTGAAATCACAGAAGACTTTATGATGTCCTAGTTTTTATATTCTTTGGTTCCTGTTACTACATAGGAAGTGACAAGTCTACCTCCTGTTTGAACTTCATTGGTACTTGCATGACCAGCCTTGGAGTAGCCTCTGAGTGCACTAGGGCTCCATTTTAAAAGATAGTCCTCTAAGAAAATTTAAATATCCATGAATTAAGGACGGTTCTTTTTGGAAATTTCTAAGATTCTCTATGAACATCTTTGATTGCCCTGACTTGAAGCATACAGCTTATTAGTCACAATTTCCTTTCCTTGGATAAAATTGTCTATGTCTTTGTGTACTTCACAATCCTCCAGATTTTATAGTATTTCTTTTATGCTCAATTTAACTCTATTTTCACCCGGAACTTGACAAAAAACAAAAAACACAAAAACTCAAAATAACAGTAAGATCAATATATATGCATGGATGTTCTGGCCATTACAAATTTCCTTCATTAGGTAAAGCAGCTGTCCATCACCTCTAAGCTCACTCCTATACAAATTCACATATGGACAAAATGATCCTTTTTCTGTGTTACAAAAACAGTAATCTAAAATATTTAGATCAGGAATTGGAGAGATAACTGAGCAGTTATCTTCCCCTGCTGATGAATCATGAAGATTGTGGGCTGGGCACTAATAACACATCTAGCAATTCACAAAATATTGCCTCTAACTCATGCCAGCTCCATAGAATCCAGTACCTTCAAGAGCTTCCTGGAAACCCATTTACAAATGGACTTGCACATTGTTTCTCTTTTTCTGCCTTTATGTCTGTCTCTCTTGCCCCACCCCCATTTAAATTAAAATAAAATAGAGAGACTGTTCAGTAAACTCCTCAATTTCATTTGAATCCCCAACATCATATGCTATATCCCAATCAGTACCCTGCTTTGGTCATTCTCTTATCTGCTTTAATTAGGCTTTACCTCTATCACTTTAAGCCTCGTATGGGGTTTTCCCACAAGATTCCACAATTCCTTATTTAAGAAAGATTGGCCATATATTTCTGATTAACCTGCCTGCACCTCAGGAATGCTGGAATCTCAGGTTTATTTCACAATACCCAGTTTATAGGTTGTTTGATATGGAATCTAAATTTTAAGCACTCTACAAAATGAGCTATATCCCACATCAATAGAAGGGTCACAGTGGTGACAGCAATTCTTAGATCTGATTTATGGAATAATCAGCTCTCCATTATTATCAATATTTGAGACAACCTACTTAAAAAGAGAAAATCTGTTTTAACTCATTGTTGAATAAGTGCTAAAGTATGATTGCTTGGCCTGCTGCTTAGAGATCCTGGCAAGGCAGTTATTATCAAAGGGAGGAGCTGACGGGGGAAACTTCTCCTCATACCCTAGAAGCAAAGGAGAGAAAAAATGTCCAGGGACTGAATACATAGGACACCTCCCATTAATATCAAGCTGTGTCTAATCCTCTCAATAAAGAAACATTTGGATAGGATCAACCTTTCCTTTCCTTTGTAACACACACACACACACACACACACACACACACACACACACACACACACAAGGAAAAATGTCAATGGCCAGTCTCAAGATTGAAGAAATTAAGAACTATATTTGCAAATGAAAATTTAGTTTTTTCCCTTGGGAAACAAACTATTCCTCAGGAGCTGGAGTAGGCTGCCTGCCCCATAGTGGATGGGCAACAGAAATCAAACACCCTCCAACCCTTTTTGGAAAATTGATTTTTTTCTAGTTAAACATGTCTTGATGATGAACTCCTTTTTCTACTTCTCAGTTTGTCCCCACATCTCCTCCCATCCAGATCCACCCCTTCTGTTTCTCCTTAGGAAACAAGCAGGCTTCTAAGGGGGGATAGTCATAAAATAAAGAGATAAAACAGAAACTAAAGTATGGAAACAGGACAAAACAAACAGAAGGAGAAGAGCCCAAGAGAAGGCGGAAGAAACAGAGACTCATCCGTTTACACAATCAGGATTTCCATACCACAAAATTAGAAGTCATAATATCTGTGCAAAGGTATTGCAGGGTAAAAAGAACAAAAAAAAGATGTATAAATACATTTTAAAAATTAGTAAGATAAAATTAAACCTATATAAAAGAAACAGGACATTGTGAGCTAAGGAACCCTCAAAGTTATACTTTGGGAGGTAGAGCATGCAGTCTGTTCAGTTTTGTTTTTTTTTTCTTTGTTTTTGTTTTGGTTTTCATTACTTTATTTACTTTACATCCTGATTGGAGCTTCCCATTCCTCTTTTCCTCCTAGTCCTTTTCTTCTCTTTCTATGCTAGCTCCCATTGTCCTCAGTGAAGGGCACTTTTCTCATGGATATCCACCCACGTTGGCGTATCAAGTTCTAGTGTTACTGGGCACATCTTCTTGTATTACCGTTAGACAAGACTGTCCAGTTAGGGGAAAGGGATACAAACCAGGCAACAGAGTCAGAGGCAGCCCCTGCTCCTGCTGTCCCACCAAGCTGTACTTCAGTTAGATATAAGTAGAGGGACTAGGTCTGTCCTATGCATGCTCTCTGATAGGTGGTTCAGTCTCTGTGTGCTTCTATAGCCCCAGGATAGTTGATTCTGTAGGATTTCTTGTGGTGTTCTGGACCTCTCCGGTTCTTACTATCCTTCCTCCCACTCTTTCACAATGTTCCCTTTCCTGGTGAGTCGCCCCTGGAGAAATTAAATTTTCATTTGCAAGTAGATATAAATTGGAGATGGCTTCTAGGTTTAGGATGGGGGCATGTAGTCATTTGTCCTTTCAGCCCTATCTGGTAAAACGAGGACAGGCCCGGTGCATGCTGCCTTAGTGTCTTTGAGTTTATATGTCAGACAATTTTCTGGATTAACCGGGCCTGGTATTGTTGGTCCTTCATCTACTCTGGTCCTTACACTCCATGGCATCTTTGAAGGGCCCTTGTCTCATAATATCAGATCACAACTTTCTTTCTCTCTTCCTTTTCCAATTTTTATTTTGTTATTTTTATTTTCTTTTTTATAGAAAAATCATTTATTTATTTATTTATTTATTTATTTATTTATTTATTTATTTATTTATTTATTTTTACACTCCAGATTTTATACCCTCCACCGTCCACCCTCTGACTGTTCCACATCTTATACCTCCTCCCTGTCCTCCTGTCTCCACGTTGATGTCCACACCCCCTACCCAACTTGACCTCTAAACTCCCTGGGGCTTGCAGTCTCTTGAGAGTTAGGTGCATCTTCTGACTGAACCCAGACCCAGCAGTCCTCTGCTGTATATGTGTTGGGAGCCTCATATCAGGTGTATCAGACCTGGTTGGTGATCCAGTGTCTGAGAAATCTCTTGGGGGTACAGTTAATTGAGACTGTTGGTCCTCCTACAGGGTTGCCCTTCTCCTCAGCTTCTTCCAGCTTTTCCATAATTCAACCACAGGAGTCAGCAGCTTCTGTCCACTGGCTGGGTGCAAATATCTGCATCTGACTCTTTCAGCTGCTTGTTGGGTCTTTCAGAGGGCAGTTATGATAGGTTCCTTTTTGTGAGCTTCCATAGTTTCAATAATAGTGTCAGGCCTTGGGGCCTCCCTTTGAGCTGGATCCCACTTTGGGCCTGTCACTGGACCTTCTTTTCCTCAGGCTCCTCTTCATTTCCATCCCTGTAGCTCTTCCCGACAGGAACAATTATGGGTCAGAGTTTTGATTGTAGGATGGCAACCCCACCCCTCATTTGATGTCCTGTCTTCCTGCTGGTGGTGGGCTCTGTAAGTTCCTTCTCCCTACAGTTGGGCATTTCATCTAAGGTCCCCCCCCCTTGATTCCTGAGAGTCTCTCATCTCCAAGGTCTCTGGTGCATTCTGAAGGGTTCATCCAACCTCCTACCTCTTGAGATTGCCTGTTTCTTTCTGCTGTCCCTCAAGGCTTCAGTCATTTTCCCTCACCCAATACTAGATCATTATTTCAACTGGCTATTCTTTGTGTAAATGTTATGACTTCTTATTTTTTGTGTTAATTGGATCCCTGATTCTGCAAATGAGAAGGACTCTATGTCTATATTCTGTTTGTTTTATCCAATTGCAATGTGCTTGACATATACGTGTATGGAGAGAGAGAGAGAGAGAGAGAGAGAGAGAGAGAGAGAGAGAGAGAGAGAGAGAAAGAGAGAATGTTTGCCTAATGGGTAGATTTTCATGCAAACCACCACAGAAAGCCATAATCAGGTTATGTTACATGGAAAAACTATTTTCATTAAAATAAAAAAAAATACTAATTGTGCTTTTCTATAGATAGGAAAGAGTTATTTTTATCCCTGATTAAGTTTTTTAATTAAGTTCATGTGGCTCATTTATATTGGAAAGTGAGGCAGTCACTTTTCAGTCTACAGATTTAACTGCTAGTTTCACACACACTCAGAATATTTACTCACCAAATGACTAGACTGTAACTATACTTGTAGTAATATGTGTGTGTGTGTGTGTGTGTGTGTGTGTGTGTGTGTGTGTCAAGTGATGGGGTTGCTAGTGCTTTGGTATAAATGTAGGTCAGAGGTCAATATTTGGTATAATTCTCAGACACCAGCAAATTTTCTTTTGAGAATAGGGCTCTCAATAGTGAGGACATCACCTAATACCGTTAGCCCAATTAACTATGCCAGCTTCAGGAATGAACTCATTTGTATTTCCGCAATGTTTGGATTAAACAAACAGAGCAAACTAAAAATCCACAGATGGTATATGTACGCAGCAGTATTATATTATGTTAATTTAGAGCATTGTCAATAAACTGTAATGTCTGGAGTTGTATGGAAACTTATCAGACAAATCAAAAGTGGAAAACCTTTTCAGACTTTAGGGTTTTTAAGTATTTGTCTAGAGTGTCTAGTAGTAGTACTTGCTTATATATACAGTTAATATCTATTCCTAAACATGTCCTTTGAAATGGATGCCCCAGAGCTCCCAAACCACCAACCAAAAGAATGTACATGAATGGGTCCATAGCTCCAGCTATATATGTAGAAAGGATGGCCTTATCTGTCATCTATAGGAGGGGGGGTCATCCATCTTGTGGAGGCTTGATGTCCCAGCATAGGAGGATGCTAGAAGGGTGAGGCAGGAATGGGTGGGTGGTTGGAGAAACACCCTCGTAGAGACAAAGTGGAGGGTGGATGCTGTGAGGAGTTTGAGGAGGGGAGACTGGGAAACGGGAAAACATTTGAAATGTAAATAAATAACATAACCCAAACAAAAAACAATCAAAAAACAACAACAAGGTGAATCAAAGTTTCAAAATTACTAGTGTAAATATACCTGTGATCACTCAACAAAATTATTTACATATATTTTTCTGGTCCTGGTACCATATATACCTCATGAAAAATACCATACATCATATTACATGTAGTTATTTCCTTTAAAATGTGTTATTTGACTCGCACATTTGAAATTCAAAAATGAACTTTCTAAATTACACACCACATTCTTAGATAAAAACATGAATAAATTATGTTATTCAAGGATATATAATGCCTATGTTAGTCATTTGTTAAATGAATGCTGAATTTTATTATAAAACTTTCTCTCCCTGCTCCATTTTAACCTGTGCCCCAGGAAATTCTTCTTTTCCACTTGTTTTGTCATCACTTGTATTAAGGGTAAAATAATACCCACATAAACTAAGCATTATATGTTTTTGAGATCAAGAAGGATATTACAATAACATTCTCTCTTCAGAATTTTCAATTCAGTAGCATTCTGTTATAGTATGTTTTATACAGGCTTCCAGCTGGAAAAAAAAGAAATAGTAGAAAATATGTCACTGAATCTTTACCTACATCTCATTTAAAAATCAAACTACAAAGTACTGAAGATAAATGTGATAATTTTGTAAATAAAGTTATGCAAGTTTTAAAATTTACTCAGACATTTCTAAGGCTAAGAAACTATTTCCTGTATCAATATGTTCAAATGTTGCTTTACTCTGTGAATAATTGCTATTTCACATGATGCAATGCTCTGTCTGCATTCACACATAATTCAAGAGTGATAACCTTAAATGATTTAATATGATTTTTAGCAATTTTGCATAGACAGTATATTAAGGCTGGAATATGATTGCTATTATTATAATTCAAATGTCTTCATTGACAGTGAAATCTAAAGCATGTATAAGGTAAAAGTATTCTTGGGACTCAACTATTAGGATTCTTAACTTATTTCTATGGCTGATCGGCACTGCTGAATTGAGATTATCTCTTATGTCAAGTTATATTTGTATAGTTTTTATTTGGACATTGCATAAACAGAAAAAATACAAAACATATAACCTGGATGCTGCTATTATAAATGAATAGTGATGCTTTATTTCACATGCATTCTATTTAATGTCATTCACTTTTAATCATATAACTACTATATGTCATAGTAGTCCATCATAAATATGTTGATAACAGAACTCTCTTGACAAACTAATATACATGCAAGTGTTCATTTATGCGTGTGTATTGTGGGTATAAAATCAATGCACTAGACTTAGTTCAATAAATGATGCTCCATTAAAAGCTATACTTATATTTATTGCATAGTGTTGCTTTATTCAAAATAATTTTGCTGAACCTCACTACCATAAGCTGGAAATCACACTCACATGAAATATTAGGCTAAAAATAAGAATATTCCATTTGTGTAGATATGGAGGGGGGCTCTCCAATATTTTGCTCCTCTATGAAATTGTTTTCTGCTTAACTTGGTAGAAAGAGATATTAACTTATAATATTTTGTGCAATTTGTAGATCTTTCCTTCTTCATAATCACTCAAACTCTTTTGTTTGTATCATCTCCACAGGATTGTATATTCACACACTATGTATGCATACACTATGTATTTTCATAGAGTGAAGACTTTATAGTTCTAGATTCACATTTTATCTGAAGATGTGAGTTACTCACTCAGTCTTCTGAGTTCTAGTGCTTGAATAAATGTAGTTTTGTTCATGGCCTACAATCTTCTTCACAAACACATTGTAACCTCTGAATTGCTATATCTTCAAATCAATGGTCTTCTCTGCTAATCAACAGCATTATTTAAGTGTATTTTTCCTTTGTTCATACTGATATATTGTTCTGGAAGTTTGCTTTTGTAATTGAAGACCATATTCCATTTGATTTTTCAAAAACTATATTTAACATTTCTTTAATATTCTTACATAAACATTTTATCTATTTTCTGTCCACTTATTTTTACAGGTTTATCTATGTACATCTATCTATGTATCTATCTATGTATCTATGTATCTATCATCTATCTTTCGACCTACCTACGTATCTATCAACCTATCTACCTAATTATCTATCATCAGTCTATCTACCTATTTATCTAATTATCTATCTATCTGTATTTCTCATCATTTATCTTTATTCTTTCTTACTTTGTTGCCTCCTTGCTTTTTGTCTTTCTTTCTTCTATCTTTTCATTTATCTACCTACAGCTATTTATCATCTATCTAAACTATTATCTGTCTTTTCTTACTTATCCCTTTATCATCTATTTGCCATTTATTATTTAGGTAACTCATGTTTATTTTATTGAAAATATATTTATTTCCCATGTAATATATCCTAATTATATTTTCCTTTTCCTTTACTTCTCCCAGTTCCTCTCCAAATCCTCTCTCCTCCAGATCCACTGTCTTTCTGTATCTCATTAGAAAAGAATAGACTTCTAAGAGTTAACAACCAAACAGAACAAATTAAATGTAGTCCTTGTGCATGCTGCAGTCTTTGTGAACTCACTTGCACCTCTCTTAGCTGGTTCAGAAGGTCTAGTTCTCCTGCTGCCCTCCATTCTCTCTGGCTCTTATGAAATATCTGCTTCTTCTTCATCAGGATACCCTGAGCTCTGAGGGAAGGGTTTTTTTAGAGAGCTTCGGTTTGGAATTTCTTTCTACACAATGTCTGGATGAGGGTCTCAGCCTCTGTTCCCACCTGCTGTCAGAGGGAGCCTCTCTGATAATGACTGGATAAGGCACTGATCTGTGACCATGAGTGATTTTAAAATACAAACATTCCTCGGGTATTTTTATCTGCTTTTAAATCAATTGCTCCTAATTCTCTACTCACATGCTCTAAAATAATCACTTCATAGCTATTCTTATTAATGAGAACTATTCACTTGCCAAATAGGAAGGCATTCTTAAATGTCAAACAGCAAGTCAGCTACACTGAAGAGGATAACTAAATGTTAGAACTAATAGCTGTACCAACATGAAGTTCACTGTTTGCCTAATAGATCATCAAGTTATCTTTATTCCATGCTTGTTTTCTACATGTGAAAATGCAGTAGACTATTTTAAATATTCTTCAGTTCTCAAGTATTCTCTCTCTCTCTTCAACCTCCTGACCCTTTCCCATTTTTTCCATTATAGTCAACATCAGGATTGAAGTTAAATCCCCATGCATGCTAGACCTTTGCCTCGTTATTGAATAAAACCATTAGTCTTATCAAATCTAATTATATTAGTGCATTCTATTACAGGTATGTGAACTTGTGTCTCCTATGAATTTATTCCAGCATTTCTAAGTTGAATATCCTAATAATTCTTTTACTATTGACCACAAAACTATTTTCAAGAAACTATTGACATTTGAATAGGGAATTTTGCTATCTCAGATTTTAAAGTAGCTCAAAAAATTTTAAAAATACCCTTCTAATGTTATAATTATATGTTTAGAACATATCAATAAAATACATAAATTTGATGTTGAAAATACATACATTATCTTGTTTAGCACAAGCATTTCCACTGAATAAAGTGCTGAGCATAATAGGCATTTGGTAAGTTCTGCATTTAGCTTCCAATATTTTTTAAGATTCCTTTCTGGCGGTCAGCTTGAGTTTCCCATGTGGAGTGCAGCTTACTTTGCAGAGCTATTCTGGAGTACAGACCTTCTATTTGTTTGAGATTTGTTAATGTTCTCAGAGTCAATACAAGAAAAAAATTGCTGTGCTTGTGATTTTTAAATCAAAAACTGCTGGCATTGAAAAATGAAGAACAAACTCTTTCATCTGGCAAGTACCTAGCAGCACTGAACTATTAACAGGAAATCATTCTGGAGCAAGCTTACTCTCCTAAGGTGTGATCTGTTTCCTGAGATAATGTTCAAAAAATATAGAAGTACATTTTCAAAAAATAAAAAGGATGTGAACTTGTTTTTTTAAATAGCCTATCCTTCCTTACAAACTACCAAATATATGAAAGTAGAAGGGATTTGATAAATGTAGTTATGTATATTGTAAAAATTGACTTTTGCCTTGAAATTATGAAATTATTAAAATGATTTTAGGTGTGATTTTGTTCTGTGATGTCATATGTTTTATAACATGAGTTTAAATGTGATGCTATCTATTTAGAATAAAAAATACAATTGTATTTTACATTTTAAGATGGTAATGATCAAATAACATGAAGAGTTTTAAGAGGTTTTGTGTGTTATGATTGTGTATGTGTCATGGTAAATTTAGGCATTACTATCTCTTCTATGCCTCCATGTTTAGTGCAATGTATTCTGACTATTCACAGGATAGCAACCAAGTGGAAATGAAAGCTACTGACAATTATGGGAGAAATAAAATGGCTTCCAGAAGTTCACCGAGACCTGTGGACCTCAATCAACTGAACTACAAATCCATTAAATGACTTAATTTTGTGAATCCAACTGTGAGATATATTTACCACTACACTGACAAGAACCATAGATAACGAATGCAGCCAGTAATACAAGTTACTAAGTGGGAAAGCACATTCTCTGTGGTGAATAATGTTTGTAGACAAAAACTGAAAAGGTGGCATGCTGTCAGAACTAACGGATACAAATAGCTAAGGTAAATGGATAATAATTTGCCATGATTCTGACTGACTTCAAGAACTATTGAAGCTAATGTCTATTAATCACTAGTTTTAAATAGTTTAATCAGCATATTTCTGAAATGCAGAACCACAAAACATTGGCCATTTTAGATTTACTTCTTAATGAAAGCAATCATGGTTATGTTTGATATGGCCTGCCCAATTTCTGCTTATTTAGTTAGATAAAGTTGTTTTCCATTAGACTCATTACAGGAGGGCAAATATATTGTAACTTATATCTAATGTTTCAAACTGGTCATTTATCTTTTTCTTCAAATGTTACATACAAAATGGATTTGCAAATCATTTTACAATTTATAATAAAAACCAAAATTGTTCATTTATTCATTCATTTTTACTGAGGTGTTACTTTATGTCAGGAATCCATATCTGAGTCATGGCTCAAAAATGCATTTAATTTGAGTAATAAGTTATTATGAAAAGCAATAGTGAAAATACCTCTACCTAAAAGAATAAGGAAAAATTTGGTACAACAAGAAAAACTTATTGTGATTTTGTGCATATATGTATTCAACCAGAAATAACTATAGACATGATAATTTGATGAGTCTTCAACACAAATTCTTCATTAATAATTTCATAAGATAAATAAAATTTTATTTGGGTAAATCAATTTAACATTTTTCCCAATACACCTGTTCTAGAATTATAGCAATGTTCATCAATTTTTAACACAAAGTTTGTAAGATATGTAATTTACTTTAATTAATTTGGCATTATAATTGCTATTTGGGAAGTTAAATAAAATCACAGCAGCTAATAAATGTATCTTCTATACTCAAAGAACAACATGATGATTAATTATTATAAAATCCTTTCAATAAATTAGAGAAGCTAAAGAAACTGGGGAAATAGATCAGCATAAATATTTAGAGGAATTCTAAAATAAGCATCCATTATAATCTTTTTACTCTATTAATTGTAAGAAAATGTGGAAATGTGAATTCTAGTATATACATATTAACTGCATAAAATATACAATTTGAGTAGTTGGACTACCTTGTCTGGCCTCAGTGAGAGAGGATGCTTAGTCTAACTGTGACTTGATATACCAGGATGGGTTGGTACCCATAGGGTTGTTTCCGCTTATCTGAAGAGAAGAGGCAGGGGAGATGGGTATGTGAGGCTGGGACTGGGACAAGAGGAAGGGAGGCTGGAATTGGGATGTAAATTGAATTCATTAAAATGGAAGCAAGATAAAAACAAGCAAACAAATACAAAAAGGTAATGGATACTAATCTATTAATTATTTACTTGATTCATGGTTTCAAAGAAAGAATTAAATAGTTTCATATTTGCTACCCATTCATGTAATATGCATTATGTATACATGTTTTATTTATGTATCCATATAGATGTTACTCATTCATGCTAAATTATGACACACTTGCTGACAATTTTTCTTGAGCAAGGGATAAAGAACTGCAAAGCCTTGTATCTGCGCTGCTGGTCGGCACGCTGATCATTGTCTAACCCTTTAGATGATCTTAGTAACATATATTTCTCATATCTGATTTACAGATCATAGTTAATGTTTAATCAATATTTGTATTTGTTTTCTAGGATTTGCTGTTGTTTGATTGGTTAGTTTTGAGACAAGGTTTCTGTGTTTTAGCTTTGGCTGTCCTGGAACTCACTATTAGAACAAACTGAGCTTAATCTCAATGCAATCCACCTGCCTCCTTCTCCCGAGCGCTGGGATTAACAGCCTGTGCCACCATTTCCTCGGGTTCTAGATATATTTTTAATATGTTGAAATACTTGATAGGGTGATACCTTTGCCTCTGTCTGTATTAGAGAAGCAATACCAGGAATAAAGACCTAAAATCATCAAAATGTTTATACTACTTAGTTCATCATTTGTAAAAAAAGCATTTCGTTTAAATGGTACACAATCATTTGCTTTACATGAAAAGCACAAATAGAAATGTGAGAACAAGGAAACTAAGTTGATTATTAAATTTGCTAAAGTTCAAATGTATAAGTAGTTGCAAAACACTTTTGTTACATCATATAAAACAAGAAGGCTGAGTCATAAAGCGTTAAATAACTTCTTGCATTTAATGTAGATAATGAATAATGTAACAAAATGTCACAGACATGGTTGATGCTTATTTTATGATCTTCTTACTAGGGAAGGCATTTTGATCACTGAAGGACTCTTAAATATGACTCTGAATTTCTCAGCGACCCATCTTGCCTGCAAATGTCTGCTGTTCGTATTCATTGTCACACTTATATTATGATATTGTTGTTAGCTTAATGTTAACATATAAATACAAATAACATCTAAGTCATTTATATCAATGAAATTTGTCCTAGGAAATAAACTATTTTTTACTATGAATTTAAGTGTCCATGATTAACATTATGATATGAGGTATCCGAAAAAAAAATCTCATCTGTTATCATAGTCTACATACTGAATTTTTATACATTTAAATTAGTCAGTTAAGGAACCGCATGCAACTCTATATTATAAATAATCCAGTATTCTTGCTTACCACTTGATCTAATTAATATATATATATATATATATATATAGATATATATATACACATTTTGTTACATTTCATACTATTTGTAAATAAGCAACAAAGTCAAAAGTAAAGTAATTAATAATAAAATCAAATAATAATAAATATATATACTAATAAAAATAAAAAAAAGTTTTATTTAAAATTTTTAAGTAAAAATTTGAAAATTGAACATGAGCAGGGCATCCCTAGATGATAAAAGCACTCCTAGATTTGGTGAAATATGCAACTCAGTCTTTAACATTGTTTCCATATTGTAAGTTTTCCAGGAAGAAACATAATTAACAAAATATAACTTTCTGACTGGCAACAAGATGTGATTTTGCCTAATAAGTCCTAATCTGAAGAAATAATCCCTGCTTCCCTTATTAAATTGGCCTCTGTGTGTACCATCACACCATCCACCCAATAGGTAATCTCAAATCTGAACTTCCGGACTAAGAAACTCACATTCATTCCCAATGCTTTACTAAAACAGAACACATTGGTTAAGGTTAATGGGTGAAGAGGAATTCTCTCATTTTATTAGTATTACATATCATTTTATTTCCACATGATTTAATGGGTTTTAATTTGGGTTCCAAGCTTCTCCATAGTAATGCAAGAGAACATCATCAAATTCCCAAGACACATAGATAGTTTTCTATAACATACGTGTCGATAATTAATAATTCCCAAAACACATTCATGTGTCTATGTTGAAGCCAAACAGTGATTTAGTGTCTATGATTCTATGAGTTCTCTTAATTTATAGATTGATTCCAGAAATTTAAACGGTGCCATGTTTTACTAATGGTTAATGTAGTTGAAAATTTCTGGTCTTCATACAGGAGTTGTTAAAACCAGGTTTAATTTTTTTATATTATTTGTCAGTCTCCATAGCATAGTATCCTATCAAAAGTGTACTTAGCAGCTTTATAACTTATGAAGAAATAGATAGCAAAATATAATTTCAGATCTTAAAATATGTTAAGGGTAATTTTGCATTATCATGTATAGTTTGTTAGAAATTTTCTTTTTTAAGCCAAGAACTAAGCAAACATTAATTTCCCTAAATGATTTCATTGATTATAATTGTGAAAATCTATTGACTGAAGTGTGAATAGTCTCTGATCCTATGAGATTCTGTTAGTGTAAAAGAATTAATATTATATACAACTTTTCATACAGCTGAGGGAACTTAAAATACCCCAAAAATTTATATAATAAATTTTCATGAGACATTTAGAATTTTAAATGGAAAAAAAATCCAATAATTTAAGAATACTTTTAATGTAGTTCCTACTACTCCTGCCTCATCTACTTGATATTTTCTGTCAACAAAGAAAAACAAGCAACAACAAAAATCAAACCAAAATTAACAAACAAAAATATTCACAGAAAAACATGGAGTCTGTTTTGTGTTAGCTAACTACTCTTGAGCGTGAAGCCTAGACTAGAAAGTGATTTCTGCTGTCATGTCATTGGAGAAAATGATTTTCTTTCTCACAGCAACAATTACTACAAATAGCTTCATGATTAGGTGTTGGACTTGATGTTCACCTCTCTTTCCTCATGGTGGAATTTTGTGTGGCTTGACCTGGTACAGGTCTTGTGTGTCTTTCCACAGTCTCTTTGAATCCATGTGTACATTGTCCTTGTTGTATCTGTAAGATATTGTTTCCTTAGAATAATCTATTACTTCTGCTCACATAATCTTTCTGCTTTCTTCCACATAGATCTATTAGGCTTTAGGAGAAATATATGTGAAAATCATACTATTTAGTGCGGAGTATTCAATCTCTCACTCTCTGTACATTGACCATTTTTGAGTCTCTATGCTAAGTATCATCTATGACAAGAAAAATCTTCTCTTATGAATATCAAGAGAGGATTTGACATCTTGGTATAACAATATGAAACATGTTTCATTTGATTGCTATGTTCCTTTAGCAAAATAATAATATTAAGCATTCCTATAGACCCATGGCCTATCTAGTCTTAGGTTCTTTGCCAATTTATAAATATTAAGCAAAAATTTCAGCTCATGGAGTAAGCATTAGGTGTGTATGTCACTTTTATTTCCTCCGATGAAATGATGAGATGAGAGTTGAACCCAAGCTGTACAGACATACAGCTTCTGCTGAGCCTAGAATATTTCTTCCTCTGTTCTAAATGTTTTTAGACCTAGGAATCAAAGATTTTGACCCCCATACAATCTAATCTTCAAAGCTGACTGACTCAAAATTGCATCTCTTGGCTTCTGACCGAATTGCTCTGCCTGGCTTCATACTAACTTTAAAAATATGCTTTAATCTTCTGGCTCTGGCTCCTTTAGAAACTTGCAGTGTTTAAAGCTAAGTGATATAGATGATTCTCTGGTTCATTCATTCTTCACCTGTGTCTAGCTTGTTCCCTCTATAACTTGTATCTCTAAAACTGCCACAGTAAAACTATCATACACACAGACATCACTTTTCTCTCCCTGATGCTCTTAGTCAGCTATTAAAAACAGCAATTCCATGAAATTCACAGGCAAATGGATGGAACTAGAAAATATCATCCTGATTGAGGTAACACAGACACAAAACAACACACATGATATACACTCACTAATAAGTGGATATTAGACCAAAAGCTCAGAATAACTGAGATCAAATTCACAGACCACATGAAGCTCAAGAAAAAGGAAGACAAAAGTGTAGATGCTTCAATTCTACATAGAATGCGGAACAAAATATTCACAGGAGTAAGAGGGAGGGAGGAACCTGAGAGGGAAAGAGGAGGGGAAGGGTAAAAGGGGGCAGTAATAGGTATTGGAAGAGACAGGGAGAAGTACAGAGGGTCAGAAAATTGAATAGAAACATATATTAGTGTGGTATGGGGAAATGGAGTTAGCCACTAGTGCCTAGAGAAAGCTAGACTCCCAGGGGTGTGGAAAAGCCTGTCTGCTCAGAGGGACCCACCTGGAATCCCAGTACACAGTGACTGAGGAGTGGTCTTCTGGTTTCGTTTGGCGGTCTGGGAACTGATCCTGTGACAGAAACCTCCATACTCAAATAGTGCCAGGAGAGAACTGGTATCCCAGGAGTGCCGACACACCTTCAAGCACAGGCAAGAACACCACTTCTGATCAAATTCACTGGATTAAGAGGGACCCTTGCAGAACCATCAGGACATAGGAACCAAGGGATAGCTGGCGACAAGATCATTCTGATTTCTGTCTGCACCCCAGAGCTGATCCTATGCCACAGCTCTCCAAACCCAAACACCTCTCAGAGAGAGCTGGTCTTCAAGGAGTATTGACACAGAGGCTTGCAGGAGGGGGAAGCCACAACCAGACAGAGTAAGATAAGCTAACATCAGAGTTAACAAGATGGCAAAAGGCAAGGGTAAGAGCATAAGGAACAGAAACCAAGGTTACTTGGCATCATCATAACCCATCTCTCCCATCACAGCAAACTCTGAATACCCCAAAACACCAGAAAAGCATGACTCAGATTTAAAATCATTTCTCATAATGATGATAGAAGACTTTAAGAAAGAAATGAATAACACCCTTAAAGAAATACAAGAGAACAGAAATAAACAACTAGAAGCCTTTCAAGAAGAAACATAAAAATCCATTAAAGAATTACAGGAAAACACAATCAAACAGGCAGAATTACAAGAAAACACAATCAAACAGACAAAAGAAATGCACAAAACTATCCAGGAGCTAAAAATAGAAATTGAAACAATAAAGAAATCACAAAGGGAGACAACCCTGGAGTTAGAAAACCTAAGAAAGAGAGCAGGAGTCATTGATGTAAGCATCACCAACAGAATACAAGAGATAGAAGAGAGAATCTCAGGAGCAGAAGATAACATAGATAACATTGACACAACAGTAAAAGAACATGCAAAATGCAAAAAGCTTCTAACCCAAAACATCCATGAAATCCAGGACACAATGAGAAGAGAGAACCTAAAGATAATATGTATAGAAGAGAGTGAAGATTCTCAACTTAAAGGACCAGTAAATATCTTCAACAATATTATAGAAGAAAACTTCCCTAACCTAAAGAAAGAATTGAACATAAATATATAAGAAGCTTACAGAACTCCAAACATATTGGACCAGAAAAGAAATTCTTCCTGTCACATTATAGTGAAAACACCAAATACACAAAACAAGGAAAGAATGTTAAGAGCTGTAAGGAAAAAAGGTCAAATAACATATAAAGGCAGACCTATCAAAATTAAACCTGATTTCTCACCAGAGACTATGAAAGCTAGAAGAACCTGGGCAGAACTCATACAGACCCTAAAAGAACACAACTGCCAACCCAGGCTGCTATGCACACCAAAACTCTCAATTACCACAGATGGTGAAACCAAAATATTCTATGACAAAACCACATTTACACAATATAATTCCACAAACCCAGCCCTACAAAGGATAATGTATGGTAAATGTCAACTCAAAGAAGGAAACTACACTCTAGAAAAAGCAAGAAAGAAATCTTTCAACAAACTCAAAAGAAGATAGCCACATAAAAGTAAAAATAACATGGAAAATAACAGGAACAAACAATCACTATTCCTTAATACCTCTTAGCATCAGTGGACTCAATTCCACAATAAAAAGACATAGACAGACTGGATCCATAAAGAGGACCCAGCATTATACTGCATTCAGGAAACACATCTCCGTGATAAAGACAAACACTACCTCAGAGTAAAGGGCTGGAAAACAAGTTTCCAGGCAAATGGTCCCAAGAAACAGGCTGGAGTAGCCATTTTAATATTGGATAAAATTGACTTTCACCCAAAAGTCATCAAAAAAGATAAGGAAGGACACTTCATACTCATCAAAGGAAAAATCTACCAAGAAGAACTCTCAATTCTAAACATCTATGCTCCAAATGCAAGAGCAACCACATTCATAAAAGAAACTTTACTAAAGCTCAAAGTACACATTGAGCCTCACACAATAATAGTAGCTGACTTCAACACCCCATCATCATCAATGGACAGATCTTGGAAACACAAACTAAACAGAGACACAGTGAAACTAATAGATGTTATGAACCAAATGAATTTAACAGATATCTATAGAACATTTCATCCTAAATCAAAAGGATATACTTTCTTCTCAGCACCTAAACTGACCATATAATTGGTTACAAAACAAACCTCAACAGATACAAGAAGATTGAAATAATCCCATGCCTCCTATCAGATCACTACGGATTAAGTCTGGTCTTCAATGGCAACAATAACAACAGAAAAACCACATACACATGGAAGCTGAATAATTCTCTACTCTATGATAGCTTGGACAAGGAAGAAATAAAGAAAGAAATGAAAGACTTCCTAGAATTTAATGAAAATGAAATACAACATATCCAACTTATGGCTCACAATGAAAGCAGTGTTAAGAGGAAAACTCATAGCTTTGAGGGCCTCCAAAATGAAACTGGAGAGAGCATTCAGTAGCAGCTTAAGAGCACACTTGAATGCTCTAGAACAAAAACAAAGCTAGTGCACCCAAGTGTAGTAGAAGACAGGAAATAATCAGACTTAAGGCTGAAATCAATCAAGTAGAAAAAAAAAAGAATGATACAAAGGATCAACAAAACCAAGAGTTAGATCTTTGAGAAAATCAACAAGAGAGATAAACCCTTAACCAGACTAAACAGAGGGCACAGAGAAAGGATCCAAATTAAAAAAATTAGAAATGAAAAGGGAAACATAACAACAGATTCTGAAGAAATTCAAAAAAATTATCAGTTCCTGCTACAAAGCCTGCACTCAACAAAACTGCAAAATCTGGATGAAATGGATAATTTTCTAGACAGATACTAAATACCAAAGTTAAGTCAGGATCAGATAAACCATCTAAATAGTCCCATATTGCCTAAAGAAATAGAAGCAGTCATTAATAATTTCCCAACCAAAAAAAAGGCCCAGGATCAAATAGGTTCACTGCAGAATTCTATGAGACCTTCAAAGAAGACCTAATACCAATACTATTCAATCTATTCCACAAAGTAGAAACAGAACGAACATTACCCAATTCCTTCTATAAGGCCACCGTTACACTGATACCAAAACTTCACAAAGACCCCACAAAGAAAGAAAACTTCAGACCAATTTCACTTATGAATATCAATGCAAAAATACTCAAAAAAAATTCTCACAAACCAAATCCATGAACATATCAAAAAGATCATTCATCATGATCAAGTAGGCTTCATCCCCAGGGATACAGGGACGGTTCAATACCCGGAAATCCATCAATGTAATCCACTACATAAACAAAATCAAAGAAAAAGCCACATGGTCATTTCATTAGATGCTGAAAAGTATTTGACAAAATTCAACATTGCTTCATGATGAAAGTCCTGGAAAGATCAGGAATTCAAGGCCCATACCTAAACATAGTAAAAGCAAAATACAGCAAACCAGTAGCCAACATCAAACTAAATGGAGAGAAACTCGAAGCAATCCCACTAAAATCAGGGGCTAGACAAGGCTGCCCTTTCTCTACCTATCTATTCAATATAGTACTTGAAGTTCTAACTAGAGCAGTTAGACAACAAAACGAGGTCAAAAGGATACAAATTGGAAAGGAAGAAATCAAAATATCACTCTTTGCAGATGATATGATCGTATACTTAAGTAACCCGAAAACCTCCACCAGAGAACTGTTACAACTGATAAAAAACTTCAGCAAAGTGGCCAGATATAAAATTAACTCAGAAAAATTAGTAGCCTTCCTATACTTGAAGGATAAAAAGGCTGGGAAAGAAATTAGGGAAATAACACCCTTCACAACTGTCACAAAAAATATAAAGTATCTTGGTGTGACTCTCACAAAAAAAGTGAAAGATCTGTATGACAAGAACTTCAAGTCTCTGAAGAAAGACATCGAAGAAGACCTCAGAAGGTGGAAAGATCTCCCATGCTCACGGATTGGGAGGATTAATATAGTAAAAATGGCCATCTTGCCAAAAACAATCTACAGATTCAATGCAATCCCCATCAAAATTCCAACTCAATTCTTCATAGACTTAGAAAGAGCAATTCTCAAATTCATTTGGAATAACAAAAAACCCAGGATAGCAAAAACTATTCTCAACAACAAAAGAACTTCTGGGGAAATCAGCATTCCTGACCTCAAGCTGTACTACAGAGCAGTAGTGATAAAAAAACTGCATGGTATTGGTACAGTAACAGGCAGGTAGATCAATGGAATAGTTGAAGACTCGGAAATGAACTCACACACTTACGGTCACTTGATTTTGACAAAGGAGCTAAAACGATCCAGTGGAAAAAAGACAGCATTTTAAACAAATGTTGCTGGCTCAACTGGTGGTCTAAATGCAGGAGAATGAGAATTGATCCATTCCTATCTCCCAGTACAAAGCTCAAGTCCAAGTGGATCAAGGACCTCTACATAAAACCAGAAACACTGAATCTAATAGAAGAGAATTTTGAGAAAAGTCTCGAACAAATGGGCACAGGGGAAAAGTTCCTGAACAGGATACCAATGGCTTATGCTCTAAGATCAAGAATCGACAAATGTCTTGAAAAACCAAAAAAAAAAAAAAAAAAAAAAAAAAGAATCGACAAATGGGACCTCATGAAATTGCAAAGCTTCTGTAAGGCAAAGGACACTGTCAATTGGACAAAACAGCAACCAACAGATTGGGAAAAGATCTTTACCAATCCTACATCCGATAGAGGGCTAATATCCAATATATACAAAGAACTCAAGAAGTTAGACTCCAGAAAACCAAATAACCTATCAAAAAA
>CM052716.1:20966588-20982097 GCA_028551405.1 Uromys caudimaculatus | reverse complement strand
TCTCAAGGTAAACAAACACTGCCAAGAAATGCCCACAACTGCTGTTTACATCATAAGGAAAGTTTAGGCTTCTTTAGACAAGTTATATAAGTACTTTAAATTCCATCTGTATCATGTCATATACAACTCAAAATATTTTAAATAGTCTTTACAAAATAATACTCATTTTGAATGGAATTACATTTTGGATCCAGAGTAATCACTAATCAAATTAAAGGCACACAATCTGGAAGGCTGATTAGATGTGACAGATCAACTATGATCCTGCACACAAGATTCCAGCAATATCAAAAAATAAAAATACCTTAATATTACTGAATTTACCACACAGTACTCCCTGTCTTTGTAAACAGATAACACTAAATTCAATATACATGATGTCCTGGGTCTATTTACAAGTTTGATAGTCTATGTGCTCACTTTATCTTCAAGTCAGTGATTCAAGGAGGCAGAGGATTTTTAGTTACATCAAATGGACAGTATTTGACGATTCATTTACTTCTTTATTATTTTTACTAAATCCAGCAACTTCTCATGGTTTGCCTTGATAAGATTATCCCTGTCTTACAGACAGATTGATTTAAGAAGATTATAATGGCTAGGACCTTCTTCGTCCTACAACCCTATAGTATCTCATTCTCTCTGATTCTGCAAACACTTCATTACTAGCATATATGTATAATAGATTATTAATTTCAGCATGGTTGTAATGACCACAGATAACCAAAGACTAATTATTCATAGAAACTCTCTGATCTAAGTTTAAAAATGCAAATATGGGTGTGGGAATTTAAAATATAAAATACAATACTTCAGAAAGCATTCTATTATAATGCTTTTAATTATTACCTTCATTTCTTACCATACTGCTAAATACAGTTTTCCAAATGAAGGAGAAGTTAAATTGTCTTTAAAATTCTAGACTCAAAGTAGAATTCTTAATGGAAAAGATTGTTACGTTATGAGGAAGTATTTATTATGACATGGGTTATCTTTACCATAATAGTGAACTCTTAAAAATGGACTTTACAGCACCTACAGTAGTGATTCTCAGTCTTTCCTAATACTGCAACTCTTTAATGTCATGGTGATTCCCAACCATGAAATCATTTCATTGCTACTTCAAAATTGTAATTCTGCTACCATTATGAATCATAATTTAAATATTGGTTATGCAGGATATGTGATATGTGACACCTGTGGGATTGCAACCCACATGTTGAGAACTGCTGACTAGAAAAATCTCATTTTCAAGGGGGCAAACATTTAAGCCTGAGAAAAATAAGTGATTTGACCTTCCAACCTATGTCTCAATTTAGAAGATGTCGGCCAGGTGAAATTACTTTGGCAAATACTTCCTTACCTGAAAGAAAAACTAACTGGATATTTAACAAAACATTCTGGATACCAACTTCCCAGCACTTTAGAATCTCAACAAAGTCAAAATGTTTCTTTCACCATCTACTCCCTAGACAGTTCCTCTTCATCTATCTATAAGGCTTGTTGCACTCCTTCTCTTACTTCCTGCGTCAGGAATCTTAAGACCATTCTCCGTGTCTATACCATCTCTGGAAATTTCTTTATGCTCTAAGAATCTGGCCAGATCTAGTTTATATGAACATCATAGCATGTCAAAATGCAGGCAATCACCTTTAATCCCAGCACTTGGGAGGCAGAGGCAGAGGCAGGCAGATTTCTGAGTTTGAGGCTAGCCTGGTCTACAGAGTGAGATCCAGGACAGCCAGGGCTACACAGAGAAACCTTGTCTCAAAAAACAAAAAACACAAAACAAACAAACAACCAACAACAACAACAACAACAAAATGCAGGCAATCTGGATTCTAGGAGCAAAACATACATGCCCAAACTACTAAAAGACAAGTAGGTTCTGAATGAGGGCTGAGCAGGTGCAAGTTTCAACGTGCTGGGCAGCCTGCTGCACTGTGAGCAGGGAGTAAATTCACTGGGCAGCCCACTGCACTGTGGGCAATGAGGACAATGAACCACTTCAGATTATCTTGACATTTCTTTTCTTATATTACATTAAGAGTTGATAACATTTAGCTTTTCAAAAGTCGTGCAATCATTATTTTAAAATTAGTACTTCCAAAGTTAAGCAATTATTCAACTTAGGTATTTTTCTGTGCCCAAACTACAATTTTATGTGCTTATTCATCAATTAGAAGAATAATACCTAGAACATAATGGAGAATCATTAACAATGCTTCTCACATTTTTTAGATGCCTGAATGGTTATCATAGTAAAATAACAGAATCCCCAATGATTAGTTAAGAATGAATTTAGTGTTTTACCATCACCATAATTGTAAGATGTTAATCCCAAATATTCATATACAAATTTATCCATGATTCTGTCTTTAAATTATATGAACAGCATGCAGACCCTTTTTAAAGTCCATGCATGCTCACAGCACATTTTAGTCCAATGGTGGAGAAACCCTTGTTTGTAAAGCTTACCAGAAATAACCCCTGAAGTCATCGTAGCAGGAACGGGTGACTGCCTCTTACTCACTCTTGCCAGAAATCTAAACAGTAAGCCAGCCCGGGCAATGGCAAACAGAATGTGGGGTAAGGGGAACATAGAACCCAGAAGACTAGAACAGAAAAACTCATAATCCAACATGAGTTAAGTGTTATTCTCCAAGGATACTTATAGGTACACAAAGACATAAAAATAGGAAAGGCACAAAGGTATTGAACTTTATGTTAATCAAAACAGAAAACCACCTGAGCACATTTCCAGAATTCTTGATGAAAAATGATCCCCCTTTTCTTCACAAAAGTCAACTCTCTCACCGATGACAAAGTAGCAGTTATTGGTGTCTTCGTTTTGGAATTGATTTGAGCTAGACATTTGAAAAGCATCCCATCCTCCACCATAGCATAGATTACATGAGGCATTGGGAAAATGGATCCAAGAAGACTGAGTAAAAAGCAAAGTCATGCAGCATGGCAAACACACTCATGCAAGACCACACCCAGACACTGATCATATGAATGCCACATGACAGCTGGGACTCACACAGTCTTAAAAACGGCCCTACTGTTGGGCATGTAAACACATCTGCCTGTAATGGCTACCGTGTTACTCTTTACACTTGCTGATATTTGCCCCACCAAATTATAAGACCAAAGACAACAATGTGAGTCATTTGTTTTTATCCATGATTGTTAGTGAATTAAAAATGAATTAGACTTTGTTACATTAAATAAAGTGTCAACTAAAATTTCTTAGGGTTAGTAATTCAGAAAATAACAGTAAATAAACAGTAAATTAAAAAGATCAATCAGTTTTATGCCACAGAAGCCACCTATTTATGCAGTGATTACATACTTTCATATTACCATGATTTTGCATCCTATAGATTGATCTTGCTTGATTGACCTTTGATATATGTAATAGTTCTAAAAACCAAATTTATCAAGGTAAAGAATAGCTTAAAAGATGAACAGATTATAGGCTTAGTATGTAGAAGGAGCTACAATTAAGTGTAACAGTGAGGTTCAATATATAACTTTAAGATAAACTGAATTATTTACATTGATTGTTTGTGTTATTCTATATAATACTCAGTTGTGAAAGTAACTATTTTATAAAAAAAAAAAAACAGGCAATATATTTAATTTATAAAGCCTATTGGGGAAGTCGGGGGCGAGCATGGTGGCTCATGCCTGAAACCCCATCGATTGAGAAGCTGAGCCAGAAAATTGCTGAATGTTTGAGGGTAGCCTGGTCTTCGCAGTGAGTACTAGGTCAACTGTGGCTACACAGCAAGGCCTTGTCTACAAAAATATCCATTTCTTTATCCTTTCTTTTTCATTACTTAGAGAATATTAGTTTTGTCATTAAATCTACATAGATAAGGCCATACATGTTTAATACAGTGTGTTATGCTGGCACAAATAGAAAAAATAAGTTAAACATGTCTAGACCAATATGGCTGTCAGTCTTTGTACAATGCCAAATCAACAGAGGTAAATGAGAATTTTTCTTCCCCAAAACTGGCAGCATAAGTCCAGTTTCTGAAATTCAAATTATATATGTGTAAGGACCAACCATAGTAGCATGCTATGCATCAATGTTGATGTAGCCATAGGGAACTCTTTTCACCCTTCAAAGATGATGGTGACATACTCACTTTACTGTTTGGAGTAAAACTATTCGGAATTCTTCTCAATGAACCTCATCAACAGCAGATAACTAAGAAACACAAATAAGTGTTGGCTACGCCCGCATAACCAACCCACCCGAGCAACGGCGAGGACCTGTGGATTAATGATGAGACACACACATGAAGAAGGTTGTGTGAGAAGTGTCTGTGTTTCTTCAAGACCTCAGCCCTTATATACAGTGAGCAAAACAGCCCAGAAAGTACAAAACAAGGAAGTTGACAACAAAACAAGGAAGTCGACACCTGGCTTGCCAGTTTAGGAAAAAACAAATCCCTTTCGCAAAACTCAGCATAACAGGATGTTTTGCAAGCACTGGGAGACTAATCCTCAGCATAACAGGCTGTTTGCAAGCACTGGGAAGCTAATCCTCAGTTTAACAGGATGTTTCCAAGCACTGGGAGGCTAATTCTCAGCATAACAGGATGTTTTCACACTATTGTAGGCTATAGAGAAAAACAACAGCTAAGCACTGGGAGGCTAATCCAAGTAAGGAGGCCACAAATAAGGAATTCCTAAACTCACTTAGTATTATTGCACAAGAAACTAGAAACATCTTTGAAAGAAAAAAATAAAAGCCATGTTGCTAAAGTATACTGAAAAAAATTTCTAGTTTCAAAAATTTGAACATTATTTTCAATTTAAAAAAAGGAATGCTCAGGCAAATAAAAGCTTTACTTTTGTGAGAATTTTCTGCTGTGATGTGTGGTCTGAATGAAATGTTCTGATTTAGATATGTTAACTAAATATAGGAGATGCTCTGGAAACATGAGACAAGAGATGTGACATATTAAATAAGTAGCTACTGAAAATCTGGACATTTGACATTAAAATTCCTCTGTCTTTTTACAGAAAGAATTTCCACTGGAAACTTCAGAATGGTAATTTCTGTTTTTAAAATGCATCCATTCTGATCAGCACTTAAAGGAGAAGGGCTCAGCTTGTCACAGTTAGAAGTACATTTATGTTTAAAAATGGCATAGCATATGGCTTCTAGTCCCAGACACACTCCTCATGGAGAATTACCCAAAGTGTCAAGTCTGTGTATAGTCTCTGACTGATGCAAACAATGCAGGCAAGACTGATGTCAGTAGCAGGGCCACCCCAAAGGAGTCTATCATAATATGTGATAATGGGTGACACAGATATTTCTATGTCCCAGTGCTATGCATATTATTACTGAAGCTTATACCATCATTATCTCTGGGGAAAAAAAAACAGCTGACAATGATCATGTTTTTGTAATCCCTCACGTTTTTAAACAGCAATTCTGGACAAATTATTCACTGAGTACATAGTTGCATTCATGTTACTCTTGAGGATATTTTTAGAATATACAAAATCAATCTTGTGGTTGCAGTGGCAAGGCACCAGGGCCTTCAGAGCTCTAGTCAAGCATTCTAACACTGAACTATCCTCACATCCCACAAAAGCATATCTGAAGACATTGACTACACTTTGCAAGACCTCTAAGAGCCCCAATCCCAAGGGCAGTGCAATGTACCTTGTTGATATGGTGCAGAGGGAGCCCGTTGTTACAAAGTATTTGGCAGGACCCCATCCAATGTATTCAAATGCAACAGGGAGTGGGCTTTTCTCATCCAGGAGGTAGTAAGGCATCGTAAGTGCTAAAGCTGCAGAAACCTCAAAATAGGCCATAAAGCAAACAAGTAAGGAAGTTATGATTCTGATCGGAATAGCCTTTTGGGGATTCCGGACCTCTTTACCCAAGGAAACACAAACAGAGATTTGCATGAATAGTAAAGAGTTAAACAGGTGAGGGACTTTCTGTGGTCAAAGCCTCCCGTCCTCTGTGATCTACTCTGCTTTTGTCCCTTGTGTCTTCTTAGCAGGTTCTTTATTTCATATAAAAGTTTCCTTCGGTTCTTGAGTATACTTTGCTATTAGCAAAAGTAATCCAACAATCAGAGGGAGAAAAGAAGAACAGAATATACAAGTCAGTTTCCTAGTTGCAGAATGGGGGAAAACAAGGCACATGAGCATTCTTAAGTATTTAGGTCTAGAATGACAGTTGACGTCATTTGGAAAACAGCTGTACTGGTTTTCTGTAAGCTTTTGAATTTGAGGGCTTCGCATAAATGTATTTCATCTATTTATATGAAACTTTAGATTCCATTGAAAACATCAGAATGTCCTTCTTGTAAGACTGACCTTTGAAGCTCTCCAGTTAGTTATAAGGCTACGCTACTGGAAAGCAAGGGAGACTCTGGCATGAGGATTTTGTCATTCGGAATACAGACAAAAGAACTGGTATAATCTGCCTGTTGAATGAATAGATAATTTAAGGTGATAACTATCTGGAGGGGACAGAACTTTTACCTAAAAGATTAAAGATAGAATTGTGAACAGCATTTAAGATTCTCATCATGAAAGACCCGAGCCCATCATAGGGAAGTTAGATCCCCCTTAGCAAATTAAAGCCAGAGATAGCATAGCCATATTCCACTGCCTAATGGCTAACATACATCCCTTTGCCCCGGGAAAATAGTTAACAGCAGGGTTGATATCGCAACAATCCATATCTTTGTCCCAGGAAATAGCTAATCTACACCTTTGTCCCAGGAAATAGCTAATCTACACTTTTGTCTCGGGGAATAGCTGACTGTAGGAATGAATGGCTAATCTACACCCTTTGTCTCAAGGAATAGCTAACTGCAGAAATGAATGGCTAATCTACACCTTTTGTCTCAGGAAACAGCTAACTGCGGGAGTGATGAACTTAGGACATTCTATACCTTCCCATGACACATAGAATTTCCTTGCTTCATGGCTCTTTCTTTAAATACCCCTGACTTCAGCCGCTCGGGGCCGAACTCCCCTGCCTCTGCGTAGGCCACAAGCTCGGTCCCAGTGCACTGGTCGTTCCCCCCAATAAACCTCGTGTGATTGCAGCAAGGACAGTCTTTCGTGAGTTCTTGGGGGGTCGTGCCGTCCCGAGACTTGAGTGAAGATCTCCCCAGCTCGGAGGTCTTTCAATCAGATCAACCAGATGTGCTGTCTTAGGTGATCTTCATAATATCCTCAGGGTAAATGCTGCTCTTGACCACACAGAATCCAATCTTCTGAGCGTTTTAGGCAGGTCACTTTTGTATCATAGGCAGCATGGGTTGCAGGTGGATTAGAAGTTAGACTCCTTCCCACCTCACACCTCATCCTTTTCCCTTGATCCTCTGCTGTACCTGTGGCTACCCCTGTGCTATGTTTTGCTTCTAACTCTCAAGGAGTCATTGCCCTTACCAGTTGCCACAATGCAGTCAAAGCCCACAAAGGCATAAAAACATGTGGCAGCACCAGTTAACATCCCTGTAAAGCCATAGGGCATAATGCCGCCAGCTCCATAGATGCGTGTTCCATTTTCAGAAGGTGGTTCTCTGGAGAAAAGGACAGACATTGTGAGCCACTTCAGAGAAGCTGTACCTTCTGGTGATTGTTCTCAAACTTTCCAATCTAGGGAGACTATTGTTGCTCATTGGCTTCTTGAAGCTAAGGTATATAAAACTTAAACTTTATTCTGTCATCTTGTTCTGGAGAATATGACAGACTCCTACACAGTGACCCTCTATGTCACTGATATCCAACTACAGGCTACTCAATGGCAATCTCACCACACCCCATGTGTGTGTGCACACACATGTGTGTGCCTGTGTGTGTGTGTGTGTGTGTGTGTGTGTGTTTTGCAGGGTCTCATTATGAGTCTACATTAACCTGGAATCTGCAATACAGCTCAGGCTAGACTTAAAGTTCTCTCAATCCTCTTTACTTGGCCTGCTGTGTACACAATTGTGCTGATTTACATAGATGTATGCTTGACGAAATATACAGGCAAGCAGGATTTTGACATCAAAGATCCCACGTGTGAGCCATGCTCTACAATAAACGTAAACAGCTTTATCTTCATTTTCTCCCATAAGAATTAAATTTTAATATGAAACAAAAAGAAAGGCAGACTGTACGTCTTTAAAACTCATTTAGGGGCTGGTTACATGACTCAGGATATAAAAGCATTTGTCACCAAACCCAGCAACCAGAGTTTGTTTCCCAGGATCAAAGCAGTATCTTGGAAGAAGAAAATCAACTCTGGCAAAGTATTTTCCAATATCCACATACTCACCTGTTGGGAGCCAGGGCTTGGCCTCTGGCCTCGCCCATTGTGCAAGAGCCTGACCTTTTGCGCCAAGATAGTGCTTACGCAGGTAGCTTGGGAATCCCGAGATAGGGTTTACCACAGGACGTGCAAGATAAGACCAACCATACAAGATTCCATCAGCAAACGTCACCCATTGCTCAAGCCAGTTATTGAATTACCCCTACCCTCCTGACTCCAATTCTCTTTCCTTCACTCTTTATAAACGGTAGCTTTCTAAGATTAAAACAGACCTTGACAAGACTCTGCTTGGTCTCGCTCCTTTCTTCCTCTCGCCCATTTCCCCTGCAGGATTGGATTCTCCTCGACCCGTGAATAACCAGGTCCTGCGGGGCGGGACAAGTGGCGCCCAGATGTGGGGCTTGAGGCATGGATCCTCTCCAGACGGACCCCTAAGAAGAGTCGCTGCAGCCCCTTTCCTTATGGCTGTGGCCCCTCCTCTTCCTAATGCTACCCTCCTGGAAGCTAAAAATCAGCTTTTTACTCAAGTTAAGGATTTGAGAGAATATCTTGATTTACAGAAACAGTTTGCTCAGCTTTCCACCGAATTATCTTCCTTACAACAGTCTTTACAACAGACTGTTCTCTACCCGCCCCTGGCCATACCTAGTGCCCAGACAAAAGGAGATGATAAGAAGTCCAACAGGACCAAACAGGCTAAATTGACTCTCCCTGTTTTGACTCGGTCTTCAAAATCAGATCCTGCTGAGGAACCTTCCTAGTCCTCCCAGGACCCTCCCACTGAGGGCTCCCAACAGGAATCAGAGGGCAAGGGAGAAGGTGGGGGAGAAAGTGATAATGAAAGTGAGGAGGAACTGGCCCCGGCTCCGCCGCTTGCCATTCCACCAAATTTCGCAAACTTCATTTTAGAAATTTAAGGGATCTCCACAATGAAGTTAAAACATATGGGCCAAACGCTCCCTATACTCTTTCAGCCCTTGACGCCATTTCATGAGGTGGCTACCTAACCCCGTCAGAATGGATAAGGATAGTCCAAACCATTTTGACGCGTGGGCAATTCTTGAATTGGAAAGCCGATTTTTTTGATCGTTGCCAGACCACAGCTGCTGCCAATTTAAAAACATCGTGCCCTCCTGCTAATAATTGGACTTTTGAGAAGCTTAGTGGCAAGGAAGGTATGCCTTGGAGGAGCGGCAACAGCGCCTCCCCTTGGGACTCTTAGCTCAGTCTGCCAGCACAGCTCTTGCAGTTTGGCGAGCTCTCCCTCAGGCAGGATCCCCATTTGCCCCCCTTACCAAGATTTTACAGGGAAACCAAGAGGATTATAGCGATTTTGTCAGTCGCCTACTAGAGGCAGCCAAGAGAATGCTTGGGCAGGAGGCTAAAGATGATAAGCTTGTTAAACAGCTTGCTTATGAAAATGCAAATGCTGCTTGCTGTGGAGTGTTGTGAGGCAAGACTAGAGATAAGACTCTTGATGAAATGATCCGCATGTGTAGAGATGTAGACCCAATTGCCAATAAAATGTCTCAAGCTGTGTATTTGGCCTGGGGCAGCCATTGAGGCCGCGGCTCCATTTCAACAGCCATCCAAAACATGCTTTAATTGCAATTAACCAGGCTATAGCTAACCAACAGGTTGGGTATTTTTTGCCCTCCCAATGTTTTTGGCTCCTTATTTTCTCCACCCCCTTTTACCCTACGGGAGTACTTTGGGAACAAAAGCCATTATATTGGATTCACTTGCCTGCTTCCCCTTCTAAGGTTTTGGCTACCTATCCCTTTTTGGTGGCATCTTTGATTCAGCTGGGACGAGAAGCTTCTAAAAAATTATTTGGTAGAGAACCTGATTCAATTGTTGTTCCTTATACTGCCTCTCAAATTCAATGGCTTATTAATAATGATGAGGACCGGGTGATTTTTTGTGTTTCATACTCTGGTTTGATTGATAATCATTACCCAGCTGATAAATTGGTACAGTTTTTACAAAGAACTCCCGTGGTTTTTCCCACTAGGACTAAGACCAGACCCCTAGTGGGGGCCATTCTGGCCTTCTCGGATGGGTCCTCCACAGGCCTGGCAGCCTTTAGCATTGATGGTCAGGTCTTCCAGAGAAAAACAAATTATTTGTCAGCACAGTTTG
Organism: Uromys caudimaculatus; assembly: GCA_028551405.1. NCBI lineage: Eukaryota > Metazoa > Chordata > Mammalia > Rodentia > Muridae > Uromys > Uromys caudimaculatus. Next base: position 20,971,638 of record CM052716.1, on the reverse strand, counting down.
TTGAATTAGTTGCTGTTATTCAAGTTTTTAAAAGTTTTAGACTTTTAAGAGATAAATCCTTCAATTTATATACTGATAGTGCCTATGTTGCCACATCAGTCCCATTGTTAGAAACAGTTCCTTATATACAACCTAATACCAATGCATCACCCTTGTTTGCAGAATTACAACAATTGATTTTGGAACGATCAGACCCATTTTTTATCGGCCATATTAGAGCTCATTCAAGACTCCCAGGTCCTCTAATAGAAGGAAATGACAGAGTAGATTTGTCCACACAACCATTGCTATTGCCCTATCCACCACCCCCCTTGCTGCTGCGCAACAAGCTCATATTCTTCATCATCTTAATGCTCACACCCTGCGACTTAAGTTTGCCATTACCTGGGAACAGGCCAGAAAAATAGTCTGTCAATGCAAGGGGTGCTATACACTGCTACCCGAACCACATTTGGGAGTAAACCCCCGTGGCTTGGTTCCTGGTGAATTATGGCAAATGGACGTGACACATTATCCCTCCTTTGGAAAATTAAAATATATACATGTTTCTATTGATACTTTTAGTGGTTTTATTTGAGCCTCTTTACAGACAGGAGAGGCCACCAAGCATGTTATACAACATGTTTTGTTCGCCTTGACTGTGTTGCCCCAACCAAAGACCATAAAGACAAACAATGGTCCTGGCTATACAGGCACTTCCTTTAAACAGTTCTGTGCTCAAATGGGAATCAAACATACCACTGGCATTCCCTATAATCCTCAAGGACAAGGCATCGTTGAAAGAGCACATCAAACCCCAAAACATATGCTAACTAAATTACAAAATGGAGGGGAAATATTGTCCCCCAAACTGGGTAATTCCAAAGATATTTTAAATCATGCCATGTTTGTATTAAACTTTCTTACCCTTGATGAAAAGGGAAAAACAGCAGCGGATCACCTATGGCATTCATCCACCCCCTCCACTTATGCACAAGCTCTATGGAACGATCCATTGATGAATAAATGGCATGGCCCCAACCCAATACTTATTTGGGTAAAGGGACATGCATGCATTTATGACTCAGAGGCTCAAAATGCCAGATGGCTCCCTGAGCATCTAATAAAACCATATAATCCTTCCAGGGAATCCCCTGAGAAAAAATCTTAATTGTGCTTTGTTTCAGAAAAATGAAGAAATTCCCAATTTTGATCATCCTCTGGATTTATGAAGCTGAGGTCCTCAAGCCTTCTCATGCAAGTTCACCCCATCAGATATTTAATTATACATGGCAAATTATTAATCAGGCAGGAGATGTGGCTAATTCCACCCCTTTATGTCAGCTAGCACACCTTGGCCACAACTTGAAGTAGATTTATGTAAATTGGCCATGGGAGCCCACCCTGATTGGGGTGTTCCTGATATTTTTCTTCCACAATATTCTGCACCATTAGGGTCAAACTCGTTTGATACAACCCCAGGCTGCAGTTCGGATGCAAAATGAATTGCTCTTTTTACACAGTACCACGGGATTTATGTTTGTCCTGGATCTCATAGACACTGAGGATTAAATTATAAATGTGGATACTCTTCAGATTATTTTTGTGCCAGTTGGGAATGTGAAACTATGGGAGACACCTATTGGAACCCCTCTTCCTCTTGGGACTATATTACTGTTAAGAGAAAACATCAAGTGGGTTGGGTGTTAGATAAAACCAAGGATGGAGTTAGATAAAACCAAGGATGGAATTAAGGTAAATGATTGGGTCAAGAATTGCCAAAAAACCTCCTCTTATTGTGGATGGTGCAATCCCTTACAAATTTCTTTTACCGACAAAGGCAAACAACAGAATTGGGAATCCAAAGGCTTTGAATGGGGCTTAAGACTATATGATTCAGGTAGAGATATTGGACTTACCTTTAGAATTAGGCTCATAAAAACCATCCCCAACCAGCAGAAATTTTTAGCTATCGGACCAAATGCAGAATTATATTCTAACCAAAATCAGGGCCGGACTTTGCCGTGAGGCCCTCGACCCACCCCCTCTACTGATACATTGTCTTTGGAGGCTTCATTTAGACCGACTCTTCCTGAAGGACCTCCCTCTTCAGCCACCCTAATACTTTCCTTACTTAATGCCTCTGTTCAGGCTATCCGAGAGGCTAAGGATTCTGCTTTAGAAAATTGCTGGGTATGCTATTCTTCTTCTCCCCCTCTCTATGAAGGAGTTGCACATTTTGGGAGCCTGACATTTACCAATAATACAGATTCCCTTCGCTGGGGTATTGAAGATAAACATGGCCTTACCTTAAGTAAAATTTCCGGTTTAGGCCTATGTCTCTTGGGACCCAAGATGTTACCTCCCATACAGCTAGAAGATGTGTGCAACCAGTCCGTTATTGTAAATAGTTCTTTTCAATGTATAGCTGCATCTAATAATTCATATTTTGCTTGTGCTACTGGTCTTACCACATTTATAGTCACTTCCTCCTTTTTAAGAAAAAAAGATTATTGTGTTGAGGTTTCCCTTTTTCCACATTTGATGGTTCATGAGCCCGATGACTTTTTAAAGTTCTGGGAACGAGGAACCGCCCCTCTGAGCTGATCTAAACGGGAACCCATCACGGCTGTCACCTTGGCAGTTCTTTTAGGCCTTGGTGCAGTGGGGACAGGAACGGGAATTGCTTCCATTGTTACCTCCAATATGCAATATGCACAATTGAGTGCCGCCATAGATAGAGATCTTCAGGAACTCCAATCAGGACTTTCCAATCTAAAAGATTCAGTTGCCTCCCTAGCCGAGGTAGTGTTACAAAATAGGAGCGGTCTGGACCTCCTATTCTTACAGCAAGGAGGACTTTGTGCGGCTTTGAATGAGGAATGCTGCTTTTATACTGATAAGCTTGGATTAGTTGAGAATAGTCTCCAAAAGGTCAGAGATAGCCTAGAAAACTGCAAGAAGGAGAGAGAACGACAGGAATCCTGGTATCAAAACTGGTTCTCAACCTCTCCTTGGCTTAACACCCTCCTCCCAAGCCTTTTGGGAACCCTTGTTAGTATTTTACTACTTCTCTCCTTCGGCCCCTGGGCCTTTAATAGATTAACCAGTTTCGTTAAGTCGCAGGTCAATTCAACCCTACAGAAATCAGTCTCAGTGCATTACCATCGGCTGAGCCTCCACGACTCTGATGAAGATACACCCTCTGAGCCCAAACGCCTTCGGTTTTCCACACTGGCCAGCGAGCTGGAGACCCCCTGGTATCTGCGTTTCTGGATCTTTGGGAGGAAGCCTGACATCGCTCCTAACCCCTCCCTCTAATGGCCTCAGATTTAGAAAGAGCCCATGAGCAGCCTTGGTACTTCCCCTAAAATGAGCTCCTCGAAACAAGAGGACTGCCTGTAGTCAGCAGCAGGCACATGGCCTGCCATGTGGGCATCCGTAGAGGTGCAAAAATAGAACTGCAAGGGAAGGAGGGTCCGGGCACGACCCGATAATTGCTAGCTTCTCTGAAGGGCACGCCCATATGTATAAGGGGTTTGGGCCTCTACCCTCACTCTCGGATTACAAACCCATCCTTGCCTACTCAAGGTTATAATGCTCATTTGTTTAAGAAAAGGCTGCTTCCTGCCCCTTCCTGTCGGGGTGTCAACTCCCTTTTAAACTGCACGAGATAGGCAGGGAAGCAATAGGTTCATTCCTAGGCCATTGTGCGAGGACTAGTTGTTCTTAATCAGGACACTCCCGCAGCCAGTGTTTTGGATTTCCATGCTTGATGGACGTCTATCAGAGATGAGCAACCTTCTGGTTATGCTGACTGACCTAAGACAGAAGGCCTTGAGAATGACAAGGTCATTCAGAGACGGGTAAGGCAGTGGTAACGCAGGAATGACCTAAGACAGATGGCGTCTGCAGGTATGCATGAGAACGGCCCGCTGGTGCCTGTGCTATTGCTCTCCCTAGCCGCCCTCATGTAGTAAGGCCGCTGGCTCATTTTATTAAAGAAAACAGGGGGAGATGTTGGGAGCCAGGGCTTGGCCTCTGGCCTTGCCCATTGTGCAAGAGTCTGACCTTTTGCGCCAAGATAGTGCTTACCCAGGTAGCTTGGGAATCCCGAGATAGGGTTTACCACAGGACGTGCAAGATAAGACCAACCATACAAGATTCCATCAGCAAACGTTACCCATTGCTCAAGCCGGTTATTGAATTACCCCTACCCTCCTGACTCCAATTCTCTTTCCTTCACTCTTTATAAACGGTAGCTTTCTAAGATTAAAAAGACCTTGACAAGACTCTGCTTGGTCTTGCTCCTTTCTTCCTCTCGCCCATTTCCCCTGCAGGATTGGATTCTCCTCGACCCTCGAATAACCAGGTCCTGAGGGGCAGGACACTCATCTCAGACACACACACACACACACACACACACACACACAGAGAGAGAGAGAGAGAGAGAGAGAGAGAGAGAGAGAGAGAGAGAGAGAGAAAGAAAGAAAATTAAACATATCGAAATACATACACGCAGATACACTGATACACAGATACACACTTGGTCTGTATCTCATCTTGGTATCTCACACACAGAGACACACAGTCTGAACAAGAAATATAAAATAAAAAAAAAAAAACACAAAATTTACTTAGAAGATAGTTGAGATTGTGAAGCATAAACCCATAGACTCGATTAATCATGATGGAAGTTTAGTGTTTTACTCTATATTAAAAACTATAAGATTAGTAGATACTATCTTTTCCTTACCAGGATAACTATAAATGATATATATATATCAAAAAAAGCACCCACTTACACCTTGCACCATGTAATACATATTTTTGTAATTTTATTTTTGCTTATGAAACTAATTCCACTAATAAAAACAAAATGGTTTCAGAGATTCTGTGTGTGAGGAGTTCAAGACAGGCTTTCTCTGTGTAGCCCTAGCTGTTCTGAGATTTATTCTATACACCAGGGCGGTGTCAAATTCAGAGATTCACCTGCCTCTGCCTCCTAGGTGCTGGGATTAAAGGTCCATGTGGTCATGCCTGGCTTCCAAAATTCTTAAAAGCCTGAGAG
>CM052716.1:20923156-20966088 GCA_028551405.1 Uromys caudimaculatus | reverse complement strand
CCAAAGAATACACATCTATGGACCCATGGTTTAGACTACATATGAGGCAGAGGACAACCTCGATGGCCATCAGGGAGAGAGGAGAGACCCTTGGGCCTGAGGGTGTTAGAGGCCCCAGTAAAGGGGAATGTCAAGGTGGGAATATGGGAATGGGTGGGCGGGTGGGCGGGAGGTGGAATTCCCTCACAGAGGTAGGGATGGGGAGGGGATAGGTGGCATCCAAAGAGGAGACCCAGAAAAGGGGAAACATTGGAAATGTAAATAAAGTATCAAAAATTAAAAACAAACAAACAAACAAACAAAAAACAAACAAACAATCAAAAAGAAATTAGGGAAATGAAACCCTTCACCATTGTCACAAACAATATAATGTATCTTGGTGTTACTCTAACCAAACAAGTGAAAGATCTGTATGACAAGTACTTCAAGTCTCTGAAGAAAGAAGTCGAAGAAGACCTCAGAAGATGGAAAGCTCTCCCCTGCTCATGGATTGGCAAGATTAATATAGTAAAAATGGCCATCCTGCCAAAAGCAATCTACAGATTCAATGCAATCCCCATCAAAATTCCAACTCAATTCTTCATAGACTAGGAAAGAGCAATTCTCAAATTCATTTGGAACAACAAAAAACCCAGGATAGCAAAAACTATTCTCAACAACAAAAGAACTTCTGGCGGAATCAGCATTCCTGACCTCAAACTGTACTACAGAGCAGTAGTGATAAAAACTGCATGGTATTGGTACAGTGACAGGCAGGTAGATCAATGGAATAGAATTGAAGACCCAGAAATGAATCCACACACCTATGGTCACTTGATCTTTGACAAAGGAGCTAAAACCACCCAGTGGAAAAAAAGACAGCATTTTCAACAAATGGTGTTGGTTTAACTGGTGGTCTACTTGTAGAAGAATGCAAATTGATCCATTTCTATCTCCTTGCACAAAGTTCAAGTCCAAGTGGATCAAGGACCTCCACATAAACCAGATACACTGAATCTAATAGAAGAGAAAGTGGGGAAAAGCCTCGAACACATGGGTACAGGGGGAAAGTTCCTGAACAGAACACCAATGGCTTATGCTCTAAGATCAAGAATCGAAAAATGGGACCTCATGAAATCACAAATCTTCTGTAAGGCAAAGGACACTGCCAATACGACAAAACAGCAACCAACAGATTGGGAAAAGATCTTTACCAATCCTACGTCTGATAGAGGGCTAATACCCAACATATACAAAGATAACAAGAAGTTAGACTCCAGAAAACCAAATAACTGTAAGAAAAATTGGGGAACAGAGAATTCTCAACTGAGGAAATTCGCAGAGCCGAGAAGCACCTAAAGAAATATTCAACATCCTTAGTCATTAGGAAAATGCAAATCAAAACAAGTCTGAGATTCCACCTCACACCAATCAGAATGGCTAAAATCAAAAACTCAGGTGACAGCAGATGCTGGCGAGGATGTGGAGAAAGAGAAACATTCCTCCATTGTTGGTGGGATTGCAAACTGGTACAACCACTTTGGAAATCAGTTTGGCGGACCCTCCGAAAAATAGACATAATACTACCTGAGGACCCAGCTATACCTCTCCTGGGCACTTACCCAGAAGATGCTCCAACATGTAATAAAGACACATGCTCCACTATGTTCATAGCCGCCATTTTTATAATAGCCAGAAGCTGGAAACAACCCAGATGTCCCTCATCAGAGGAATTGATACAAAAAATGTGGTACATTTACACAATGGAGTACTGCTCAGCTATTAAAAACAATGATTTAGTAAAATTTGCAGGCAAATGGATGGAACTTGAAAATATCATCCTGAGTGAGGTAACTCAGTCACAAAAAAATGAACATGGTATGTACTCACTGATAAGTGGGTATTAGCCCAAAAGTTCGAAATACCCAAGTTTCACTTTACAGTAACCATTGCACTGAGAGTGGGGTCCCAGATGGAGCAGTTGGAGAAGGGACTGAAAGAGCTGAGGGAGTCTGCAGCCCCATGGAGGGAGCAACAGTTTGTCAACTGGCATGACCTCCCCGGTTCTCCTGGAGCCTGGACCACCAACCAAATAATACAAATCAAGGGACCCATGGTTCAGACCACATATGTGGCAGAGGAGGGCCTTGTTGGCCATCAGGGGGAGGAGAGGCCCCAGTAAAGGGAAATGTCAAGATGGGAATACTCGAGTGGTTGGGCGGGTGGGTGGGAGGTGGCATTCCCTCATAGAGGTGGTGGATTGGGAGGGAAACATTGAAAATGTAAATAAAGTATCAAAAAATAAAAAATAAATAAATAAATAAAAATAGTGTACTAAGGGCATGCCTGTATTCCAGCAAGATCATACTAAAATCTAGGGCATGTCTGCAATCTGGCCAGATTGTATCTTTGCATGTGATCCATTGCAAGAACAGCCATGTTGGTGGATTAACATTTCTCTACAATGAAATACAATTTTATATGGTCATTGATTATTCCCTTAACATTTGTGTCACTGCTAAAATAGTATGTCTTGCAAGCAGATAGCATCCATAACTTGTGGTGTTTTTAAAACTAAGTGATATTGATGATTACTTTGTTCATCTGACAGTTAATATAGTACTTGGACCATTATGAATTGCTAGTTGAGGTGAAATATATGTTGTCTTTATCAGTAGGGTTTTACCATCAAGCTTTAGAAGGTAATTGGTAGCACTGGCAATACCCAGCAATGTTTGACTCTATAGGTCCAGTTGGCTAGTGACTGAAAAGAATGTAACTAATTTATGTTAATGGGGTTTTATTTGGTTACATATGAAGTCTAATTGAGGCATTGTCTATAGGATAATTCCATTTAATTTCATTTTATTTGTACATGTTTAATAAAGCTTCTATAATAGTAAGTATTTACATAATTTTTCAAAAAGCCTTTAGTTAGGATTGTAAGCAATAGAAAACAATTTGTACTAAGAAGTATTATCCTTATAAATGTTATGAAGTATCCCTGAAACAAAGTATCAGGCTCATGTATGGACTAAAATTTAATAAGTGTACCTTACAATACATATATTTTTCTCATCCCATTTATCAGAGATTTTTGTGTTATCATAACTACAGAGAAAAACTGGTTAATGAATTGTAACTTCCAAAATCTTGTCTGTAAAATCCAAGGATAATTTCATGGCTATGACAAACTCTTTTTCCTTTCTTTGAATTGTAACCATAAGTTTTTACTGAGAGTTCCTGAAAACATTAGAAGAAGTTGGTTTATTCCTGTAATCCTTGCTTCCACCATAATGACAATTTGAGGAGTGTCTCAGTCTCATATTATTCTAAACACTAGTAGTCTCTCTTCATTAATTCTAATGTTAAAATGTGTTCAAATACAGTGTTAGACACATAATGTAGCCCACACTTGTTAATTTACCTAGATAGTTGAAAGTCCCTACTGATGTACTCTTTTACATAAAAGGGATATGTGGATTAAATTACCATAATAAACCAATGCATTACCTTACATTGGAATATTGGATTAATGATAGTAACAATAGCAATCAATATAATACATATTATATTATATATTATATAATGCAATACATATTAGTGGCATATGTGAAAATTGTATACATCCTTTCTAAACACTCGACATTTTCAAAGACAATATTGTTGTGCCCAATAGGAAATGAATAAATTATTTTAAGGCAAGTATGGAATTTCAAAGTAAATCTATAAAACAAGACAAACATGTTACATTTAATTCTTGTGGTCAATTAAAAAAATAAATCTATATTGAAATCCAGAGATGATACAATTTTGAAAAGTAAATATTTGTATTCTTTTTAATATTTTATGTGATGCTTTTAAAATAGAAGTCAAAGAAATAAGTAACAGAGATGTCTCACCACTGCACAGACTTCATAATAATGAATCTCACTTTCCCCATAACATGTTCTATTTTTGTTCATTAAAATCCAGTGTAACTATGTTTCTTCTGCCTAATGAGCAAATTTCCTATATCAGTGGACTCCAAAAGCAATTTATAAACAAATGTTTCATGTTTATATTTGGTAATCATCTGTCAATATTTAATATTATCATGGACAAGAAAATGGATATGTTTGTTAAACTAGATCTGGCTTGTTAAGGTTGGAAGTGGGCAACGATATTCTGTGTGGAGGAACTGAACTAAATAAAAAGGAGAAAGGCAGCTGAACGTCATCCTTTCCTGGGCTAAAAAGTCTCTTCCTCCTACTGTCATCTTTCCTGACAAGATGGAGTGTGTTCTCTGAGATTGTAAAACTTGGTTTTGCCTGGAATTTGTCATGTTAAAGAGACAAATAACTAAGAAATTTGTTTGAGTTTTATTTTTCCTATGAAAATGTGCTTGCTTATAAATAGTTATGTATAATTTTATGAGACTAGTATGCAGAAAAGAGAACAAAATAAAATAAATCAAGACAAACTATAAAACTATAAACGTATTTAACTCTTAGCAAAAACTACTAATAGACAATTTGCAAAATGAAAATCGGTCAAACACTGAGGTAATTTTAAACATATGTGTGAATAGAACATATGTAGTAGTAGAGGATGAAAAATGATTAGACGTTGTATTACAAATTTTAAAACAAGTGTTACTGAGCTAAACCAAACTAATCATGTTTTTATAAAAACTAAAATATGCTTAATTAAACTGAACTGATGATTAAACCTAACTCAAACATGCACACAGTTTCATTTATCCATGTATATATTCAAATATGAGTAGTACTTACTAATTCTATGTACATTGATACATAGTAGTTTTATTAACGCACATATGCACACACACGTGTTCACAAACATGAAGAGTCACTCTGTGTGCCTTTTTAGGAAATAACTCAATGTATTATACTCACATATTCACAAATTTGGGGGCTTTTGTACAGCTCTGCTTTTTTCCTTTTAAAGGGATACAATCTACATTCGATTAAGATAAACACAGGAACTGCGGAGGTGCTAGAGTAAGGCAGGGCTTTTACCTCAATGACTGCTGTCAATCACTACACAAATTGACATTTACCTATGAGAATTCCAAAATGATTAAGCTCAAGGCAGCTGTGTGGGTCTTAGCCATTTTTATCCTCTGTATTTTTTCATTGTATTATACTTTCAAATTTTATTTTTCGTAAAAAGAATGAGAAAATAGATTTATGTGTATATATTTAGAATTTGGAGAATGGACAAATTTAACAGCTCACGTAAGCCATGGAGACTGCCTTAAATGGCCATTAAAGTCATATGTCTTTACAAAGCTGTTAGTCATTCTTGCAAATAAGACTTTTCAGTTTGATAGAAAACACCAGTTTCTTCCTACAAAAGTCTACACATCAGAAATAATGGATGTGACAGATCATACAGATTTTATGATATAAATTGGGCACAGCCATAGTCTATTTTATTCATCATTTTGTATAGGGGATGTAATTATGAAAAGTACTATTTATAGACAAATCTAATTAAATTACTATTTTGCCTAAAATTATATCTATCCATCTATCTATCTATCTATCTATCTATCTATCTATCTATCTATCAATCTATATCTTTCTCTCTATATATATGTATATATATATATGAAGAATTAGAGAATAAATTTATCTATATATCAAAATGGAATAGCCACAAAGAATTTCCCTATAGTTACGTAAATCAAAATGGCAAAGTACATTTCCTCAAACTTTCTGAATTATTTCTTCCTAGCTAAGACCCAGAATGATGAAGTTTAGCCCCAAAGGTATTCAGTGGAAAAGCTATAAGCCATGGAAAATGGAGCTTAAATTCAAAGTGCCATCTCAGAGAGCATAATAAAAATAGATTTTCAGTCTGCTCCAAACACAAATAGTAATGCCATAAAATATGAAATATTGGGAGTATGGTATTGCCATCTTTAATTTTTATGGTGGAGTTTTTCTCAGATCTTCTCTATGCTAGAAAATAGCCTTATATCCTGTGAATGTCGCCAACATTTTACACAGACCTAGGAACTTGAGGGGAAGTCTCAAAATAGAAAACTGAATGATTTTGGAAGATTTGTCATACAAAATAATTTAAAATTTGTTACTGGAAATCATTAAATAGTTGCTTAAATAATTAATTATATCAGAATATAATCAGCAGAGATAGATACAGGAGGATCCTGATTGGTGTGGCTTTTGATAGCTCATTTTTACCAATCAAATTAACTGAACTTTGAAAGGCTCTGCCATTTGGGATTCAATGATTCAAAAATTCATTCTATGGCATAATCTAGGTTCATATATTTGAGTACTTAGAACTAGGTTAGGAAGTGGGATTGCAAGTACCAGTAAGAAGTATATTCAGAAATTAAGCTCTATTTTTATTGAAAGGTTGTTGTCAGAGATTATAATGAGTAAAATATTGAATTTATTACATTGTTTCTTGTGCTCAATTGTGTATGTACTCTTGCTGTTGTTGTTCATGCACATATATGTATACATTCATCTGTATTTTATGTGTGTGTATGACTGTGTATGTGTGTTTTCTTTTTACATCATCCTGTTATTTGCTTTTAGATACTATACGTTTTGTACGAGCTTCATCTGCCCACAGGCTACCTTATTGATATAAAATCAACTGCTGTTTTCTATTCTGCATTCACCTTGCTCCAGTTTTTCCCTGTCATCTACTTTAAGAACATACGATAAAAATGGGTCATATTATTATTAAGAGGCATCAATCAACATCTGTAATGGGAAACAAAAATAAAAAAAAGAAACAATCGTTGTCGAGTTTCCAAGGCTTCAAACTATCATGATTCAAATTTTCAATAATAACAACTCAAGCACTCAGTTTATTGTAAAATCTTTACTTATTTTGTGTGTGTGTGTGTGTGTGTGTGTGTGTGTGTGTGTGTGTGTGTGTGTGTACAAATCCACACAGTTAAAGGGTTAAGCGTTTGCTTCTTTGGAAGAACCATTTTCAAATGTGTCAATGAAGTAGGTTAGTAAATTCGAAATGCATGCCAGAATTTAACTTATAATCTAGTAGTCCATCAAAATTAGCAATGAGGAACATGGCGCCTAAAGGGGGCATTTCTTGTTGCCAGGCAGGACTCCCAGTGGAGGGATAGAGATAGAAACCACCCACAAACCCTTCAAACCAAAATATGTCCTATCTACAAGATATGTAAGGACAAAGATGTAATAGAGATGGAGGGAATGTCCAACAAATGGCTGGCCCAAATTGAGACCCATCCCATAGGCAGGAAGCCATCCCTGACACTGCAAATGACACTCTGTTATGCTTGTAGACAAGAGCCTAGCACAACTGTCCTCTGAGAGGCACCACCGAGCAGCCAGTGTAAACAGATGCAGAGATCTACAGCCATACATTTCAAACTCATAATGTCAGCAATTGAGAGAAAAATCGCACTCTTAAATTTCACTAAACATGAATAATTTAATTTTCCACAAGTGATCCTGCAATGAGAAGCATCGTCAAAATGAACATACTCCTAAGAAGTGGCTCAGTAGCTCATAGCAATGTCTTTTCTTCCTGAGCCCTGGATTTGATACAGTACTCACAGGTTGGCTTGTAATTGTTTTTAACATACTGTGATATTGTGAAAAAATTCCTATAAAAACAAGTGGAACATTTAAAAATCAGAACAAAAATAATAGTTATGGTTGCAGTAAAAAGGTAACTATTATATAAACATTTTGGAAAAGGAATCTTTGATTTCAAAATGATGAAAGAAATTTTAAGCAAAGAAAGGTGTTGTTCTGCAGGTGGGAGTAGTTGTAAATATTTAAATAAATAAAGCACTGGAGATATAGATATTGAGTCAATTATTTCAATGCGAATTGTGCCTTAGATATCAATGTTAACGTTAGAAGTTTTAAGAGTTTCATACTGTACCTTATGAGCTAGCTATGCAAAGTGTAACTGCCAAAATAGATGAAGGACACCATGAAATTAAGGCTCCCAAATCACAAAGATCAACATGCTTATGAACTCTCAGAGACTGAGTCAGCATGCCCATGCCCTGCATGAGTGTGCACCAGATTTGGTCCTAGAACAGAAAGAAGTGACAGCCAAGAGACTAGAAAAAAATGCCAATTATACATCTGACAGAGAGTATCTAGATTATAAAAGGAATCCAAAATATGAACATAAATTAAGTAAATAACTTATATAAAACTTTGAGTATAGTATTAAACAAGGAATTCTCAAATGCTGGAACAAAAGTTCTTGAGAAACATCTTAAAATGTTAAACATTCTTAGGCATTAGGGGAGTATAAATTAAAATTATTTAGGGATTTCATTTGGTTCCAGTCAGAATAGCTAAAATTAATTTTAAAAAATGATACCTAATATGCAAAAAATTATAGAGAAAGAGAAAAACTTACTCATTGCTGGTGGGAGCACATATTTGTAAAGCCTCTGTGATGATCAGTGTGGAAGTCTCTTACAGGGATGGAAACGCAGAGGAGCCTGAGGAAAAGAAGGTCCAGCTACAGGCCCAAAGTGAGATCCAGATGAATAGGAGGTCCCAGGCTTGACGCTATTACTGGGGTTATGGATAGCTCATAAAAAGGGACCTAGCATGACAGCACTCTGGAAGACTCAACAAGCAGCTGAAAGAGTCAGATGCAGATATTTGTACCCAACCAATGATCAGAAGCTGCTGACCCCTCTTGTTGAATTAGGAAAAGGTTGAAAGAAGCTGAGGAGGAGGGCAACCCGGTAGGAGGACCAGAAGTCTCAATTAATGTGGATCCCGAGATTTCTCAAACACTGGACCACCAATCAGGCAGCATACACCAGCTTATATGAGGCCCCCAACACATAGACAGTAGAGGACTGCCGTGTCTATGTTCAATCAGAGATGATGCACCTAACCCTCAAGAGACTGGAGGCTCCAGGGAATTTAGAGATCAGGTAGGGTGGGGGGGACATCCAAGTGGAGACTAGAGGTGGGGAGGAGGTATGGGATGTGGAACATTCGGAGCGTGGACGAGGGGAATTAAAATCTGGAATGTAAAAAAATTAGTTAATTTTAAAAAAGTTATAAATTACTCCCCCCCAAAAAAACCTGACCATAACAGCGACTGCCCCTCCTTGGGATCCATTCTCTCCACAGGAAGTAAATCCTGACACTATAGCTGATGCCAAGAACTGCTTGCAGACAAGATCCCAGTAGAGCTGTCCTCTGAGAGGCTCTGCCAATACCTGACAAGACAGATTCAGATACAGCCAACCATGGGACTGGGCCCGGGGACCCCAATGAAACAGATAAGGGAGGACAGAGGAGTTGAAGGGAATTGTAACCCCATAGGAAGAACAATACCAACTAACCAGACTCCTCAGAGCTCCCAGGACTAAACCCCCAATCAAAGAGTATACATGGGTTGCTCCATGGCTCCAGCTGCATATGTAGCAGAGGATTGTCTTATTTGGCATAAATGGGAGGGGAGGTGCTTGGTCTGGTGGAGGTTTGTTGTCCCAGTGAAGGGGGATGCTAGAGAGGTGAGGTAAGAGTGGGTGGATGTGTGGGGCAAAGGGGAGGGGGGATGAAATGAGGAGTTTGCAGAGGGGAGAAGGAGAAAGGATACAACATTTGAAATGTAAATAAATAGAATAATACTAAACAACAACAATCAAAACTAAAAACAAAAAACAATAAAAACAAAAAAGCTGACCATATATATTTACCACAGAATTTTGCTACCCAATTCCTCAAAGCCAATTTCTAGTGATGCATCTCCTCCAACAAGACCACACCTCCAAATCCGACCCTAACTTTTCCACTAACTGTGGACCAAGGATTCAAGTATATAAACATGAAGGGACCATTTGAACAATAACATGTAGCTAGTAAGGAGTGACCTTCATGAATGGACCACCAAGATCTTCCAAGTCTAGGGAAATAGAAAATAATGACATAATAAACTGTGGCGATTCGAATGAGAATAACTCCATATGCTCATATATTTGGATACTTGCTCTGCAGTAGGTAGAACTGTTTGGGAAGAATCTGGAGGTATGATTTTGTTAAAGGTGGTGTGTTACTAGATGTGGGTTTTGAAATCTGAATATCCGAAGGCATTCCGTGTCTCCCCCCCCCACCCCCCGCTCCCCAGCTCTCAGCCTTGTACATATGGATCAGATACAAGCTCTTTGCTACCTCCCCGGTGTCATAATTGCATGCTTGACAGAATGTTCCCATCTATTGTGTTAATGAAATCACTCTCTGAAGTATAAGGAAGCTCCTTATTAAATATCTGTTTTATAAGTTGCTTCCTAAAATATATGCATATATAAAAATAATTTTAATAGAGCTATCATAAAATAGGAGAGACAATGTCCAACTAGATGCAACATGCTAACATATAAAACCCCCAGTAGAGAAATTGGTTATGTCTATTTGAGTCATTGGTTAAAGTGTATCTATAGAACCCCCACTTCCAAACTCTATAGGCCATCCATAATGCTCTTGGTTCTAAATTTAATATCTTCCACTTGAAAATGTAAAGCAAAAAAATACATTATAAACTCTTGGGTTACATACATAATTAATTTTGTGGAGTTACACATAAAATTAAACACATTTTCTATGTTAATACACATAATTTTTGTAAATTGCAGTTTGAATTTAGAATGTTCAGTGTGACTGTGTTTTGGTCTATGCATCTCCAAGTCATTTAGTAAACATCACATGCTGCATGCTGTAAACTGATGCTTGAAACTTGGGTCTATTTCATTGAAAATATCTGCTGGACATCTTTAAGGGGAAATGACTATTTTGAATGTCATTACAAAATATTTTAAGAGAATATAGACTGCTTCACAGCTTATATAACCTGGGATACAGGCTAGAAAATATATTATTAAACTACAAGGTAGCAATCTCATAATCTGACACAATCCCTGTTTGATTATAAGTGTTGGCTTTGCCTCCATACAATTGGTACTTCTCCTGAAGCCAGTAAAATTGTTTCAAAATGATTCAATTGCTGAAATGTTTACAGTTGTATTAATAGCTGGTCACCCTAGCCTTGAGGAATCATAGGAAATATTATTTGCTTCTTCTTACTTCTAACCTGAATATCTGCTTAAGGTAATTTTGTTTCAATACCATTTTGAAACATGTCCTTGTATTCTTTTCTATACGCTGAAAGCAATGAAGCATTGAAATGTTCTGCCCATCCTATTAATAGGTTTGCTACACTAGCAGAAATGTTTCATGGCCACTTCTAGTTAGTTTTTGGAGAATGCTACAACATGAGATGTTTGAAAAGCAAAAAAACAAAATCTTGTTTTTGCTTTGATGGGAGATTTAGTTTCAATACCAAATTCTTTATGGTGATTTAGCAATTTTACTTTCTCAAGACAGTCAAGTAATGTATAACATTAAATATATTCTCATTTAGAGTATAACAATTACATGTAAGTATATTTAAAAAACTACTCCAATGCTTTAATAATTTAAAATTATATGAATTAAGTATATATAAAATTCTGAATCTTTTCATCAAGGTAAAGCCTGGTTTGGGCAAATTTATTTTTGTAAGGCACATCAGTCAGCCATTTACTACCATAAATTCTCAAATCTTCATGCAAAAAGTCTAACATATATATGAGGTCTTAAATTAATATTATAATAAGAAAGGTATTTTAGTATTACATCTTCGATTGTATCTATAATAAGAATTCAAAACTAATCAAATTGTAGTAAACTTTGCTGGATATGATGAATACTGAATTAATTATACTGCCTAATTGGAGACTAGAAATTTAAACAAATTATAAATTACAGAAGTGTTCTTTCCTGTGTTTGCTTTACATTCTCCCTAGTAAAAATGCTGTTTATGTTTGATATTAACTAAATTTATTTATATAGCACAGAAATTTTTAACATATTAATTGCTTTAAATTTTCTACCAGAATATATTAAATTTAGAACCAACAGAGTTATAAACCTCTGATACAGTTTAGGAGGAGGTTTAATGGAAATACTTTGATCAATGACTCAAATCAATATAACCTGTTTCTCCTATTGAGGGTTTTATTTACTGGTGGGTGCATTTAATTGGATACTGTTTCTCTTATTTTATGGCAGCTACATTTAAATTCGCTTTCTAAATGTGTAAATTTTAGGAAGAACACACACACACACACATATACACACTCACACACACACACGTCATCATATATGTGCTTGGTAGAAGCATACACCTCCTGTCCAAGAGTCGTTCATTGTGAATTGGAAATCTAAGCTTACTCCCAAGTTCAGAATAATAACGACTTTCTGTAGGCTCCCCAGTCCATGCTGACTAACACAGTAGCTGTGAATTGAGGATAAAATTGGACTGTATTTGCGTTATACTGGGAAAGTGTTGACAATGAGGATATGCCGGGGAAAAAATATGTTGTCTTTTACAAATTGCAGAAAGAAACAGAGCTAGATATGAAGATGAATAAGTAATAAATCCTCTACTAGGCAGACAGTTACATACACTAGCAAACGTCAGTAACATAATAGAACTATCAATTTGCCTAAAAAGCAACATTTCCTGATAATAGAGACTATTAATAAACTCTAGGACACAGCATGTCTAATGTCTTATTTTAAACTAACTCAATTTGCTGAAAAGAAGACTTCAATAGCCCAAGAAACTTCATTAAGAAAATGTAATCCTCTTTAGAAACACCAAAATCCAGAAAATTCTGCTTAGGAAGATATAAAAAACAATATATAAACTAGGAGTAGAATAGTGCGACAGACAAAAGAATAAGAAACCCTCAACCTCAAAACAAGCTATATCAACAGGCTGTTTCCAATTTTGGGCTATTATAAATAGAGCAAAGATGAGCATGGTTACATACTCATACTCAAAGCCCAACTCTAGATGGATAAAGAACCTTACCATAAGACTTGATATTATGGCTCTAATAATGTAGGTTTGAACTCACTGGCACAATAAGGACTTCCTTAAGATACTGATATGACAGGAACTAAAAACACATATTATTAATTAGCATGTCATGACATTTAAAACCTTTGACAGAGTAAAAACAAACAAACAAAAAAAACATCATTCCAGCAAGTGGGCATAACTGCCCAGCAGCCAAGGACGAACTAGGTTTACCTGAAAGGGGGGCTGAAAATTAAAAAGAGGGAGGGAGGGAGAGAAGAATGAAGCCAAGACAAGGTTCTGATCAAGGCTCCAAGTTCAATATTCAGCACTGTGTTTATATAGGGAAAGTGTACAGAACCCATTCTTTGTTTTGCAAAGCAAGGTCAGCACAGTAGCCTAATCTTCTAAATTCTTGTGGGAACTTGCACATGCAACCAAGGCAGATGAGTCCACCAAGGTGGATAAGTTCCATTGTGGCAAGCATTCAAGATCTGTTCAGCCTGCTGAAGGCTGGGAAAGGCCTGCTGAAGGCTGGGAAGGGCCTACTCAAGGGTGCCCCAAGTGGGAACGTTACAGAGTGGAAGCAGGGGTCTTTACACACTATACAGCTGATAGAGCACCATTACTAGAACACCCTGACTACAACACATAAGCATGAAAAAAATTAAACAAAAAGAAAACAATATGGCAATTTAATAATGCTGTATAGAACTAGGCAACATTATGAAAAGGTCAAACACAAATGACTTAAAAACACTTAAAAACATGTTCAACACCCCCATCCAGTAGAAAAGCAAACAAATTAAAACTATTTTGACATTGCATTTCACTCAGAATTCTTGGCCAAGATCAATTAAAAAAAAAAAAAAAAGACAGGACATGCTGGTGAGAATGAGTTGAAAGATGTATACTTCTCTTTCTGCTGAAAGTACCAATAGCCACTCTGTAGAAATTCATCAAAAATTGAAAGTCAATCTACCACCAGATCCAGGTGTGTTACTCCATAAAGAAATTCTCATCTGTAGTCATTACTGCTCTTATAGACAGCCAGAAACTGAAACAGCCAAGGCATCCATTAACTACTGGATGAATCATGGGAATGTGACACACGCCCACAATGAAATTTTACATAATTCTTCAGAAAAAAAATAACAAATGCTTCAGCTAAATGGGTGGAGATAAAAACAATTATCATGACTGCAACCCACAGACAAAAAGGTGAGCATTGGATCCATCCTCTTTCATGTAAGTGTTAGCTTCTAAGCTTTAGCTAGGCGTATTTCAACTTGAATAAACACAGTTTTGTGTGGAGTAAAGTAGGACAGGAAGAAGGGATATTATTAAAAATACAAAAATAGAACATAATGTTATAATAAAGACAAAACTAGAATAATAAAATCAAATAGGAAGGTAAATGCAAGAGTAAAATAGGTAAAATGGGAAATACAACACTGAAGACAATCTGAAAAGCAATATAGGAAGCTTCCATATTCCAGTGCCAGCACTGGATTACACCATGTTGAATCATTGGCAAACCTAATATCCGCCATAAGTTGGCCATCAGTCCCTATTGTCGAAGATACAAACTACTTATGTTATTAAACATCGACCACTCATGTTGGTGCCCAACTAGAAGCTAACTGGCTAGAAATCATGGTGCTATAATGTATTTTCATGTTTGTAGAATCCTATTCAGCAATGACCCCCAACTATAAAATGGTGACCTGCAACAACACCCAGCCTACCAGGTATAATTTTGAGATTTTTGTCTGATTTGGATATGTGCAAGTCTTCTGCAATCAGTCACCATTTATATGAGTGCAAAAGACTAGGGCATATTCAAATCAGACAAAATCTCAAAAGTGAGAATTGCATATGGAAATGATTTTTCCCCAACAAAGATGCTATGTGTAACTAATAGATGCTAGGAGAGGGAAGAATCAGTTTTCCTCAGTATAGGGTCACAGGGGACTTAAACCACACTCAAATGGAGGCTTCGTTCCCAAAGGTGTAGCCATGTTTCTTGGTTCAGTTTTTATTTATATATTATTGTTGTTCTTGTTCTTTTATTTTTATTGACAGAAAGAAGGAACATGATTTGTGGTGAGTACAAAAGTGGGGTGGGCATGAGAGTAGCTGAGGAAAAAGAATGTATGATCAAAACATAACTTAATATAAACTTATTATAAAATAAGTATATTTTTAAAACTAGCATATCAAGGAAGATTGGCATTTGCTTTTGAAGATGCTGGAGAAAATGAAAACAGAAGTCAAAGAAACAAGTCAACTACAAGCAGTTCTTTTCTAAGCAAACCTATTGTATAGCAGCGGAAAAGAAAAGATTCTCTCTCTCTCTCTTTCTCTCTCTCTCTCGTGAATAAATCCGGACAGACAAAATCTGAACTAAACAAGAGCCTTGATTACATTGGGGGAAAGGGAAATTAATAAATAAGAAGACAATTAAAAAATGTATCATTCTGTTAGAATAATTAACCATTTAAATTCATCCTTTTCCTAACTCCATCCATTTACGTGCAAATTCTTGATTGTATTTTTCTTAAATGGCTAAGTAATACTCCATGTGTAAATGAACCACTTTTCTTTATTCATTTTTCTTTTGAAGGACATCCAGTTTGTTCACAATTTTACGTTGATAGGAATAGGGAAAAAACCCTTTAGGCCTAAGAGTTATATATAGCTGGACCTTGAAGTAGATTTATTTGCTTCTTCCTGGAAACAACCACAGTGATTCAAATAGTGACTCAGTACATTTGTTTTCTCTCTGGCAATTAATGAGCGTTTGTTTTACTCTACGTCCATGGTATGAATGGTCAGGAATAGTGGGGGGGGGGGCAACTACAAAGGGATGCTCAAATAAGGCAAGGGGGGAAAAGAGGGGACAGGAGAAGAAATATGGGAAGTGGCCACTAAAATTAAGGACCATTTAGAAATAATACAATAGAAGCCTTATAAAATATAGGCATGCTCGATGGTGATACAAATGAAATAACCAAACAATGACAGAAAAGACCCTACTGAATATGTCCAAAAATGCTCCCATTACCTGGAATCGGTTATATCTAATTGAGCTGTTGGCCAAAGAAGTTCCCTTGAAAGACTATTGCCAAGGTTATTTCGGTTGCACTCCACAAACTGATGGTAAGGCCATTGCTGAAGATAACACTTATATAATTCATTAAACATGCAAAAGTCATGCTGGTACCAACATAGAACCTTCAATCCTAGTGGAAAGGTCTTTGGTACAGTAATCTACACTGCATGCTACCAACGGAGAAACATGAAAAGCTGTCCAGACAAAACTCTGTCATCAGTGATATCTACAAGATATGCTAGTTCAATGTTTACACAAGTTTGTGGAATTAATCGACTAATTTGTGATCTGCCTGAAAGCCCACACTCTAAGATGGAACCCATCCACTGTCTGGCTTACCAATAACTGAGACCTGTTGGCAAAGAGATTTAGTACAAAATCATATAATATTCTTCTAATGGTAAGAATAAAAAGACTTCTAATGACATTCGGCTATACTAGTAGAAAAATGCTTTTCCAACCATCATCAGGATAAGCTTGCTCCCGAAGCAGAGGGGAACACATACAGATCCAAAGAGAGATGATCTACAGAGAGTGCAGGACCACGGAACACCCAGCCCTAACCAGGATGTATTCATTAAATCTTTCCCCTTAGCCACCAGGGAATTCTGCAGTTGAGGACTTGGAAAGAATGTAAAAAGCAGAGTGTTTGGTGAGCACAAAAGACACAAGGTCTTCTAACCACTACATGACCCACCTACATATGACTGTGACAGTGAACATAGAACCTGTATCTACCAAATGGTCTCCTAAAACCCCATCTGTAACAAAGAAGCTTTGCTCAATTAATAACCACTTGCAAATTAAAAAAAAATGGTTATTTTCTATAAAGGAGCCTCACTAGGGAAACAAAGTAATGTTTTTTTAAATCTGTATTTTACAGTCCAGACTTTATGCCCCTCTGACTGTTCCATATCCTATACCTCCCCCTGTCTCCCACCCTCAACCCCCACCGCACCAGACCTCCCCAAACTCTGGGCCTCCAGTCTCTTGAGGGTTAGGTGTATCTTCTCTGATGGAGTCCAGGCAGTCGTGTGCTGCATATGTGTTGCAGGCCTCGTATCAGCTAGTGCATGCTGCCTGGTTGGTGGTTCAGTGTCTGAGAGATCTCGAGGATCCAGGTTAGGTGAGACTACTGCACTTCCTATGTGGTCCCCCTCCTCCTCAGCGTCTTCTAGTTAGTTTTTCCCTAATTCAATCACAGATGTCAGCAAGTTCTGGCCATTGGTTGGGTGCAAATATCTGCATGTGATGCTTTCAGCTGCTAGTTGTGTCTTTTGGAGGGCAGTCATGATAGGCCCATTTTTGTGAGCATATCATAACATCAGTAATAATGTCAGGCCTTGCAGCCTCCCATTGAGCTGGATCACAGTGTAGGCCTGTTGCTGGATCACCTTTTCCTCAGGCTCTTTGCCATTTTTGTCCCTGCAATTCTTTCAGGACAATTCTGGGTCAGAATTTTTGACTATGGGATGGCAACCCCATACCTTCTCTTGATGCCTTCTTTCTAATAGAGGTGGGCTCTAGAATTTCCCTCTCCCCACTGTAGGGCATTTCATCTAAGGCCTCTCTCTTTGAGTTTTGAGAGTCTCACCTCCCAGGTCTCTGGTACATTCTAGGTGGTTTCTCCACCCCCTACTTCCCATTCTTTCTCCTGGCCCTCAGGACTTCAGTCCTGTTCCCCCCACCCAATAAAATCTCAGGTGACAGCACATAGAGGCAAGGATGTGGAGAAAGAGGAACACTCCTCCATTGCTGGTGCGATTGCAAAGTGGTACAACCACTTTGGAAATCAATCTAGAGGTTCCTTGGGAAATGGGAAATAGATCTACCTGAAGAGCCAGTTATACCACTCTTGGGCATATACCCAAGATGCCCCACCATGTCACAGGGGCACTATGTTCATTAGTGGCCTTATTTGTGAGAGGCAGAAACTAGAAACAACACAAATGTCCCAGAACAGAAGAATAGATACAGAAAATGTGGTTCATTTACACAATGGAATACTACTCAGCTATTAAGAACAAGGACATCATGAGTTTGGCAGGCAAGTGATTGGAAATAGAAAATATCATCCTGAGTGAGGTAACTCAGACCCAAAAGTACATGCTTGGTATGTAAACACTAATAAGTGGATATTAATGAAAAATTACAGAATACCCAGCATACAACCACAGAATTAAAATAAATGTTAACAAGCTAAAGGGCCTAAGTTATGATGGCTCAATCACACTTGTGAGGAAGAAGAAAGCAATCACAGGAATGTTGAGCGAGGGAGAGACCTGGGTGGGAAAAAGGACATGGAGAGGAAGAGGTGAACTATGTCATCTTAAGGGTAGTAACCAAGGAATATCTGTCTGCTTATCAGAAGATAGTCAACAAAAAAATGAACTCAGTGGCATATTTGGAAGTTAGTTGTCTCATAATGTTTTGTTAGGAAATATATATTTTTAACCTTATAGGTCTTTTGGTTATATATTATAGCTTTGGGTTTTTGTGCTTTGTGCATCCTCTGTGTGTGTGTGTGTGTGTGTGTGTGTGTGAATGAACTTGTGTATTTCTGTGTCTATATATTGGATTTTTTTTGTTCTATTTGGTGCTGTTCTTTCTGTTTGTTTTGTTCTATTATAATTTGTTTGTTTTATTTTATTTTATTTTATTTTATTTTATTTTATTTTATTTTATTTTATTTTATTTTATTTTATTTTATTATTATCCACTAGATCTGTTTGCGTCCTAAGGGGAGCAATAAAGTGAATGTTTTCAGATGAGTAGGGAGCTGTGGAGGAAAAACTGTAATTAGAATATATTGCATGAAGGAAATTCTATGTTCAATTAAATAAGTAGAATGTACATTACATATTGCTTTAATATGAAAAATATTAATTGTGGTAACACAATAAGTGATACGTAAAATAAAACATATAACTTTGTCCATTAACTCTTCATAATATTGTGGAAGCATAAGAATGTCATTTATTAGTACATATTTTTTATTTCTTTTTTTGAACCATATTGTATGGTAAAAATGAACTGAAAATAATTTATTATAACTAAAACAATGGAAACCTCATTATAACTAAAAATCAAAACTATTTACTAGACAAAGCGAAAACAAAAATAAGCAATATATCTAAAATATTATTAATCTAGACAACTGAAAATGGAGGATATAAGAAGAGAGAAATAGAAAAAGAACTACAATAGAACATAGGAAAAGCCATAAAACATCTGCACTAAAATCAATTTTGTCAGAATACTTTTAAAGTAAAATGAATTAATTTTTTAAATTGAAAGACTGGTATAAAAAGGCCTAATTCAGTGTTGATCGTAAGTGAATCTGTAGGCTGAAAAGAGAGTGAATGTGAAAAATATCATTAATATAAAGTTTACAAGTAGGATCTAAAGAGAAGAAATAGGAGAAGGGAAAGATGGGAAAGGAGAGAAAGATGAAGAAAAGAAGAAGGAAGAGAGAAAGATACATCGCCAGAACGCCCTGCTAAAAGACATGGGCTGAGGCCCAAATCCTTGCCTAAATTAAGATAATAAAGTAAGTGTAAAAATGCCAAAATGTTTGTGCAGCTTTGGCTCAGATTATGGGCACAGAAACACTGCTCCACTTTTTTTTTTCTGACTTTCCCATGGTAATGTCAAAATTCATAGAAAAATTAAACAAAAATTAGGAAGAAATGGATGTATAGTAATAGAAGTATTAAGTGGCAGCTTTCTTGTCATTTTCCTGAACAACAAGAAAGTAAAGCGATTTTCCAAAGCAATAAAGTAAAGTTCTTAGAGTGATATATTTTCATGTCTATAATGACAATTCTAACAAGGATCTTATTTTCTGGAGCCTCTGTAGTACACACATATATAAAAATATTTTATATAAAAAATTAGAGGAAAGAAGGAATGATGAAGAATATCCTAACATCATGATATATTGAGTGAATTTTTCAAAGTAGTTATTATTATGAATACATTGGTACCAAAGTATCTTCATTGAAAATACTGCCAATATATTAGAATTCCATAGAAACAAAACCACATCCCCCAACACACAAATCCATGCAGTTTAAGAAGATAGTTGGAAAAGTAAGAGTCCAGTAAAGTAAATAATGAGAAGTTCCCACTAATCTAATGAAAATATAAAAGCAATGTTTCAAAATATGTTCCATAAGACAAGAAAGTTCAAAGCAATCAATAAAATTGGCATTAATGCATGCATAGCGATATCAGCACTGAGCACATCATTTTCTTTATCTTGATAGGAGGCTGAAGAAAATTTATTCAATGGAATCTTACAGTTCATAAAAGATACAGAGATGTTTTTACTTTCCAAATAAGAAGATTGTCACACATATATAACCTTACATGAACGAATGATGGAGAATGACAAGCATTATGTCCTCTCTCAGTTGTAGTATCTAAATACGTAATCCTTACAAATAGAATCAAAGAGGAGAGGAGAAAAAGGAGAAAAAAGTGAAAGATAAAAAGGAAAAGAAGAAAAGTAATATTATTTCTCTAAGAAAATACACTTTTAGTAATAAATAAGATTCAGTGAAGAAATTTGAAGATTTAGTGTGTATTTCTACTGTTTTACATGGACAATAATTATTTATTGCTTGGAATTATCAATTGAAGCATAGTCAGATTTTCCATTTGAATTGTATTTTTAAAGTAAAAACAGCACACACTGTTAGTCACATCTTGGACACAACCCACTGAGATAAATATGTTTCCCATATTTCTTTCTTTTCTTTTTTTAATTAACCATTCCATTTGTTTACATCTTAAATGATATCCCACTTCCCAGTTACCCCCTTTACCAGTGTCAATCCCATGATACCCCACTTCCTGGTTTCCCATCCACCAATCACTAATTTTTTTAAATTTTATCCATAAATTAGTTCAGTATTGAAAATATTAATTTAACTCTTGAAATATCAATGATCCATAAAATAAAAATCAACTGTATATTTTCAAATATGGATGAATTTATATTAATATTTTTATTGTTCTCTCCCTGTGTTTTGACCATAATACAGACCAAAAAAAATATTTGGAGATACATATCGATATTTTGGTCACATTTGTCATTCCACTGCATTCCACAATGTTGTCATTTACAACAGATTCTGACTAGAGTGTACTATGCACCTTCTGTTTACAATTATTATTATCAACATTTAATGTCACACAGTACACAGACCCAGAGACGTTAAGTAAGAAGTGTTCAGTGGGGATAGGTGACCTCCCAGGGAAGGAGAAATAAAATAGATGTTTCAGGAGGATTGAAGGAGGGTGGGGCCGGAAGATGAGGGATCAGGTGTGGCGAGGATGGAGAGTACTAGGAGAGACAACTGGAATTGGGGAGTAATTTGGGTGCAAGTTAGAAACAGTACAATGGAAACTCCCTGGAATCAATTAGGGTGACCCTAGTCAGCATTTCTAGTAAAGGGGAACACTGGGTCGGAATCAGCCATATCCTATAATCAGGAAAGACTTCCAGTAGAGGGACTGGGGCACCAACCCAGCCATAAAATCTTCGACTTACAATTTGTCCTTCCAGTAAGAGGTGCTGGGGTTAAAGGTGGCACATAACTCGTATTAGTACCCAACCCATGGTTGGTCCAGCCTGAGATTCGTGGTATAAAAGGGAGCTGACTCCTAACACTTCCTGTAGGACAGAAACCAGAGGTCACATGGTCAAGAGCACTGAGGATAGAACCAAACACACCTGTTAAAACCACTAAATCATTCCCACTGATATTCTGCTAGATTTAAAGCCAAAAGTCTGGCATCATGACTCCAACCATCAGGCTCCAACCATCAACGGATGCAAACAGATGCAGAGACACCACACAGACCAACATTAGGAGAAACTCAATGAATTCTGCAGAAGGAAGTGAGGAATGACTGTAGGGGCCAGAAGGGTCAAGGGCACCGCAAGAAAATCCATATAATCAACAAACCTGGCCTCATATGGGCCCATTGAGCCAGAACTGACAATCAGGGAGTCCACATGGGTCTAACCTAGGCTCTTTGCATATTATGTTATAGTTGCATAGCTTGGTGTTTTTGTGAGACTCTTAACAGAAGGAGAGGGATCTATTTCTGATGCTTTTGACTCATTTTGAGATCCCTTTCCTCCTTGTCTTGTCCGGTTTCAATGTGTGGGGAAGTGTCTACTGCAACTCGATCTGACGTGTTTGGTTGATAGCTCAGGGATGCCTGTCTTCTTTAGGGAAATGGAAGAGCAGGGATGGGAAGAGCGAGGTGGGAAGGGAGGGACTGGGAGGAGAGCAGGAAGGGGAAAAGGTGGTGGGATATTTCATATGAGTGTAAGTAAATACAACATTTTACAAATTATTTATCTGTAACTTTAAATTTTAAATTTTCTGATGACATTAAATCTGTTCACAGATTTTTATGATGTTGTCAAACTGTCTTCTAAATATTTGTGTTTCTATTTGTAATTTGTGCTACTCACCACCTTAATTAGACTGGCTTCTTATTACATCGGGAAGTAGTTAATACAAAGAATCATAATTCTTAAATGTGCATAATATATCTTATGCAGTGCAGTAGGTAGACAACATGGAATTAATTCCATGGATTTAATTTAATAAACTTTTTATCTCATATGAATTTGTTTAGACTTTTTGGTCTTAATGGTCTTTTGCTAGTATATTATACTTTCTGATTCCATAGTTTTATGTGCTTTTTTTTCTGTGCAAATCTCTCTCTCTCTCTCTCTCTCTCTCTCTCTCTCTCTCTCTCTCTGTGTGTGTGTACATGTGTGTGTGCGTTTGTATGTGTGTGTGCTTTTTCATTTTTGTTCTGATTTCTTTTGTTGATTCTGTCTGTCTATTTCCTTAAAAAAAGAATAAAAAAAGACATGGACATAAATAGTTAAGGAGGATATGGGAGGATTTTGGGAGGGTTGACTATGATCCATATAGGTTGCATGAAAAAATGTTTATATATACATATACATATACATATATATATATATATATATATATATATGGGTGTGTATGTATGTGTGTGTGTTTGTATGCATATATATATATATATATATATATATATATATATATATATATATTTCTTAAATATATAAAAGTTTAGAAAATCTTATCAGTAGTACATATCATGCCTGTCTTTTTGGGTCTGGGTTACTTCACTCAGGATGATATTTTTTTTTAGTTCCATCCATTTGCCTACAAAAGTCAGGATGTCCTTGTTTTTAAAAGCTGAATTTTATTCCATTGTGTAAATGAACCACATTTTCTGTATCCATTCTTCCCTGGAGGGACATCTGGGTTGCTTCCAGTTTCTAGCTATTATGAGTAAGGCTGTTATGAACACAGTAGAGTACATATGCTTGTGGTATGGTGGAGAATCTTTTGACTATATGCCTAGAGGCAGTATAGCTTGGTCTTTAGGTAGAACTATTTCCAGTTTTTTGAGGAACTGCCAGAGTGATTTCCAGAGTACTTATATGAGTTTGCAATCCTATCAGCTATGGAGGAGTGTTCCCTTTTCTCTACATCCTAGGGTACATGAACTGTAATTTGAGTTTTTGATCTTAGCCATTCTGATTGGTTTAAAATGGAGTCTCAGGGGTTGTTTAAATTTGCATTTCCCTGATGACTAAGGATGTTGAACATTTCTTTAAGTGTTTCTCAGCCATTCGAAATTTGCTGAGTTACTGAGAGTTCTCTGTTTAGTTCTGTGACCCATTTTTAAAATTGGGTATTTGGTTTGTTGGAGTCTAACTTCTTGAGTATATATGTGTGTGTGTGTGTGTATATATATATACATATATATATATGTATATGTATATGTATATATATATGTGTGTGTGTGTGTGTGTGTGTTTGACATTAGCCCTCTACTGGATGTAGGGTTAGTGAAGATGTTTTTCCAATCTGTAGTGTGATGTTTTCTCCTATTGATAGTGATGTTTGCCTTTCAGAAACTTTTCTGTTTCAAGAGGACCCATTTATTAATTGTTGATTTTAGAATTTGAGCCATTGGTGATCTGTTCAGAAAAATTTCCCCTGAACCAATATGTTAAAGACTATTTTCCACCTGCTCTTCTCCAAAAAGTACAGAATACCCATGATATACCTAAGAAGTTAACCCTAAGAAGTTAAACAATAAGGGAGGCCCAAGTGAGGATGCTTTGAAGGGGAAACAAAATAGTCATGAGAGACAAAGTGTGAGAGGGGAGAAGGGAAGGGTAAATTGGGACAGGATCAGGTACGGTGATGGAGACAGGAGAAAAGCCCAGATGGCCAGGAGAATGAGTGGAAATATGCGGCCATGGGTGGGGAAGGGGAACCTCTAGAAGTCTCAGAGACTTGGGATGTGAGAGGCTCTCAGTATTCAATGATGGGTTCCCTTAAACTAAATACTCCAAAGTAGGGAGATGGAACCTGAAGAGATCAACTGCAGTAGCTAAGCAGGGCCCCAGTAGAGGTATGGGATCACCAACACACTTTCAAAATTTTTGAAGAATTATTCCTGTCTAAAAGAAATGCAGAGACAAAGGTGGAGCAGAGACTGAAGGAATAGCCAAGTAGGGACTGGCCCAACTTAGGATTCATCCCATGAACAGGCACCAAACCCTGACACCGTTACTGACAGTATGTTGAGCTTGCATACAGTAGCCTAGCATGCCTGTCCTCTGAGGGCTCTAACAGCAGCTGACTGAGACAGATGTAGGTACTTACAGTCAACCACTGGACTGAGGGAAGGACCACTATAGACGAGTTAGGGGAAAGATTGAAGGAGTTTAAGGGGATGGCAATACCATAGAAAGACCAACAATGCTTTCAGGAGCCGTAATGGGACAAGCTAATAACTAGAAGTTGATCATCATGAAATGGCCTGCTTCAGATTATTATATAATCTGTGACAGGTGTGCCATTATTAGTCAAGGCTGTAAGGAATTTATTTTAGGAAAGATTCCTGATACTAATATGCTTTTCCTGTTATTATTAAACATATATAACAATCACTAAGTAGAAGCACACCCTTTGGAGCAGATCTCTGCAGATCCACGAAGATGTACTGTCTTGTAGTGATGCTATATAAACAAATAGATAACTTAAGTCTTAATGATGATCCTAAAGAATTCCTAAAATTATATCAGTGATTATTAAGCTATTTTATAGTGGGACTGCTATTTGGTCCTTTTCTGATAGTCAAAACTGCAATGGGAAATCTGCCAATCTTCCAAGAGTCACCAGTTAATTGCTCTTAGATAATACCCAGACTTTCTCCTACTCAGAGCACTTTCCAAGAGGTTGTAAAACAATTAACCAAAGGTCATAAAAAGGGATCTAAAGATTTACTATAGGTGCTAAGACAGCATATAAACTATTGACTAGGTTTACCTATATAAAACTTCACTAATAGCTTAGTTATGTTTTTAAACCTTCAGTGAACCTGTGGAGCTGAGACAGGTGATGGATGGTTAGCAAGATAATTACTCCTAATGGATATGCATGTTAAACATTCTCTGTTGTAAACTTCTATTTCAATTTATGATTTGATTTTTTTGTGTGAACTTGTGATGAACTTTGTAACATGTGATCATGTATTCTGAAAGATGTTTAAGTGCTGAGGACAAAGAGAAGAGTCGGAGTCAGGACTAAGCTGAGGAGGACTGAGCTGAGGGGGACTGAGCTGAGAGGAACTGAGCTGAGAAGAACAGAGCTGAAAAGAACTGAACTGAGGAGTTTTTAGACAGAACACTTTTTAGATAGAACTGAACCCAAGAAGAACTTAGAAGTATATGCACAGCATTGGGAGAGAAGACATTGAGAGTTAGAGCATTGTTGTGACATCAGAGCAGGAGGAGAGAGCAAGAGTAGAAGGAGAATGCAGAGTGGAATAACTTAGAAACTATAGGTAACATAAAGTCTAAGAGAGAAATGTGCAGAATGCAGAGGGAAAGAGGAAAAAAGAAGACCCTGCAGAGAGCAGAAGGAGCAGGCAGGCTTCACCTGACCATGGGAGAGAACAAGTCCCATGGTAAGGACAAGGCAGGCTTAGTCTTATTAAAAGGAACAAAGCTTTATTCTTACAAAAGTAGGTTTAATTCATTTAGCATTAAAAGGGTAGAAGCTTTTTCTATCACTATGCAATAAAGATTGGAGCTCATTTTTCATCCAGAATGAGTGAGTTCTTCCTGCACCGGTGCTTGGTCTTTTGCTCCATATGAATATGTAAGTATGGATGTGTGTGTGTATATGTAATTGTGAGAATGTATGCATGTGTGTGGGGAAGTATGAAATTATGAGAAAGCATGCGAGCTGGGCCCAACTGGTTTATAAGGAAATGTATAAATGAGCTTGTATGAAGCTATATATGAACTTATGTGAGTTTATGCATATTTGCTTATGTAAAAGTTTTTCCTTCTGTGAGTGTTATTCTCTTCTCCTGGTTCAATAAAAGTTTATTGCTCCAAACTTCCCCCTAGCTCACAAGCATGAGGCAACTGGACAAAAGGGAAAAGGCTCTAGCAATTAATCCTTTACTTTATCTCCTGTTTCAGGATGAGGTGCTAAGTGTCAGAGACTGCAGTTTCTGGCCTCAGAGGATCACAGACAGCAGGGAAGCTACAGTAGCATAGTAACTTAGACTTAGATAAGTAAACATTTTATTATTACACAGCAACCCTAAATATCTCATATGACAGTTTACCTCGGAATCGTAAGACAAGTTCTTATCCTCATCCGATGCTCTTCCCCCTCTGCTCCGCTGCCTCAAGAAGAACTTACAAGAAAGAACAACCACCCCACAGGGGTTGGCCTCCAGCACAATATGAACTAACCTGGACCCCTGAGAGCTCCCAGAGACTAAGCTATCAACCAAAGCGCGTACACTGACTGATCCGAGGCTTCTGGCACATATGTAGCAGAGGACGGCCCTGTCTTGCCTCATTTTGAGAGGATGTGTCTAATCCTGTAGAGAAGATGCCCCAGAGAATGGAGATATGGGGATGGGGTTGGGGGCACAGTCTCATAGACGAAGTGGTGGGGTGATTGTGTGAAGAACCCTATTAGAGAGAACCAGGAGAAGGGAAATAAAGCCTATAATGATTAAAAATAAAAAAATAAAAATAAATAAAACTATGAAAAACAAAAATTTCAGAAAACTCAATTCATTTGGAGTAAGTCAGGACACATTTCCTATGGCAGATTCTGTATTTGTAGCCATATCTGACACACAAGTGGTTCCTTTTACCTTCCTTTGTTGAACACAGAAGTGAAGTGAATATAGTATGTTTTAGTTTAGTTTCTGTGATCTAACCAACATAGAAAAGCATAGACCCAAGACCTAGGCAAACATTCATATCTGAGTTGAAGCTTTAATCTTGCCAGATACTTACTATTTCATTTATTATTTGTTTATTTTTATTTTAGATGCTATAACATAATTACACCTTTCTATACCCCCCTTTGCTCCCTCCAACCTATACCATGAGTCCTTCTCTGCTTTCATTCCTGGCCTCCTTATTGCATTGCCTGTTTTAGTGGACTGTATATTTTCTCAACCTACTGAGTCTACCATCAATAATATAGTTCTTTGAAATAGCAGTTAACAAATACACTTAATCTTTATTGGTTTGAACAAGAACAATTAAGTGGAAAACATCCTTTGACAAGAAGAAGTAGGAGAGTCCACGTATTTTAACCCTTGAGTATTGCATTAGTCACTGTCTAATGGATACTAGAGGCAGATTTGTTCCCCTCTTCTTTTGACACAAATGCCATAATATGGCTGACCCATTATTGAATTCACTATTATGACTTTGAAAAGGAAGACAAGCATCTTCATTCATAATTTTTTGTGGTGGAAAGGAGTATTGCGTTGGTCAAATAATATTTCTCTGTTTCACAAGTACAGTGCTCCTCAAAACAAACACCCCAACCTCCAAGATTTTGTTAGCATTCTTGAGGAAAGGTCCATGAGATAAATCTAACAGCCAGACATGGAATTTATCCTGATGTGTATACTATTTATGTTTATTTTCCAACTCACAGACTCTACGAAAAATAATTCCAGCATCATCAAACATTTACATAAAATAAATTGTTTTCTAATTCTGGCTACTAGTAGCTCTTGCTTCAAACTTTTAAATAGGAGATAATATATTAATCTTTGTAATCTCATCAAAGATGGTTTGAATAGATTCTGAATACTTAATGGTTTAATGTTACATAATAGACCCATCATGATAGTTCTCTGATATTAGTGTTATTGGTTCATTATATTGAATACATTGTCAAGGCAGTAAGACACTTTTTAGCATAGTCTTTATAGAAGAATTTCAAAATATTTCTCTAATAAATCAAAGTAAACTATATGGACATTTGAAGGATATTTATATGTATGCACAATTCATCAAAGTAGCATCTTTAATGAGATGACTGATGGACTGAACCAATAATTCTATAATTAATCCTTCATCATAGCATCCGATTCCATTAGTTTCAATTAAGGTGTCTCGTAATTGCTGTGTATTCTTCATATGATACATTAGCTCTTGCAATTTTAACAAAACAGATTGTGCTGAAAGGAATACACCATTTGATAAAACTTCTGTAAGCTAATTGCACACAGGCAAGTATAACTTTTTTTCAATACGAATCAACAGTATTTTATTTTCACTTGACATTAAGAAAATGTTAGGCTCTCTTCTAAGAGATGAAAAAATAAATTAAGATTTTTTTTCAGTATAATTAAACAATTCAATACTTATTCAATGTATTAAATTTTAAAGATGAATAGAGGAGGGAAAACTGAGGAAATATTAGCTACAGATAATATGTAAACACTGTAGCTATTTAAATAAAATACTGAAGTGTAAAATAAAAATTACGGTTTTTGTGTGTTATAAATTATCTTTTTGGATTTGTAGCAATTTATTCTTTTTTGTTTGTTTGTTTTTCTTCTTTTTTCTCTTTTTATTAAACTGATTTTTCCAAATGTAGAATCTATGAAAAAACAGTAAACTAACACTTCTAAAATTAACGTAAACTCAATGAAAAAATTTAAATTGATGTTAATAGAAATATCAGTATATATAATAAAAGTGAATTGTTTAATGTTAAATGGCATTTTTAAGCTTTTCTTTTACTTATTTTGATGATGGCTTTGTCTAAGAATTATGTTGTTCACTTTCTATGTCCTTAACTATATGTCTTCATGTTTAATAATTCATGTTGTCTTTTTCTGTTTGTTGCATCATGTAAGCTTGAGGAAAATATCTATTCTACACTTCTAGGGAGCTAAACTTAGATGCTAACTATATCCACCTGATTAATGGCATTACTGATTATCTTTTATTCCTGGCATCGAATTTTATGTGCTTTACCATCCATTTCTACAAGGCAATATTAATGGTTATATTTATGGAAGGCTATATCTAAAATCGTGAGTTCATTATTTCCACCTCGGGATTACATCAGGTGTTGAGACTAAATTGATTTTTTGTTGTTATATAAATAGTGAGTAACAATTGTTGTAAATTAGAGAGGTGGGTGTTTTATTTAAATAATGTCCCAATTTTTCTGCAGTGATTTTTTTTTTACATAATGCCTATTTATTTTGAAATTAATACATTATTACTTCACTTTAAATAATAACAACATCTTTCTCTGAATCTTATGATTTAAAATATATTTCAATTTATAATATATGCCAGTTTACTATGGAAATAACTTACTGAAATTTTTCTTGTTGATTCATCATGACCGGTTTTGTCTTTTTGTCGATATGTAAGTCAGTGGTGTTCAATATACTTATACATGCAGCTGTGTTGATATTTATTCTATTTTTAGTGTTTTAAAAACCCAATTTGGTATATAAATATATTTATAAATTACATAAATATATAATATAAAATAAAAATTTAAAATCATCCTATGGTCTACTATATGGAAATAATCTGAATGTATTTTCAAATAATGTTATAATACTTCACAGGTATAGTTGCAATCTCTTATAATTTGAAAGTATTCCTATGTATTCAGGTCTTTCCTTTGTATCATCACAGTTATTCATTTTATATACTTAAAAATGCTATATGTATATATAAATATATATTTATATATTATAAATATATATGCATATTAATTATGCAGTATGTCAATTTGAAATATTTTTATTTTATTCTGCTACAGGCAAAGTGGACCAGGA
Source organism: Uromys caudimaculatus (assembly GCA_028551405.1). Lineage (NCBI taxonomy): Eukaryota > Metazoa > Chordata > Mammalia > Rodentia > Muridae > Uromys > Uromys caudimaculatus. Next base: position 20,935,853 of record CM052716.1, on the reverse strand, counting down.
TTTAATATTTACTACTTATTATCTACTACAGTATGTTAAGATCTGATGAGATATATTCTTTAAGGGCAAGTCTTGCCCAATGCAATGTGATAGGTTTTGTTTTATCTTATTATGTTTTATTTAGTTATAATTTTGTGTGTGTATGCTTTTAGTTGGTTATATATTGGTATTTTTAAATTTTATTTTACTTATTTCTGATGGGGGTTAATGTATCTTGTTTACTAGGTTTAGGGTGGCTTGCTGTTATACTGGGTTTGTTGGTTTGTTTCCTGAGAAAGAACTGAAAGTAGGATGGAAGGTAGGTTCTGAAAGGACTTGGGGGAGGGGAAGAATATGAGCAAAATAGATTTAAATTTAAAATTATTTTAAATAAAAAAATATACAATAAGACAAAAGCAGTGTTGTAGATGGTTTGTAGATATTCTGCCCAGAGAGTGGCATTATTAGCAAGGGTGGCCCTGTTGGAGTAGGTGTGGTCTTGTTGGAATAGGTGTGTCACTGTGTGTATGGGCTTTTAGACCCTCACCCTAGCTGCCTGGAAGCCAGTATTCAGCCTTCAAATGAAGATGTAGAATTCTCAGCTCCTCCTGCGCCATGTCTGCCTGGATGTTGCCATGTTCCTGCCTTTATGATAATGGACTGAACCTCTGAACCTGTAAGCCAGCCCCAATTAAATGTTATCCTTATAAGAGTTGCCTGAGTCATGGTGTCTGCCCACATCAGTAAAACCCTAAGACAAACAGTAAAAGAACAAAATATCCTTCTTTTAATAAGATAATGAAAATAAATGAAAAGAATAGAAAAGTATCTACTGAGGAGAGCAAAGTAGGATGTATGAGGAGGTGTATCTAAGACTAAGATTCATTTTAGAGGTCATATGGAAGCCTAACACAGTAGAAGTTTCCTAAAATATATACATGTGTTCTAAATGAAAGTGCTGTAACTAAAATGGGCAAATAACAGGGGACACAGCACCAACTGAACATCTCATGTCACCAGATGAAGCTTCCAGTACCAGAAATGGACTAAATTTAACTGAGCTGTTGGCCAAAGGTGCTCCATCAGAAGCCTTCCCCAAAACCCCTGCTGTTGTGAAGGCTACTGGTAGCACTTTACAAACTGAAGCTAAGGCTTTATTGCTGAAGACAACATCGATGCAACAGTCATCATAAAGAAGTCATTTTGATGCCTACATAGAACCTTCACTCCTCTGAATTGGTGTTCATGGTGTTGGAAAGTACTTTGCACTTCACCAAAGGAGAAAGGTAAACACTGACCCAGCCACATATTCTCCAGACTATATTGGTACCTGCCTGCAAGTCCAATAGAGGTCAAAATCTGTGAAAGTAACAGACCAATATCTCATTGGTTTTAAGGCCCACTACTTCACCTGGAACCCACCTCTGAAACTGCTCAAATGGCCAAGAACCTGAGACCACATAGAACAGAATCCTAGAAGAAAATCAAATACTGTTCTGCTAACGGAACATAGCAATAAATTGATTCCTAACAACATTCTACTCTACTCATAGATTAGTGCTCTTTTCAGCCATCATTAGAGAAGTGTCTTCCTACAGCACATGGGAATCAATACAGACACCTACAGTCAGACACTATGAAAACCGTAAGAGACCTTGGAACACTCATCCTTAAACAGGATGACTTCCTATCAAATCTCCCCCCTATGGGCTCATAGAACCCTAAAGAAGAATGTGGGGGAAAGTTGTAGGAGACAGAGAGGAATGACGACACCAGGTAAACAGGCCTTCTAACCATAGCATGACTGATGCACATCCAACTCATAGAAACTGCATCAGCATGTACAGAGCTTGAGGCGTTCTGCAAGAGATGGTGTCCCTGAATTGAGGGACATAGAAGAAAGCACCTATGTGTAATCTAGGAGCTATCTCCAATTGAACAATAAGTTTTATCCAATGGAATCTCACTGAGTCTAAGAAGGTTGTCAATACAATTATTGGTAATTTGTTTCATAGGAGTGAAACTGAATTAGTTGTTATGGAAAAGTTATAAGTAATATAAATATTGGAATTGTAAGACTAATAACTAAGTTAAGGAGTGCTATGATATGGTTATAATGGAGAATGTCAATTATTCATCCTATATGGGCAATTGATGTGTATGCTATAATGTTCTGTGGTTTTGTTGGGTTATAAACCTCTCTAACAGCCTGCATGATGCCCAGCATCAGTTGGACAATAGAAAATGAAGTCCATGACATCTTTACATCTTTGGAGGTTCTTTGTCTCATAGTATTTTCCCAGGTCATTTGTTATTTTCTGTCCCTTCTCTCTCTTTCTCTCTCTCTCTCTCTCTCTCCCTCTCTCATTGTCTCTCCTTCCTTCCCACTCTTCCTTCTTTCATTTCTTTCTTCCATTCTTTCTTTAGATTTTATTTTATGTAATCATTTATTATGGTTTCTGGTTTTGTGCTTTTATCATATCCCTATGGGGGAAAAGCATAGGTTTCTGCAGCTATTTGTGTTCCTGGAGCTTTTTCTTTGGTTCTTTTTCTTCTCCTGGTTTGTTTTGTCCTATCTAGTTAGATCTGTTTGTTTGTTTGTTTCATTGGTTATTGATTTTTATTTCTTCTTTGATAATCTAATTTTATTTATTTTATTAATTTTTCTAAAGACCTTTGATTTTATTTTAACTTTTAAATTTTTTTGAAAAAAGATTTTTCTCACATACAATATATCCCAAACACTGTTTAAATTTCTGTGGTTCCCTCAGCTACACCAGGATCCTAATTCACAGCAAAACAAACAAACAAGCAAGCAAACAAACAAACAGACAAACTTACTTCTGTAGGGGAGTCTACTTGAGTAAAACAGAGAAATAAAACATCGGGGGGAGTAGCCATTCACTGTTATGGAACAAACTAATCTTCAATGTAAATAATTCACACATCATTTTCTGGAATATCTCTTCTCTTACATCAGAAGAAATATTCATCATTTTTTCTCGGAACTTCACTAATTTTCACTTTTGTTTTCACCTATAACAGGCTCCTTCAATTGTTAAAACCCCACTTCACCCGTCGCTTCCTCTACAACTGATGGGTTCCCTCCCTGCTGTTACATATTTCTCTATCCCAACATCCCATATTTCCTTTTTGTGCAGTTACCAGAACTCTGGATCATAGTCATCATGTTTGGCATAGATAACTCATATTCATTATGAGAAAAAGACATTATTTATCAATAAAAAATGAATATATAGTTTTTATAAAACTATGGAGAAATTTAAAAATTTAAAAATGACAACTTGAATAAAAGATTAAACAGAAACCAATAAGTAAGTGTATCTGGGAAACTCTTGCCAGTGGAAGGCATCTCTGCCCTCACCTGAGTCTTCTAAGGGTTTTAATCCCTAGCATGTTATACAGCTTACTCATTGGGTCTTCCAAGGTTACAGCAACACCCTGAATTCATCTGAAAATTAGCACATACTTTACGTTCTATTTTATTCACTATTCCTTCCTCAGTAGGTACCATCAGTGCTTCATATTACATGAAGGCCTGCTTGTTTTTTTTTTTTAATTTTTTTTTAATTTTTGATACTTTATTTACATTTCTGATGATTCCCCTTTTCTTTGGAAACCCCGTGTCCCCTCCCCCTCCCCGCCTCTGTGAGGGAATTCCTCCTCCCACCTACCCGCCCACCCATTCCCATATTCCCACCTTGACATTTGGGCCTGCTTGTTTTGTATTTCTAGTTTTTACACCTGAAATTTGCAAGAGTGAACAATAATAAAATAGTCAAAGAATGAACTAGATTCAGTTTTATTTTAGCAAGTTAAGGGTGAGTATTTTAGAAATTCAGCAATATTACAGATAACCTATATTTTTAAAAAGGCAAAAATTATTTAACTATAATTAGGCTAAATAGCCATCGTAGATATATAAAAATACATATAGCAACTTTCTATATGAAATCAGTTTTAATTTATTAAAGATTTATTTCAAAACATTCTTGCCAATTATAAGATATGTCATTCTTTCAAAAATACATTTGTCATTAATGAATTGCCTCGATGTGATGTTTGATACTATAATCAAATTAGCTCTTAACACATTCTAAATATTTTATCTTTTTTTCTGTATTAAAATGAAAATATCCTTCTCTTATATAATATATCCCAACCACCAATTCCTTTCACTCCACTCTTTCCATTACCCCACTTCCTGTTTTCCTATATCTACTTCTGCTCTGTTCCCTCTTTTGAAAATTGTGGCCCTTCTATACTAAACAAACAAAACAAAGCAATGTATTATTAGACAAGGCAGAAGCCGTCATATAAACACGGGAGTGGGCAAGTCAATAGGAAGAAAGGAATCCTAAAAGCATGTAAAAAACTCAAATGTATATGCACCCCTACTTTTAGTAGTTCCACAAAACCACCAAGCTAACAGCTATAGTATGTATGTATGCACAGGTCCTGGGGCAGGTGTATGCAAGCCCCATACTTGTTGCTTCAGGCTCTGTGAGCTCATATGAGCCCTACTTAGTTGATTAGGCAGGCCTTATTCTCACGGTGTTTGATATCCCCTCTGACTCTACAATCTTTCCTCCACTTCTCCTTCTCTTTATGTCAACAGCTGGCTTTCTGTGAGGATTTAGATACTATGCAAACATCCATGTTTAGGCAGAGTTGAAACTACTCCGATAAAAGTCACTCAAATAAAAGCTCTGGAACAAATAAAAATAAAGTGTTTTATTTTTCTTTTTTGCCACTGGGAACATGATAGATAAACATTTTAACTATGTAAAGTCGAAGCACAGAGAACAATGGGTTAAATTGGCAGGGATCTAGATAAACAATTTGAATGTTTAGTTTGTATCAAAAGATCAAGAAGTCATGGTGGGATTTAAGCAGGATGAATTGATCATTTTATAGGGGAATTATCTTCCACTATAGCAAAAAAGATATCTTAAAAGATCAGCGTGGATATAGGATAAGAGTTAGTAACTTTTTACCTTGTCTTAAAAACTAAAGTTGGGCTTTGGTATAAAAGCCATTGAGATTCAGACAGTATGCAGTTTCAGATACAGAAAAAAAAAAACCCTACATAATTATCAAAATAATATATACTGCTAAAAATGTAAAGATTAAAAATTGAAAGGAACATTTATGCTTACTTTTTGAACAGCTCAAATGGTAGAGTAGAAATTATTCACGAGATATGAAGATGCTGATGGAACTGAATATATGTTAGAAAGCTGAATTGAGAAGACTGTGAAGTGAAATTTCTAAGAAAAGAAACAAAGTGACTCCACAGGAACAGGGTGGCAATTCCGTTTTCTTTCCTAGTTGCTATAAAATCTACAGTGGGGATGATAACAAAATGTCCTCTTGAATCTTTGTACCTCAGTTATAAAGCAAACTGCAATTTCTAATTCAAAGGTCTAGGTGTCATTGCTTTGGATACAAGTAGGATTTCTAATCTTCTGCCTTCATTAGATGATGGGTCAGTAACAGTAGCCATCTTTTCAGGGGTTCCCCTTATTGAGGATGCAAGAATTTCACAGGACAAGCTGTAGTAGCCCATTCTTTTAACCCACTATGTGGTTCCCTAGAATTTAAAAGTAGTCAAGACTTTGTGGCAGGTACTTTTACCCAAGGAAATATCTCATCCACCCTTAGGGAAGTATGTTAAATGAAATGAGCCACACACAGCAAGACAAGTATTATATAATATCACTCATTTGTAGAACCTAGTAAGTTGATTTCAAAGAAGGTTAACATTACAATGATGATAAATAGGGATTAGGAGGAATATGGTAAAGGAACAAGTTCTCTTTCTTGACTGGTAATAAGTCTGATTACATAGTAGAAATAAGTTTTGTTGCGGACTAAGAGACAATGGAACATTATGAACCATGCAATGCAAAATGGCTACTGGAAAGGATTCTGAACACTTTTATGAGAATAAAAATGTGTTTGAAGACATAGATACACTTTTTCCTATTTGAATATTATACAATATATACACATGCCCAATCACATACATTTGTACAATTTTATGCAACAATTAAATAAACTAAAAATATTTATAACTTTTTTAAAAAAGGAAATTGCTTTGTCCCCTGGTGGAAGAGTAAAGTGCCCTTTTCATCGTCATATGAGATGTGGTGAACACTCAGAAAGCAAAATTTGTCCTTCAGTTTTGCCAATGCTATGCAGCCTGGTGTTCATCAAATGCAGTTTTCATTCTTCTACTGCCTCCAACTCTGTTGGACTATCTGTTCGTGAAAATTGTGATTCAGTGACTTGACTTTCCTCTCTAACATTAGCAGCAACGATTTGTCATGAAAGTCACTTCACTGATATACCTAAGACAAGATGGTGATTTTTAATTTTATTTTATTCACACATGACTTGTGATTATAAATAAATGATTATGTCCAACCTCCTTAAACTCTAGGCTGGAAACTAGCCAACAAACATGTTAATCCTTTAGGTAGCAATAAGTATTTTAATAAAAGTTCTAAAATAAAATTTAATGCTTTGATATGTTTAAACTAATACCATTCCAAGTTATTGCACTTAAGAACTACAGAAAAAAAAAGACCTAGTAAATTTGATATGTTTGGATGACTTCTTGAAGCTTTTTATTTTTATTTTATTTGAATTTGTAAGCTTAAAGAATATCCCTGCTCAAGGAAGGATGTCCCTAGGTTTGAATACTCTCTGTCTTAATAAGATTCCTGATAAAATCGAGGGTAACTTAGTAGGAATTATTATGTTACAGTAATGAGAAAGTAAAATGACCATCCTTTAAGAGCACCAATTAAAGAAAATATATATCCATTAAAAATAAAAATATAATATACAATTTTATTATTTCTAAACAGTCTTAAGTCTACTGTAGCCCTAATCCATTCCTGTAATTATTTCATTTGAATTATTCTCATATTATTTTTAGTTTTGATGCTTCTTCATGTTCTTAATATAAATACTAGACTCAATAGATTTCTGGTTTCTTAAATATTTGATTTTGCTAGGAATACATTTCCCTGCATGTTGTTTTCATGATATGGCATCATTATTTGAAGAAAAATCAAAAGACAAATAACTATTTATCACTCTCACAAATAATTGGTTACATATATGAGACCAGTATTATTGTTCATAAATGGACCTAGACTAGCAATGTGATGGCAATGGAAGTGCCTCATTTTTCCTATAGGACTAAAATAATATTTGATATTATATAAGGATAATAATAAATACTATATCAAACATTTACTTTAATCCTTACTATTTAATAATCTTTACTTTTCATTATTTTACCTAATCTGATATGTCTTGTTTAAGTTTTAGATATTCTATCAAATAGCATAATGTGTGTTATTGTACCAGCAAATAACAACAGAATAATGCAAAAAGTATATTTGTTAGTGTACAATTATTTACATCATTATTGTAACAAAGTTTATTGATATAAAAATTTGTCTAAATGTGATTTTCTGCATTTTCCATTTTCAGGCAACTCTTAAAACTAAGGCATTTGCATGTGCATGCTTATTCCTCTCAGTCACACTTAAAATATTTGGAAATCTATGGAATATGCTACTTCTCTGAGTTTGCATTGTTTTAAATTTGATACAAGTAAGTTTGCTGATAATATAAATTTCCACATACATATTTTAAATACTATATTTCACAGGACCCCTTTAACTCATTTTCAACTGTAAATATGATCATTTATTTCAGTGGATTTGTATTTACCATTTAATTAAAAATAAAAACAATTATATATAACTCAAAGGATGTTACAGATTTAACTTTTCTGAATTGAATAATAACAGAAAGGACATTTGAAAGTTGAGACTGTAATAAAGAAGAAGTTAAATGGAACTTTTTTCTAAAAGGATAAAGACAGAAAACACAAAGTCTGAAAATTTGTCTTAGGTACCTCTTCTCAATCCTTTATAAAGGTTTTTCAATCCTATAAATCTACAGGTTTCTTTTCTGCAAAAAAATGATGCAATATACATTTTATTATTACTTTACTTACTTGTGAAATTTAAACTTTTTAGCACTGTTGCTCACATTTAGTAACCTTACTCTAGGAAAGGGTATCCATGGACAGTTATACACTCTATATGTCTTTGCAGCTGTGTCTGTCCTTCAACAGAAAATTGACTAGCAGCTTTAAAGAGACTATGGATCAGTCACCCACCAATAGTCACCATTCATTTTAAATACAAGAAGCATCTCTTTGTTCTCAATCAAGCTCTTCTTCCACTGAGATGGCATTTTCCCACAAGAGAGATTGGCCCAGTTGTATCAAAGAGAAACAATTCATCTGTGACGAGCCAAGATCCATATTAAAGTTAAGTCTCACACTACCTGCCAAGAATCCAATAAAAAAAAAAAAAAGTAAGGTTTATCCTTCATGGATGATAACAAAGACAGCAACTGACCCATGAAATGAGAAACGTGGCTGAAGAAGTTCCGATGCGAAAGGATCAAAGTTGTTGACTGAATATCATCCAAATTTGGGTCATACTATTAAAGGAATGGAGAACTCCATGCTAAATAATTGATTAAAATTATATATAGTTTTACTCAAGGTAAATACAACTAAACTGGGTATGATAAACATTAAATAGTTTATACAATGTACTTATCTTCCAATCATTGATTTTATCTTTTCATATGCATACATCTGTCCTCCTGTATACAGACGCACTTCCTTATCTGTCTCAATTATCTATAATTAATGCATATGTATAACTTTATGTAAAATAACAAATATGGAAAGCATCATCTTTTAGTGACTTACCTATCTGATTTTGTCTGTAATTTTAACTAGTTAACAGAATAAAATGAGTAATTCTAGTGATATGAATTGTATTGCTGTACCTTGTAAATGCGAAGTCTAGAAATACTCTGATAGTATGAATGTATTCCTAAGAAAGTTATTGTGCAGCAGCTGGCCCTTCATCCACATTTCATAGTCACAGAATCAGGGTCAGAGACCTCATTGATAATTGTGTTTACATCTCTAGCTGGTAGTCTATGAAGAGAGTTCTCAATTCTTCCAACTTGAGTTTTCAGGACATATTCTTTTATTTTAATTTTTAATTTATTCATCTCTCATATATTGTATCTATATTCCTACTGATGTTTACATACCCTTCTCTCTGTATAGTCTCTTCCCCTGTCCTCAATCCACTCTTCCTCTGTTTCCCTTCTGAAAAGAACAGGCCTTCCTGGTTTATCAACCAAATGTGGCATAACTTGTAGGAAGACTAGGCACCTTCCCTCAGATTAAGGCTGGACAAGGCGACATAGTAGGAGGAAAACAGTCTCAGAAGCAGGCAAAAGAGTCAGAGTAATCCCTCAAGAGTACCAATTTACACAAATAGAACTTGTATGCCGAGGTCCTAGGTCAGACACATGAATGTTGTTGGTTCAGTCTCTGTAAGTCCATCCAAGGTTATTGGTTTGTGCATTTTGTTACGTTGGCCTTGACTCTACTCCTAGCATCCTTCCCTTTCCTCTTCTACACAATTTCTTGAGCTTCACTTAACATTTGGAGGTGGGTTTCTGCATTTGTATCCACCAGTTCCTGGATGAAGCCTATCTTATGACAATTATGTTAGGCTCCTGTCTACAAGTATAGCCAAATATCATTAGGAATCATTTTATTGAACTAGCTTTCCCCAGTAACTAGAAAAGAAGACCAGTGGGGGATTTAGGATATCAACCCAGTCACAAAATTTTTGACCTACAATTTGTAATGCCTACAAAATGGACTGGGATAAAGGTGGTACACAAATTGTGGAAATGCTTAAACAATGACTGGTCTAGCCTGACCCATGCCATGAGAAGGAGCTCATGCTTGGCACTCCTGGATGACCAGGAAACTAAGGCTAGATAGACCAGAGTCTCAAGATAGACCCAAACAAGTCAGGACCTATTCTTTATTTTTTATTTTATTTTATTTTTTTTTTTTGTTTTTGCTTTTCGAGACAGGGTTTCTCTGTGTAGCCCTGGCTGTCCTGGAACTCACTCTGTAGACCAGGCTGGCCTCGAACTCAGAAATCCGCCTGTCTCTGCCTCCCAAGTGTTGGGATTAAAGGCGTGCGCCACCACTGCCCGGCCAGGACCTATTCTTAACACTGATTGTACCTTTGCCTTTGCATTGAAAAAGATCATCTGCACAGGCAAACTTCACTTACGTATTTGAAACTTTCCTAAAATTATATCTGACTTCTTGGTGAAATTTTGTTTAGTAAGGGACTTCTACTCAGGGTCCTTACTCAGAAGCTTGCTTTATCATAATGTATTCCTGATCATGTTGCTTATCATCTGCTAATTCTCTAGCGATAGATATCAAATTTTATGTGCCATGCTCAGCAGGACCTCAATATCCCTAAACTCTTAATATTCTTCTTAGAATTGTTTTCACGGATACTATATACTAGTCCTTAATCATGACTTCATAGTTCTCCATAACTTTAACATAAGTGAAACTGACCATAAGATCTTATCATTATTGAAAGATTTAATTTTAGTGGTCATTGTTTTTATTATAATGATCCCAAGTAAACATATTACTGCACAGAAGCGCTCTCTCTCTCTCTCTCTCTCTCTCTCTCTCTCTCTCTCTCTCTCTGTGTGTGTGTGTGTGTGTGTGTGTGTGTGTGTGTATGTGTATCATTGTACTTTAAACAGTCATAAATTCTTGAGTAAAAATTTTAAAATAAACAACTTAGGTCTGTGACCCTCTCCAAAAGAAATATCCATAAGAGTGACTATGTCACACTGTTCCACTTGAGAGATTATCAAGTCATACACACAAAGGCTCAAGTGTTAAAGTCTTTCCAAGTATTGTGGTATTATATGATTGAAAAAAATTTATACCCTGGTATCATGGTTTGTATATGCTTGGCCCAAAGGGTGGCACTTTTAGAAGGTGTGACCTTGTTGAAGTAGGTGTGTCACTGTGGGCATAGCTTTAAGATTCTTATCCTAGCTGCCTGGAAATCAGTGTTCTGCTAGCAGCCTTCAGATGAAGATGGAGCACTCTCAGCTCCTCCTGTCCCATGCCTGCCTGGATGCTACCATGTTCTTACCTTGACTGAACCTCTGAACGTATAAGCCAGCCCCAATTAACTGTTGTCCTTTATAAGACTTGCCTCAGTCACAGTGTCTGTTCACAGCAATAAAACCCTAACTAAGACTCATGGTGATTTCTTTCTTTTTTTATTTACTTATTTTTACTTCTCTTATTTTTTTTTTATTTTATTTTTTATTGGATATTTTCTTTATTTACATTTCAAATGTTTTCCCCTTTCCAGGTCTCCCCTTCTGAAAACCCCAGCACCATCCCCCTTCCCCAACCCACTCACACACTCCTTTCTTTCCTCCCTGGCATTCCCCTACACTGGGGCATCCAATAACCTCAGGCCCAAGGACTGCTCCTCCCACCGATATCCAACAAGGCCATCCTCTGCCACATATGCAGTCTGAGTCATGAGTCCCTCCACGTGTATTCTTTGGCTTATGTTCCAGTCCCCAGAAGCTCCAGGGTTTCTGGCCAGTTGACACTGTAGGTCCCTCCATGAGGCTGCAACTCCCCCAGCTCCTTCAGTCCCTTCTCCAACTCCTCCATCTAGGAACCCGTGCTCAGTCCAATGGTTAGCTGGGAGCATCTGCCTCTGTATTTGTCAGGCTCTGGCAAAGCTTCACAGAAGCAGCCATATCAGGCTTCCATCAGCAAGCACTTCCCAGCATCCACAATAGCGTCCTGGTTTGGTGGGCTATATATGGGATGGATCCCCAGGTGAGGCAGTCTCTGAATGGCTTTTCCTTCACTCTCTGATCCACACTTTGTCTCCATATTTCCTCCTGTATTTTCTTCACCCTTCGAAAAAGCACTGAAACATCCACATTTGGTCTTCCTTCTTCTTGGGCTTCAGATGGTCTATGAATTGAATTGGATATTCCAAACTTTTTGACTAACATCCACTTTTGTGACTGAGTTACCTCACTTAGGATGAGTTTCAAGTTCCATCCACTTGCCTGCAAATTTCATGAAGTCATTGTTTTTAACATCTGAGTAGTATTCCATTGTGTAAATGTACCACATTTTCTGTACCCATTCCACTGTTAAGGGACATCTGGGTTGTTTTCAGCTTCTGGCTATTATAAATAAGGCTGCTATGAACATAGTGGAGCATGTGTCCTTATTACATTTTGGAGCATCTTTTAAGTATATGCCCAGGAGTGGTATAGCTGGGTCCTCAGGTAATACTATGTCTAATTTTCTGAGGAACCACCAGACTGATTTCCAGAGTGGTTGTACCAGCTTGCAATCAGACCAACAATGGAGCAGTGTTCCTCTTTCTCCACATCCTCACCAGCATCTGCTGTCACCTGAGCTTTTGATCTTAGCCATTCTGACTGGAGTGAGGTGGAATCTTAAGGTTGTTTTGATTTGCATTTTCCTGATGACTAGGAATGTTGAACATTTCTTTAGGTGCTTCTTGGCCATTCAAGTTTCCTCAGTTGAGAATTCTCTGTTTAGCTCTGGTCCCCATTTTTTAATAGGCTTATGTGACTGGATGCCTGAGTTCAAAAGAATATTTGACTCACTGTAGTGATCTCCATGACACTAAATTGTTCCCGGTCATTAAGCCTGTTTCTTACATTATGCATA
>CM052716.1:20858923-20922656 GCA_028551405.1 Uromys caudimaculatus | reverse complement strand
AGAGAAGAGAAGAGAAGAGAAGAGAAGAGAAGAGAAGAGAAGAGAAGAGAAGAGAAGAGAAGAGAAGAGAAGAGAAGAGAAGAGAGGAGGCTGGCCAGGAACATATGGAAAGAGAGGAGGAGGGGAGAGCAGAGGAAGAGGTTAGGGAAAGAAGAGAGTCAGAGAGTCAAACAGTCCCTTTTGTAGAGATACAGCTTTATTAACATGCCAGAGCAGTGGGATACCTGTTGAAGAAAGCTGGTAACTGTGCATGGAACCAGCCCAAGAGGAAGAAATCTATTTCAGTTAATAAAGCTGATCCTACCTGTTTGTTGCTAGGTAACTGTTGGGCAGAACATAGAAGGAGTGCCAAGAGCGGTCTTGTTGGAGAAAGTGTGTCACTGTGAGAGTGGGCTTTGAGGTCTCCTATGCTCAAGCTATGCCCAGTGTGGCACATGGTCTTCTTCTGCTGCCTGTGAATGAAAATGTAGAAAGTTCAGCTTGTCTGCCTGTTCGCTGCCATGCTTCCTGCCATGTGGATAATGGAGTAAACCCCAGAAACAGTAGGCCAGTCCCAACTAAATGTTTTCCTTTGTAAGAGGTGCCTTGGTCATGGTGTCTCTTCATAGCTTTAAAACCCTAAGAATAAAGTTGGAACCAGTGACTCTGATATTGCTGTGACAGTCTTCACCATGGTTTTGTTTGGAGGAATGAGTTTTGAGACTAGTTTAAGAAAGCAATGAATTGCTTTAAGTGGGGCTTTATGGGACACATTAGACACATTAAAAAGAGTGGAACTGAGGGTAATTAGAATGTGTGGACCTGGTTCAAAATGTTTCAAGGGAGACGAATTTTAGTTTGTTGCCTAAAGATCATTCTTGTGATACTTTGTGAAGAATGTAGCTGCCTTTGCCCTTGTCCAAAGAATTTGCTAAAGGCTAAAGTGAATTGATTTAAGGAAATGTAAAACAGCCTAGTAGAGAGAAATTGTCCTGCAATTCTCTCTTATGAAGAAGATTTTGGTGAAATAGAACAAGCTGAACAATAAAAAAAATACAAAATATATTGTTCAAAGATTAAAGAGGCACCAGGAACTGAAATGGAGTTAAATCTTGTGTTCAAGAAAATGAACATATTACATAAAACAATAGAATTAAGTGCCTGGTAATACTGCGGCAAGATCCTATCCATGGAAGCTTCCATCTTGCCAAGAACAATTAAAGAAAAGCGTATGTTCAGATGTTGTGAACAAACCTTTAATTCCAGCACTCAAAAGAAAGAGGCACCCAGATCTCTGAGTTGAAGGCCATCCAAATCTACAGAGTAATTTCCAGAACAGCCAATTAATCACGGAAGGAAAAACAAAAGCTGGTGAAAACGTAATTGAACAAGTAGACCATGTTCTAGTCCTACCAAGTTGTTAAAATTGGCAGAATTGACCCCATGGTTCTGGCTTTAGAGATATGGATTTTCCATTCAAAATTAAGTAAAGTTGCCGAGGCCAGGTGTGCAGCAGATGTGTCCCCGTAAAAATAATCCCTGAGAAGACCATTTTATCAAACAGTAAGCCAGTTCCAACTAAATGTTTTCCTTTGTAAGAGGTGCCTTGGTCATGGTGAAGGTGAAGATTGGAGTGCCTTGGAGATTCCAAGATGTTAGAGATGCCAGAGCAGTGGGATACCTGTTGAAGAAAGCTGGTAACTGTGCATGGAACCAGCGCAAGTGGAAGAAATCTATTTCAGTTAATAAAGTTGAAAGGATTTAGACATGTGAAGAGAATTTTGACATCAGAAATGGAGACAGAGTTGTGAATTTGAGCAGTGGTTTTAGGTCTTGCCTTAGTCCAGTTTTTCTTCACTATGCTAGGCTTTGTAACAGTAATGTTTGTTCTGTGCCATTATAAGTTGGAAGCATGTGATCTGAGTTTTGATTTTTACTTTATAAGGGATTACAGTTAAGAAATTACCTGAATCTCAGAAAAGAATATGAACTTGGTACTTGTAAATGTTGTTAAGACTCTAACAGACTATACAAACTTTTAAAATTGGACTAAATGCATTTTGCATTATCTCATGGACACAAGCCTATAGGGGTGCAGAAAGTGGAATATGGTGATTTAAATAGGCATGATACCCCATAGACTCATAATTTTGAATGCTTGGCTCGTAATGAGAGGCACTAGTGATGGCACAATGGATTAAGATGTAGAATGCTCTAAGACAGTATATGTAATTATAAATAAAAAATGTTTATATGTTTGTATTGCATTGATATATGTCCTGATATTGACTTATTTTTATATATTTTGGGACATATCATTTGTTTTTGGTTTGCTTCTGGAGCTTTTAAATGTGTCATTAAGTTACTATTATAAGCTATGTGCAATCTGTTCAATGTAATCTCTTGGTTCTATGAACTTGTCTCCTAGAATTGCCTTCATTGAATGCTGTAGATTTGTGTACATTATGCTTTCATTCTAATTCAAGTCTCATTGCTTGGCTGTTGTCTTTTTGATTTATATATTGCCAAATTTTCATTCTTCTTTTTCTGTTGTTAAAATACATCTTTTCCAATGATATATATATATATTATGCCAACTTTTTCTTTGTTGTTGTTGCTGTTTTGTTTTACTTTAATTTATTTTTTTTTCGAGACAGGGTTTCTCTGTGTAGCCCTGGCTATCCTGGAACTCAATCTGTAGACCAGGCTGGCCTCAAACTCAGAAATCCACCTGCCTCTGCCTCCCATGTGCTAGGATTAAAGGTGTGTGCCACCACTGCCCGGCTTGTTGTTTATTCTTTAACCTTTTGTTACAGTCCAGACTTTATCCTCCTCCTGGTCTACGCTCTGAATGTTCCACATCCCACAGCCCCTTCCCCCCAAGAGGATGCCCCCATCTCCAGCCCCAACCTGCCAGACCTCCCCACTCCCTGGTGCCACAAGTCTCTAGAGACTTAGGTGCATTTTCACTGAGTCCAGACCCGTCAGTCCTTTGATGTATATATACTGGGGGCCTCATATCAGCTGGTATATGTGGCCTGGTTGGTGACTCAGAGTCTGAGAGATCCCGGGGACAAGGTTAGTTGAGACTGCTGGACTTCAAATAAGGTCTTTCTTTATCTGATACTTTGGATCAAATTGTGTGGTCAATTTTTGAAAACAAAGTTTCATACCCAAAACAAATGACTGATTTCATTATTTATGTATTTATGCATGCATTTATTTATTTATTATTTGCTATTTTATGTATTAACATTTCAAATGTTGTCCCCCTTTTCAGTTTCCTCTCTGCAAATCCCCTATCCCACCTGCCTCCCCCCTGCTTCTATGAGGGTGCTCCTCCACTCACCCACCCACTCCCACCTCACCACCCTAGCCTCACTCTATGCTAGGGCATCGAGTCTCCACAGGACCAAGGGCCTCCCCTTCCATTGATGCTAGATAAAGCCATCTTCTGCTACATATGCAGCTGGAGCCATGGGTCCCTCCATGTGTATTCTTTGGTTGGTGGTTTAGTTCCTGGGAGCTCGTGTGGTTCTGGTTGGTTGATATTGTTGTTCTTCATATGTGACTGCAAACCCCTTCAGCTCCTCAGTCTTTCCCCTAACTCCTCCATTAGGGTCCCCACGTTCAATATTTAACATGCCAAAGCAGGACTGGCCTCCAGGTTCTCTCAGTATTCTTCAGCTCTTAACTGTTACAGAGAATAGCAAACTTACCCCCACCCTAAACTTTCCAGCCCAGGGCCTGCACTTTCGTAAAAATAGATACTCTGTCTCTGACACTGGTTTCTTTCCATTCCTCTATACTTATAATTTTAGTTTTTGTACCATTGTTTCTATGATTCCATGCATGTTTTGTGCATGCATCATCTTATATTTAATACTTCCTTTGACTTAAGAACCTACTTATTTTTACTTTACCTTCAAGATCTAAAGTCCTCCCTAGGTCTTCTAATGTATTGATGAGCCTTACCAAAACCCCTTTGTTTGACTTCCTGGGTTTCTACTTCAAATTTCACCTCCATTTGGATTTTCTTAAGTGATCCTCTTTATTTTATGAATTCTATTTTATGTCTTTGGGGATTTTTTTATTATTTTATTTGTGTTTCAATTTGTATTTTTACTGGTTTCACCATGGACTTTATTTGCTTTCTCGCTAAGGTCCTTAGACATATTCAGAATTGTTATTTTGATGGTTCTGTCTTGTGCTTCATATAAATTCATGAGTTTTATTTATGTTTTTATTTTCTTTCACTGAAGTTTTGAATCTTGATTTACATTGTATGAAGTGTTTCTTTGTGTAGATATTTAGCCTCACATTAGAATAGTGGGTATTCCTTTCTTTGGTTGTTGTTGCTCCAATTTGGGTTTCAGCCACCTGTAGTGACTCTGTGGTTGTTAATAGAGAGTAACTCTGGATTGTAGTTAAATGAGGTAGAAGTTTGCCCCTGGTAGAAAGTTATTTTTTGGTACAGTGAGAATCATGCAGCAGTGGTGCTGGGGTGAATTAAAAGTTGAAACATTGTGGAGAAGATAATTTAAAGGTCTTTAGGTCTCCCATAAGAGACCCTTTCCCGAGGAAAAAGTGTTGGAGAAGGTAAAGAGCTTCATGCTGCCCCACAGCAGCAAGTTTAGAGAGATTGAAATGGAGGATGTGAACGAGAGCAAAGGAACCCTTGCTCAGGCTAGGATCCTTCAGAGAGGGACATTAATCTCTTGTAGAGAGTGTTATTTTTGGACCACAGGAGTCACAAAGTTGTGGAGATGGCCTAGCATGGCATAGACAGTTTTTGCTAAGATATTAAATTGACCATATTATAATGGAACAAAACACACATTCAAGAATATTTAGATGGCACAATGGCTTTTATGGCTTTTATTGAGTGGGTGAGGATGGATAAGCTTGGGGGGGAGGTGTATGATTAAAACATGTTGTACAACACTCTCAAAGAAATAACAAAAATGCATAATAACTTTAAAACATAAGATATGGTGAGTTGGATATTTCTGTATGCCTAGAACAATTATAAACAAAGAATCAACGTAGTATTTTCCTGTTAAGCATTAGAAAGCTCTAAAGGCAAGTCTGATAAAGAAACTGCTCTTTCCTACAAATAATTTGCAAAGGGAGTAATGGAGTCTGAGACTCATGTTCAGTGTCATAAGTTATTACGATACTGTCAAGGGAAGTCAGACACTGAAACCTTTTTGTTGTTAAAATATAAAGGCATTTTATGCTCTTTGTATTAAGAGGGTAAAAACATCTGAGAGCGAACTGATGGGGCTGAACTTGAAATGAGGTGGATATCTAAAGAGAGGTAGGTAATGAGAAAACTGGCTCAAGATTCTACAGATTCTACAGGCTTGTAGATGGTTAGCTTTCCCTCAGTCTCTCTCTCTCTCTCTCTCTCTCTCTCTCTTTCTCTCTCTCTCTCTCTCTCTGTCTCTCTCTCTCGTGTGTGTGTATGTATGTGTGTGTGTGTGTGTGTGTGTGTGTGTGTGCGCACGCACCTTACTCATGTTCTTCTCATATCCCACCCACCAAAAGAGTAAGATTCCTCTAACTAAAGTTCCAGTTAGTTTTTGCAATAGAGAGAGACCACTTCAGAAAGTTACCAATAATCAAAGTGTGGGGTTACAGAGTTGCAAATCTGAGTCTCTGATGCATCTGAATCTATGAAATATTCGTGCATCTCAGGATCAAGGAACATTGCAGAAGTGGGCATGGGAAGAATGTAAGAGCCAGAGGATCAGAGGTTGTCTCTCCTAGTAATAAAGAGAAACCACATACATAAAGTTTCATCAACGTAATTGATATGCCAAATTGGACAGAGAAGAGTCCACAGGACTCAAGCTTACAAAAAGGATAATAAGTAATTTAGGAAAGTAAAGAATGGGTGGGGGGATTGGTCTTCCCAGGGAATAGTGTAACAGTAGATTGTCCAGTGCCCACATCCCTAAGAGCAGATACAGGTCCACTATAAGAACTGAACAGTTTATATTTGGGAACATGTATGTGTATACATATACATCAATGGGTGCAGTTACAATTATTAAAAAAGGAGGTGACGAATGTGAAGGAGAGTGGGGGGGACATATGGGAGCATTCAGAAGGAGTAAGGGAAGGAAAGGGATAGCATAACTAAATTATAATCTCAAAAATAAGGAAAATACCACAAACTTAGCCAATATAAGTAAATAAAACAACAACAACCAAACAATAAAACCTGATATTGGTACTGCAACCAATCCCAAGGATTCCATGGCAGGTGACCTTAGTTGCTGAGCCATCTTTGTAGCCCCCAGGAATTCTGTATCATTGGTAAGCTATCCCTACAGAATTTCAGTCAGTGTATAGCCACACCTAGCAACCCAGAATTTTCTGTTTTGTGTATCTTTTCCTCCTGAACAATCATCTGAACAGTAATTTGTCCAGATTTGGATTCAGATTGCAAAGCCATTTCTAAAATGCATTATTTCACAAAAATCTTGCTGTTAACAAATCAGTTACTCTGAAATGCTCACACTGAGCAAAAACAAATTTACACATGAATTTTTGGAAATGACATTCAAGAAACCACAGCCTCATATTTATTTTATCTATAGTTTACATACTATTGTGTTTATAATATAAAATAATGATTTATTTTAAAAGTGTCATCAGTGTTTTATTATGTCCCCACATATGTATTTAGTAAATCTCTCCCATTCTTATTCTGCCTCATATTCTAAATCTTTCTTTTCTATATGAACAATGAATTTTGAACAACTCATAAGAAGAATGTTAACTCTTTCTGGTGAATTATTTAGAAATAGCTATGTGCCTAATAAAAACCCTGAAATCATTGGATCATATGAATTACAAGGTCTCTTTACAAACTGTTGAGCGTTATTAGTATAGTTCATCAAATAGGAGAGGCTTTTAAAAATGTGTGATTATGGCATGCTGGTGCACACATTATGTGTGTGTGTGTGTGTGTGTGTGTGTATGTGTGTGTGTGTGTGTGTGCAAAGATATGTGCTATGATGAATCTTCCCTACCACCTTGCAGATTTCTGGAATTTCTCGTATTGAAGACAGTGTGTCAGGCTTGGAAGCAAGCAACTTTATTCGTGGAATAATATTATCAGTCCCAGGAACTTTTTTCTATTTCCTATATGATACATAAGAAGAAGTTGAGGGCAGTGTGTCTACACTCTTACACCAAACTGATTTAGATGAAGGTATGAGTCCTACCTTCTAAGTTCCTTCTCAGAGTGAATGACACCTCCGTAGAGCGTCACAGACTTTACACTGTGTCTCCATGTCTGCAAACAGGCTATGTTCCTCCCTTCCCCCATCTCCCCCTTGTCTCTTTTTCTCTGTCCCTTCTTTACTTCCTCAAACCCTCTCTACTTTGCTTCCATCCTTCTTTTATTCTTTCATTATTTCTTCTTCCTTCTTTTCTTTCTTCTCTCCATTTCTATTTTCTTTTATCTCTTTTATTACATCCTTAGTGAAAAAATACAGGACTCTATCAATCTTATTTGCACTAAGTTTTATTATAAATATTGCTTATACAGGATGTGTTTATAGTATAATGTTTACTTTTATCTCTATTCCTAACATGAATAAAAATGTACTGAATATATGTTAACCCTGGCTGTTTTTGGGTACAAAGTTATGGTAGAGTGTTTATTTATACATTTATATGCTTTCTGTATCTTCTCCCCAAATAAATATATATTACTTCTGTAATAGCAAACACAAATAATCAGCTTTAACCCATTGTTTTATGACCGAGTTCCTTCTAGCTAAAATATTAGTTATCTTCAATGACTGAACAGGGGAAGCATCAACCCTTGAAGATTTTATTATCATAAAGTTGTTTTATAATACTATCAATGAAATGCTTCACTGAAGTAATCACTGGGAGCTAGGCAGTAAGGTCAGTGGCTGATCACTTACATAGCATGCACATAGTCTTGTATTCACTCCTTAGTATCAATCAATCAATCAATCAATCAATAAATAAATATTACTAACATTTTCTCCATAAATGCAAGTAAAGGGGGATAAATTATCTGCAGGATAATTTTTGTTAAAAACTTCAAGTTTTGCTTCAAGGAATTGCATATTGAATAAGTTGAGCCTCATGGGAACTTTGTGAACACAGAGATACCCTGTGTATGGATGACTCCCACTAATCAATAAAGAGCAATTTCTGAGTTATTTCAGAGAGTGTTGTAACAGCTGAAGTTTTATAAAATACCAAATGCCATTTTTGTTTCCCTGAACCTCAATTCTGATAATCATGTTGCTATTTTGCATGTAGACACATAAGATTTGCAAGTACTTTATATTTTTTGTTTTTTTCAGATTGCTATAAATATTCTATTAATTACTGTGAACTAATACTATGCTGTATGACTTCATGAATAAAACATGCTTTGGGAAAATTGAAAAGGATTAATTGTGGTGGAATTTAAGTTGACTTGCTCAAAATTAAATGCCCAGCAATCATCAAATTCTAGTCAAATAGCTCTCCTCAGCATGTGTGCATTAATAACAACCTAAAGACACTTTTAATCCCTTCTGGGAAATAATCCACTTCAAATTTAACCCAAAACTTCATACTGTATGCATTAATAAATCTGTTTTAATTTTTAATTGTATTTTAAATATTCTGTTAAAATACACAGATAATTACAATGAGGTAGTATTTATACCTTTCAAGTTACAGCTCTGAAAAACTCCAAGTTCATTGTAGAACTATAAACTAAATTGAGCCTCATAATTAGCCTACCTTGTAAACAATGAGAACTGTGTTTCCCAAAGTTTACTCTACTTCCTTGATTTGTTTTACCACTAGTGCCAGAAAAGCAGACACTAGGACAGTGGGCAGTGGAAAGGGTCAAAGTGGAGCAGAAGATGAGAGGAGAAGGTAATACAGAAAATATAAATTACCTTATACATGCTGGTAAATGTCTTCATTCAACTCACAGTTATATAATATTAATGTATACCTATGCAATATTTTAAAATGTACCATTTACTTTGAAGGAATAAAGTCAGAGTATATATTTGGCATGCATAAGCTTAAGTGAAATGTTTATGTTGTTTCCTTTGGTTTCATATTTTCTATCTTAAGAGAAATTGAACAATAATATTCTTGTTGCATTCATGATTTTGAGAACATTCTTACAAGGATTCATGAGAAGAGAGATTTAGGTTTTCTTTTCCTCTTTACTAAGTGAATTAAGACTTGCCCCAAGGGACAGTTTCCCTCATTCCTGCAGTAAATAAATCTGACCATTGACAAACATTGAAAATTTATTTAAAAATAACATTTGAAAATGACTGTGTCTCATAACACATTCATTAAAAGATTACATATAAATATATATCTCATCAATCTTCATGAAGAAGAAAAAAACCAGACAGTAACAGTTATTACCTTTGGTCATTATACATCAATTCTCCATTATATTGCAAAAAAATTAATCACTGTGTCAAGAAGAGTTAAGTTCTAAAGAAAAACATTGGAAAAAACACAACAAAAGCACCTTATATTACCACTTAGGCTTGGGAATTTTGTATTTTTTAAAAATTATAGCCACAATTATATATATATATATATAATATAGTATGTCATACTATATATTAATATGTATATTGCATACATTATATATCATGTATAATACATAATACATAATATTATATATTCATATATGTGCTATTATGTAATATATGTTAGCCATGATATATGTGTATATATATATATATATATATATATATATATATATATATATATATATATCACATCATGCTTTCTAGTCCTTCCTTATCTGTCCCTCTATCCTGTGATTTCCCCCATACCCCAAAATATTAAAAACTAAAAATAAATATTTTAAAAAATGAGAAAAAAAGCCCAAGTCCAGTTTGTGTTATCTATATAGTCATTGGGGCATGTTCAAGCTCTCAGTGGCTTTATCCTTAAGCAGAATTGTGTCCTTTCCTTTCTGCATCTCTACAATCAATCAATTGTGCCAGAAACAATCCGTTGTGGAGAGCTACATTTCGGCATCCCTATTACATGTTTTAACGGTTTTCTTCTGTTGCTTTCTGTCTAGACTGTTCCTTTATTTTGGAACGTTTTGGGGACAGGGGTAGGAGTTGTCACAGAAGCCTTCCATCTATCTCCCTCTTATCTGTGCATCTGCCCTCATCAATATCACAGTCTGTTTGTTCTTCACCGTCAGTGTGAGCACAGATCATGGACCTCTGTTGGGGGTTGGTCTTGTATACTGTGTATTCACATGCTGACTTCTATTCTCAGACATCTGTCTATCATCCAGACAATGGCATGGTCAAATATCTCCAGTCTCAATGTTATGGAAAGATTGTTTTCAACCATACCTGATTGGTCAATAAAGAGATGATTAAGAGGGGGCAGAGAGTCGGGAGAGAATATAAAATGGCTGGACTTCTGATCGCAGCCAAGAGTTCCAAACAGAGAGAAAAGAGGTAGAGAAAGAACACAAAGAAGGAAGAGAGACGTGGCCTTCAGGGAGAAGATACAGGAGGAGTCATGATGAGCAAGTGGCCAAGGGATTCACAATGAAGAATACACTCAGAGAGAGCAAGGCAGAGCAAGATTCCAACTGCAAGTAGCATAGGCACTTTGTCTGGGGTGGATATAGTACAGAGGGTTTGAACAGCTCAGAACCTGCCCATACTGACTAAAGCTTGCTATTAAACTTAATAGGTCTTTGCATCAATTATCTGTAAGTTAAAATGGACTAAAGAAGGCACAGAAATGTCCTACAGTTATATAGTAACAAAGAGGGCATAGGAAATTCCCTGAAAAACACATTTACAGGCCTCTACATGGTTTCTGATAACAGCACAGAACAGGATCATGGCCCCCTGCTACAGTAGGATGACTGACCCAGACAAGGCCCTTGGTGGCAGAATGGGACTGAACATCACCATGTCCTCCAGACAGTGAAGGCCACTCAGATTAGTATGGCTTTCATAGGCATCATGGCTATGGACCTCAACGTGTTTTCAGGCTTTAGCACGGCCACTGGGAATCTGCATGGTCATCAGTGGTAAAGGGCCAAGGACATCTTCTCAAACCCTGGGGGCAGAAGGACCATAGACCCAGATGAGCTCATCAGACAGCAGAGATTTGTGAAGCTCCTGGCATGATTTTTAAGCTCTATTTTTTCTTTATATTTGTGGATTGCTATTCTACATGTATGTGTGTATACTGCTGTCATGTGCTATCCATGGGAAGCCAGAAATTAGTGTTTGCCCCCCTGGAACTTGAGTTACAGGAAATTGTGAACTGCCTTGTGTGTAGTCGGAGGAAATTCAGACTCCTCTGTGAGAGCAGCAACAGGGCCTTGAGCACGTACTTTAGTCTTATGTACAATTTCCATAAAAAATATTTTTTACTGGTCATGCCACTGGTCTGGCGGGGTTCTTGAGTCCCTGGATCCCACTGGTCCCAGTTACTCCTGGTGTTGGTGTGTGCACATGTTTGTTAAAAATACTTTTCAAAAAAATGAAGCTATGTATGTGCAAATGAAGAGGAATTCTGAATGTGTGTAAAAATAAAGAATGTTTGTGGGTCTTTCATGTGAGACTATATCTATATCTATCTATCTATCTATCTATCTATCTATCTATCTATCTATCTATCTATCTAAGACAAACGTAAACATAATAAAATATACAGTCTTAATCATTTATGATTTTATAAATAATTGTTAATTTAAATGAGTAACTATTAGCTACAGCACATGTATCGATTCTTAAGAGATTATTTTTTAGAAAAATATTCCAGTCTAGTCATTACTTAAGACTTTTATGATAAAACTCTTGGCTCAGATTTTAAAGTTTGAACTCATTTGGTGAAATGTTAAGACACATTTTCACAAAACTCACTTATATAAAAAATGTATTGTCTCCTATTAAACGTTATCCTTATGCATGATATTTATCCATGTAAAAGATTCACTAGCGAGTTTTGCAGTGTAGCAATCTTTCCACTGAGAGAATAATCTCTATCAAATGTACAGTTGCTTCTTTGGGTCCATTTAAAAGTTCACATTGATATATTTAAGGATAATGAAATGTAAGAAACTTTTCCTAATGACAGTCAATGAATACTCCTTTGTATTCTGCCATTTTCTGAGACTCTACTTGTTGAAGAATGAGTTCATGGAAGGTGTGGGCCACAGCATACACAGCATTATACAAATTGTAACTTCCTTCACTCAGGACCATGTCAAATTTGTGCAGTGCTGTCCAGTCCAATGTGTTGTTGAATGTAAAATGATCCATTTTATTGCTGTTCTTAGAGACTGAACAATTAAAATGATTCCACTCCAGAAAAATAATAATTTTTACTCAATACTTATTTCTAAAGCCTTTCTATCATAGGAAAATAATCTTGGAAAATATATGTCAGAATGCATATTAAATACATTTCCATGCTTAGCAATTGCATGTCTGTTTCTCTTTTCAGTAATAATTTTACCCTATGTTTTCATTAACACATATTTACATATATTATCAAATATTTTATTTGTTTTGTAAAACATCTAGCAACAGATCATGTTGTTATTCTTTTCCCTAAATAAATCGAATTCAGTGAATTGGTCAAGGCATCTGACTGTTGTTATATATGTGTTAGGAATGATTCACATATTGGAAAAAAATGTATAAGAAATAAGAATCCTCACCTAAAGAAATACCAGTAGGCATGGCACTGGGATCCTTAGCTAAGCATTTACATGCTAGCCACAGGTATGAGAGATAAACAAGAACGGCGTGAGTTTGAAAACCTCAAGAGCCACTCCCAGTGACACATCCCCAATTCTTTCCAAACGTTCTGACAACTTAGGACAAAGCATTCCAATATGTGAGCCTATTGATGCCCTTCTCATTAACACTTCCACATATATGTAAATTTGTATTTCTTTTTTCTCTCATAGATTGCATCCCTCCTGCAGCGTTTCCTCCTTCCTCTCCTCTCAATCCATCTACTCTACCTACCGTTCCCCTTAAAACCATTCCTCCTCCATTTCCTACAACAAAGGGTAGGTACTCCAGGGATAGCAAACAAACATGGCTTCTCAAATTGCAATGAGATTAGGTACCTCCCCTCGTATTAAGGCTGGATAAGGCAACCCAATGAAAGAAAAAGGGTTGCAAAAGCAGGCAAAGCAGTCAGAGACAGCCCTCATTCCCACCATTAGGAGTCCCACAAGAACAACAGGTTATAGAAACAAAGCATATTTGCAGAGGACCTCAGTTAGGTCCATGCAGGCTTCTTGATTGTTTTATCATTCTCTTTAAGCCCAAACGAAACCTAGTTAGTTGATTCTGTTGGCGTGTGTGTGTGTGTGTGTGTGTGTGTGTGTGTGTGTTATTCTTGACCACTCTGGCTCCTACAATTCTTTCTCTCCCTCTTCCACAGGATTCACTTAGTTCGGCCTAATGTTTGTCTGTTGGTCTTTTCATCTGTTCTCTTAAGTAGCTGGATGAAGATTTTCTGAGGACGATTGTGTTAGACTCTGGTCATTGGCAACACATATACTGAATTTGCATTTTAATTAATCAAAGCTCTGATTCATTCTTATTCTTGTGGTTGAATGCATAATATAGCCTTAAAACATATCCACCTTTAACCATTTACCTAGGAGAAAGCATAGAAATACAACGAACTTTGACCAATTACTACTTGC
This sequence comes from Uromys caudimaculatus, assembly GCA_028551405.1. Taxonomy (NCBI): domain Eukaryota; kingdom Metazoa; phylum Chordata; class Mammalia; order Rodentia; family Muridae; genus Uromys; species Uromys caudimaculatus. The sequence continues at coordinate 20,908,936 of CM052716.1, read as the reverse complement.
AGTAATTTACCCTTTTCAGAGGGTCTTTATTCAAAGTTTAATCAGATATAAGACTCCCGCCTTCTCTTTTTATAGGTTAAATTTGGGACTTTTCTTTATCTTTATTATTAGGATTTAGTGGCAGGGAGATCAGAGCCAAGGAATGCTGCTGTGGCAGAGATCATACCATGGAATAGATCACATTCCACAAGCTTGCTGGAGGAGCGGGGGGGGGGGGGGGGGGGGGTAAACAGAGGCTGCTTCTAAGTGAGGAGGGAAGGGAAAAGAGGGCAGGAAGAGAAAGCACTTAGCTGTTCTAAAGTAGTATAGTGCACGCTCACAGGGAGAGGAAAAGACTCCTGATCACAGTGGAACTGTGTCACATTTTAGCTGCTGCGGTTGACTTGTGTGCTATTACTAGGTTACAGAAGGTGGGCTTGGGATTGGATTTTCCAATATTTATAGAATAGATGTTGGCTATATATTTGGACTAACTTATAAGGAGTTACGGACATTGTTTTTTAAATCATGCTGCTGTTTTGTCACACTGGCTATTTTGAGTTAAATGTGTAGGAATAAATTCATAGTAGTAGGAGCCAGAAGATCATTTGACATTCATTATGTTTTTAAGATCAAAAAACGAATTCCCCTCTTTGATATGTGTTTATATGTCAAAAAAGATAAAATTTCTCGTGATAAATAATTGGAGGCTGACCATCAAGAGAATCTAAGTACAAAATCTTGCTAAACTATCTCATACTGTTCTAATCTCTTCTTATTCCAACATTTATTCCAAACTACACCCTTTGCTTTACCATATTTCATATTTTTGTGGCCCAAATCAGCATTGATCCCTTAAATCCTTGGTTGGATTTTCAGTTTCTGGAGTGCTTCTTTAATGCACAAATTATTTGTGAAATAAATGTATATGTTTTTCTCTTGCTAATCTTATCATATTTTAGTCTCTAGGTTTAGCTGTGTACCGGAAATAAGGGAAAGATAATTTTGACTTTCCTGTAGTAATTTAATAAAATGTCCTACCAACATGGTTACTTTGTGTTTTATGTATTCTCAGATTACCTGTTGAAGAAGGAAATACCAAGACTAATGTCTATAGATAACATAGGCCAGTTTGACTTTACAGTTTGACAGTTTGATTTTACTTGATAAAATCCACTATAAGGATGTATACCATTTGTTTCACTTGTAAATGAAATACCATTTCATTCAACATTTATTTGATTACATTTTCCTATAGGCATTTCACCCAGATACGCTATTTATTTATTTAATAGTTTCACAATGTGACTATTTTCAAGCAACTGAAAAGCTTCTGACTATGTTGCACACGCCATAAACAACTGTACGTTGTTCATTAAGCTTCATTTCTTCCTTCTTTATCTTGGGATTTAGGAGAAGGAGGGAAACTCAAGAAACTTATATTTCTTTTTGTTTGTTTGTTTTTTGTTTGTTTGTTTGCTTGTTTTTGTTTGTTTGTTTGTTTGTTTCGAGACAGAGTTTTTCTGTGTAGCCCTGGCTATCCTGGAACTCACTCTATAGACCAGGCTGGCCTCGAACTCAGAAATCCGCCTGCCTCTGCCTCCCAAGTGCTGGGATTAAAGGTGTGAGCCACCACTGCCTGGCTAAGAAACTTACATTTCATAAGTGGTAGTCTATTTCTTATGCAGTTTCTTTTCAACGTTTAGTTCTTTGCAAATCAAGATTTCTACTTCTCTCCTTAACCTTAAAAGTGAAACTTTATTCACCCAATTCTAAGATTTATTGAATAAAAAACCATCCTGTTCCTGATGTTCAGCACTCTCTCTTGTTCATAATCCTACTCAAAGTGGCCATTGGATCTATAATCAATAATCAAATGGAAAAGAAGGACTCTATACCACATGTTGCTTCCCAAACCACACATAAATTTTCATGGTACCTTTTGCTTGCAAAACAAAGAGAACACTTATATGGCATTAATTTAGAAATGGTAGCCTCACATAAATTAATCCATTAATCCAACAGAAATGTAAGTATTTAATGAAGCTGATTCACATTCTCTTCTCTTTCTTCATCACATACTTCCATTACTAAGACGTATGAGTTGTTTGCCAGTGCATGTTCAATGTTAATTTGCTTAATATCAACACAATACTCAACACGATCTTTGGTGGGACTTTGAGGTAATAAATTTTCCCATCTTATTTTATCCAGGTATCAGTATAACGACATAGCCTGGAACAAGACCAGTATGTTTTCATGGAGTAGTTAGTGTTGTTTTATGAGTATATATACCTTCCTACTTTTCTTACTGATAAGATTGGACACGATGTAGAAACCTTTGTGTACATGCCCAAGAGTGATATAGCTGCGTCTGGAGGTACATCTATTTCATCATTCTTTAGAACTTCCGCACAGACTTCCATAGTGGCTACTTAAGTTTGCACTCCCACCAGCAATGTTAGAGTTGTTCCCTTGCCCCACACACTCCAAAGATGAGGTGTCATTTGTTTAATTGACCTTGGCCGTACTGACTGGTGTTTGATGAAATCTAAAATGAGCTCTGATTTACATTTCCCTGATGACTATGGATTTTAAACTTTTCCTTAAATGCTTCTCAGCCATTTTTGTTTCCTCTTTTAGATTGATCTTTTTAGAGCTGTAGTCTGTGTCTAACTAGGTTGTATTATGGATATTCAGTTTTTCTTTCAGTTCTTTGCCTATTTAAATATATAATCTCCCTCAATGAGCAAAGCCATCACTGTATCTGTGGGAAATTTTTCAATGAGAGGGTCAGCTTCTGTTACTTTCTGAGTATTCCGTACATTTAATGAATAGTTTGCAATTCTGGGGTTGCTTGAGGGCAGATGTAATAGTTTACATGCTTAGTCAGTTACCATATTTTTTTCTCCCTTAATTGATCTGCTATGAAACAACACCTGGAAACTTGGTGAGAGGTTCAGTGACCTCATGGTTTTAATCTAATTAAGGCTTCTTCCTGTCTCTAGGAGACTACATATCATTTACATGTCAAACACCATCTCAAATGCCTAACCATTTATTCACATTTCAAGGAATTCACTACCACATTAAACTACACCAGACATCAGTGGGTGCCCCAGTGTCTGATCAAGGTTGAGCACAATACTTGTAGTTCTGAACCCAGCACCTGCCGCTGTTAGTCAAGGCTGTTGATATGTCTGAGCTTGATAATTATTCCGCTTGTCCTGATTAGTATATCAACTTGACATAAGTCTGGATCATCTGGGGAAAAAGAAATTTCAATGGAAAAAAAATAGTATTAATTTTTTCCCTTTCTCCTTAGATTTAGAAATACAAATATATCACTTGGTGAGAAATGATCCATTTATCTCCCAGGATTTTAAAACAGAGTGAGATTCTTCCAGTAATAAGGTAGCTTTGAGTGGCATTAGTGATGCAGAATTACTAGAAGAGTAAACTTGATTTTAACTTCATTTGGGGAAGATTCTTTCATAGTTTTGTTTTCCAGAGTAACAATTAATTTCAGAATGTAATTAATAATATGTATATTTATCAATCTTGAGACATTACTTTATTAGTTTATTAATTGTATGATCTGTCCTTTCAGTTTAAAATTAGCTACATGAAAGTAAATCAGAAAGTAGTAAACCGCTTTAAATTCCTCCTGAAAGAAACAGACTTGAATGCAATCTACTTCTAGCAGTAGTTTTTCCCAAAATTGAAATTTTTGTTTTTTTCACAGCTTACTATGAACTATTTTGTTTTATAATTCCATATAAAGTCTTCATCAAGGAGATTTCAACGGAAAGAGAGGGATTTAGAGGCTTGCTGGTTTTCTGAAAGAGTCTCTTTGTCTTTAACTGCAATTATTATGCTAAAAAAAATAACAGGGTTTTTATTTCTCTCTACCTTGTCACTTCAAGTAAACTAGTACTAGATTTATTAATGTACTTTTAGCAACACTGCTTTGAACTAATAGGCCAAGCCTGCTATTCTGTCATTTCAAATATTATACTCTTAAAAGTGTCTTTCCTCTCTTAAAGCAAGATTTGTTTCTATATTCTAGTAAACTAATTAAAAATGAGTTAGATGAAAAGTTTCATAAATGATATAGTCTAATTATACATGAAAATCTAAGAAAGTTTAGTATAGTGTTTATATTTTTAGATATAAAATGGAGCAATTATTTTATTAATAGCATCATAGAGAGATTAATTATAACTTTCAGTTTTAGAATTGTACTTGCATGTTGACCTGTGTATGTTTAAAACACCTATATACTAGTTTGGATAAATTCTATCACACTGAAATGAGTTTACTGCTTTTGTAAGTGATTCTTTTTCTGTGATAGTCTTACTTCTTTTAGAGTATTATAGTAACATTCTTCACTTTATTGCTCACCTCTACAGCTACTAATTTAGTAAAATACTTTTATGGATTTATTATTTGACATTAATGTTAATTAACACTTTCATTAACTGTGAATCATCATCGAAATGTTCATAGTGGGTCTTGGGGGCTGTTATGTGACCAAGTTTTTCCTGAGGAGATGCGGCACACATGTACTCACCCCAGATAAGGCACTCAAGACAGAAAACTGCAGAAGCAAGCTCAACGTGCACCGAAATGCAGATTGGTGAACCAACACGTTTTATTGTTGTTACTTACAAGAATGTGGGTTAGGGGTTATTTATAGGAGCAGAAAGGACTCACAGGCAGCTGCTTCACCAAAGCCCACCACAGCATGGGCAAGAGCTTCCAAAACTGGGGAACTGTAAACACATTGAACAGACTGCAAGATCAACAGCAGGTTGGAGATGTCCTTTACAATTATACTGTTCTAAACCCCTTCCAGGCAGCTTGGGTGGTTACTGCTTCGCCCAAGCAGCAGGGCTGGTCTCAAGAGTTTTCTTTAGATCGTGGCTTGTCTTAGTTTTTCTGTGGCTCAGCTCTCTTCTCTCTGAGAGTAATTCACAGCTTTTTATTGCTTACTCTGTCATAGAGTGGCCTAGTGAATCCTATACGTTTCAGGGGATTCCTGAAGGCATTGTCAACTGTTTACTTTCCTGTAGTATGGAATGTTTCAATCTCAGCAGAAATTGTCACAAAAGAGATGATCCGTGGTTGATGTTTGCCTAGAACACAATAAGCTCTTAGTTTGAAAGCCAGCATTACAAATAAAAAAAAGTATATGGCAATTGAAGTTCATTTATTTTAGTCTTATGAAAATGACTTTTTATTTTTCAAAATTGAAAGTGTATATTATTGGATATTGTACAGTGTATGTTTGTTTGTGACTGAATTTAACAGATAGTTTTTTTAATCAAACAGTTGTTAGTGTTTCTAGAGTTAACTTAAATATTTTATAAAAGAATGGAAATTAAAATTCCTTAATTAAGTCTTGAGTAATGTATAATGCTACTTTCCAAATGTATTCTTAGAGAAATGATAGGAAAGAAATACATAAAACTATGCATTTTCTTGTATGAAAGATAAAAGACAATGACTGTTATGACTTTTTAATAGTTTTAAGTAAGCGATTTTACATACTTGAAACAAAAGAATATTTTCTGTATGTTCAAAGGTTGAATTATAAATTATGAGTAAATTAATGATGTATATGTGAAATCTGTTGCTTTAAAACAGTGTCCACCTGCATTAGATTCATTAAAATAGTTCTGACTCAGAGTACCCATAAGGTCACAGAGTAGCATTTAGCTGGGGCTGCCACACCCCATTGCTCATTGCTGGTGACTGGCTAGTGATTAATGTCTCAGTTTTCTATCCTCAGCCATTTTCAAATTGCTGCCTTCATACATTGTAGTTATTGTTCCATAGTGAGTATTGAGACATTGAAAGAGGCTGAATACAACACAAAAACTTCTGTCTTTATGTGAGAAACGCAGCCTAGTAGTTGTGGTGGTTTGATTAATTATGGCTCTGTTTAGACTCATGTATTTGAAAGACTGACTACAGAAGATTGGCACAATTAGGAGACCTGGCCTTGCTGAAGGAAGTGTGTGGAGGTGGGCTCGAGGTTTTATATATTCTCAAGCCCAGTCAGAGAGTGTCCATCCACTGCCTGAGGATCAAGTTGTACAACTCTTAGCTCCTCCTCCAGCACCATGTCTCCTAGGATGTTGCCATGTTTCCTACCATGATGATAATGGACTGAACCTCTGAAACTGTAAGCCAGTCCCAATAATGTTTTCCTTCATAAGAATTGCTCTGGTCATGATGTCTCTTTCCACAATGAAACCGTAATTAAGACACCAGTGCTTGGGAAAATGTAGTTTTAAATGTGTCCAGAATACTTTGTTAGTGAAGGTTGAGCGAAGAATTATGAGTTGCATCCTGCAATGTGGTACTTATTAGAAACAAGCTGCTCTCGCGGCCAGCCTTCAGTGACTCAGAGCAAGCAGGAACATCATCACCAGACACCAAACCAGACAAACATTCCCTCCAAAAGTTCATGCCATCAAGACCCACTCTCTGCTTCTGCCTTTCTTTTTGTCTCTTCCCTTCTTTGCTCCCTCTCTCCATTTGCTTCACTGTCACCCAATAAATATTTTTCATGAGATCTGTTGCATGTTGGCCTTGATTGATCTGCCAAGCTACTCTATCTTCTTCTGCTAAACCCTAATACCACCTCTTCTCCATGCCTATTGTATGTGTCTGTGTTATTCAATCTCATAGAGGCCAGGGATCAGAGAACAGTTTTGCTCTGAGAAATACATTGTTAATCGTTCTTTATTCATGTAAACATAAGTGGGCATACTTACACATACTATGAAGACTTCAGGGTTTTATACCTTGGGGTTCATATGAGTGCTGTATCATCAATGAGAATTTTAATATGTGACCTTTGACCTCATTCGTTATCCATTTGTTCATATAACACTGACATATAAACTAAATTTGAAGGTGGCATATTTTCCCCACATGCCTGGCTTCTGAAATTTCCTGGCCTATTTCTGTGTTCATATTGCATTTTGACAGAGAAATCTTTGAATTTCAGGAGCCAACAATAGCAGTTTTTCCATTTGAGAAGCACATAGTCAATGCATTTTTAGGCTCTCAATGGAAATACTGGCATCTCCTTTCATTTTCTTTCTTTTTTTTTTTTTTTTTTTTTGTCCCTGTGCTGAAGCATAGCTTCCAAAGATACCCATTATACCCAAGAGTTCCCAACACACTCCCCATTGTGCAGGAGAAAGAGCAACAGTCATCTCTATATAAAGGACAGGGTCCTTACAGCTGCAAAGGCATCTCCTGCAGGAGGACTTAATTGAGGACTGCCTGAGAGACCAAGGATTGCTGATGAAGACAATGCCAGCCAATTCAGAACTGCCATTTAGAAGAGACGATTTCTTGGGAAGAATGGGGCACAAGTGGAGGGTATTAAAGGAGCATGCAGCAGCGTTCAGAGCAGCTTGCTGTAGTGTTTCTCACTTATTCCTGTTCCCAGAGTCTGTGTAGTTGACTCTGTACCACTTCATTTCCAATCCCCAGGGGCAGGTAGGGGCAGGCAGCGAGTAGTCCAGGGCAGAGGCAGCAAAAATATTCCTCCTCTTTTCCATGCAATGCAATGTTTCACTGGTATTCTTTTGACACAGGAATGGTCATGGTATTATGTTGATTTTCATTGTTTGTGAGCAATGCGCAATTGTTTCTCCTCTGAATTCCATGATGACAGAAACAGAAATCAACATTCTACATATGGTTTTCATGAACTCTAAGATATACTTGAACAGATCTATGAAGTAATTTGCACACACAGTCTTTTGTGCTCCTTCCAGGATATTAGAATTGAAACCCGCTCTTTAAATATGAATCTTCCTACTTAGGAGTCTTACTGTGCTCAAGTATTTTTAAGCAGTTGGAACATAATTCCATAGAGATTATGATTTTGTTTGTATTTTTTCTTGTGAACTAATATTTACATGTTTGTTGAAACGTTTGATAGTTTCTAAAGTTCCACCACAGATGATCTTGGTAGGTTTTGTCTTACTTTGTTCTTTGAGGAAAAAGTATCTATATGTGTTTCCTGCTGACTAATTTGAAAACACAAACTTTTACATTTGTCATATGCTTTTGTCACACATACCAACCTTGGTCATACTTGAAGATAAAATATAAAGTTGTCAATTTCAGAAGGCAGTGTTGATTGAAGAATATCATTCAAGCTGGGAAATGAACATTATGTTGTAATTGTTATAACAAGATAAGTAACAGCACCTGAAGCAGTTATTAAAATGGAGGTTTTCTGACTTTCTCCATTCTGCACATCAAAGTACTGGCCCATTCAATTAAGAAGTTTCATATTTTGATAAATAAGTAGCTATGTACCAGCATACATGGGTGCGAAGACCTGTATGAAACCACATGTTTTTTTCATTAAAATATAATGAAGATAAATCTGTTAATACCTCAGCATTAAATAAAAGACTCAGAAAAGTATAATTTCATATCTCATAGAGATAGGTAAAGATATTAAGAAAAAAGTTAAGAGAAAATGGAGAAAGCTAATAAGAAATATGCTAGAAACAGAACTAATGAATTCTGTAATAAGAAACACATGGCTATACTTATAAGATTTGGGGAAGAACAAAGCTACTACCAAATCACACAGTAATGCACAGAGACAGGAGTTGTTATAGAAACTAGTATATTATGCTTCAGTCCTCTGATTTCCAGGTCCTGTTATCCATTAGCACAAACACATTTATGCCTAAAAGAAAATGAAGAGAATCTGGGTACTGTGTGTTATATTGTTTCTAAACAACAAAATTGAGATATAAGATGTAATTTTTTATGAGAGAAGAAAATCTGGTTATAAATGCATTATAAAACCATGCAACTTAATGACAATGGCAATGTGTGATAAAAATAAGAATCAAGAGTAAAACAGTATATAGTAAGACTAAATAAGGGAATTATAAGAAAGTTCTCTAAAGCTGAGCTAGATTGATAATTTGTCTCTTCTACGTATCATAAAGATGAAATTGTATTCAGGTAAATGTGTGGTAACCAGAAAAAGGTGTAAAAAATTTACTGAGGTATTGCACTACAGTCTCCCTTACAGTGACCAAGGACACATTGAGTGTATTGGTCTTCCCAGGAAAAGTGTAATTTTTTAACACTTCAACTTTACAGAAGGTACAGACAAAGTTTAATAAAGCGGCATGTAATTGCCTCCCACAACGGCTGTTACCAAAGGTATTTCAATGAAACTATTCCAAGCAGGCTGAAATAAAGTGCTTTATATTTGCAACCTCAGCTGTTCTGAGGTGATCTAGGGATAGATTATAGAGAATGAATAAACTACCTACCCCAAAGGTTATATCAAAAAGCACGTATTTTCTGCAGAGCACCGAAGACTTGGCACTTATAGATCCTGATGGGTACTTGTGGTACAGATAAACTACACTGCTGTACATTAAGAGCCATGAGCTATTTGTTGCAAGTCTCTAGCCAACTATGTTCTTTTTCATTCTTCTCTTCAAACTCTCTTTCTTTACTTGGCCCTTAGTATTGAATAATATCATGGGATTTCTTTATGCCTGTCACTCTTTTTCAGTATATATGTGTGGTCTAACTCATTTTCATACTTTCAATCTTTCAAATGAGAGTGATTTACAAATATGTACTACTTACTCTAATTTTCCTCAAGGCTTTAAGGCCTCAAGGTTCTATTCATGTACTTGGACATAACTTGAGTGTTCTGTACTAATCCATTTATTAGAATTTCCCTGTGTCAATGTCTAAAGCTGCATTGTTACTTTACAGTTGACCAAGGCCATGTTCTCATCTAGTCAGAGTTGTTGTATTGACTCAGCTTTGTAATAAATGTACTGACAATTACTGGCTGATACCATGTGAAAATTGGGCCACCATCAGTCTCTCAGAGAAACTGTGGACAGGATGGGTTCTGCATTAGCAAACTTTGTTTAACTGTTTTTCTGATTAACAGTTACAGGAGTTCTGATGATACCTACACTAATAACCAAGGTTTTTTTTTTTTTCTAAACATACTTTGATGTTTTTGTCTGTTCTCTAGGTAAAAATAAGCTTCTGTTTTCCTTTTATTTTTGGCTTACTCACTGTAGAAAACTGCCTTGACATATTGACTCACAGTGCTCTGAAAGTGTTCAGCGTTCAGGCACTGGGAACTGGCCACACTCCTCGTTACTAATCAGAGGCAATGACACATCCTCCTCCTGGGTTCAGGGTCCTGACTTTATCATTCTTTGTTTTAGGGTGTTGATTTTGTTAGGAGAAAAATTTTGAGTTGCTGCTCCTTTCTTCAGCATCAAGAAGTAAATAAATAATTATGTGCTCTTTCTCGTGTCCTTACTGTGAGTGAGTCTTTTCTATCTTAAGTGACTATTCTATCTTATTTGTTCCTTTTTTCTAGTATTTTTATATTCTAAATTTACATATATGTATTCGTTGATGTGTATGCATACGGATGTGCAAGTGCCAACAGATACCAGGAGAGGGAGCCATCTCTCTAGTCTTGATGATAGTATTTTTATTAAAGGAAATCATGAGGGATTAGAAAAAAAATCACAATGATTGACCTATTAATGTACTATTTATTTCTTTCTGTTAGTAATCTATGCCCTAGATAAAATGCAACTTGTAGTACTGGAGAAAAACAACTCTTCCCATTTAGCTGTTAATTGGAGAGCTGAGCAAGCATGGTTTGTGCATGTATACAGAAAAGGGACACTATGATTTTATAACGCCACTAGTGCCTTAAAATCCCCCTTCATTAATAGGTCTGAGTTCAAGCTGTTCCATGTGAATTCACAAATTTCCACCTGCGGACTTCTTATAATGATCTGCAGACCTACAGAGCAACACGAGTGTATAATAATGCCTGGATTGAAGTTTTTAATTCCTACTTACCCATCCACTTCTGATATATATTTTGCATGTCTTACCAAACTTACTGAAAGCTCATCTGTTATCAGTGAATTCATCCACTTAATATGCTCATGCAACCCATGTCAAATTGTGTACACACACACACACACACACACACACACACACACACACACATATCTTTTGGATGTATGTGTGAGTTATGGCTAAGTTTTAAAGAAGCAAGACAGCTATTTTAAAAAGTAGTTCCATTTAAAAGAATGAGAATCTGTAGTATTAATTTCAATAAGACACACTGAAATGAATAACATAAATTCATTTGCATATCTATAGGTTTTGCTTTGACATCCAGTGAGATAAATGACGTAAAATCACAGGCATTTATAAGCTTGAGTTTTATAAATAAAAGTGTATATTTTCTGAAAAATAATGTTTAGAAAAATATTATATAATTTCAAAAAGAACTGTTTAATCATTAAGGAATAAAGGATAAATTTTATTTCATCTGAAGCTTCTTATATCATCATCACTAAGAAGGATAATTTTAGTAGTTTTGCAGTGATATTTTTCTAATAAGATATTAGTGGTTAATTGTGATTAAGAACCTGGAATTTATAACCACATGAAAACCTACAGGTAGGTGTTTCTGTAGGACTATGTAAAAACAAGTTTAACTAAAGATGGGCTGTTCTAAATGTGGTGATGTCACTGATAAGCTGGAGTCCGACTGCAGCAAGAAAAGAAAGCAAGATGAGCAGTAGCATTTCTCTCTCTGTTTTCTGAAGGTGAATGTTATGTGACCAGAAACTTTTGGTTGGTCCTGGCATCCCTTCCCCACCATGAGATAACAGTGAAAGAATGGATGCAAATATCACCAGTGATGCTATGTCAAATAGACACTGAGCTAAATGCAATATACTTGACGTGTGCCTACAGACATTATGGTTTTTATACACATTGAGATGCTCCAAACACTCATGGAATATACTATACTTTTGGAACATCTTCACTATATATGATGTCTAGTATTATCTAGTTAATCTAATTTGGAATCATCTGGGAAATAAGCTTACTGTCATGTCTGGGTGGAGTATATTGATTCCATTAGTTGAGACAAAAGGCATGGTGATGGTACCATTCCTTTCCTGGATCATAGACTGTATTTATTAGGAAAAGAAACTAACCAGAAGGAAGCACTCACTGCTTTCTTTTTCCTGGCTATAGACTGGAAATGATCACATTCTTTAAGCTTCTGATGCTATGAATTACCTGCTGTAGGATATGATAACTCGAAACTGTCAGAATAAACTCTTTCTACCTAAATTGCTTTAGCTAGGACATTTTAGCACAGAACAGTAATTAATCTACTGTGTGTGCTTCGTTTTCAGGTAAAATAATTTATTATACTTAGATATGTAATTTGCATTATTTAGAATGAACCAAGATCCCCCTCTCTTTGTGTGTGTGTGTGTGTGTGTGTGTGTGTGTGTGTGTGTGTGTGTACTTCATGTCATGGTTGATAACTACACACATAGAACCAACTACAAAAATAGAGTAAAAAGGAATATTTCTCCATGTGTCATATATAACATACTTTAGTATCCATGTGCTAATTAATATATATGAATATATTGATAAATTTATAGAAAACCTGTGTGATAATCTGTTAAGTACAATTTATCATAGTAAGTTACATTCATCTATAACAATATACAAAGGAGTGCACTTTTTAAGTATGAATACTTAAGGATAGTAGTCTAAAGAATAGGTTGTCTAAGATTGGAATGAGATCATACCTGGCAAAAACATCCTTCCTGCAGCTGCTGAGAGGGAAAAGGACAAAACAGGAAATATGCATTTGAGTGAATGAACACTCATAAGGAAAAAATAGCAGCAGAGGAAGAAAAGAGAAGTTTCCCAACTCATCTTTTGATCTAAAATGCCCCTATGACACCTCATCTTCTCTCTCTCTCTCTCTCTCTCTCTCTCTCTCTCTCTATATATATATATATATATATATATATATATATATATATATTCTCCATATATTATATATATGTACATTATCAACTTAAAATTATGTATAAAATAAAATTATACAAACATTTGTATCATTTATTCTTTCATATCGTTACATATATGTCAAATGATAAGGTAAGAATCTTTTTTTTTTTAATTTGGTTTTTCGAGACAGGGTTTCTCTGTGTAGCTCTGGCTGTCCTGAAACTCACTCTGTAGACCAGACTGGCCTCGAACTCAGAAATCCATCTGCCTCTGCCTCCCAAGTGCTGACGAGAATCTTCATTGTTACAAAGCAACATCTATTGAAAATGCTGTATCTGTAAATATTTGTAAAAGTTCAGTAAATATCACCCATGTGTTGCTACCACCACTAACTAAATAAATCTCTCATTACAGAAAATGAAGATCATCCCAGAAAAATAAAACCACAACTGGATAACCTGCAGGGTAAATGATCATGGGTTTCCTGGGCCCAAATGATACATTTATATCACCTCTGGGTCTTAGGAAACATCAAAGAAGGTAGTAAAAGAAAACAAAGTAGATTTTTTTTTTTTGCAGCTTCAGTCTTTTTTATTATTATTAATCATTTTATTCATTTACATTTCAAATGGTATTCCCCTTCCCAGTATCTCCTCCACTAAACCTCCATCCCATCCTCAACTCCCCTTGAGTCTATGAGAGTGCTTCTCCACCACCTCCCCACCCCTGCCTCACAGCTCTATCACACAGATACATTGGACTAAGCCAGGAGAGCCCAATGGAAGAGCTGAAGGAACTGAACGGGCTTGCAACCCCACAGGAAGAACAAGGTCAACTACCAGGACCCCCAGAGCTCCCAGGAACTAAACCACCAACCATAGAGTAAACTTGGAGGGACCCATGACTCCAGCAGCATATGTAGCTGGGATGGCCTTATCTGGCATCAATGGGAGGAGATGCCTTTGGTCCTCTGTAGGCTCGATATTCCGGTGTAGGGAGATGCTAAAGTAGACAATTTTAAGAGCCACAATTCTAGGCATGCTCTGATGAGACAGCGTCTCCTAGAATTGTCTGCACAAACAACAGCAGTGTCAATGAATATAGTAACATGGAATTGTGTAGGTTTTCTGAAGTTCCACCTGTAGACAAAAAAACTGGGTAACTACTGGTTACTCAAAGAAGAAGAGTAAGTCTCTTTCAGAGGTGAGACTATTGGTTAACCAATGCAAAGTGATCAGCTGCAAAAAACATTTATTTGGAAATAACAGAAACATAATCATCAGGTTGTATTCATAGATTTGTGCATACATAGAGATATGTGTATGTTTGTGTGTATGTATTTGTGTCTGTAACAATAATTTTCAAAGAAATAAATTTGAATAACTTGAAGGTTGGTATGTACGATATTCAAGGTAGGATACCTGGAAGGGGCTAGAAGGAAAGGAGGGAAAGAGATGAAATTTTATTTTGGTTCCAGACCTCTTTAAAGAATAATCTAAGTGTAATCCAAAGGCTATCCACATTGAAACATTAAAAAGATTCAATACAAATGATGCACTGGCTTATGACCAAACAAATATTTATGGAATAGAGAAAATTCATTCTCTTATATATCTTATAAGAAACAGTAACATTTCAAATTGTCTACTTCATGATATTTATTTTGTGTGTCTAGATTGGTACAATATCATCATCTTAGTCTTACAGCCTCCCTCTTTCTTTACTATTTGACCATCATAATTAATCAGAAATAAGAATGTATTTAGTTCATCATATTTATTAGAATCACTGAAGTCACTCATTGACTTAATTATTTACTTATCAATATGCCTTAAAAGCCAGCTAATCAACAGCCACTGTGTTCTCCACTGATACACTACAAATGGCCGGCCTCTTTGGACCCTGTACTCTCATTTCCAGTTTGAGAGAGGGAAGCACAAAGCAAATCCCTCCATCAACCCACACTCTATTACACCTCACTAGAGAGGCTGTAAGGCGAGGGATAAAATGCTACCTCTGGGAACTCAGAGAAGACATTTCAGACAAGACCTGTCAAAGGGCCACGCCCAAAGCCAAAATATACCGTGCTTCTGAAAAATGAAAGACAATTTCTTCAAAAATTCAGAATATATATACACAGGACTTTTAATCAAATGTGACAAATGGGGTGAATATATTTGATCTTCTTTTAAGATTAGATTATATATGAACTTATATTTTTCTTTGTAATTTTTAATGTCCCTCTGTTTTAGAAGCCAGTAGAATGTGATAAACAATATTGATCTGCTCTCCATGGGGACCCACTCACTAAGATACAGACTTTCCATTGAGAAGACTCCAAATTGGTCAACTCAGTAAAATATTGACTCCCTAAGACCAAAGCTGATAGGCCAATAGGAACAGTGAGAAAAGCAAACAATAGGTTTTACACTTAGGAGAAAATTGAGTTTTACATACAAATGCCTCAAAGGTTCATGTAAATTTTAATATACTATTAACCATAATAAGCAAAAAATAGGTAGAAAAGAGGAGCAGGGAGACAGAGATAGTATGTATTAGTCTAGTATAAGTACTTAATCTCCACATAGCAGCTTTTAGTAAGTTTTCTGAGAATAATATTGCAGTATTTCTGAATAGTTAGCAAGACTTAGGGGTTAATTGCATTGGTGTTTCCTAATCAGGCATATGTATGAGCAGTGCAGCACCCTGAAAATGTTACTTTAACCAAGTGATCTTTAACCAAGAGATAAAATATAAGATCTAACAAGAAATAAGCCCTGAAAGAACTAAATATAAATCCATTATACCTACAGGAAAATGTACACTGTATTATACATGAAAAATGCACTGCTCATAATTAAATATCACCTAAAGAGGTAATCGCAATTTCTTTAGTGCATTAACACAGTTTAATTCATCATGCCTTTATTGTTGGAGATTTGAGGTATTTTCTTTAATGGCAAATATGAAAAAGTGATTTAATGAATGTCATAGTGATCTTCAGACATTAATGCCATTTCAATGCTTATTTACTAAAGGCATATTATGAATTATAGGATATAGCCTCTTTAGGTTTCTAATACATATTAAAGCCTTATCAACAAAGTGGGACTGAGGCTTACTCTACTATCAGGAGCATCGAGTGCCATTAACTTTGCCATTCTTCATAGTACTTTTGATAGTTATGAATATTCATCCTCTCCATTGACTCCTTTTCCTACTCTGATAGATGAAAACAATACACCATTGTTTTAATTTCACAATCTCAAACAGTAATAAAGTTGAACATTTTCACCCATGTACTAGCTGAGGTTGGATGAGACATTTAAAAATTAGCATGTTGTTATTATGCTCCATGAAGACGTAGTTCAATAGAGAGTTGTGGTGCTGTACACTTTGATTGCCACCTTTAAAATTAATTACTTTTTGTTTATATTCTTCTTCTCAGATTACAATAAATCATGCCACTCAGGCAAGTTCTTACCGAGTCTTAATTGCTTCTTTGAAAGGTTTGGCAGATACATCACACCAGTTCATTAATGCACAGATGATTCCTTCACATTAAGAAAGACACATTGGAGTGCCAGAAATGTCAAGGCAGTTATTATGCACAAAAAGTATGAAATGGCAACCATCAAAAGGTGAGCCCTTATCCAGCGGGGATCAAAACGAACACTGCTATAATTCCTTAGTGTAATAATCAGGAAATATTAGATTTTTTTCGGGTCATGCAAGGAGAATCTTTCATTTGTTAGCTCTGTTCGTTGGAGGAGAGATGTTTTGTTGAGCTTCATAATTTTCCTCTAACATCAAACTAGAAGATACTAGATTTTCTCTATGTGATACAATTATGTTGATTCATTTGCTCAAATATTAGCCATATATGTATCCAAGCACATTTACATGCATATCCTACATTTAATCTACAGTTCATTAGTAAACATGAAATAAAATATTATTTTATATTTAAAATATAAAGAAAATGAAACATTTTAAGTACTTAAAGAGAGAAACAGAGGTTTGGAGATTCACAACTTCTAGCCATGCATTCTAACTGACAGAAGTCATCATCTCTTAGTATTTCATGAGCATGAAGAAATCTTCAGGCATTTTTCATTAGAAGCAGCTAATGAAAAGCCCAGATGTGTACATTTATGTATATGGTGTGCCTTTAAGTAAGTAAATATTTAACTTGGGTTACATGTAAATGGTAAATGAAAATGCACCACTTTTTAAAAGCTTCTAAAATGGCAAGTTTCTTATATATGCCCATTCCAAAGTTATTGGATTATTTATTTTCTATTAAAGGACAACTCTGAGTAACTAAGGTAGAAAGATTAATAAAAACCATTTGAACCGAGAAAAACAAGGAATAGCCTCCTATTTCAAAATGTACATTCCGGTGGAAGGAGACATTACAGATTTTAAAATTAGAAATTATGTTGAATTTGAAACAGATGCAATGCAGAGAAATGAGTGAAATAAATTTGGAATGAGATCATTTTTACATGGGATGCTATAGGAAGTGTTGTGTGAGAATGTTGTCTTGAAAGCAGCAAGAAAATTTATAATGGAAAAGTATTGCAAACAGAGACCATGTAATCAAACTCTTCCTTCACTCACTTTATCTGCTAATATAAAAATTGTTTATATAATCTATAATGCATTACATTTTTTCTGGTTGTGTTAACATTGAGACCCCCTTTGCCAATTACCTGAAAATATAAGGCACACAAGAATCCATTACTTCTTAATGAACTAAAAAACGCTGAGTAGTATTTTAA
Source organism: Uromys caudimaculatus (assembly GCA_028551405.1). NCBI lineage: Eukaryota > Metazoa > Chordata > Mammalia > Rodentia > Muridae > Uromys > Uromys caudimaculatus. The sequence goes on along the minus strand of CM052716.1, from coordinate 20,891,276 downwards.
TTGCAGAGTCCCCCAAAGACCTCAGAGTTTCTGGATCTTAATTTGCAAATCAGTTCATCTACCTTCCGGCTCTAGAGGTAGAGCAGGTATTCTTGCTGACAATGTACAGTAAAGAGTATTGAGCTGGAAAGCATCATGCCATCAAGTGTTCTCCAGTAAAATCATCAAATGGTCTAATTGTCTTCTGTTCTCAATATATCCTCATTGATAATGTAATAATGAAGACAAAATAAAGCAATAGATAGGACTCCCTTTCAAGGAAAGGGCTCAAAGAGGAGCTAAATGAAGGTGAAGCCAATGGTACATGAAATTAGGCATTGGCTTTGAATTCCTTAGGCTGGCATGTTTTTTTCCAAGTGTAATCTGTAACCTTTGCAGCACTAACAAGGCTCTTTGGGAGGACTAACTTAAACCCACCACAGGCCTTTCAAGTCAGCTACATGGAATGACTAAACGTAGGACAATCAGCACAGTAGAATTCAATACATCATTAGATAGCATTTTATAGAGTTTCTAACACATAAACAGGTTGGTTTTGCTAAACTTATAACAAGAATGGCATGATTGTATTTTACAGCATTACAAAACTAAACAATTAAAATTTCATTATTCTCTGCTTTTTCTGATTCATACAGAATATCAGATATTATAGATGAAAACAAGTAAAAGAGAGTAATATATTAGTTGATACAGTTTATAAACCTGTAAAATTAATCAAAATAAAGACCATAATAACCCATATGTTTAGAAGTCTCTAAAGATGGTAGTGTGGTGAATTTTGGATCTTAATTACTCTGAAAGATATAGACAGTAAATGATTATTTAAGAGTCAGTGGAAATAGTAGAAGGTGATAAAGCCTTCACACAGCTGAGCCTCATGAAAGCCACTCAGCAATTGGGTCTGGAAAACACCTTCAAGAGTTGTATACTGACATGTAATTTCTCTTTTCTATGTTTGCGTCACAGAATACATGATGTGAATAGGTCGCACAGCTGTATGTGCTGTGCTGTGATATTCTGACTTGCTACAGTTCCTAGAGCAACAAAGAAAGTTGATGGTACCTGGAAACCTATGAAGCTATAAGCCAAATAAACCATTAACCTGCTTAGGTCTATTTCTATAGGCAGTTTACTATAGCAACAGAAATAATAATAACTTAAGACACAGAAAAGCTTATATTGTTATCATTTTGCTATTTCTGTTATTAAATTTTCTAGAACAATAGTATTATTGAATTATGGTGGTATTACAAATCATGACACAACTTAAATATTCACAGAAAATGAAGTTTTAAAGTCCAAACTACCACAAAATACATTGAGAAACTTAAATCTAAAATGAAGATAATATTTAAGTCAAGATTTTGACATAAAGAAGGAGCATACTTACTTGAGGTAGTTAAAGTGCCTATGGAGAAATATAAGTTCTTCATAAATACTATCATGAAAATCTAGGATTTGTGATACATACAAGCTGACCACAGAAGTGTCAGACATACGAGGACTTAGTTTATTTAACAGCAAGACACAAGGTTGTCAACAGCAAGGCAGCTCTCAAAGTCAACAGAAATCAGATGCACACATGACCAGAAGATTTCATTGTCCCTAAATGCATAGGCAGATGGACATAAAATGATTGTCTTCTTGGTTGAGCCCAAGAATCACGCAGAGAGCATGTGGGTCCTACTGATTGGTCTATGATAGCCTAGAGAACTGGCCAGTCTCAACAGAACCTAGCCTAGCCTTTGTCTATTTTGTGTCATAGCTACCATAATAAAAATCTAGAGAAAGAAATCCAATGGATTTTTTTTTTTACACTTGGGAACCCTTCCTGGTCTTTGTAATTACTCAAGGAAACATCTCTGACTTATCTTGGACCACAATTAATGAAGCTTCTTTTGTTTTACTTACTCCAAAGACTGTCTACATCTTTAATCTTAGAAACCACTGTCTCAGGTTGTATTTGTGTATCCTTTGAATTCCAGGTTACTTGAGTTCTGATATCAAGAATAACTGAGCCAAGAAAAGAACAATTATTCTCCAAGCTATGTTCAAACCAACTAGAATCAAATTATCTATAGCTTGCTCTCTCTATATAAAATAATACCATGCTTTTTATTATTCATTTTATTTTTGAATTTATAATCAAATCACGATTCCCCCCTTTTCTCTCTGACACACTTCTCCTTGCTCTCAAATTTATGACTTATTTTAAAATTAATTGTTATTATATGTATTTTTGTACATGTATATAAATGTTTCCATACACACACACACACACACACACACACACACACACACACACACACACTTCTCGGTCTGTATTAAATTAGTTGCATGTATGTTTTCCAGGTTTCCCATTTGGTTTTTGATAACAATTTTATATTAATGAATGTGTTTGTGCTGGTTTGTGCGTATGTGTGTGTGTGTGTGTGTGTGTGTGTGTGTGTGTGTGTGTGTATGTGTATGTGAAGAGAAAGAGGCCATTAGCATGAAAGCTGAGAGTTGAGAGTTGAGAGAAATTGGAGGGGTTAAAGGGAGGATTGTTTGGGAGACTGGAATGAGGAAAGAAATGGAAAAAATGATGTAATTCTATTTCAATTAAAACCAATTTTGAAATGTTAATAAAACCATTTTCAAACTTGTTTATAAAAATGCCTTTATGTTGAAAATGTTCAATAGGTGTTAAAGACAATGAATTAAGTTATCTGAAAATTATAACAATTTTGGTTACATACATACATCTTCAAAAAATTGTCAAATTTCAAATTCAAATGTTAAAGTAGACAAAATATATCCTTGAAGTTGTTATTAACAACAGTTCTGAAATATTTCTTGCTATAGAGATACTGAGATAATAGGGAAAGTTATTTTCTTTTTCTTTTTCTTTTTTCTTTTTGTTTGTTTAACTTACAATCTCTAGGGTTAGTGAACTGGCTCAGCAGATAAAGAGGCTTCCTACATGGTTCTTGCCCAGACTTCTATCCCTAGGACCCAAATGGAAGAATGAAACAAATGATCCTCTTGATTAGGATACTAGGAACAAACCAAACACAAGTCTCTGCCTTGTCCAGTGCTCTTAACTGCTATGCTATCTTTCCAGGATCTCCAATAAATCTTCTGAAAAAGTGACCATGTAAAAATCAATCTATGTCTTTTGATGGAAAAAGATTTAGAGATAAGTGGTCATGCTAAATAAATTCCTGATGGTGAGCTTAAATTATAAAGATAAAAAAAAAAAGACCTTATTTTGATATGACTTAATGGGTAAAGGGCTCACTGCATAAGCATAAATATGTTAATCCCGATTTATAGCACCAACACAAGAAGCCAGGCAGGACCGAGCATTTGTTTTAATTCTAGTACTGGACAGATGGAGACAGGATCATTGGAGCTCACTTGTCCAGCTCTAATTGATAAATCAGTTTGTTACTGGAAGAGTGAAAAACTGTCTCCAAATATGTAGATATAGATATTGATATCTCTATAGATATAGATAGGTGTGTGTGTGTGTGTGTGTATTGCCAAAGACCAGTTTTGACACCAGAGGGTAAATTGAGATAGGCAGACATTGGGAGTCAGTGCTTAGAGCCACTAACCAGGGAGGATCCAGATACCTAGAGGGGCTGCTAACAAAAGCAATTAGAGAAGCTGCTTAGCAGACTTTTTTCCTGAGGGAACAACAAAGCTTAATTTACTGGGGCTTCACTCTCTGTGGCCAGCAGAAAAACTATGAACTCTTTTAACTCCTTGGAGCCGGTGAGAAAGAGAAGGAAAGAGAAAAAATTCACAGGTACACACACACAACCACACACACACACAACCACACACACACACCACACACACACACACACACACACACACATACACACACATACACACACACACACACACACACACTGAATGGGCAAAACAAATGCAGAGTTCCACAACTTCATACATATAAATATACATGCAAACATACATTCACACATACATATATGCGTACATACATATAGACAGACAGACAGACAGACAGACCAACATACATATTCCTACATAGAATGGTTAGAGCAAAGTTCCAGCAAGCAGGCTCTAAGTATTTCACACATAGATACATAAATACACACGATTGGTGGATGGAAGGTCGAATATGCCAACCCCCATTCGCAGAAGCTTTACACATACACACATAGTTGATGAATGGGAGAAACAATGTTCCAGCCACAACATTCCATTCTTTATTCTTTCTTCCATCGCTTACATATTCCAGCAAAATCTTTCAAGCAGTATACAATTACAATGTGATTACTGTTTAGTTTTCCTCTAGTGAATGATTATGAAAAAAAAAAAAAAAGCACGTTTTCCAATACCTTTACAACAAATAACATTACATGGCACGGGTAAAGAAAAGAAATCATTCTGAACAACCCATGTTCATTCATAACCAAACAACTAGTTATAGATTAACAACCTGAAAGCAAGCAAAGTAGATTTCTCAGCCAGATTCTCTTACTGGCAGGCAGAAATTTACAGTTGCAAAGAAAGAAGTATGTATTTTATTATTTATCTTTAAAAGTAATCTTGTAAGAATCTTAAAAGAATCACAAGTCTAAACTTTTATATAAAAATCAGTCATATCTACCTTAAATCCTCCAAATGCACAGGTACTGGTCATCAGTTCTTAATAAATCATATTAGAAAGCTGAGGGCCAAAATGGGTATAATAAAACAATCATCACCAGCCAAGGCTCAGTGAGTCACGTCAAACAGTGCTGCCACTGTTCTTGTTCCCTGACCATAAAGGGTCCCCAGCTTAAGTAAGAAGAATGTGCTTTTCGGAACTTCATCTTGTTCCCTAAGGTTTTTTGTTGTTTTGTTGTTTATATCATAGCCAGTAGTCAAAACATCTCAAACTAGCTTTACTAACAAGTTTATTTTTCCAAATGTTTTCTAAAGGTGGTGGTCACTGTTGACAACCTCTGTCTCTAAGTTCTTCTCTAGGGTGGTGATAGAATCATAGTCTGCTCCAGCAGCAATGCCTGAAAGAGAGAGATCAGGCATTAATATTGGGAGTACCAGAGATACTGCCCAGTGAAGTCAGAGTTTTCGTATAATTCTAGATTCAGAGGGATGTGAGGGCAACATGCAGAGTAGAATTCCATAACAGTATGAAGTCCTCAGGACACAGAGTTGTTGGTGCCATGCTACACCAAGGCCCACTCAGTGGCTGTGATAACCCATGGGCTGCATTCCATGAGTTCTAAAGCTGTTTGTCATTCCTCTTGCATGGCCCTTGGCAGTGTGTGTATGTGCGTGCGTGCGTGCATGCGTGTGTGTGGGTGTGGATGTGTCTGTAATGAAAAGGATTAGATGAAGACACAGAAATTGACATCTAGCCTGCATACACACATGTATATATGCATTAACATACCATAGAAATGAATCTCACACACACACGCACACAAAATCAAAAAGACTATGAATGTTGCATCAGGTCATATGCATTTAATGTTCCACCTCATTCATTTTGTGTTTAGATGTTTTATTTTACAGGGAAAAACAAGCCTTATGAATACCTGCAATCATTAAGAGCACTATGTGAAGTGGAAATTTCTGGTTTCTTTGGAGACACAGATGTGTCATGTGATGTTTTTCTGCAAACTGTCTTATGAGAGAATGTTTTGCTGGGAACAGACACATGGTGTTTTTCAGGAAGCTGTCTGGAAAGAAGGGCATGTGAGGTTTTGCGGGAGTGAACACTTAAGAGGACATGTGATGTTTGGGAGCGGTGTAAGTAGAACCCAGGGGACTGAGCTCTGTCATTGGTTCATCTTGTCACCCTTTGCTGGTCTTCCTTGGGCTTTCCTGATGGTGGTCTTCACTGACAATGCTGTGGCATTGGTTTGCCTTGCCTTCTCTGCTGATCATCAGTTGTCATGGCTTTGTAGTGAGATGCCCATCAAAGAACTTCTGGCCGATTGGCAGAACCTCGTGGTTTCTTCTGGGTTAAATTGCCATTGCTGATGTGGGAATGGCGTTTGCAAATGGATTGAGCCACCCCTGCTGATTGGTGTGAACTGAACAGCTGATATCCTGACAAGATTGGAATTGCCCCCAAAATCCTATTTCTAAACAGGTCCACATCACCCCCTTGCCCTATTAACCTTTCCTTTCCACTCCCTCTGTTGGGTGGTGGGTTAGAATAGAGGATAAAGCATTTAAAACCCCTTATTAAAGTAGGTTTTGAAAACTCTAAACCTAAAAGCCTGTGTTCTGGAGATTTGGGTTGAGCTTGTTTGATCTTTGTTCTCTCATTAACCTCTATACATATTCCCTCCCTTGTGTTGCAGTTGATGGTTTTATAATTTATTTTTATTCCTTGTTATCATGCCACATGAGTAAAACTTATGGCAGGGGGCATAAGTGTGTATTTTTAAAATATTGTTATAATAGGATAGACTTTGACAGTTAAACAAACCAAGCGTGGTCTAATTTAAATTCATAGTGTGTCTGACTTAAAGCAAATCTTCATTTAGCAGAAGAAAAGTCAAGCTTGTATGGAAGCATTTGTTTGGCTATGATTGAAAGTGTAACACCTTGAAGGAATTATATCACGATTTTTCCTCAGTGTTTGTTTTGAATATTGGTCAATGCACTTGTTTCAATGATTCTACTACTTAGAGAACACTTTTATTTCTATTTTGTGGTGGTTAAACATTAAAATTATATATGGTTCCAAAAGACCACATTAGAATTAAAATTTACTTCAAATATTCATTAATATCACCAATTACTGGTGGAAATGGTACATGTGCATATGAAGACATACTTAATTTAACTGACATATTTGTTATAATTTACACACTTAATCTGGTTAGTTACCTATAAAAACTGAGGCTTGCAATTAATGTCTCAACTATACAATAAATATTTTTCCAGCTATCCTAGTTGGCCAATTTTGCACTGCTGAGAGAGACTCAAGTCAATATAATCACAGTTTAGCTTCCTCCTGGGTGTTGGATATATTCATAGGATAGTTTCACACTGGCTTGTGTCTAGCAGCTTCACTGATATATATTGTAATTTCTTGACTATTGTCAACTATGATTAAGGGACTTCTTTTTGAGGTTGTTTAATCAAAATATTCTCTAAAAACCCTGTTAGATTAGGAAAACAGAGGGTTTCAAGATAGCTGACAAGTCTGTATGTTCTGTTGATAACCCAGTTCATAACAGGAACGCCATCAGATTAACTATAAGATATGGATAAAAGGAAAGCACAGGCATAGCACATGTATAGGGTGAGAATATAGCTTGATCCCAATGGAAGTAATTGCAAAGTTAAACTGTAAGTAAGTATGCAATTGAGTAATGGGATCCTCGTGTTTTGACAGGTACAGACATGTTTATGCATTTGTACATGCAATCAGAACATATGGGAAAGCTATATAGAGTAGGAAGTTGAAAACATACTTTTTAGCAAGTAAAATGACATAAACACCTAAGTTACAACTATATCAATGAACAACATATGGCCCCGTGATGGGGAAAAGATGTTAAAGAATAATTTGTGAGGAATTCACAAAAACAGAGTAGAAATAGTCATCTGAGGATAAAGCTCTCCAGTCATACAAATAATCCATCATTGAGGATTTGAGCATTTCTATGTTCATTCATCATTTGACATGTGTATTTTAGGTTTACTGAATTCTTGGGGCAGTATAAATTATGGATTATTTTGAGACAAACTAATATGCAGGACTTGTACTGGCTAGTTTTGTGTGTCAACTTGAAACAAGCTGGAGTTATCAAGGAGAAATGAGCTTCAGGTGAGAAAATGCCTCCATGAGATCCAGGTGTAAGGCATTTTCTCAATTAGTGATCAAGGCGGGAGGGCCCCTTGTGAGTGACCCATCTGTGGGCTGGTAGTCTTGGGTTCTATAAGAAAGCAGGCTGAGAAAGTCAGGAGAAGCAAGCAAGCCAGTAAGCAGCATTCCTCCATGGCCTCTGCATCAGCTCCTGCTCCTTGACCTGCTTGAGTTCCAGTCCTGAATTCCTTTCGTGATGAACAGCAGCATGGAAGTGTAAGCTCAATAAACCCTTTCCTCCCCAACTTGCATCTTGGTCATGATGTTTGTGCAGGAATAGAAACCCTGACTAAGACAGGCCTGTAAGACTTCTCTAATTACTTAGATTCAGACTACGCAACAGGTATGATAGTTACAATTCTAACTCCACTTCTTATTGCTAGGTTGTTCCAAAGGACCTTGGGTGTGGTCAAATATCTATACCTATTTTCCTACCATGTTGTTATCCTAAAGTTTTGACTAAGATTGCCTTATGACCATTCTATCACTGCACAAATCTCTCCTTTCTCAGGGGCTTGCAACCTGTGTGAACAGTCTATGTTGTATAGTGGAGGATTAAAAGTTGCAACAATCCAAGAACTGTTAAGTTATTACATGTAAACTCAGGTGCAAGCTATACAAAAGACTCATGTTAACATCAGCACAGCTGCAATAGTGCATAAAAGTATCCAAGTCCAGGCATAGAACTGTGTGTTCAAGAATTTTTGTCACTTGTGGAAATAGATGTCAGATGCATCCTATGAGCAGTAAAGAATGACAGGAAGAGCTGAGGATATTGACATGCATGAAACTGAATTAAAAAGTAATAGCAGTCAATTATCTCATTATATTGCCCATGGTCTGAAGTTACAAGATTGAATGATTAAACATTAAGGCAACATTAATAAGAATATGCTTTCTTAATTATATGTTTATATATGAGAAATTTAAAAACACTGGAGCCTGAAGGAATATTTTATCCAGTGATTGCTAATGAACTAATGCATATTAATTAAATACAAATGACCAACCTGTCTAGGACTTTGTGAAAACTATAATGAAAGTATATTTGATGATTCTATTTTGTGTCACATACATAATAGATATGTGAATTATTACCACTGAATTAATCTTATATAAGGCACTATGTCTTATGAATGCTTACCAATACCAATTAAAAGTAAAGTCCTCTATCATTAATTATATTTTAATTGAGATGAACGTAATTATTGAGTCACTATTAAAATTTATGAGTAGTTCCTTATAAAGCCTTTTGGATGCAGCATATTATACTTATTATTATTAAAATACATTTGTGCAATTTCATACTTATAAAACAGTGAGGCATGTTCCATGCTACCAATGTAGAATAGCAGTTTTCATAGTTTGAAAACAAAAGAGGGGGTCCATATTTTAAATATAGAAAAACTTATATATAAAGTGAAATATGAAATGTGGTAACTTCTGTTTAATGCTGTTTTGGGATATTTCCTTCTGGGGGGTAAATTTCAAGAGAGTTTACACTTAGAGCCATTTAATATTTATGCTGCTGATCTGTATATTAGACTATGGCTAACTTGCTGCTAGAGAGTCGACGTCAGGCTAACTTGTAGCTATCTGATCAGAGGAGAGGGTAGTAGTTGTTTTCTGCCTTGCTGGGGCATATTGGGAACATGGAAAATTACTTGAACCTTTGATTCCTGATCAATCAATTATTGTGTGTCTCCCTCCCCTGAGTTCCTGTTAACTCATGAAAGTTTAATATGACACATTTCAAGTTTTACTACAGAGATGAAGGCAATCAGAAACTATGTCAAATATTACAAGTGCTTTGAGAAATACATGACCTAGCTCAGTTTGTAGCCAAAGCAATTCTGCAGCAGTGTAGCCTCCCTAAGAACTGAACATAGACTGCTATCTGCAACTCTTTCACTAACCACCCTCCTAAATATTATCAGTGACAAGCACTTCAGTTCCATTATGGATAATTTAATAAAAAGACATTTGATTGTCTATGCTATTCAATTTGTTTATAACATTAAATAAGTGAGTTTTTGAGACAGATTTTCTGTGTACCATGGCTGTCCTGGATTTGGTTTGTAGACCAGGCTGGTCTTGAACTTACAGAGATCCACTTGCCTCTGCCTCCTAAGTGCTGCATTAATGGTGTGTGCCATGACACCAGAAACAATTTTTTAGTTTTTTTTTTTTAAATCATTAATCTTAAATTACTGACTCTAACAGAAAAAAATTTTCAATCATTTACATAGTGTGAGAGAATGGAAACAATGTACCTGGTTAATGTTTTCATACAGTCATCAATACAGAGCAACATAATATTCCTTTAAGCAGAATTCACATACTTACATGTGATTTAGGTTCTGACAGATACAACATTAAATATATCATTCCTTTGCTCAGTGCCTCATTAAAATTCAGGTTTGTCCAATTGAGTCTCAAGCATCAGTAAGATGTTCTTAGTATGCTTCTTCTGGAATGTTGTAATTCCACACAGGGAGTGAGACATTAAAATTATATAGGTTTGATTATCATATTTCTCTTTCAGTGGTTCTGTGTCCCCCTGACACTTTTTTGGCTACCTGAACTGACAGGTGGTTGAATTGTAAACTCACATCTTTAAAACTCTCATTAATGTACTAGATTGAGAAGTCCAGAGACAGGATCCACTTTTAAGATGATGGCTTGGAGAGGAAAACACCCTGTGTCCACTACATCTCTCTGATGTTCTAATTTTTAATGTTAAATAATGCCCTAGTGAGAAAAATCATACAGCTTCGTTGAAAAAAGTGTTTCAGACATTCTTGATTTCCATGCTAAGGAGAACACAAGTACTTTCCCTAAATGTTTGTAACTTAATAGTTATTCTGTGTTCACACATTCAATAATAAATCTATCAAACTTCGTCAGTACGAATATATATATATGTTGCAGAGTGACTTCAAATGCAAAGAGCTTGAAGGAGACCTTAGGAACCAAAGCTGAGGTGCAAGAATTTCTATTGACAAGACAAGGAAACAGAGACCACTTGCTAATGGAGAAGCTGAAGAAGCAGAGATGGTTATGACAGCCATGGATTCAAAGGCAAAGGTTCACAGGTAAGCACAGCTTCAGAGGTGAAGAGGTCCAGATAAAGGTCCATGGGCACAGATGAACAGCACATATAAACAGAGCACATAGAGGACTTGTGCACTCTGAGTAAGCCCACTTGAACATCTGGGAGCTTACCAAGTTAAAGTTCCAGGGACAGCCTCTGAGTGTTAGAATTTGAGGCACATAGCCGGTGGTCTTAGAAGTTCTGTGGTAGCCATTGCCATTATGATGCTAAATGTCCCTCATTTCAGGTGAGAGAACTACATATTGCATATTTTCCTTGATCTGCCTTATCAGATATGTCCTTGAGTCCAGTTTACCTGATATTATTTTAATATGCTTATGTCCCCTAAGTCTTAAATGACTTTGGTAAATTTGTATACCCTGTAAAAGTTCAATGAGCAATCCATTCTACCACTCACATATCTAACCTGCTGCAGGACCATCTGTTGGGCCCCATTTTGACCCTGGTTTGGGCCTTGAGGACAAACCCGAGCCTAACTCAAGTTTCTGCGGTCTTGTGGGAGAGCCTAAGCCTGACTGGAGTTTTGAGATCTGTCTCAGTCACTTCCATAAAGGGGTGACTCAGGAAGACTTGTTTGGCCCTGTCTCTGCCCCACTGTTTCTGACATGAAGCTTTATCACTGTCCCTGTCAGTTACCACTTACCCTCTGTCACCCTTCCCCACCTCCTATGTCATCTCTTCCCATATCCAAGTCCCCACCTCCTTGCCTTCTCCATATAAGCAAGTGTCTAGTTTAATAAAGTGAGTTCCTGCTTCGACAAGACTCCCTGCCTGGTCTGTTTCTTTTGGGCCACTGACAGTTGCCATCTTGCTCAGTCCAGGACAAGACCCAGGCTGGATGGGGTTTTCTCCTCTCACCTGGACCTGCTGGCAAGGGAACCAACAGCCATCCTCAACCATTCAATTAGAGTCAACAGCTGTTTGTAAATACAGTATATCAGGACATGCACAGCCAGGAAATATTAAAGTAAAAGTCTTTGAAGTGCCAGGATGGTGGGCTACCCAGGGCGACCCCACCTGCTCAGAAGAGGAGAGGAGGTGGGGGAAGGATTGTGGGTGAGGGTGACAATGAGAGAGATGAGGGATGCAAAGTGAATAAGTAAAGAAAAATTAAATTAAATTTGAAAAAGAAAGAAAAATCTTATACAATATAGAGCAACTTGCAAGAGAGAACAGCTTGTTCTCAACCCTATGAGGAACCCTGACTTCCTTCATGATATCCATTTGGTCCTCACATGTAAAATTTTTACAGACATAACCACGTGTTCAAGGTTGACATATTTAAAGCTCCTGATCTGAAAAGAAAAGAGATCCTTTCCTGGCTGTATAATTGATTTTCTCTTGTATGCATACAAGTGTCTGTGTGATCATTGAGCTGTCTCCAGAGTCAGTGCCAGGAAGAAGAATATCGGATTTGCCATCCCCTGAAGACAGGACGGAAAAAGAAAGGTCAGCCATGCCCTAAAAGAAGGATTAAACAAAACAACAAATCAATTTAACAAACACCTGCTCACTTGGGTCGAGCACAACACTCAGCCCCATGCCCAGGACGCACAGGATGACACTCCCTCCTGTGTATTTTGGGAATATTTGGAAGCATGTCATCATTAAAGTTAAAGGCGAAAACCTCTTGAGGCCATTTTGGATGAGTGCTTTCATTAAAGTTGGCTCGCTTGGCAGCCATTGTTTGTTGTCAGAGGAGAGATCAGGGAATGGTAATAGTTTTGTTCTTGGACCTCAGGGACAGCACTTTGGGCACAATTTAATTCACAGGCATCAAGGTGATCTGCCCTCTGAAATCCTAAGAATCACAGGCACAGCATTTCTTCAGCCACTCTGCTCCTGTTCACACTCATAAATACACACAAGGGAACCGCTGTGGTATTTCATGTCCCTTCAGCTATGAGTTCATCTCACTCAGTGTGTTCTTTATTAGCACATCTACTTAAAAGCTTTTATGTGAGCTGCACTCAGATAAGAATTAGATTGTAATTGTAGGCTAAATATATAAAAGAATTTTAGCTCTCTATGTTCTTTTTCTCTCCTCCCCCTGCCTTTCTCCATTTCTTCTAGATTCTAAGTGCTGTCTTTGTTTGATTGCTGGGTTAAGTGGCTGATTTTCCTTTTAATAATACTTTTTTTTAACTTTGTGTTTCTTGGATAACTGTTATCTCTTCCATTGCTAGTTAATATTAGCCAGTTCAGATTTAGATTAAATCCTAAGCTTGAGACACAGAAACATAACAATAAAAATCGAGAAAATAGGTTTTCTTAAAAATCAAGAAATTATGGAAATGTATCTTTTCAGAAAGCAAAAACATAAAATGGGTCCACAAGTTTCATAATATTAAAATGAAAATCTTAAAATTAATCATTATAAATGGTGACCTCAAGTTTTCTCATAGAGCCATTCATGCAATTTGTATTTAGCCATGTTATAAATTTGGAAATTGATATTGTTTTACTCTATGTCAAAATATAGTTTCAAAATAAAAATAATGGTCCTCTTAAAATTTGAAGTATAGTCTTTCACCTGGTGATGATGGCCAAGTTATATTTACTTCAAAAGTTTACCTAGCTCAAAATTAAACCTAGAAACAAATATAAAAATAAAAGTAAAAAGCAATTTCTATTATTTTCCATACATTAAGCATCATCATTTGCATCTTGTTGATCTTTAACACAGTAATAACTAAAGATGACAATTATATTTGTCTCCTATCTCAATTTTTATAAGTAACACTGACAGAATTTTCATAGGTGATCTAAATATAACTTGAAACATAAGTTAGATATTAGTAGGAAAATGTTTGGATGCAAGTTTTGTATATTTTAAAGATTTTTGATGTATTTGATATATTAGACTATTATGTAGACGATTTCATTCTTTAAAATGCTTTCCAGAAATAAAACTAAATTACTAATCACACATGATTATTATTCACCAACAATGATTTACAATTTGAATAATTTGGACTGCCTGAGTGTGTACATTTGCTTGTGTCTGTGTTTCTGTGAGTGTGCTTATGTATATTTATCTGGGATATGTAGCCAGACGCAATTATTTGCTCAGTTCATTCATGAAATAACAATTTCTGGAAGAATTTGCTATTCCATAGAAAAATTTGAACATTCTCTAGAAAATTGTAATCAAAGGTCTGTTGCTTCCTATTTTATAACCTGCTTCTTTCCTATTTAGATACAGGGAATGCTACCTAATTAAATTAGCCTGTATGTGCTGAATATAAACCTACTATTATTTAAATTGTTTGTTTCTTAGAAATCTCCTTAAGGAAATCCGGTGGTTGAGTTCTGCTTCTAGAGACCTAGGGCTGGCTTGAGTGAGCTCGGTTCTGAGCCCACTCACTAATGCATGCTGATTTAACTATCATTAACAAGAAAGTTGATAGCAGGCTGAATTAATCTGAGAATGGATGTTACATGAATACAATTATATGTATGAGTTAGTGAGAAAATTCCAAAAGCATAAACAAGATAAGAAGAGTACACTGTTACTTCTTCAGTTTCTATGTATATCTGGTAGGGTGTTTTCATTTTGTTTTTCCATCAACAAATTTAAAACTTTTAACATTATAAAAAACAAACCAGTATTCTCTAGTTAGCATTGGCATTTGGCAGAAATTTATCAAGTATATTTTCCTGTTATCTTCTTTTTATTTTTAAATTTTGTTTATTTTTACTTTATGTGTATAGGTAATTTAATTGCATGTAAGTCATGGACCATGTGCATGCCCAGTATCTGCGAAGGACAGAGGAGGGCATCAGATACCATGGAAATGGAGTTAAAATAAAATTTGAGCCACCATGTGGCTACTGGGTATTTAACCTGTGTCCTCTGAAAGAACAGAATGTCCTTCACATATAAGGAAGTGCAAAAATGTAGTGGTTTCCCCATTAGTACCATTATGATTAAGATTCTAATTTGTGCCGATCAGAAATTGAATCAAGAAGAGCCTATACCTTTATAGAATTATTATGATTTGTATTTTTATTTTTTTCAGTGATTACTATGTGTAGGCATATGTATACAGATGTATATGTGGTGGAATATGCAATGACACACATCTGAGTTCAGAGAAAATCATGTGCAAACCCTTGTTTCTGTCTCACAAGGTTGTGGTTATCAGGTTTGTGTATCAAACATATTAGCTCAGTCTGACCACCCCTCTCCTTCCCAACATACTCCATTAAGAATAGAGGACTGCATTATCTGGCATCTGTGGGAGGGGAGGTGCTTGCTCCTTGATGCCCCACTGAAGGGGGATGTTACCGTGGTGAGGCAGGAGAGGCTGGGTGGGTGGAGGAGTAACCTTATAGAGGAAAAGGGGAGGGTGAGAGGGTGAGGATTCATGGAAGGGAGACTGGAAAGAGGGACAAATTTGAAATGTAAACAAATAAAATAATTATTGATGATGATGATGATGATGATGATAATAATAATAGAAAATGCAGTTAAAGTAACTTCATCTTCCAAATAAGATGTGGAAATATCAAAAGGGGCAAGTTGTTAGAAGGAAGTATTTCAGAGAGAGAGACAATGTTGACAGTAAATAGGGGAGCAAAAGGAACAAAATTTAGCTAGATAAAAATATTAAATTTTTAAATAACAAAAAATTCTTAAAAATAATAAAACAATAAAAGATATGTATTTAACTTCTGTAATCCAAAGATGGGTTTAAAATATTAAAATCATTGATAGAGTTTACTTTCAAAATGATACTTTCATTTTAAAATGATAATTCATTTCAAAACTTAATCTTTAATTCCACCTGGAGTTAAGACATATTGAATACTTTGCAACAATTTTTTATGGCAGTTGTGGTTTTGTTTCCTCTGAAAATTAAAATTAGTTGTGCTCATTATATTTTATTAAATGTACCTTAAACTAAATAATTAGAAGATATGGAAATATTAGAATACCCAATTATAATGATACCATATCTTTTTTGGCTTGTAGAATAAAATGTAACTTTCTGTGAATTAAGGAGTGCTACCTGGGTTAGTTGGGTAGGTGAGGGGGCGGGGTGGTGGGGTGAGTAGGTACAGGAGCATGCTTTCAGAGCCAAAGGGGCAGAAGGATAGGGTGAAGAATTCTGGGAAGAGGGACTGGAAAGGGAGTAACATTTGGAATGTAAATACATAAAATAATTAAATAAAAAATTAAAGTGCTGCTGGGCAGAGGTGGCACATGTCTTTAATTCCAGCACTTGGGATGTGTGGCAGGTGGATTTCTGAGTTCAAGGCCAGCCTGGTCTACAGAGTGAGTTTCAGGGCTACACAGAGAAACCTTGTCTTGAAAAAACCGAAAAAAAAAAAAAAATTAAAGTGCTATTTGATACTTAAATACATAGAATATCTTTAGTTTCTTATATTTTATATTCTTATGTTAAGTTTTATAAATTTTTCTCTCATTACTATAAATTGGCTCCAAGGCAAAAATGAAATAAAAAGCCAAATTATCCATTAGGATTCTTGTTGCATTTTTCCACCACAAGATTTCTCACTGATTTGTCCCATAGTAAGGCACCATTTCAGTATAGTGCTTTTAAACAAACTCTTTTGGCATTCTCCATAATCTTATTATTTTCTCCACTATTTAATTTTCATAATATAATTCATCTGCTTTTAGTTTAACTTAGAATTACTGAAAGTTATGAGATCATGTCAAATGCCTGATAATATGATTCCTCAAAATTTCCAGAAATGCAGTCTTAAGGGATCAAAATTATTTGAATTTTAGGATATTCTCTCATTCCTAGTTTAGCCTTAAGATCAAGTTACCTTAGGTTATACTTTTGTAAAAGAAAAAATATTGTTATTAGAAGTATTTATTATAACAAAACAAGATGTTTATTGTAGAATGTTGAACAAAGAGCCTGGAATGCTGTCATATTTCATTAGTTCAGTTCATTTTCTGTAGTTCTGAAAATCAAAAAATATCACACCTTCTCTCACTTAAGGATATTAACCTTGGATCTTCTTATCTCTGTCCTCTATTTAGGATGCTCAGAGAAGACAGGACAATTCTAAAGACTCAAGCAGGAATAATAGAACATGATGATAACAAGGATTAAAAAGAAGCAATGAAATATAGCTTGTTAAAATGGGATGGGAAAGCAAAAGCCAAAGTAGAGAAGTGGTTCTGAGGATGTGTAAACAACACTACCAGTTTTTAGAAATATTCATACGGAAACCTATTCCTATAGAAGGAACAAACATAAAGAGTAAAGAACATGGAAAATAGAACCCTATAGCAGAGTAACAGAGCCCCTACTTGAAAGCAGAATCTAATCATCTTGGAATGGATTACATCTTTGAGATGTATTCGCTATTATGTCCTATGGACTTTCAAACATTATGAGCTATGGTTATTATTCTTTGTTAACCTTCGGAGCTTCATAACTATCTACTGCTGAAGGCATCAAACACTCAAGTCAAAGAGCACATTAAACTCAAGCTGGCACTGACCTAGAAGTTTCATTCTAGAGGACAACTCTCATAGGGCTTGAAGGTGCAATGAACAGTAACCACAGGAAGAGAAAAGTCACCATCAATTCTACTGAGCTGTGAATCCTGTCAACTACAAGGGCCAAGCTGAAGAGACATTAAGGAACAGTGTGGTAATACATAATCACTTTCTGATAGGATGTATGCTCTGTTCTATAAGATTAAACCACACTTGAGACCATTACCGTCACACGATCACAAGCTCCATAATAGAACCTATGAAAGACCAGATATTTTGACTTCAGACTCCATCTTGAGAACCTGACCCAAGGTTAAACTCGAGTTAACTAACAAGCCAGAATCTAATACCAGTTTCCAGGTTACTCCCCAACAAACCTGAGTCTAACACCAGTTTCCAGGTTATTTCCAAACAAATCTATACCTCCAGGTTACAAGCTGGCCCCTGGCACGTCACTTCCTAACAAACACCAATGAAGAGAAAAACAGAAGTTAAGTTTATGGTTTGGTTCCCAGCATCATGCAATTATGTTAAAGGCCATGTTGGCCCCTCAATCAAATATGTGCAAAGCTAGAAACTCCCATGCTTGTTTGCTCGCCTCTACAAATGCTTGTCTAAAACTAGGCTCAGCGCTCTACCTTCCCTCCTAAAGTATCAGGGTTGGCAGGGAGCCCAAGCTTGAGTTTACAATAAAGTGATCCTAATGAGATTACATCAGGATCATCTCGGTGGTCTTTTGGCGTTCATGAACACTTCCTGGCACAATCTCTTATGCTATTTTGCTCTTAAATGAACAGGGCAATTAAACCAACCATTAGATCAATGTACTATGAACAGTCAGCTGATCTTTATTATAATTTCCATCTGGAAAAGTAGGAAGTAAGACTTTAAGCGAGAGCTGGTGGATGACTCCAAGAAAACAATGTCCTCCTGAGAAAACAGAAATGATACACATAAGAATTCACAGGGATTCTCACAACATGGACAAGACATGTATAAGTCAAACAAGCAAACCAAAGTCCAACACTGAGAAGGAGAAGACACAAAAAAATCTCACCCCTAAGAAATTATTTTCAGTAGATACTTGCTGAAAGAGCAAAATTAGTTTTTCTACAATGGCCTAACACTGGGTATATCAACAACAATCCTGAGAAGGCCCTATGCCCAGGAGTGCTCAGCCAACACAAAAGGGAATCCTTGTTTTTTGTTTTGTTTTTTTTGGCTTCCTGTTTTGTTTCTTTTTGTTTATTTGATAATTTTTTTTGTCATTTTTGAGGGAGAGAAAAAGGACATTAAATTTGTTGGGTAGGTGATGGGAAGGCTCTATAAGGAGTGCTTAATGGGGGAAGAATGTGATCAAGTATGTTGTATAAAATAAAAACAGGTAGGAAAGTAAGTAAAATAAAAATAAGACTTAGAAAGGAAAAGATTTGGAGGCCAGGAGGATATCCTGGCCCATTTGAGTGTATGTTTCAGAAAATAGTTATGGGACCCAGTATCTTGTTCTGTTCTAGATATGACCACTGGCTACTCTCCTGACACTGTTCTCATCTGCCATTGATACCTGGTTTGAACTTCTGAAACTAAGGTATAGAGACACCTTCTTTACTGAGTTACACATTTTGTTATGTTACGCCAATTGAAATTAACATCAATTCTAAGGAAGTATTCATCATTGTTTAGATGACTTTCATTAATGGAAAATGTATAGTTCATATTCTTTACATAAGCTTATATTACATTTTAATCTCAATTTTTACTTTAATTCATGTAGTACTTTATTATAAAAAATGTCTCGATGGAAATTATTCTGAAATATTTGTGATAAAAATAGTGACGTAATAGTCACAATTCTAATAATTAATATTAATTAATAATAGTCTAATTCATTATACTAAATAACAAACTGTTGTTGTAACTTTATTGGCAAGCGGCCTTTCTTGGGAAGAAATATGCAAGCACAAACTGGCCTAAGACAGTGTGCTGATAACAAATAATTATTCTTCTCAAGTTTAGATCAGTGAACAAAAGAGTTGCATGAACCTGAGCAAAATGATGGTGATTCTATCACTAAATAGTACCTCCAATAGAGTTACTGTTAGGATAACCAATGTCTTAATCAGGGTTTCTATTCCTGCAGAAAACATTGTGACCAAGAAACAAGTTGGGGAGGAAAGGGTTTATTCAGCTGAAACTTCCACATTGCTGTTCATCACCAACGGAAGTCAGAACTGGAACTCAAGCAGGTCAGGAAACAGGAGTGGATGCTGAGGCCATCTAGGAGTATTACTGCCTTGCTTCCAGGCTTCTCAGATTTCTTTTCTTTTCTTTTCTTTTCTTTTCTTTTCTTTTCTTTTCTTTTCTTTTCTTTTCTTTTCTTTTCTTTTCTTTTCTTTTCTTTTCTTTTCTTTTCCTTTCCTTTCCTTTCCTTTCCTTTCCTTTCCTTTCCTTTTCCTTTTTCTCTTTCTTTCTTTCTTTCTTTCTTTCTTTCTTTCTTTCTTTCTTTCTTTCTTTCTTTCTATTTATTTATGTTTTACACTTTTATCTCCCCCCAGTCCACCCTCCAACTGTTCCCCCTCCCATACTTCCTTCCCCATGCTCCTGTTTCCACCAGGATGTCCCCACCCCCACTCTGCACCCCACCTGATCTTTAAACTCCCTGGGGCCTCCAGTCTCTTGAGGGTTACATGCATCATCTCTGATTGAACACAGACCTGGCATCCCTCTACTGTATGTGTTGGGGGCCTCATATAAGCTGCTGTATGCTGCCTGGTTGGTGGTCCAGTGTCTGAGAAATCTAAGGGGTCTAGGTTAATTTAGACTTCTGGTCCTCCTACAGGGTTGCCCTCCTCCTCAGCCTCTTTCAACCTTTCCCTAATTCAACCACAGGGGTCAGCAGCTTCTGTCCATTGATTGGTTGCAAATATCTGCATCTGACTCTTTCAGCTGCTTGTTGGAACTCAAAACTACCAGCCCAAGGATGGCATCACCCACAACGGGCACTCCCACCCTTGATCACTAACTGGGAAATTGTGTTACAACTAGATCTCATGGAGGTATTTCCTGAAGGGAGGATCCTTTCTCTGTGATAACTCCAGCTTGTGTCAACTTGAAACACAAAACCAGCCAGTCTACCCAACAAAGGATCTCCTTTTGCCCCTGCAAATGTTACTACTTATATACCCTTGGGTCAGAGTCCTTTTAAGTTATAACTTTCTGAGCTCCCGAAGTGAGTACAGTATACCTCATTAACTTACTTAGTTGAAGGAAGCCAACTTCTACCTACAGGTTGAAGGCTTTAGTTTGTCAAGGAATACCTGGTAACAGACATGGGCTGAAAGACCTTATTAAAATAAAGAGGTTCCATTATATTCCCAATACCATTTCAAATGAACATTGCTAGAACTGCCTACATATTTTTAGAGGAATATAACAGTAGCCTCTATTTTAACATACTGAAATTGTTTACCATTTAAATAACTGAAGTAAGGGATGTAATTAGTTTCATTAATTAAATCAATATGTTTGATTTTAGCTAAATTTTTCAGTGCCTCAATGCATTCAGATATATGGCTTTCAATGCTGTCTTAAATGAATTTTTAACAGTTTAAAATCACTCTATTTTTCCTATGAATGAATTTAAGACACATAATCCTTTAGAAAGTTATAGCCTTATTGTTTTATATCAATTTAAATTATATGCTCTTTTTTGATCATTATTTTCTTTTTTCAAATCCATAAAGTTAGGATGACTGTCCAGATTTTCTTAGCCAACCATTTGCTCTATGACTCACTTCAAATGAAAAATAGGCTGCTTTATTATTTTATACATTATAATCCTGTATGATGTTGAGTTTTGTATTAACTTCTCTCTGGCCTAATAGATGTTTCTGAGGCTAATTGTTGTCTTCTATTTTTAGTTAGGAATAGGACACATGAATATAAAAGCACAGTGTGATATTTATGAGATGTCAGTTCAGTATAAATATAAAATTGTCTAATTATGAAATCTTCAATACTTTTTTAAGAACTGTACTTAAATGAAAAAAATCTGTTTATCTTTGCCATAAGTAAATTTGAAAGAAAGAAATCTTCAACATCATATTCTACAAAGTAACTTTATTATCAAGTATAATTTTAGAATAGAATTAGGGTATGTGAACAAGGGTCTGGTAGTGATGTTTTGGCTGAAAAAAATCTCATCTATATCTTTTTTACTTTGCTATAGCTGATTATATTACTACCTTAGAATAATTAAATCTGCTTGATACTGAAAGACCTACATTTTTTAATGCTACTTAATTACAGGTTGTGGAGTGGGTTATAATTTAAGTATAAAACAGAGTCATGGACCTCGTGGGTAGTACATTTTTGAAAGACTACCTTTTCCACAGAAATGCAAGATGATGATGAACCTGGGAAAAGAGGTTTTCTAAGGACTTCAGAATTAAGCTAACAGGCATCAGAACAAAAGTCTTTCCCCTAAAATAACCAACTGCCACCGTTTTCAACATCAACAATGCTGACCTGACTTGAAGTTCACTTACGACACTTCGCAACATCATTGTTATTTTAATTTGTTTTGTTTGTTAGAAATAAATTATTCCAGGAATGCCTGCATTGTGCTGGAACTTCCAGAGTTGAGCAAATGCAGATGAGGGCGCTGTTGTTATCTCTTGTATTTCCCAGCCTTCTTCTGCCTTTGAAGTCTACATTAATTCTTTACCAATTGGATGTTCACTTTTTTCAAGTTTCTTAGACTCAAAGATTCTGTCCTGGAGATATCATCAGTCAGTCCAAATGCTCTTTTTCTGTCTACTTAATGAACCCATGAATCACTGCATACCAGGCTTTGTTTCCTTCAGGTTGGATTCTTTATGCTGTCAATATCTAATTCTTCCCCAATGAGTATTATGGTAGGAAATGTGTGTTTCAGTTCCACACACAAAGTTTTCAAGACTCCATTGTCCTTTTCCTTGTGAATGAGCTGCTGTGTACTGCTGCTCTGTTGAGCAGCATTAACTACTAAAGGTTAAGACGTGTATCATTGGAGCATCTCATCATGATATCGAGAAGAACTGACATTTAAGAACACTGACCTACAGGGCGACTCAAGTTATGAAGAAAACGGACAGGAATAAAGCAGCACCAAGAGCTTACTGCTGTGTAAGAAAATGAAGGCAAACTTCACAGAAACCCTAGGAAAGAGAATAAAAATATTCCCAATCATCCCACACAGCTTACCTGATGATGCATATTAATTTAAGAGTTATGTGAATGATAAAATTATAAACAATGAAAACAACTGGGAGAATCTGATGGAGTTCAATATCTTTAGAAAAAAATTAATGCCATTTCATTGAGCTCAATACTATCCAGTATAATTTACTTGTGGAAATAGATTTAGGGCATGTCCAAACTGCACCCAGATTGTGATTATCTCTGAATCTTATCAGGTTTGGACAATAAGTAGAAAGTTAGCGTCTCTAAAGTTAAATTCCTCTCACAGAGAACAAGATTATGATACCTGAGTTAAGGTTCACAGGTTTTCAGAGCCAACGGCAGAGATATACTTGAAATGTTTTACACGGTATAAGTGTGCTTGTGTATGTGTGTGTGTGTGTGTGTGTACGTATGTATGTGTGTGCTTATTTACTTAAACATTTCACCTTATTTCCCTGAGTGATACTGAACCAAGATCATAATCCATATCTGTCTCAGATTTGGAAGTTACTGAAATTATATTTCTCTGTGCCTTTAACCTGACCACCCTGCTACTGAAACTTAAAGGCTGGTTTGTCTTCTGTAGCTGTTTCCTCTTATGCCTAGATCCTCAGCTTTTATGATATTTTGCCAAAAGTTAATCATGATAGTAATGGGGAAAGTGGGACTACAAATGAAGATGGCATTTTGTAGTAAAATGAAGTACACTTACCTCTTATTTCTTTTATTTAATTATATGTGTGTGTGTGTGTATATATATATATATATATATATATATATGTACATACATATGAATATATATATATCTTCATATATATATATCACAATTACTTTATATGTTAGAATTTATTTACAAACAGCATAAAGTACTTACAACTTCCGATAATAATTCAATCTTTCAGAGTCCAGAACATTAACAGAAAGACCTACAGAAAGCTAAGGAATCCTAAGAGGGTAGGAAATGTCCTTCTCCAGGGAAGAACCTATCAGCTGCCTTCATGAGGCTGCCAATCCCCTGAGCTCCTTCAGTACCTTCTCCAACTTCTCCATCAGGAACACTGCTCAGTCCAATGGTTGGCTGCAAGCATCTGCCTCTGTATTTGTCAGGCTCTGGCAAAGCCTCTCAGGAGACAGCCTTATCAGGCTCCTGTCAGCAAGCACTTCCGGGCATCCAGAGTAAGATTCAGGTTTGATGAAAGTATATGGGATGGCTAATATCCACTTATCAGTGAGTGCATACCATGTGTCTTCTTTTGTGACTGAGTTACCTCAGCATGATATTTTCAAGTTACATCCATTTGTCTGTGAATTTCATGAAGTCAATGTTTTTAATAGCTGAGTAGAACTCCATTGTGTAAATGTACCACATTTTCTGTATCCATTCCTCTGTTGAGGGACATCTGGATTCTTTCCATCTTCTGACTATTATAAATATGGCTGCTATAAACATAGTGGAGCATGTGTCCTTATTACATGTTGGAGCATCTTCTGGGTATATGCCCAGGAGTGGTAGAGCTGTGTCCTAAGTTAGTACTATGTCCAATTTTCAGAGGAAAATCAAGACTGATTTCCAAAGTGGTTGTACCAGCTTGTAATCCTACCAACAATGGAGGAGTGTTCCTTTTTCTCCACATCCTCCCTAGCCTCTGCTGTCACCTGAGATTTTATCTTAGCCATTCTAAGTGGTGTGAGATGGAATCTCAGGGTTGTTTTGATTTGCATTTACCTGTTGACTAAGGATGTAGAACATTTCTTTAGGTGCTTCTCGGCCAGTGTCCTCAGTTGAGAATTCTCTGTTTAGCTCTGTTCCCCATTTTTTTAATAGGGTTATTTGTTTCTCTGGAGTCGAATTTCTTGAGTTCTTTGTATATGTTGGATATTAGCCCTCTATCGGATGTGGGATTAGTAAAGATCCTTTCCCAATCTGTGCACCAAGTATTTTTGCTCCTTGGACATCTCTGAGAACCCAATTTGTTACTATAAGGAGCATGATATAAAAGTATATTTTCAACCTCTATTAAAAAAAAAATCACTCTCAAAATTTTCCAGAAATTTTACATTGAATAGAAAGTATAACATTTCCAAACATACAAATATATACTATTTTTTCAAGTAAAAGTAACAATTTATGTTTATGAAAATTAATAGTGTTGCCTTGCTGCATTAATGTGAGTAGTTCTGTGTTCTTGGTATCTCTTCTTATATTGCTTGCACATTCTTCACCTGTAAAATTATTTGAGTTTATGGAATAGTATCTGGAATATGTTAGGACCTCAAAAGATGTGGTTTTTAGAATTTGAATAAATTGTAGAAAAATGACATACTTTTGAAGCCCATATTTTCTCTCAGGTTAATTATCTACTATTTACACAACTAATACTGTATTCAATTACTATTCATTTTACATCTTACAGTTTGTATTATAACATGCTACAAAATATATCACAATGATTTTGAATTAGGTGTTGATTTCTAGACAATATATTTCTTTTTATACAACAAAAGAGATTTCATTTCCTTCTTTTATTGAAGATAGATTCTTTATTATTACAACATACTTTTAGTATAATTTCTTCTCACTACACCCCACCAGTTCCACCTCACATGTCCTCCAATACATATCTACTCTTTTTCTTTCTCCCTTTTAGCAAAGAATGAGTTTCTAAGGAATAAAAATTAAGCATGATAAAATAAAATACAAGAAAATCAAACAAAAGCCATCACATTAATGGTGGATAAAGAAAACCAAGAGAAAGAAAAGAAAAAGAGAGAAAGCACAAGAATCAGACACCCAATTGTTCACACATACAGAATCCCCATAAAAATAATAAATTGAAAACTGTATTATATACCCAAATGACCTGGTAAAAACGTGTGTGGCCACGTGCTTGTAGCATCAGTCTCTATGGGATCCTATGAGTTTTATTAGAGAACACAGTTCTCTGGGTGCCCTCCACCTCCTCTGGCTCTTGCACACTTTCTGCCTCCTCTTTTGCAATATTTTCTAATATGTGAGGAAAGGGATTGTACTCCATTTAGAGCTATATGTTCCAAAGTCTTCCTACATGCATTTTTCAGCTGTGGATCTCTGTAGTTTTGCTCATGTTGTACAAGTTTCATCAGAGAAAATAAGCATAAACCTGGGTATCATGGCCTGTTCTTTAACCCACGCACTTTGGGGAATAAGGAAGAGGAAGAGGAAATTGCCACGTGTCTGAGAACATCATGGGTTACATAGTGAGTTCAGTCCAGCAAGGACTACAGAGTGAGACCTACTCAAAAGGAAAACTAAAAGGAGGACTGGTCATATAGTTAGGTGTCTTAAATGCATGAAGATTTTGGTTTAATCCCCTGTGCCACTTAAAGAAGCAAGAAAAAGCAAAGAAAGGATTGAAGGAAGAATGGAAGAAAGAAAGAAAGAAAGAAAGAAAGAAAGAAAGAAAGAAAGAAAGAAAGAAAGAAAGAAAAGAAGGAAGAAAGGAAGAAAGAAAGAAAAGAGCAGATGAGAAAACTTCTAAAGTTTGCATCGAGAGCTTTATATCCTTTGTGAGTTCATACATTTAAATATTACGATCTGAGTGTTGTAGTAAAATTTAATTATATGTAATGAAATGAATGCTCTATTATAAATAGCACCATAGCAGCAGAGTAGCAGTGACATAGAAATTTACACTGTAGTATTGAAGAAGTAATTCAAACAGTGCTTCTTACAGGAAAACAAATCCATAGAAATTGTGTTCAAATGGTTTCTTAGCCCAATTTCACATATGGTAATTTTATTTAAAAGGAACATATTTTCAAGTCTAACACAGATTGACTGCAGAGTGAAACATGAAAGTCAGATTCTTTAAAGCATATTTCTACTTAAAGTCATTTCAAAAATCAATATGGAAAAATTCAGAAAATTAATATCAATATTGTAAAAACATGTATATATCTATGTGTGTTTAAGTATGTATATTTAAAATATTATTAAAGCTTTTACTAATACTATACAATTTCCCTAATACACTTTCCTCATAGAATCACTAGCTGTAAAGTTTAAGTTTAGATGTTTCAGTAGTAACATTTATTTAGAGTAATTTAAATTGTATGTCACATTTTAAATTGTCCCCAAAGAAGATGCCATTTACTGCTAAACACTTTGATTAAATTTGGCTCTCTATATATCGAGTTCCAATACCATAATCATACAATAATACATTGTCAACATTCTATACAAATAAATGAGTAAGTTCAACAAAGAAACATTTGTCATTCAAAGCTTGGCTTCTGCTTTTATTTGAAATGATGCTGTGTTTGATTTGTGGTTTGGGGCACTGAAGCATTACATGGCTTTGCCTTTCTTACACGGAGCTCTCAGCCCTGAACCATAGGAGAAGTGCTCATAAGGTGACTTGGGTGTTTCTAGTAAGCGTTCTTCACATTAATACAGTTGTTATGGAGTTTTAGTTGCTTTAGGGGCTTCTTTGTTCTTTGTTTCTTTGTTTCTTTCTTTGCTCCTTCCTTCCTTCCTTCCTTCCTTCCTTCCTTCCTTCCTTCCTTCCTTCCTTCCTTCCTTCCTTCCTTTCTTTCCTTCTTTTTTTTCTCTTTTATATTTGCTTTTAGCCTATGAACATAAAAGAGTGATTCGTTAGAACTGTACCATTAGTGACAGAAATCCTATCTCAGAGTGCATTTCTTTACAGAGCTGTCTTAGAACAACAGTTGGGCCTGCTGTCATTAGAGTCAAGCTTCAAGTGATTACTTTCAAATGGTAGCCTTTAGATTTAAAGTTGTGGGAATGCAAGAGAGTATTCAATCACATATCAAGATAAACAGTGGTCACATGCTTTATTACAGCTACCTTAAAATTTTTACTCAGAATTTTTTTTCATATAATAACTAGGAAGCTAATTAAACAATGCTACCAGGTTTGCAGCAGCAACAAACATTTGCTGTTTTCTGGAATTTTGTTTATCACCCCACCTCCAGACAACCCCTTACAAAAAGTGTTCAGGGTATCTTTACCAGTTTGTTGAATGATCTCTGAACCTGGGAAAGCCGCTGCTTCTGTTGAGATAATGCTACTTGCTCGTGCTGCACATTTTCTATAAATGCAGCTTCTGTAGTTCTAGAATGAATCTGCCCTGGATATGCATCACGTGTCTTCTACCCCACCTTAAACCTTACCAACCATCCAGTCCCCATAACATTTACCTTGGTCTAATTGTATGAGTCTCCCTGACCATTTTCATTTTTGCTTTCTCCACAACCCAGCAGATCTAGCCTTGGTCCCCCATGCAGTATGTCATATCAACATATACACACCTGCCTGCATTGCAGGTTTCTGCCAGTACATTTCCTAAATATTCCATAAAACATAGAATGCTCCCATGCCACAGTCAACCTTTCCTCCCAGCCAGATCTATGCCTGGCTTAGACCAGGATCAACATCCCTTTGACAAGCACAAGCCCTGCTGTCTTCCTGACACTGTTCTACCCCAAGCGATTTCCAACTTCCAGTCCCAACCAGGACACAAAACCATTCTTCTCCAACTTGAGGTTCCCATATCAGCCTTAGAGCTAGTAAAGGAAATCTTGGTTCCAATGCAAAAAATATAAACAATATAAAGATTAAGACAGTGTTATTTCTCAAAAGCCTATCAGTCCTGTAGTAACGTACACCAATGAAAATTACCTAGAACAATTTAAAGGAGCAACCATAGACTTCATCAAATAAATCAAGGAGTTAAAGAATATACAAAGAAACAACCCAATGGAATTAAGGGGTAAGAGCTTATGGAGAATAAATGCCTGAGCGATGCTCAAGAAAATTCAAAAATAAGGCAAATATGATGCAAATGAAGACAATCCAGTATTTGAGAAAGAAATTCAATACAGACACAGAAACTTTGAATGATACTAAAGATGAAATGACTATAGAATGAAAATAACTCCAAAACTTCAGCTAGAAAACTCAAGGAAAAGCACAAGGAATGAAAAAGTAGATGAAATCTTAGGACTCAAAACTAGAGGATCTAGACCAGTAGGTCTCATTCTGTGGGTTGATGCTATTTAGTAATCGCATACCAGATATTTTATAATTCATGTATTCATATTATAATTATATTTATATTGTAGTAGCAAAACTACAGTTATGAAGTAGAAATAAAGTAATTTTGTGGCTGAGGATCACCACAATATAAAGAACTGTATTAACGTATTGCAGCTTTAGGAAGGCTGAGAATCACCGATCTAAACCAAATCATTGAGGAATATGAATATTTTTTTAAAATACAGGAATGGAACATATAGAACATGTGGGACAGAGGAAAATCAAAACGAAATTCAAATTATAGGCACATATAAAGGTGAGGAATCCCAAGTCAATGATTAGTGAGACTTTCAACATGGTCATAGAAGAAAACTCCCTCCAACTAAGGAAAGACACAGCCATACAGAAACAAGAATAATATGGTCTAACAAATATACCAGTTCATTAAATCCACCAGGAATATCATGGGGAAACCACTACATGTGCACAACAAAGAAGGTGTTTTGAAAGCTGAAAGCAACACCATCATAATGACATTCAACTTCTCAGTGGAAACCCTGAAAGCCAGAAGTGACTGGAACAATGCATCCTTGTTCTAAAATATAATGTCTTCTACTCTAAACTAATGTAGCCTTCAAACTACCCCCATAATTAAAGAGAAAGAAAAGAAATTCAACAATAAAAAAAGCCTAATTACTATATACATTAAACCAAACTTAAAGAAACTATAGGAAGCAACGTCAATGAGAAGAATGAGTATAGCTGAAAAGTAAAAATACCAAAATTATTAAAATACAAAGTACCATTGAGGACACAAACAATACCACCAAAACTAATAACATGATGACTACAGTTAACACATACTTCAATATAGCTTTAAATATCAATAGTCTCTAGTCTTTTCTCAAAAGATACAAGCTGAACAGAATGGATGATGAAAGAAAACCCAACTGTTATCTCCAAAACCTACATATTAGCTTTGAATATGTGTACTGCCTTAGAATGAAGGGGAGGACAACACACTCCAACCAAATAGGGTCAGGAGGCAAGATTGTGTCAGTATTCTCATAGCTGACAAAATAGACTTGAACAAAATCTCTTACTAGGATTAAAGAAACAAAGGAGCATTGATTCATCAATATTAGATTATTTCAATATACCACTTTCTTCAACAGATAGGTCATCTGGACAAATATGGAGAAAGATTGGAATTCATATGAAATCTTATATCAAATTTATGTAATAGATATCAATAAAATATTCTACAAATATTTGAAGTATATATTCTACTCAGTAACACATGGAAAATTTTCTAATATAAACAACATCTAGAGACACAACGCAAACTTGAGAAGCATAAGGAGCATTACAAAACTTATTCTTTGAAGCCAGTATCACTCCATTATCAAAACCAATTAAAGATACAACCAAAAGTAAAACTGTAGACTAATATTCCTTGTGATCATAGACTCAAAAATGCTCAATGAAATACTTGCTTGCAGAAGACAAACATTTATCAAGAAGATTATCCCCCATGATCAAGTTGACTTTCGCTCTGAAACGATAGTATGGTTCAACGTACTTAAGTCAGTAACCGTAAAACATCAGAAATAGATTTAAAATTAAAAAACAACAACATAGATGGCTCAGTGGTTAAGAGCACTGACTGCTCTTCCGAAGGTCCTGAGTTCAAATCCCAGCAACCACATGGTAGTTCACAACCATCTGTAATGGGATCTGACGCCCTCTTCTGGGGGTGTCTGAAGACAATTACAGCATACTTACATATGATAAATAAATGAATGAATAAAGGCATCTAGAAACAGCATCAGCTTCACTGTTTAAAAAAAAAAAAACAACAACATGATGCACAAAAGGCTTTGACAAATTACAAAATGTCTACATGATAAATGTGGCATGGCATGTAGGAATAGATTATACCTCGGCAAAATCACAGCTATATACACACCATAGACCACAGATAGCCTAAACAGTCCTGAGCAAAAAGAACAAACTAGAAGGTGTTACAATTCCAGATCTTAAGGTGTATAACAGAATCAAATAATAAAAACTATTTGGCATCTGCTCAGAAGACACGTGTAGATCAATAGAACAAATTTAAAAAAAAAAACACAAGTACTTATAATCTAGTCATTTAATCTTGACAAAGATACAAACCTTTTAAGCTACAAGAAATAAATCATTTTCAACTAATGGTGCTGGATGAAATGAATAGTATACAAGCAAAAATATTAAGTAAGATGCTTATGTGATACCTTGGGAAATAATCAGAAACACTATATTGAGTAAAGACCTAAATGTGAAACTGGAACTAGCCATTAGAAAACTTAGGCAGTAATCTACATGATATAGATTTTAGAAAAGACATTCTGAATTGGATTCAGTTTGCTCAAGAATTAATGCCAATTAATAAGTGTTTAATTAACACTAATTAATTAGTGTCTTATGATAAAATAGAAAATGAAACAAGTTCCTAGAAATAAAATGTAGGCAACTAGCAAAAGCTTGCAAAGTCATGGATTATGAGAGACAACATGCAACTACTTTATCAAAAAGTGCAGTCCTTTACTACATGCATTGTATCTTTCCTCACACTCACAGATAAGTGTATTTCTCACCCCTTCTCAAGGAAAATTCCCCTTGCAATAGATAATGACAATTACAGAAAACTACAGCCAATCAAAATGCTAAATTGTAGAGCCCATTTCCAGTGGATTTGTGTGTAAAATATCTGCCACATCTAAGGCTCAGGGAACATTGTCAGGGAAGATAGAACCAAGAGATCATAAGAACCTGAAAAATAAGATTTTCATGAGAATTTTCTCCTCGAAGTGTCAGAATTTAAACAATAAAGTCTCACATGCATGACAGCCTAACCATGAGCTGAACAATGATAACACCAGTAGATATACAGAAGTGGACATGTGAAAGCCCTACACAAGGAACTGCAACTAAGGAAGACTAAGAGTGGGAGAAATAGTCTTACCAAAGGAAGAGAGCATCAATTAGTTATCCGATACCAAATGGATAGCCATGAAAACACACTTTCAAATAATGTTATACATTGCTGATGAGCAGGATATATTTATTAATATATTTGTATATATATATATATGCTTATAATAATAATTAAGGAAAGAAGAAGCCATGAATTTAAAAAGAATCAAATCAAGGTATTGGAATGGGTTTGGAGTTATAAAAGAGAGAGTATAGTTGCAATTATACTATAACCCTCAAATAAAAGAAAAAATCAAACCAACATATTTGTGTGTGTGTGTGTGTGTGTGTGTGTATGTGTTTGTGTGTGTGTGTGTGATCATATATAGTTAGAATTTTTTAAAACCTTAGCTATTGCCAACTTTGGCAAAATGAAGTTTTGTGTCCTTGTTTGGTGGGTATTCTAGAAAAATTTACAACCCTATTGAAGTATAAAGGTTAAACTTACTTTTTTTCCATTTTTACATGGTAACACACTCTGATAAATATCTAAAGTATTGTGTACAAGAGATTGATTTAAAAAAAAAAACCTAATAAATCATTGTTTAAAAAATAAAAAAAAAAGAGAAACCCCCCTGGATCCCAAAAGCAGGCGCCTGTGGCAGGAAACTTCTGCCTGGGACA
>CM052716.1:20788263-20858423 GCA_028551405.1 Uromys caudimaculatus | reverse complement strand
GGTGGGAGGAGGAATTCCCTCACAGAGGCGGGGAGAGGGAGGGGACACGGGGTTTCTAAAGAAAAGGGGAATCATCGGAAATGTAAATAAAATATCAAAAAAAAAAATAAAATAAAATAAATAAAAAAAAAATACAATTGAATTAAACAGAAAAAAATCCTCAGTCTATTTTAATAACACATTCTGTGCTTGGACTGGAGACATGTATGTATCAACAGTTAAGAGTAGTGTTACAGATTACTTCCCACACTTCCAAATTTGTGTTCCTCCTCTCTCATTAAAAACAAAACAACAAAACTTACAAAACAGAACCAACAAATGATAAGATCTCTCTTCAAGAGACCCTGGGCTTAATTCCCACCTCCAAAATGTTACCTCACAATCACATGTAAGCCCCACGTCCAGGGGATATAATACCTCATTTTTGCCTTTCCAAGCACTAGATATACAAACAGCATACAGACACGCCTGCTGAAAAAATGCCTGTATATACAAAATAAAATACATGTTGAAGAGTACAAAATAAAAACGTTGTATACAAAATATAATCTTTCCAACTGACACTCATAATTAACATTAAATTGCATTTGAAACTTGAATGCAAGTTCATATAGTTACAGAAATAATTCCTTGTTCTTACACCATACTGTTCAATATATAAACATTTATGGTGCTTTAAATAACTTTACAACATAAACCCCTCATATGGCTATAAATTCTGGAGATAGTCTTGCACATTCAAATATGTTTGCCATCAACATTTACATTATTTTTACATTGTCAAAATTTCAAGATCTGTTTTCATCTCTTTCACAGTAGACCTATAATACTATTTCCCATATCTAGTGGAATAATACAGCTTTGAAAAGATAAGCATTGCCAAGTAGATGGAGGTTTCTAGTCACCTGAAGAATAAATTTCTCACTTGTAATTAATCACATGTCAGTTGCTGAAGAAATGTAATTAACAACACCTACCCTCAAGGCTCTAATGTACAAACAAGTTGCTTGTCTGGTTAGACGAATATTACTATGCTGAAGACTATCACACGTAAGACTATTACTAAGTTCGAATTCACTACTGAAGGTGGTGTTTTATCTATGGTAGCAAGATAAAAATTAAGTAAAAACTATCCAATAACTGCCTATGTTCATATGACTATTATATTCAAATATAACTCTTCTGTCTTTCAGTGTTAGTTATCTACTACTAACATGTTATAAACACAATAAAATTAATGGGAAAATTCATGAATTCAAATTGTAATTTTAGGGACTTGATGGTTATTCAGCAATCAGTTCGTTCAGATTGTCATCTTATCAAAAGCAATCTACATACTCAATAACAACCCATCAAAACTCCAACATAATTCTTGTGAGAAACTCAAACACAACTGAAGATGAAGAAAACAATCACCACATTATAATGATATATAGAAGTAAGCTGGGTTCTTAAATGATAAAACAACAAAGACTAAGAACTACTGAGAAAATGCTTAACGTTCTTATCCAACTGGAAAAGGCAAAGTAAAATTATTTTGATATTTCAGTTATACTTCATTCTCAGGGCCAAGATCAATAAAACAAATTACTGGGGACATTGTTGAGGGCATGGAACATGGGGACCATTTTTTCTTTGCTGCTGGGACTCCAAATGGTAGAGCTATTAAGGAAATCACTGTGGACATCCCACTAATTCTAAAAATATAACTACAAAACTCCAGGCCAGACCCCAGTCTCAGAGATAGTGGCCAACAAAGTGAACTCCATGTGTGGTTATCATTTGTTGGTTCTGTTTTGTAAGTTTTGTTGTTTTGTTTTTGATGAGAGAGGAGGAACACAAATTTGGAAGTGTGGGAAGAAATCTGCAGAGTTTAGATAAGGGAAAGAATGTGATCCAAGTGTATCATATAAAAACCTAAAACTGAATTATTTGTTGATGTAGGGTGCAATATCAATCCAAATGACTTAGCTTTCTTAAACTTCTGTCTGTGTATGTGTATATTATTTGTCTTGTAGCCCTTCTCTGTCAGTATTTACTTCTCTTCACACATAACCTGAGACAATCTCTCTAACACCCTCCCACGCCCACAGTCCCTTTATCCCTTCACAGTGTCACACCTGAGGATTAAACAGTAGAAACTGTAGATGAATGAGAACCTGAAGCATTTGTCTTTCTGATTCTGGGTTACTTTAGTCAATATAACTTTTTCTAGATCTACCTATTTACAATTCATATTTTATTTTTCCTACAGCAAAATGGTGTTCTGTTATCGGTCTGTACCCAGGCCATTTTCAAATGCACTCGTCTGTTCTTGGACATTTAGGTTGTTTCCTATTACGGGCCATTGTGACCAGGATGGCATTGACTGTGGTTGAATAAGTATCGGTGGAAGTAAGAAATCAAATCCATTAGGCATCTGCTAAGGAGTGATACAGCCTGACCTTATGAGAGGTTTATTATTAAGTGTTAAATGTCCCAGCATAAGGGATTGCTAGAGCAGTGAGGTGGGGGCAGGTGAGTGGGTGGAGGAGCACCCTCATAGACACAAAGGGGAGGGGGGAGAAAGCAGATAAGATGAGGTGTGTGGAGGGGTAACTGGGAAGGTGGATATCATTTGAAATATAAACAAACAAAACGATTAATAAAAAAAAATCCATGAATATTTCCAGAGTGCACCAATTTGTATTTCCACCGACAGTGAATGATGGTTCCTCTCTCACCACAACCTTGCCTGCATTTGTTTCTGCTGTTTCTTGATTTTAAGCAAGACCAGAACAATCACATTACCAGTAGACACGTTACTGTGTAAAGGGGGAAATTTGAGATGGTCCTATCCTAGACAAATCTGCAAACAACTAATGCTTTCTAGGAAAAGAATTAGACCTTACCTAGATAAGCTCTCTTATTGGTTGTCACTCACAAACACACACACACACACACACACACACACACACACACACACATACACACACACACACACACACACACACACACACACTCTCTCTCTCTCTCTCTCACACACACACACATATATACATATATCAAAAAATGTGCTCATATAGTTGTATTTATATGTATATTGTGCATTTAAATAACATATATGTACACATGTAAAATATATATGTGTGTATATGTGTTTTTATCAACAATGCTCAATAAAAGAAGCTAGCTATTTGAGTTTGGAGGGGGCATAGAAGGAGTTTTAGTCAGGCTTACTGAGAGGAGCTTGAAGGAGCAAAAATATTATGGAAAGTGTTTTACTTGTATTTCAATTGAAATAAATTAAGAAATAAAATGAAATAAGATAAATGCATAAAATCAAACAAGCCTGTGCGCACCCACCCTTTGCCCGCCAATATCTCTTGGTCTTAAAGCAGGCCTCAGAATGGCAGGGCTGCTGATCCCATCCCAAGAGGGCAACCCAGAGCCAACCTACACTGGATTCTTACAGGGTAAAAAGAACCCTAAACTTAGAATTCCTCAGAATCATGGTGATGCTGATTTCAGTTTGTCAGGAGACCTGCTATTTCTCTTCTCAGCCCCTGACCATCAACTGACTGGAGCAAATTGCATATACCCCCAGAGTAAACAGATCAGCCTGCTGTGAGCACAAAAACCACTACCCAGCTAACTACATCATATCTGCTAACCCTCGCCCAGCTATCACAAAAAAGTCAGCTAACTGAATATCAAATAAAACCTGCCCATTCACCCCCACTTTGCTATCATACAAAATGCCCTCACCCCCAACCAGAGGACTATCTTATAAAATCATCCACCTCCACCTTGCTAGCATATAAAAGTCAGTCACCCCTACCTGATGAATATCATATAAAGTCCATTAACCTCTGCTTGCCCATCATACAAAATCTATTTACACATACCTGCTGAATACCACATAAAACCCTTCCTCCCCACTTCACCATCATATAAAATGCCCTCCCTCAGACCTGAATGACTATCATATAAAAATCCACCCACTCCCACCCTGCTATCATGGGCACTCAATTCACTCCAAGCCTGCTGATTAGCATATAAAATCTGCTTGCTTTCCACTTAGCTATTGCTCTCTATTCCTCTGAGAAATCCAAGCCTGGCAGTTTCTTCCTCAATAAAGTTGTGTGTTTGTTTTTGTTTTTTGTGTTTCATTTTGTTTTTTACCTATGGAGTGGTTAGTTTGATGGTCTCACTGCACTTGTTTACAGTATCAACAGCAAACAGCTTCTTGGCTAAGACTGAGGTGGTGCCTCCATTTCCCCTTTTTTTGTGCTGGAGCCCAGTCTGGCTTGAACCTATGCCGACTATGTGAATGCCCAGGAAAGGCCCTAAGAACCGGAGTACTCCTTATTTATTTATTTTGCCTCATTTTGTTTGTTTTGTATTTTTTGTTATAATGATGTTTGTTTGTTGTTGTTTGTTTTTATTGAACAAACACTTTATATTACTGCTATGGGCATCAGACTGAAAGAAGAAAATAATTTGTACAAGGTCATGGAAGACATTTCATCCAGTTTGTAACACATCTTCCTCATTTGATGTCTACTTGTTCATTTTGAACAACATTTTGGGTTGATTTAGGACTTTCGAGAGCTAGTGACAATTGGATCTATGCCTGCCCTGTTACATATAATCAATGCTGATGAGAATCCTACTTTCCCTTCTTCTTCCTAGCTCCTTTCCAAAGGCTAATATCAGAAAGTACTCCAAGTCTCCTTTAGTCAGGTTGTCACTATCTTAATGTTTCTTGTTGGCTTTAGAGTTTTCTACCAATCAAATCAAGATCTCTGGCACTTAAAGGGTATTAAGATGACAGTGGTATGTCAAACATTCCCTTAGATTGTAAGTAGAGTAATTCATTATCTATATTTTTTGTTTGCTCTAATTTTTGATTTTATGTGCTGTTTTCTATTGTGTTTAGAGCAGTACTTTTCAAACTTCCTGATGCTGAGACCCTTTTATTCAGTTCTTCAGGCTGTGATGCCCCTCAACCATAAAACTATTTTTGCTGCCTCATCATAAATGTAATTTTGCTGGTGTTATGTATAATAATGTAAATATCTGTGATTTCTGATGGTCTTAGGTGACCCCTATGAAAGGGTCCTCCCACCATCAAAAAAGGGTCATGACCCACATGTTGAGAACTACTGCTTTAACTAATGGGAGAGATGGGAAAGACATGAAGTTGGGTGAGTAGTGAGGTGCGGACAATCTAAAAGGGGTAAACTGAGGAAGAAAGTGCCATCACAATGTATTGTATAAGAACATTAATAACAAAACTCAATGTGTAACAAAAGTGCACCTCTCTTACAAGCACATGAGCCTGAGTTCCAATGCTAGAATGCACGTGAAAATGTTGGGCTTCGCAGTGAGGGCTTACATTTCTATACTCCGGAGGTTGGGACAAGTGGAACCTTAGGACTTTTTGACTCAGGAATTTTGCTAATCATTCTGTTCCCACCCAATGAGAGATCTTTTCTGAACAAGATGGGCAGAAATCCTAA
This sequence comes from Uromys caudimaculatus, assembly GCA_028551405.1. Lineage (NCBI taxonomy): Eukaryota > Metazoa > Chordata > Mammalia > Rodentia > Muridae > Uromys > Uromys caudimaculatus. Next base: position 20,852,919 of record CM052716.1, on the reverse strand, counting down.
TGATGACACCTGAGGTTGTCCTCTGTCTGCCACACCCACTAATTCACAGAAGCACATGCAGTAGACATCTGTGTAACAATCAGGCACACACACACACACACACACACACAGAGAGAGAGAGAGAGAGAGAGAGAGAGAGACAGAGAGAGACAGAGAGACAAAGAGAGAGACAGAGAGACAGAGAGAATCTCAGATTTAAAGAATAATACCTTATGTAAATCTTGCTACTTATGAGAGTTTAAGAAAACTAATCCGTTTCAAATGTCTTTCCACAGACATACAAAAGAGTTGTGAAATTCAAATGGGAAATTTACCTAGGAGCATGAATTTGAAATGTTTAATAGTAAAGTAACATAGTATTGCTATGTTATACCACTCAAAGTCACTTGTCAACTCAAAAGACTTTTCAAGCATGAGGATGAGAAAGCTTCCTTTCTGGTTTAAAACCAGAGTCTATATTCAGATATTTTGCTTCAAAATCAGAGTCTAGATCAGTCAAAATTGTCCTACAAAATGAGAGAATTTTATCAAACAGAATTGCTATTTAGACCATCCCTGTGCACTTCATAGTTTTGAATTTTCCCCAATTCGCAACACTGTAGGGAAGAATCTTAAGAAGGAAATATAACTCAGAAATAGAACTCAAGTCAACTGCAGTAGAGTGTAGAGGACCTTATTTAACAACTGTCTCTGTTTTCAAGGAGAACCAGGGTATACTCAACTGCTTAAGAAAAGCAAGGATGTGACAATAACAAGGACCACATTTGCTTGTGATTCAGTGCCACCGTGGCCTTCTGCAATGTATACACTATACCTTAGAAAATTTATGATTCTAAAAGAAAGGCTTTCTACTAGATTTTAAGTATTCACAGAGGTGTCTGAAATGTTTACTTCCATATTTTTCTTAAATTTCTTTATTCTATTTTATGCCTATGAGTCTATTTCTTTTATGTATGAGTACTACTGTGTATCAGGTATGTCCCAAGGTCCAAAGCAGGTATTGAATCTACTGGAACTGAAGCTGTGGATGGTTGTGAGACATCTAATAGGTTTTGGGAAGTTAAAATCAGTCTTCTGCAAAAAGCTTATATTATTTAATTGACCTTGGGAAATGCAATTTGAGAAAAAAATCATAGAACATAGTATTTGTTCTATTAGAAAGAAAAAAATAAAGTGTTTATATGGGAATTACAACCCAATATGAATATAAGGAAATTTAGATGATATATGAGAACACATTTCAAATGGCATTTGAAAATCAATACTACTAGTTCTATTTTTAAAATTTACCAAAAATCATTTATTTCAATCAAAAATTTCAATAAAATAAAAGGATTTATATTGTTTTTGAAGAGAGGATTCCTGGAACACAATCTTCGATTTCATGTTTTACTTTGAGTGTATAGTATATACTGTAGCCTAATGGAAATATTACCTTCTGAATTAGATCTTTAGAAATACTGTCCCCAAAAAGTATCCACAAAACAGCATGGCCAAAACATTCATTATCCTAAAAAGAAGCTGTGTCTGTAGAGGCTGATTGACTGCTTCAAACTTCAAAGAGCTGGATAGATTAGAATATTGTAGGTCCAGAGCTGACATCAACTTATCTTGGCCTAGCTTGAATTGCTAGTTCATTGGAACCTTTGGAGTAAACTCTATTCATGTTTTTATAACTTAGTGACTTTTATTTGAGTCCAGGATAGATCTATTATCTTCTTTGAGGTGAGAGCTATATTTTCTCCCAACAAAATTCTTTTAGAAAATGCAAGTGAGTAATGTATCTCTAACTGTCTTATGTTTGACATATATATCTGTTTGATAGTCAGCATATACATGCTAGAGCAGATGTATAAGGAAGTGAACAATAGATTTGATGCCATTTTATTAAAGAATATGTTATATTTAAAATGTGATAATTGGCACAATAAATGAAGCTTAAACTTGATTTCATCATTGTTTAATAACTTTTAAGAGAAATGGTTAAAATCTACTTCAAGTAGAAGAAACATCTCCTCGACTCCAAACATCCAGGACACATCTTCTAAAGATTGCTATGAGACCATGTAGCTCATAATCAGAGGCAGAGATAATTAGATCTTTGTAAATTCAAGGTGAGACTGTTAAGACACTGAGTTCGGGACAGTGAGGGCTATATAGAATGACCCTGTCTCAAAAATAAAAAACATACAAACAAAAAACAACATTACAAGGAAGACCTATAGCTTCCTAATTTTATGGAATTTATTTTTTAAAAGCCTTGTAGCTGTAAATTCTTTAACTGTCTCTTTCTTTTTAAGAACCTCAAAATAAGCTCTTTGAAGGTTAATCATAAAATATGGCACACTTCTGCTTACCAGTTTATGTGGGAACAGGAGAGGAACATCTGCAGGTCCCTCCCTCCCTGTGATAAATTTCTCTTGTCATAAATATACAAATTCGGTTTACCTTTCTGTGGAGCCAATTAGCAAACACAGGTCACCACCTCAATTACCAGGTGAGTCTCTGGATAAACCAAGTGTGACAAATGGTGCTGTCAAGTCCTTTAACTTAAAGACTAATCATGGTTACCCTGAAAAGATGTGTGCACAGAGGTATATCTGTTCAACTGTAGAAAAGGCTGAGATTTCTGTCTTCTTTCATTTTCTTGAATCACTTTATATATTATTCTCTCACACTAAGAAAGGTACACTCTTGTTCTATATTCCCGTGGGTAAGTTGTCCTGCTCGACCGGAAATTGAGCTTTTAATTATATTTCCACAAGCATGGGAATACATACTTGAGCCTCTGTAATTGTATGTATGTATCTAATCCACTAAAACATATTTAGTGACTGGCTGATTAATGTTGAAACACTCTTGACTGTGAGTAGGCCATGAAAAACAAGAGTGAAAGCCTTATTGATCTTAACAGTGATCAAGAGAAAACAGAAAAAGAAATCCTAGAATGCACTGTGATGTGTGGAGAGCAGTAGGTGGCACGGTGAAAGTAAGAAAGCAGAAGACAAAGTGAGACAGGATTGCCCAAGTGGACTGTGTGACATTTAAAAGGACTTGTCAGGCTTAAGTCATGGACAAAGTGGCATGAGAGAAGATTTAAAGCGAGGGACAACCTACCTCATATATTGGCTAGCAGTAACTATCAACAGAGGGAAGGACAAAGGTGCCAAGAGCTTTGAATCTTGACTATGTTGCAAGAATCCCAGTGAACAAGTGAAAGTTTGAGACATTGTGAATGAGAGGCAGATTTAGCAGGGCAATGTTAGCAGGTTTGGAATGCTTGCAAGAATCTTAATTTCTAAAATACTATTCCATAAATGCCTACTTGAGGCTGAAAAAGATGGTTCAGTGATTAAGAGTAGCACTTACTGCCTTTACAGAGGACCTGAGTCCAGTTCCTATGGTACACCAGGCAGACCTAGAGACAAGAGTTGAACCCCTGTGATGGACCCCAGCATCTCCTGGACTCGCACGTGCACACAAACCATAATTAAAATGAAATATAGTTTTTAAACTAATGTCTACTTTTAACAATGTTATTAACAAAATAAATCATCAAATATGTTTCACCAATGTACTTAGGAGAATCCATATGTATGGGTTATATAAAAACAATTAGAAAGATACTTTATGGATACTTTGAATTTGCTTAATTCTATGAAATATCTGATTATCTTTGTTCATTGTTGTACAGAGATTTTTGAAACTGTTTGTTAAATTGCAAAAAAAAAAATATATTAAGAGGTAACTGTCAAAACCTTGTCAAATATATTTCTTCATATTTCAGACACGAGGCAGAAACTGGTAAGAATTTTGCCAACTTACATGCCATTCGGTGGCATTTTTAAGAATAATTTTTACTGTATATTTTCTGTAAACAAAGTAAATGTTTAAATTTTATTTTTAGAAGCCTAATTAGCATGTGTTTGAAGTTACTTTGATAATCGTCCTTGGATTCCTGGATGAGTTGGCTAATATTCAGATTAATTTTAATACTCTGTGATTAATTGTCTCTGAAATTATCCTTTTAGTTGAAAACAACTGTTCATACAGAGAAAGCCCTGATGGTTAATCACCACCACAAACACTTCCAAAGCTTTTTCTCACTCTTATAAACACTAGCTCTCACATGTTCACATTTAGAAATAATTAAAATGAAACAACTTGCCTACTTCTTTAGATGAACAAAAACTACCATTTGCAGATCTTCTGAAATGTTGCTTTTGTTCTGCTTTTCACTACAACCTCAAATTTGGGATTTCTTCCTGAATTCCAATTGGGAATTCATAATCTGCTTCTGTACCATATTCTCTGTTGCCTTCAAATTCTAAATAATTGTAGTAGCTCCTACTGGGTTTCGTGCCTCCCTGTCCTGTTTCCTATCCATCTCTTTTCTTTTCTTTTCTTTTCTTTTCTTTTTTTTTTTTTTTGAAGCAAATCTGTTTTATTTTTAGGTAAAAACATTAACCTGATGGATTATTGCAGATCTGAGAAATGAGCACACAAACAAATGGACAGCATTGCTTACAGGTGCTTTGATCTGTGTGGAGACAAAGGCTGAACGGTTTGTCCTCAATGCTGAGAGAAGATAAGAGTGAAATAAAGACTGAGAACAGAAACAAACAGGAATAAGAGAGGGGAAAAATATCTTTTTTTAACTCCAATACGTGAGTGAGGGGAGGGGAACTAATTCATTTAAAACTTTACACCAATTCAAAATAGTTTGGCCAAAGAATAAATATTGGCCAGCCCAAGCTGTGGACCTTTTAATCTATACAGAAAAATGAAATGGGCTTTTCTTCCTCCTTTCCAGAGGACAATGGAAATACCATGTAAACAGACCTAGTGTATCACTTGGCAAAAAGCCAAGAGTGCTCTGTAACTATTTTAAAACTAAGAAAAGCCTACCGACCTAGTTACAAAGGCTGAATTATATTGAGAATATATTTCAATTCAATGAATTTTAGATTGTATCTTAATTTGAATGAACACAGGATAACAAGGCCCAGGGCTAATGAAACTGTGCGTGTTGTATTTAGAAAGAAAAACAAACAAACAAAAACCAAACACCAAACCTGTATGAACTGCAGAGGCAGCAATGAACTGGGAAAAGAAAATTAGAGAGGTGGAAGGCACACAGAACCCATTTACTAAACTAGAGTTGTCAAATACACATGAGTTTAATGTCTGTACTTATGTACAAGAGTTGTCTTTGGAAGAAACAAACTGCGGACTTAGCTAGATGGATACACACAGCCCAGAATTAAACTGCACAGCGACATTTAGTGTCTGCCTGTTACAGCAAAAGAAAAAAAAAAATCATGATTTCTTTTCTGTGTCACCTGAGTCAAGGAAACATGTTCCTCCCTCTTGCAGATTATAATTCATAACGGCCCTGTGGACTTAAGTGATCAGGCCCTAAAGCATTGTTGTGATGAGGTTTCTTTAGCAAGTTCTTGTTTAAATTATCATTTATTTGGTGAGTGAAGTTTTTAACTTGCTTTGCTGTATGAAATTTCAAAGGGATGTTTTTTCAGGCTGGAACAATAAATATCCATCTCTTTTCAATGTGACCTACTTTCTTAAAAAGTTGAAAATTATAACTATTTACTACTAAGGTAGTGAGTTTTTCTTTTCTATATTTGTGGGTGCATAGAATTCTTTATGTCATTTCTTACCATCATTCATAGTACCCAGTTCTTTATCAGGAACACTTAAATGAAATATTGGATTTCCTGTTTGAGCAAATAAACTTGAATAAGCAAGAAAAACAAAAGTGCTTTCTAATTGGAAAATGTTTTGAGAAAAAAAAAGAAAAGAAAAACAAATATAGAGATGAAAAAAACAATGGGCCTGATTTATCTAAAAGTATACCTTTTAGGCACACATTTTCAGTGTCACAAAAAATATCTAGCTTATTTATTTCTTTTTAAGCATTGAGTTACTTATATAATATGCAGAACGAGTTGTCGGTGTTAGTCTGCATCTAGATTCACTTATTAGAGCAGAGAATTTCATCTGTTTTACAAGGTAGAGATGGATGAGGACACTAGCGATGAAGAATAGTAAGAAGAATGACATAGAATAGTAACAAGCTTTTTGAACAATAAATCTGCATTTTATTAAGATCTCCAAACAAAGTTGTTAGGCAAGAGTACAGTCATTCTCATTGAAACCGAGAGAATTCCATTTTATTTGGATCTAATCGGCATGGCAACACAGGGCAACACAGATGACAACAATCTTGAAAGTGTGATCTGAAGTTCAGCAAAATGGCAGCTGTGCTTCTAGCTCTGACACAAAGTGAGTTGGGAATTGCACCTCTTTTCAGAGATTATGATTAGGAGAGGTAAAATCTAAACTATCCAGTATGAGCTGAGTGCAGCCTTGGTTCTGTGGTCATTTGAGGTGAAATTTCCTTTGTATTGATCAGTAGAGTTTAACAGATTTTTTTATTCAGGCAACTTATGTCAGCACTGACTAAACATTTAGATGAATGTAGCTAATACCTCACTGACATTTTTTCTTTTAATTTGAAATGGCCAAAACAAACTCTACCTCATTTTAATATTTCCACATGAATGGCAATGGCAAATTCTTCTATAGGATCTGCTCATGTTAAACAATTACAAGCCCATTCCTTCATAAGGAGAAGGGAAATACTTCTTGGTAAAGTAGACAAATTTCCCAGAGAAATGATTGACACAAAGGCAGTAAGAGGCTAAGAATAACTTATATATGCTTTCAATTAAATACCTCCCTGTTAAAATTTTACATTCTTCACCACTGGACCGAAAGAATTTATCTATTCCAAACTATGAAATTCTTCCTTATTCAACAAAAGGATGCTGTTACCTGCTGTCTATGGTTTTGTTTTTTTTTTTTTTTTTAGGAACCATTTGAAAATCGGTTTTCCTACAGTAAATGTTTCTGTAAACATTCTCTGCTACCTGCAGAACTGTGCTCATTTCCTTTGCCTTTGTATTTAAATCACCAAGCCAAACCCTGTTCTTTGTGAACAAGAAGTATCTTGAGACAAACCATCTGCAGTGTATAATGAATAAAACAATCTTTAAATGCATGCATATATTCTACAGGCTCATCTTCTCATGTTGGCTCAGGGGAAGTGATTAACTGGAAAGAAAGTAGATTTAGACTCCTACATAGGTGCCACTGAGCACCAGGTGTTTGGATGCTTTGACTTGATGTCAATTTATTGTGCTTTTCAAGTGCTCTGCTATTTACAGTTCCAAACCTCCCCCTTTGAGAAACATTGATTCAACCATAATCCTGACTACATTCTTACAAAGAAAATGGCATAGCAATTTCCAAAATGATGCCGAATTTCCAGTCCAATCTTTTTCAATTTTCTGATAAAATAAATGAATGTTTTCATATATATATATATATATATATATATATATATATATATATATATATATATATATAAAATCAAGCATTAGTTTATTTCTCACTATATAGTAAGGCTAAGTATTGAAACATTACCTCAACTTCTATAATGAATCATGCATTTTAGATTTTTCTCTAATATTGTATGCTAAAGTCTTAATTTGAGTATTTACAATGTGTATCTTTACTACATTTTGAAAATACAATAGTTCAAAGTAGATTTCATTGACATTTTAATCTGTTTTGAAACTTCTGTTAAATTGAAAGGAAAAATAAGATAATTTTATAAAGGTATTGTCTTAGGTTTTTCATTTCTGTGAATGGCCACCATCATCAAGTCAACTCTTATAAAGGACATTTAATTGGGGCTGGCTCACAGGTTCAGAGGTTCAATCCACTGTCATCAAGGCAGCAGCATGGCAGAATCCTTGCAGGCATGAAGCAGGAGTTGCTGAAAGTTCTACATCTTGATTGGAAAACTGCCAGAAGATTTGCTTCCAGGCAGCTAGGTGAAGGATCTCAAAGCCCACCCCCACAGTGACATATTTCCTCAAATCGTGCCACACCTATTCCATCAAGGCCACACCTACTAATAGTGTCACTCCTCAGTCAGGCATATTCAAACTACCACAGGTATGTTCAAATCATTTGATTACCAATTTATTAATTATTGTTGCGCATCATTGCTATGTCACTTATTTTTTTATTCTGAGAGATAAACATATTCTATAACATACAAAATATCTTGATAAAAACAACAAATAAATATAATACTTCTGTTAAAAATAAGTCTTGTAGCATTATATAAATGATGGTTGATATCATTTTTTTGGTTTTTGAAGAATTAAATTGATATATTGTCTTGATTGTTATCAGCAGAATTTAACACTGTCACTAAGAGTTTTATGCCCTCCACAGTTTTTCATGGGCCACCAATTATGTTTAATCAGACCCTGATCATGCCACAGAAAAGAACGTCTGATGAGTCAGAGGGAAGAAAAGTTTATAAAATATGGAGAAATCAGTACACATTTCATACTTTGATATAGCGCAAACAGAAACAGAGAGAGGTGTATTGAAATAATAAGAGAGAGACAAAGCCAAGTGGAGGCTGAGAGACAGGAGAGGCATAAGAAAGTAGTATAACCAGTGTATTGATGTGGTAGAGTCATTGCCATCGTCTATACAATAACTAACATATGTGATTATGTATATTTCTGTGGCTTACTAAATTATATTTTTAAAAGAGTGTAACTTAAGGGTTAAGGAATATTTAAAAAAGATAAATGTCTTTTAAATTTTAAAAGGATGTATAAACTGACACATTAGAAACAATAATGGAAATTTGTGAAATTGTTTAATTGTTTCTCTTAATTAATTTCCTCTTAATAAATAAAATGTATGGCATTTGGTAAGGTGCATCGCATCTTTTGTACTTAGAGATAAAACAAAGGGTTATCTTTAACTTTGGGCAGCTTCAGCTACTATGTATCAAGAATTTATTCACATTAATAAAAAAGTTTAGGAAAGAAATTAGAGGAAATTTTTAATTAGGGTTTAAAAGAAAAACCTGAGAACAGGTCAATATCAGCAGATTTGTTAAAACATGGAAGAAAGACAGAAATGATGCCTTTCAAGTTAGGCATGGAAGACAGTAATGAGTGATGGAAGACTGGACTTCAAAGGAAGAATAGGAACGTCATCCTTGCCTAAGCAAGCATGCTCAGACGGAGTCCAGTATCTCAAAGAAAGTGAACAAAAGAAGAAAGAGGATTTTTTTTTACATGTTCTGAGTAATTTATAGCAACCACACCCAGAGCAGGGATTCTAAATCAAAAGCCCTTCATATTCTTAAAAGAATAATTATTCCTTATATTTCTTTAATAGGATTTAAGGTGAATCAATATATCTAAGGGAAATCAGGTTATCCATGGTTGGGTTTGTGAAAATGTTCTCCATAGATACATGGTTGAATTCCTACTCCATAATTGGTTGAATTGTTTAGGAGTGATTAGGGTGTGTGACTTTGTAGGAAGAAATGTATCATTTTTGAGGTCTCAAAAGCCCATGATATTCCCAGTGAGCTCTCTCTGCTTCATTCTTGTGGATCAGATGTAAACTCTCATGTACTAAGTCAGTGCGATGCCTGCTTGCTGACTTGATCCGCCCCATGAAAGTCTTGGACAAACCTTCTGAAATTGTAAGTCCCCAGTAAACTCTTTCTTCTTTAGGTTGCCTTGGTTATAATGTCTCCTTGCAGTAATAGAGAGTAAGTAGGAAAGAAGTTGTTACCAGCAAATGGGGTATTGTTGCAAGAGACTTGACCTTGCTTTCTAGAGGAATATGGAAGGCATGAGACTTTGGACTAAGGAAGTAGTTGACTTCTGTAATCAAGGCTTAATGAGCCATACAAGTATCTTCAAAGACAATGTTTTGCCAAGTGATTGGCAGGCTCACTAAAATAATTATCTCTGATATTTTGGGTATCTTGTAATGAAAAATAACTACCCAAGCCGAGATAAGATCCATTTATTTGGCAAGAAGAATATAACTTTCTTTTAATTGGCCTCAACAAGACTCTGGTAGAGATTACGTCAGGAAGAACAGTATTATTAGAGTTAAATTATGGCCACAATATTCGGGTAGTACTCAAACATAAATGATTGCCTTTAGCATCTTCCCTGAGATTTCTTTAGGAAGACAAGCATTATATCTATAAGCAATTTTGACTAGTCAATTTTGTTAGAGATTTTCGGCTCTGAGATAGCAGAAAATGCAAAAAAGCTCCTGGAGTCAGTGGCTTCTTTCCTTTCTACAACCCCTTCTAGTTTTCTATCTTTCACTTCTATATCTATTATTAGAAGTATGCAAGCATAACACAAAAGTTTTCAGCAACTTTGATAAGTTCCATTATTAAATTAATATCCTAATTCATTATGGTCTCAAATATAACAGACATACAAATAAAGAATAAATGGTGATACCAAGTGTGTGTTCAAAAGTTTGCTGTCTATTTCTATATTTCATTTGTTAGCCTTTGCTTCAAGCCCATGCATTCATTAATATAGTATTGACTCATGGTTTTTGTAAAGAGGAATAGATGAAGTATATGAAAACATTAGCAGAAAGGTCCGGGTTTTGGTTCTTCTGCTCCTATTTTTCAAGATCTATGAATCCTAGTAATCCATTTACTTTTCCTCAGTATTACTTATATACTCTACTTTTCTTCTAGGAAGGTTAAAAGGAGTCATGATACTTCATCTCTCTTCTGGTGAGGAAAATAAGGGATTCCAAAATGATTGGGAAATTTTCATAGCATTCAAAGTTAAAGAATCAATTATCAGTTAAAAACTGTGAATTCCAATACAGTTAGCTAGATTTCCTAAAGCATGTCTGCTTTCTTAGAAGCAAACCTTAAATTGTATAGGAATTTTTAGGAAATCTACATTACAGCAAATGAATACACTTTGAAATCTGTGTATAATCCTTATAATTCATAATTTTGTATTTTCTGATTAAAATCTTATCTCAGATCACCTCTTGAGCTATTTTACAACCCCAATTTTGAAAAGGGGAATATAGGAAACCTGTTGAACAATGAAATTTCAAGTGATTCAAAATTTATTAAAAACATTTGTAATCAGAACTTAGAAGTGTACCCTCTTTTGTGAAGCCCACATTAACGATCTTCAACTGTGTGTTTGCTAGATCCATCTTTATCTATCTATCTATCTATCTATCTATCTATCTATCTATCTATCTATCTATCTATCTATCTACCTATTGATCTACTGTTGGCAACTTGACACGAGGTAGTCTAATTTTGGAAGAGTGATGCTCAGTTCAGAAAATATCCTTGCCAGTTTGGACTGTCTTCAAGCCTGTAATTTTTTTTTAAATGAGGATTGATATGTGAGGGCATAATTCACTGTGTGTGGTGCCAACCCAGGGAGAAACTCTTGAGGTGTATAAGAAGACAGAATGACAAGCCACGTGGAGCAAGCCAGTAAAAAGTACTCCTTCATGGTTTTTCTTAGGCTTCTAGGTTCCTGTCTTCTGTTTCTGGCCTGACTCTTCTCCATAATGATCTGTGAATGGGACATGTAAGCTGAAATAAAGTCTCTCCTCTCCAACTGATTTTGCTTATGGTATTTTATCATAACGGATGCCCTAACACATTACTTCTTATTTTCTTCCCCACTACCTTATTCTCAACCTTTGTGACTGAAATCTGTATCAAAATTGGTTTCAAATTATGCACTTCATATTAACGCATCTTTAATTTATTTCTTATCTCTCTAATAATTGAAAATGGGTACATAAAAGAATGTTGGTTGTGATTTATGTTTTCAGTGCAGTGTTTTATTTAACCAAAGGTTCCCTTCCAAATAATTGCATCAGGTGAACATTCTATTTTTGTTTTATTGATAAGGATCCAGAGGACAAGGAGCCTTCAGAAATTCAATAACTACCTAATTGTGTTGCCTGACGGGTCATCAGGGATTCATGGTAATACCCAAGGCTTTCATTGAACCCTGATTGTTACAAAGCCAGACATTTCCCCTTATCACCTGTATTGAGTTTTTCCTATGTTTCCTCACAGATGTTGTGATTACAAGAAATAATAATTAGGCACTTTTTGTGCAGAGATGCACAAAATGTGCAGAAACGTTTGATTTAAATTCAAGAAAAGATTAAGGATGTTTCCAAATTCGAATCTAGAATCATTTCTGAGTAAGAAAATAGACATTTTCTTACAGGAAAAGGACATGCTGTAAGAAGTTCAGTAAATGTTCATATAGTCCAGAATTAATTATTAGAAAAAACCCTTTATGCCATATTCTGCACATAATAGGGAAAATTAAATAGGTCAGACACAGTGGTTTTAGGGTCACCTTCTCACAATCTGATGACTCTGAAGTTAATAGTGATTAGCCCTACAAACCAGTATGGAGGAATACATTTGGAGTAATAGTGAAGCCTAAGAAAAAGTGTTAAGAGAAAAATCCCCCCCAGGCAAGTAGGAGGCCAGAGAATCTAAGTAACAGTCCAGGGAAACCTCTTGCGGGGATTCTTTGACAGTGCCTTTTTTTTTTTTTTTTCCTGCCATTCTAGCAATGTATCTCGTTTGTCAGTTCATCCGCGCTTTGTAGAAAAAATAGGGACAGAGAAAGTTCCCTGCTGTTTGGTTCCTGGAGTAGATCATTATTTCAGACTGTTAATGTTTGTAACTCTGAAAAGTTTTCTGGATGCTTCTTTGGTTTTCTTCAATATTCAAAATTTATTGAGATGTGTTTTTCAAATGATTCACAGATTTATTTGAAATTCCAAGTGAAGGAAGGTTTCACTTATGATGTAATAATTGTACATACATATGGGATATGACATGGCGATATGTTTCTAATTTAATTAGACATAAAATACAGTAATCAAAATTGGATACTTACCAAATCTTTCACCACTCACTTTTATGCTTTCAGTTCATTGAAAATTTCCAAAATTCTCCCTTCTAGTTATTGGATTTATTCAGTACAACATTGTCAACCTTAATAATTTTACTACATGATTGAATATTCTATTATTCGCACTAATTGTAACTTGGTGCCCTTTAAGTAATTGTTCCTTCTAACGTATTCTCCCTAAGCCTGCCAGACACAGAACACGATGAAGTGTCAATTTTATAACAAAGAATGATCAGGGTATGCGTCAGATTCCTTAGTCAATAGTCATGTTAAGAGCATTTTTTTTTAATTAGCAAAATATTGACTGGTTTTCCACGAACAGAATTCGCATCTTAGAATTTTGGAGACTAGGACTTTCATTAGAACAATATCTGTTAATGGCTTTTTGGAACACAGCTCCTTCTAGCTGTGTCTTTATAAGGTTGAAATGATGGGAACATTGTCTCTGGACTTTTAATAGGGAGAGTAACTGATTCATATGGGGACTGAGCCTGTAACCTAAGTATACTGTAAACCCTGGCTTCCAATTGGGTCTCCACCACACTGAAGGAAGGACGCCAAAACAATATTTGTGTGATATAGAAACATGATTACAGTAAAGCATGTGTAGTAATGTGTGCTGAAATAAACAAAGGAGGTAAAATAAAATGTGAATGATGTAGTTATTATTTTAATAAAACAATGTTGTGCACACAGTTGGGTTTATTCATATCCTTAGGATTAACACACATTTTTATTTTTAGCCTTATTTCAGATCTTCACAGTTGCTTAAAATTCACTACATATGAAATTGTCTTTATGAAGCTTCAAAAGATAACAATTAACTTTGATATTGGTAAATTTCCTTCTATTGTTTCAATGAACTAGGAGATGGAAATAATAGAGACATTGAACAAAAAAAAATAGGCATGTAAATGCATGGCACAATTTTAAGGGGACAAATATTTTTATTGGATATAAAATGTCACTGAATGTTAATTACAATGACAACATCAATACAGGATACTACTGAGAAATCATTAATATTCAAATTGAAATGAAATCAATCCATTTCTGAAGGTAACCATCATTATAATGTTCTAAGGTGCTAAAATAAAATAATTTGTAAATTATTCAGAACAAAACAAAGCAATGGGTCTTAGGTCATAATTGCATTTATTGAATAAGATATGTATACATATGCAATTAAACAAATTTGTTATATGTATAGAAAAATATATATCTACATATTTTTAAAAAGGGGCAAAGTACTTTAAAGTAGATGAAAGAGAGGACCAGAATAAAGTGTATATTGAAAATGACAAGCATTTTAAGGTATGTCAGTTTCCATAATCATTTGATGTACTATTTGCTATCTTTCACATGTTGTTAATTTTATATAAAGCAACTTTAATAATAATTTAGATTTTTTAAAAAACCTGATTCAATAGATGAAAAAAGTAGCTTTGAAATTTTTATTCATCACTTTGAGTAAGTAGGAACGTTCCCATATAACTATTTATAAAATTAACAACAATTTACTTCAGTATTGATCTGAAATTGTGTAACACTACCATTATATCAATTATGCTGAAGCATAGAATTTGATGAGGACATAAGACTTTTCTTATTGGTCACAATGCCATGTGCCATTTTATCTGTAGCTTTGAAGTTTAAATACTCATTATGTTTATTTAATAGGTGGACATAAATAAGATCATGAATATTTACTTGGTATCTACAAATCTACAAATTTGCCAGTGTGCTGTTTTAATAAAAAATAAGTTGGGGCCACTAGGAAGAAGGGTAGAATTTCTAAATAGTTAAACTAAATTTTATTTACTTACTTCTGTATGTGTGTTTGCACCTATATGCCATGATAGGTATGTTTTGGTCAGAGGACAACTTGTGGGTTTCAGTTGTCTCCCTCTACCAGTTGAGTCCTGAAGATTGAACTCAGGTCCTCAGTCTTGATATTTGATTCCTTTGCCCATGAGTTATGTTGTTGAGCCAAAGACCTAGTTTTAAATCAATTGATTTCTCCCTGTATATGGTAACTCTAGAAAGCAAAAGTCCTTCATTGGTGATAGCCAGATACACAGAACTGAGTAGGGAAACAACCACCAAACAGTCTGTATTGTTGAGTTTTATTTATTTTTTTTAATTTTATTTATTTATTTATTATATGTAAGTACACTGTAGCTGTCTTCAGACACCCCAGAAGAGGGCATCAGATCTCATTGCGGATGGTTGTGAGCCACCATGTGGTTGCTGGGATTTGAACTCATGACCTTCGGAAGAGCAGTCGGAGCTCTTAACCGCTGAGCCATCTCTCCAGCCCCCTATTGTCGAGTTTTAAATGATTACAATATATCTGTCTTTAATGTACACAAACACTAAAATGATCCATAAATATATTATCTACAGACTATATTATATGATATAGTATATGATTATATAGATATACATATATAGATATACATGTACACATGTATACATATATGTGTGTACACACACACACACACACACACACACACACACACACACACACATATATATATCACCAACATCCCTATATAGAGCAGCTTTCAGAAGTTTATCACTTCTTTAGAGGTTGTATAGGCAAGAATAACTAAAAGGTAAATCTGGTAACTTGGTAACAATAAGAAGCTCATACTAGAGATTTTCAGCAAAGTAACATTGGCCATATTTGACTTAATATTGAACCCAATCTCCCCTACACACACACACACACATACACACACACTACATACAACTTACATATCTTTGTAAAAAAAATTGAATTTTACACAGGAGACAAACATAATTTAGAAAAAATTGAAGAATAAATTGAATATCTATACCAAAAAGAGAGCACCGTTCTGCCTATTCTGTATTTGTTCTGAAAAATACCTCTAATCACAACTTTTGATTATTTTGGATCTCCATATGATTAATGATTAATAAAGAAGTCCTGAGCACAATCTTACACATGGAATAAGGCATGGGAATTTAATAAATAGTATGTACTATATTTTGGGGGTTTAGTTTTGTAACTCATGTTTGATAATTTTGTGAAAAATTAAGTTACATGATATTAAATTTTAATATATTTGTTGCTTGAGTTATAGAATAAAAATTTATAAGCCATCTTCATAAATCATAAATATTTTAATCTGTAAACCAGAGTCACGAAAATGTACTGTCATAGGTAATAGAATATGATTATTTTTTCATTGGAATAAAATTTATTTCATCCATTACAACATAATTATTATCATCAAATTCACATTTTTATTGATGCAAATGTTAAATTATTGGTTATAGGAACAATGCAAGTTAGTGTTTTTAAGCTACCATATTTATGATCAGTTCTGGGATTTATCTAAATAAATACTCCCTTAGTATTCTACTATGTGTAGAAACTGAATCCTTTCAGGTGTGTCTAGAAAGTCATTTACACCCTCAATGTGTAATTATGTTATGCCTCTAAATTTGAACATCAGTGATCCAAAAGAGCAAGTAGCAGAAAGTGAACTATAGTCTTGAAGAACATATAAATAGAATTATCAAGAGAGGTTGAAAGGCTAGTTCAAAAACAAATGATTTTATTGTATGGGAAGATGAACAGTACATAAGTAGTGAATACTATCTCACTCTTAGCTATCTAAGCAGGTAAATGATTATAGGATGCTTCTGAGTTAAAGGGTATGAACATTAAGAATCACCTAAAATGTGTTCATATAGGCTGAAGGTTATAGATAACAACATCAAAATTTCTCCCATACATGCTATAAATTATTATTACTTGCTTAATTATAGTCATGTTTAATTTTGAATGGATACATGAATCGATCGTGAAAGATATTTCTGTCCTATCAATACTGAATGGTTTCCAAGGATACAGTACCTTCACTTCTGTGTGCTGTGTTCCAGGAAAAGAACTACTTCTCATTTACACATTCTGAAAGTGAGCCTCTGTCTCAACCCCATCATTTTCAAGTATTTGAAAGCTTCATTATTAAAGCTCTAAAATAACTCTTAGCTATCAAATAAAAACAGAATGAGATCTAGGAAGGAAGCTTTAGTTGACAGGTGTCAGTGACTCAGAACTTCAATACAGAGCCATGATTTACGCCAAAGATCACAGAAAGTACGGCATGGGGATGCAACCTTTCAAACACACCAATAAGCAAATGAATGGGAACTTTTAAAGATATCTTTTGTTAGAGCTTACAGTGACCAGGCCCACTAAGAATTCCAGTGGTAGAAGTAGAGATTAGGTCTCAGACGAAAGAACTAATCATAAGGTTAAAAGAAATAGCAAGAATAGGCCATTATTTCTGGCTCCTTGCTATAAAAGAAAAGAGACATATGTCATGACATAGGCAGGCAAAGAGGGCCAAAGTGAATATTGCTTTTTATTTATTTCTCTAATGTCTAAATGGCAGGGGCTTGATATTTTTGGGGTGGCTAGGAGGTAGCTCCTGGAAATGAGATGGATGAAGGTACATGAAACACAGGGGTAATGGACTTGGAATGTCCCCAGAGGGTACTCAACGTGACGGGATCAACAAATTCATGTTACGGATGAAAAAAGGCAACATCTATATATGAACAATGGGAGTAAGCAAGAACACTTACAGAGCCCATTCGTACTGAAAGCATCACACATCACCGTGGTTGTCACGGTAAATGGACAGGTTGCTCCCAACACTACATTATATTTTTTATGACAGATATATAATGCCAAACAAAAATTTCTGGAAGCTGTGTAGAACTCCAATTTAAGAAATACCACCACAAAACTTTAAAATGAGTGTTAGTCACGAATCTTTAGTAATTATTTAACTGTGAACAAGTGTTTAACAGTTAACCAAATTTCTTGAACTTCAAAGTGAAAATTGGCCATGTTGAAAATATATGTTTTTATACACGACTTTAAAATTAAGTTTAAAAACAACATTTCTGTGCAGCGTTTTCAAGCATTCCTGGTTTTCTTTCCTTTCCTCCCACTCCCTCGAAAGTATCCTTCCTGAATTCTGGCCAGCTTAAGCAAACTTCTCAGCTTCTCCCTTTCTCTGATCATAGCCTTGCATCTATGCAAGTTTTCTGCAGAAACTCTTCTGCCCAGCCCACTCCTAACACATCTGGGTAGTTCTCAGCAACCTTGGCTTCAGTACTTACGTTAGTATGTAGTCAAGCTAAAGATCCATAGTTAGGATTTACACATAAGAGAGAGAATGCAACATTTGTATTTCTGAGTGTGGGTTATATCACTCAAATGCATGTTCTAGTAACATCTATTTACCTTCATGTTTTATTTTTATTTACAATAATAGAATCCCTGTCTATACAGGCACAGCATTTCTATCATTGATTCTTCAGTTGAAGGACATTTAGGTTGTTTCTATTTACTAGATACAGTGAATTGAGTGGCACTGAACACAGCTGAACAAGTGTATTTAGACAGATTTTGTGTCTCTAGGTAAAGGAGTGGTGTAAGGAGTTTGTACAGTAGATAAATTTTTAGATTTTTGAATACTTGTCTTAGTCAGGGTTTCTATTCCTGCACAAACATCATGACCAAGATGCAAGTTGGGAGGAAAGGGTTTATTGAGCTTACACTTCCATGCTGCTGTTCATCACCAAAGGAAGTCAGGACTGGAAGTCAAGCGGGTCAGGAAGCAGGAGCTGATGCAGAGGCTATGGAGGGATGTAACTTACTGGCTTGTTTCCCCTGGTTTGCTCAGCTGGCTTTCTTATAGAACCCAAGACTACCAGCCACAAGGGGCCCTTCGCCCTTGATCACTAATTGAGAAAATGATTTACACCTGGATCTCATAGAGGCATTTTCTCAACTGAAGCTACTTTCTCTGTGATAACTCCAGCTTGTGTCAAGTTGACACACAAAACTAGCTAGTACAGTACTCCATATTGGTTTCTGTGGTGGATGTACCAGTTTGCCCTCTCACTAATAGTGACTAAAGCTACCATGTGATCACCTGCTTTTGTTCTCCGTTGTTTTCCTAATCTTAGTCATCCTGACTAGACTAAGATTAAATATCAAGGAAGTTTCAGTTTGTATTCCCTGACTCTAAAAGATGTCCAATACTTTAAAAATATATTTCTTGGCCATTTTTATTTCTTCTTTTGAGAACTTTCTTCTCTGATGTTTAGCCTATTTTTAATTGAGACATTGGTTTATTGAACCTTGCTTTTTTATTTATTTATTATTTTTGGTTCTTTATATATTCCTGACATTAATCTTTTATCAGATGCATAACTGGCTAAGATTCTATCCTACTCTGTGGGCTTCCAGATCATATAATACATTGTTTCTTTTAAAGTACAGAAGATTCGTATATTTGTGTGAGTTTGTGTGTGTGTGTGTGTGTGTGCATGTCTCTCTTTCTATGTTTGTGTGTATAGCAATAAAGCATACATGTAGAAGTCATATCAATTCAGTGCATTATGTGTATAAATGTGGAACAATAATAATTACAGAAAATAAATTCAGGAATTGGTGTGGGAGTGGATATTATTAAGATTAATTTGAAATGGGAGAGGGAACAGCATAGATCATATAATGATATCCTCATATGTACAGTTTTCCACAAAACAAAGGAGAAACAACAAATAACTTGGCCTATAAACTCAACATTACATGAAATATATTTAAATGTAAAAGGTTTACATATGTTTATGATTCAGATGAGAAAACCATGACTATATATCTTTTCTCTTCTAATTAGTTGATTAGAATCTATGAAAATATAACCAGTATAATGTTCAATTGTAGACACAAAAAGAAAAGTAAAATGTGAGAAATATAATATTGATTAATAAAGAAAAAGGAAGAGAAAGTTTACAGGTGGACCCAAAGCTCATTCCAACGGTTGCTATAAATTGATTCTTGGGTGTTCTGAACTTTTGGGCTAATATCTACTTATCAGTGAGTACATACCATGTTTGTTATTTTGTTACGGAGTTACCTCACTCAGGACATTTGCCTGTGAATTTCATGAAGTCATTGTTTTTAATAGCTGAGTAGTATTCCATTGTGTAAATGTACCACATTTTCTGTTTCCATTCCTCTGCTGAGGGACATCTGGGTTGTTTCCAGCTTCTGGCTATTATAAATATGGCGGCTATGAACATAGTGGAGCATGTGTCCTTATTACATGTTGGAGCATCTTCTGGATATATGCCTAGGAGTGGTATAGCTGGGTTACAATACCTTTTATCTCAAACTATTCAACTAGTGTATCAAATTCATCATGGTAATATTTTTTGAAACTACTTTCAAGTACATAGAAACAATGCTGAAAATATGTGCAATGAGTATGTGAGGTCATCTGTACCCCTTATACTTATGTGACCAGAACAGAGAGGGCAGTGTAATCCATCAATCATTATAATGTATAAAATGTATAATGCATAATGTATAATGTATAAAAAATTATACAATTTGAATTCATTGTAAATTAATAGAATTTTGATAATAAAAATTACAGAAAGAAAAGCATATAAGATGCCATATGTTTTTAAAAATTCCTAAAATTGCTCCAATGACATATTTTAATATATACATTCATGTGCTTTATACATAACTCTAGAAAACTTACTTTGAACTGTAGCATTTAAGAAATACTCAATAATTAAATGACACTGTAGATAGACACATTTCTAAGGCTGTAAGTAGACAACCTGTTTATGATTTTAATGTAGGAAAGTCAGGCTTTGAAGGAGATATATAAGCTTAATGACTACTTACATAGCAATAATATATGGCTGTAGTAAACTTCCATAAATTTGGTCAATTCCTTCAGTAAAGTGGGGCAATTGATTTGTAATAATGTTACACCAACTGCTAAATAAGGAGATACAGGATTCTAAAACGTCCCTGGGATTGAACTGAAAACTACCAGAAACTAAAATTAATTTAGATGATAAAATATACTCAAAGTACTTTCTACCATGGCCAGTAGTGACTGAATCATTTTAGAATAATGTAATATATACGGCAGTAGTCATTTGGGCAAGCGATAGTTTCCCTAAATATCAAAGATACACCTTTATGATGTATTTTAATATTTTGGAGCAGGCAAGTCTACAATCTACAGTGTAAGTTAACTGATTAGTGCCAGATAGACTTGATATTAAATTTACACTCAGGCTTGAAGCCAGAATTTCCTCTTTTCGTAAATATACTATTGATTCAAATGTGCAACTGTGCCATACCATAGAAAAAGAGGTTTCTTATTGGGATAACTTAGCTCAAGCATGGGCCAAATTTAAAATTTCTACTTCTTTCCCTGAGTCGTTCATCTTTTCCTAAAAAATGGCATATAAATATTATATTTATAATAGGGTACAGAAATAATAGTGTAAAAGAGAATTAGGAATCTCATTGTTTACATGATATTTTGCCAGAGTTCACAAGGCAAGGAGTTAGTTTAATTACTTATTTTGAAAGAAAATAATGGCCAGGTCACAAACAAAATTAAACAACCTAAATCCATTGCTTCCAGTGTCTTGGATGAATACTTCTAGTGGATTGCACCAACAACAACTCTCTCCCACCCCCAACCCCACACAGACACACATCTTTGATAAGTAGCATCGAAGTCTATGTAATTTAAGATTGAAAGATTGAAGCTCTGCACTTGGGTTAGCTTTTAAAGCTAAATATACAGAAGCTCTTAAACACTGTAAGGTTTGTTACGTTATCTTCTCAAAGACAAGTAAACCTAAACAGGCTGATCCTATAATAAGCCATACTGAGTACACAGTTTTAAATGGTCTCATGGTATATTAAATTGATTTCACGGTCTGGCAGTAGTTCAGTTTCTTGAAGGCAAGAAGTATTTCAAAAAAAAAAGTTATTCCTATATCAATAACTGAATGGAGCTAGAAGAATTACTGCTTTAATCAAAGCCTTGTGATTGGAATGCTAATCACATGAAAAAGCTATTCGTAGGAATATCCTTACCTTTGAAAGAGCAGGTTTCTATAGTCCAGCTATGCTTATACATGCAAATAACAGTCAAGAACAGTAACATAAACTATGCTTATTTGTGTTTTGCAAAGTGTCAAATCTGATGGTGTGACTCAACAAAGCAGCACTAGAAGTGAAATGATCATTATACAAGAAAACTTATATTAGTCAATATGGGGAAATTGGAATGATTCATGAATAATGGAATCTTTCCTTTTATTGAAAATAAATATTTTTCACATGGTTCCTGATTACAGTACTTTATTCTTCAGCCCAATTTTTCCCTACCTCGCCTCCTTCCAGGATCTACCCATATTTTGTCTCTGATTAGAAAAAAAAAACAAAAAAACAAAAAAAAAAACTAGTTCCTAAGAGATAATAATAACAAATTCATCAGCAAAAACAAAACAAACTACCGAAGGAAGAGACCAAGAAAAGGCATGTGAAACAGATATGGAGTCAAAGACCCAGTCATTCTCATACTCAGAATTCCTACAACTCTAAACTGTAAGCCATAATTTATATTTAAAGTACCTGAAGGGAGAGAGACACAGAATGGGGATAAAGGGAAGAAAGAAAGAAGAGGAGGAAGAAGGGGAGGAGGAGGAGGAGGAGGAGGAGGAGGAGGAGGAGGAGGAGGAGGAGGAGGAGGAGGAGGAGGAGGAGGAAGAGGAGGAAATTAAATTATGTTACCTGTGGCCTGGACCACCCTCTGTCCTTGGGGGTTGGAGGTGAGGTGGCTTGGAATGAAAGGCATAGACTACAGGAGCAGTTGCGAAATGCTGCAGCAAGCTCATCTGACCAATGCTACAAGCTCCTTTAATACCCTCCACCCGGGCCCCATTGGTCCCAAGAAAGCATCTCTTCTAAACAGCAGTTCCCAATTGGCTGGCATTGTCTCCATCAGCACTCCTTTGTCTCTCAGGCAGTCCTCAATTAGCTCCTCCTGTAGGAGATGCCTTTGTGGCTGCACAGCCCCTGACGTTTATCTAAATGGATATATATATATAATATATATATATAAAATATATATATCCATAAATATATATATATTTAGTGTGTGTGTGTGTGTGTGTGTGTGTGTGTGTGTGTGTGTAATTTTTAAAAGGCGTCAAAGAAACTCCATGTATCCAAAACTTCAGATTAATTTGTTTCTCCAGTGAGACTCATGGAGAAAAATTAATTTTAATGAGCAAGTGATTATTAAATGCAGATAACTTGTGGATTAGAGATGAGGGCATGTGTCTACTTCTCCTTTCAACAGCAAGTCCTCATCGGATAGGGATGTATCAAGGGCTTCTGCATGCTGCCTCAGCCGTGTGAGTTTATACGTGTCTGGATCCTGTTGCTTTAAAGGGCGCTCTTTGGCCTGCTGTCCTCCATTACACTGTTTCTGTCTCATCTTCTGCAGGGTTCCCTGAGCCACGAGGAGGAGAGGGATTTGATGGAGACATCCTACATCCTGCTGAATGTTCCAAAGTCTCTCACTTTCTATGTAATGTCTGACTCTGTTTTCTTTCCAACTGATGCATGAGGAAGCTTCTATGATGATGATTGAGCAAGGCACTGATCTTTGATTAAAGAAGAATCATTTTTAGCCAGGCAGTGGTGGTGGCGCATGCCTTTTGCTCCAGCACTTGGGAGGCAGAGGCAGGTGGATTTCAGAGTTCGAGGCCAGCCTGGTCTACAGAGTGAGTTCCAGGACAGCCGGGGCTATACAGAGAAACCCTGTCTCGGAAAAAAAAAGAAAAGAAAAGAAAAAAAGAGTCATTTTATTTCTATGTTCTCCAAATAGAATGGTATTATCTAGTTTTACCGTAGGTCCCTATTATCTAGTCTCTGTTTCTCAGTCACCCAAGCTGTGTTGAGTGTTGGTTCCATCTCATGAAGTAGCATTAAGTCATATTATGTATAGTATGGTTTCTCCCACAGGCTTTCTGTCACTATTGCCCTAGTATATCTCATAGATAGGACACCATTGTAGAACAAAGACTTTGTGGCTGGCTTGGTGTTTAAGTTTCTCACTGGTAAAGTGCAGAGTTCCTTTTTGTACTAAACACACTAGTGCAGGTCTGAATGGAGATTTTACATAGCTATCAGTTTGACATTTTATATTCAAGGAGTCATGTTGATGTCTTCAGCAATAGGCATCCTTGACATCAGTTTTTAGAGAGCAACCTATAGCTTTGGCAATAGCCTGGGTTGTTTCGTGGTTCTCATCTGACCAATTTGACCACTAATTGCATTAGATGTAAACCATTCTTGATACCAGAAACTATATTTGGTTACAAGAGTTATCCAGATACAGCTCATTAAGCCTTATTATTTGATAATTTAACTTAGATCACTGTTATATATTTATATAATTTAGGAAGATTCAAGTGTATTACGTTTCCATACTATCTTTCAAATGGCTTTTAATTTTAGTGTCTTTTTCCATATCCCTCCTTCACCCCTTGTTCATTTTCACTCCCCATGTAATGCTGCCATTTCAGATTCTGCCATGTCTATTCATAACTATCCCAATACAGTTTTATTCATACTCTATTACATTTGATTTTGTAACTTCTATAATCAGCTAACATGGATTTACCTAAAACTACAAAATCCATTAATATTTTATCAACTTAACATACTAAGATATTCCCATCATTATTTAATATTAAACAGCTTTGTGGACCCCGGATTAGCATTAGATTACAAGGCCAACCCAGTACAACTATGTGTCTTCATTCTTGTTAGAAAATTGTTGATAATGCTGTATTCCATCTCTTGAAGTTAATATGTACTGAAGACCAGTAGTATTCATTACTATTTATCTATATATGTTATATATATATATATGTGTGTGTGTGTGTGTGTGTGTGTGTGTTTATATATAACTGTTTTCATTTTAAATATTGTTAAATAACCATTAGTATGCAATATTATATTATATTTGATTAAATTTTAATAGATTTTCGGATTTTATTTTGAATATCAACATTAAAATAATAGTAATAATTTGGTGCTGGGAACCAACAGATCTGCAGCTTTCTTGTTAGCCTAAGAGAAGCCATTTTGTGTAGAAGTTAGGCTTTAAGGTAGAAGTAGGCCTGAGTTTCAGGTTCCTGAGAACTAGGCTTTTGTTTAGGTTCTGTCTCCTAGGAGATGGATTCTTTCCCAGGTCAGGGTGACCCCCTTGCGCTTAGGTGGTCAGTAGAGCATAGATGGTTGCCTTGGTAACATGTCCTGGTCGATGGGAATCTGTACTCCCTGGAATCCCCCCACCCCTATAGCATTGTCTAAAGCCCAGATAACGTGGTTTTAGAGTCCTTCTATATTGTTTAAGATTCTCATATTTCCTTCTCCTTGTACCTTATAAAATGCTTGGAAAAAAAGTTAATCTTTGGAGCTTGAACGGAGGGACTCTGTCTTGCTCCCAGGTATCTCTGTCTCTTGCCTCATCTTTCACCCTCAGTCCCCTACTTAGGTCTTTCTTGAACCCTGTGGGCCGGGGCAATTTGGGTTACAAAATACACCCCAGTGACAGAGCAACAGAGCTCTTTTTAATATGAAAGACATTGGGATCTCTCCTCAGTACTGCCAGAAAATGATGCTGGTTGCGATTTGATGAAAATATAATTTATATTTTCATGAATATGAAATGGAAATTCAAAATGGAAATTTCAGGTAATGTAGGCAAAGAACTAAGTACATTGACCTGATGAGTAAATAAGTTTCAAAGTTAAGTAATTTTGCTAAAAGTAAATGGTCCATAATTAAGTTTCAAACAACTGGTGATTAATGACAAGTTGGCATTTAATACATGAATATATACATATATATACACATTTACATAGAAATACATTCATACATATGAGCAGTCGATTATTTAATTATCAGAAATGATTTAATACATGCCACTATGAATAGAAATGTGTAAATGTGCATATCTAATATTGAACAGAATATCTGGGAGCTAATGAATTTAATTCAATTAAATTAATTCAATCAATTAATTAATTGCTATGCTAACTGGTAATGATTATGTGTATGGAAGGAAAGTAGGAATGTATGAAAGCACAAAGGAATGAATGAAGGGCAGAAGGAGCTGGAGCAATAGATGGATTGGAAAATAGTATTATGAATACAAATCTTTCCTATGAAGTAGAAAATTATAACATAATGGATTCATACATCTCACCGTTTTAATCAATGTATTCTTTGTGAGATTTCAGTTCTTCATGCATTAATGACTACTCATACATTGACAGTTCTGTGTATATACTGCATTCTAACTTTAATTAGTTCAGGGGACATCATTATGATTATTGTAACACGTTAACACTTCCACACCATGTTGTGAGTGTCCACATTTCTCCTTTCTCACTGCTAACTTCTCTTGCCTGCTCCTGCTGCTTAGGTACTGTCTTTATTGATTCTCTCACACATTTTTTCCTGCTGTTTGTACATCTGTGAACATTTCTGGGCATTGCTGCCGTGCTTAGAGATTTGGCTTCTCTGTCCTTGCTTCCTCTTTTTTCTTTCCCATAGATGTAGATATTTTTTTTTTTTTTTTTTTTTTTTTTTTTTTGGTTTTTCGAGACAGGGTTTCTCTGTGTAGCCCTGGCTGTCCTGGAACTCACTCTGTTGACCAGGCTGGCCTCAAACTCTGAAATCCACCTGCCTCTGCCTCTCAAGTGCTGGGATTAAAGGTTTGCACCACCACTGCCCAGCAATGCAGACCTTTTGAATAAAGTCATTTCTTTGGTATTGTCTCTGATGTAGTACTTTCTGTCTGCAGATCTGGGCATATTATAAACAGCCAATTTCAACCTACCCTGTGAATCAAAAGGGAAATAGAGATTTGCAGAAAAGATACCTACACAATATACTGAAATAGCACTCTTATTTTTTTTTTCTCTCAACTCATTGTTTTAATGTGCCCATTAGAACAAACTTCTGTCATCTCAGCTGTTTCACACCTGCAGTAGTATACATGCTGAAAGAGAGTCGGAATTCAGATGTGAATGCTAGCAAACTGTTTCCACAAGTAACTGTTTCTGACCTGGATTTGAGTCGCAGTACTTAGTAACACTTAGCACAAATTTTGTCTTCAATTCGTTTGTTCAAGAGAATGAAATAGAGTTGGATGGATTGGAAAGTGGGTAGCATCTGGGAGACCTTGAGTTTGGGAGAAAAGCATAATCAAAATATATTGTGTAAAATATGAAAGCAAATGAAGTGAACTATGCAAAAGACTCAAATGTACTGGAGATAAGTGGGCATCCAATAACATTTCTCTTTAATAAATTTTTATATACACAAAATATTGATATTTCTTTCATTGTAGATTAAACACAGGATGTTAATGCAGATTACTTATAAAGCCCCTACCTAACCTACAGGTTGATTGCAGAATCACCAAAACCAATCATTTACACTACAAAATTAAAGTACAAGCAGTGTGTGTTTCCATATTAATATGTAAATATTAACATTTGAATCAAAAATGTGTGTTGAGTCATAGCTATTGTCAAAATCAATTTCAAATCATGATGTCATTTAACTCTTGTTTTGTGGACTGGGTGTGGGTACAGAGAGAAGCAGGGGGATCAGATTCGGGGGGGTGGAAGGGATGGAGGGAGAGAATGTGGGGAGAGACATCAGCAATTGGGAAACAATATAGAAAATCCTAGCTCAGTGGTAAGTTTCTGGAATCTATAAGTGTGATCCTACTGAAGACTCAGTAATATAGAATATGGAGTCTGAACTATCTTTTGTAGCAAGGCAAGGCTTTGAGTGTTGATACTGTAATAAATTCTGTTGAGTTGTTGGTTGAGATGGTCCTGTGAAGATGCCTAAACAACCCAGGCTGGTGCTAGGACACAGAAAAGGTTGATGCCCAAATATTCACAATGCTTCCCCATTTCCAAGGACAATACCCATATTGCTTATAAAGTGTAGAGAGGATGAGATGGTACCTGCATGGAGCCTCCGGACCTATGTTCTAGCTTCTTTGAGTAGACATCATATGGGGAAAGATAGTCTTAATTTGAGATCTCCATTTTGTACCTCCACTCAGGGCTCAGGAAACACCATGGAAGAAGGGAAAGAAAGACTGTAGGAGTGATGGGTATGGGGGACAACTGGAGAAGATCAGATCATGGCAAACTGAATCAACTAAGCATGGTTCATATGGACTGATTGATCAACTGAAGAAGCAAGCACAGAGCCTCCACGGATCTACGCCATATCCTCTACATGAATACTGGCTGTTAGCTTGGTGTTTGTGGAGGAGGTGTGACTCTTTTGCTTGCCCTTGGGAATCTTTTCTTCTTACTGGGTTGCCTTATACAAGGCTATTACCTTGTCATATTATTTCTTGTTTTGTCCTATTTGGTTGGTTTCTCTTAAATATCTGATATTTTCTGAAGAGAAATAGAGGGTGGTTATATCTGAGGAAGGAGAAGAGGAAGGAAGCACATTTTGCATGGAGATGCGGACATTCCCCTAGAGCCCTCTTTATATAATCTCTCTGGGTCTGGATATTTTAGCTTGGTTATCATTTACTTTACAGATAATATCTACTTTTAAGTGAATACATACTAAATCTGTCTTGCTCGGTCTGGAATATCTCATTCAGGATGATTTTTCTAGTTCTGTCCATTTGCCCACAAATTTCATGAAGTCATTTTTTTTAACAACTGAATAATACTCCATTGTATAAATGCATCGTTTTCTTTTGAGAAATATCTAGTTTATTCCCAGTTTCTGGATATTATGAATAAAGCTGAAATGAACATAGTTGAGCAAGTGTCTTTGTGGTAGCATTATTGGTATATGTGCAAGAGTAGTATGGCTGGATTGACAGGTAAATCAATTTCCATCTTTCTGATGGAATCCCCATATTTATTTCAAATAGTGACTGTACAAATTTGTACCTAAAGCAATGGAGGACTGCATGTACCCTTTGTTGCACATTCTCAACATCAGCTGTTATTAGTGGTTTTGATCTTAGTCATTCTGATCTGCATAAGATGAAATCTCAAAGTAGTTATGATTTGCCTTCCCATGATGGTTAAGAATGTTGATCATTTGTATAAGTGTTTCTTAGTCATTGAACATTCCTCTATAGAGAATTCTGTTTAGATATGCCCACCCTTATGCTTTAATTAAATTATTTTGTCTATCTATATCTAGTTTATTGAGTTCTTTATATATTTTCAATATCAGCCCTCCTCATATGCAGAATTGATGAAAATCTTGTTCAATATTCTAAGCTATTGTTTTGTTCAATGGATGGTTTCCTTTGCCTAACAGAAGCTTTTCAGTTTCATTTCAGTTTCATGCAGGGCCAACATAGTAATTGTTGAGTTTAGTGCCTGCACTATGGTGTTCAGTTCATAAAATCATCTCTTAATGCCCATTTGTTCAAGGGTATTTTCCCATTTATCTTCCATCAGGTTCAGTGTGTCTCCATCAAAATTCAATCCTCTTGACTTGTGTTCTCTGCAGGATAATAACTATGCATCAGTTTGCACTCTTTTTCATATAGATATCCAGTTTTACCAGCACCATTTGTTGAAGATGCTGTTTTCCTTCCAGTGTGTATTTCTAACCTCTTTATCAATAGCCATATCTCCATATGAGTGTTGATTTATGGCTGAATCTTCAGTTCTACTCAGTTGATCTACACAGTATATTTTTATGAATGTGCCATATGATTTATACTACTATAGCTCTTGGTACACTTGAAATCAGGAACAATATTATCTCTGTGGTTTTTTTATTGTTCAGAATTGTTTCAGCCATGCTGATTTTGTTTTTGTTTTTGTTATGGTTTCATATACAGTTGAGAATTTTCCTTTTTAGGTCCATGAAGAACTATGTTGGAATTTTGTTGGGGATTAGATTGAATCTATAGACTGCATTTCATAGAACGGCCATTTTTGCTATGTTAATCCTACTGATCCATGAGCATGTGTAACTTTCCATTTTATGATAGCTTCTTTTCCTTTTTCAATGACTTAAAGGTTGTTATTATACAAATCTTTTCCTTGCTGGCTTAATGTTACCCCAAGATACTTTATATCATTTCAGGTATACCTTGGTTTTAAATGTGTAAAATGGAAGTACATTTTTATAGAGAATTTTTTAAAAAAACAATATTATGTTGGCCTAATTATCTCTGATACAATTATGATTCAGGAGAAGAAGTCAGTAAATGGTTTAGATTTCATTCCTTTGCTAAGTGATTGCTCTACCGTTCGAGTTGATACTTCCTGCACTTAGCATGAGCTTCATTGAATGACAATCTGGTTGATAATTAATAGGCTTATGATTTAAGAGCACATGGTAGCTAATGTATTTTTTCAGACTCATTGAGCAGGACTGACAACATGCCAGAACTACATATATTTTTTTTTTATTATGATGCTGAACTGGGGAGTGTATAAATTATTCAAGGTAAGAGAGATGCTGTCTTGTCTATAATGCAATAGAGAATATCCACAAAACAAACAAAAAAAAGAACTTAATAATCTATTCCTCTGTTTTAAGGTGATCCCTTTATTTGACCTCTGCAGAAAAATAAAACACAGACATTAAACAAAAATTGTAATCAATTTTGCTTTATTTCCCATGTAAGATTGTGATTGAAGTGGCAGCATTAATGATATGAGCTACAATGAATAATTGCTTAATTGAAAGAATGTTTTTAAATGTAATGATTTCTAAAATTTTCTCATTTTAATGAGTAAACTGATACAATGATTTATTGTAAATATCCATTTTATATATTTTTTTTTTATGTTTCACGTGTATTCCTAAGCATGTATCTCTTTCCCACTAATGAATCACTACTGAGCCTTTCAGTAAATGTAAGTTGAATTCTTACTACGTGCTATGATCTCTTATAGGTACTGTGAAGTATAACAACACATATTTCGAATTTATGTTTTCCTTATGGAATATTGGTTACATGCATGAGTCTCTATTTGTTAATTTAGTTATAGGTTGCGAGCATTCATACAAACTGATTTATCATACTTGTAAATGCTACCTAATACTTAAACAACAAAATTGCTAACATAGAGACTGCGGAAGTGGTCTTTCCAAAGGAGTACTATTTAGAGTCCAGAAATTTACATCTGAG
Organism: Uromys caudimaculatus; assembly: GCA_028551405.1. Lineage (NCBI taxonomy): Eukaryota > Metazoa > Chordata > Mammalia > Rodentia > Muridae > Uromys > Uromys caudimaculatus. The sequence goes on along the minus strand of CM052716.1, from coordinate 20,821,928 downwards.
CTATCCTCATAAATTGTTTTACCAGAAGATTTTGGTGAAGTGACAGCATGCTGTTTCATTTTTCATCTTCAGAATACTGCTGTATATTTAGTCTTGACATTCCTGCAACAAATGAACATATGATACTGTACATATCCTACCAAAGATATCTGTCTATATGGTCTAGTCCTATGTCATATTACCATTCCTTAATATTTCCAGGCTTTTCTTCCAGATACTTATTGGTTCACAAGAGACAGAAATTTTCTTATTCCTAGGCTATCAAAAGCTATAATTGATATGAATAAAATTTTTCTTTTCTAAATTAACCCACCACAAAAATTTTAAAAAAATGTCTGGCCATGATGTCTTTGTAAATCATAAATATAAATTGAACATATTCATAAAATTCATATTAAACATAGATTATATCTTTAACAAAACGAAAGATTTTACAAAATAATCCTAGTCTATCAAAGCAAGTCCCTTATTGTTGTAGGATATTGATTACTTTGTGAACCCTGAGATTGTGTTAATTACTAAAACAACCTGTTTCTAGTTGTGGTGTGTCTCAGCTCTTAGTATACATCTTAATCCCTCTTGTTGGAATACAGAAAAGATATTAGTACACACCTTTCCTCCCAAACAATGTAGATAAATTTAGTTTGTAAATGGAAGCACCCATATTTGAACGTGATGTCTAATTTGAGTGGTAACCAAAATGACAAATTAGAGAAAGATTTGACAGACTAGGATATGCCCAATTCTCATGAGGAGAGAGGAAAAAGAGAATCTTCTTAAGAGAACATTGCACATGGGGGCGAGTGTAGTGGTAGAAGCCGATTTACTGGAACATTTGTATAGAGACAGGTTGCAGAGAACAAGCTAGACACAAGTGAAGACAAAACAAGCCAGAGAATGAGGAGATAGAAGATCAGAAGAGATTGCTAGAGTTAGGCTGAAGTCAAGAACAACAATTTCATCAACAGATGAGAGAGCCAGATTGAATTAGTTGGCTTAGACAGGAGATTTCACTCACAACAGCTGAGTTGAACCAACCAGCCCAGAGATCAGAAAGAACTGGTAAGGTGAGTTTTCTCAGCAGTAAGGTTCATTGGCTGAAAACATTCTAGACCTACATCAGATTACAGGCTAGCAGTTTCCAAGAATAGGACTACATTAGCAGACAGAGGGAGTAAATCTCCAAGACAACAATTACATGAGGTGAATAAAAGTTAGTTTTACACCTTATCATAATTATTAAAATTGGTGATTCTTTTGTTTTATTAATTCCTTCCCATAAGTAACTTATATTACTCAGTATTGTTGTTAATGGTTTTTGACACAGTGACAAAATAACAAGATGAAAAGTTTATTTCAGCTTATGATTTCAGAAGGATCAATCTGTTGTTATTGATCAAATCAGATTGGGATTGATGCCGCAATAGGGCCCAGGGCTTAGTAGGCACCTAGACTTTAGCATAACTTATTTCATCATGAAAATCCCATTCAGACCATGAAACTCAGCACATAGACAGCACCATTTGCAAAAATGAAAACCAAAACCTAATCCACCAAGGTACAAAGTTCTGGGAAATTCTCTCAATGTACTAACCATACATGTTGGCTCCTGTTCTCACTAATTGTGCTTGTTCACTGAAGTAAATCTATCCAGAACATGTTTTTTTAATATAAAATGCTCATCCTAAGAAAGGCTTGGGGCTACACTTAGGTCACTAATACTCCTCATAGTTGCCATCAGCGTCATAAAGACTCTATTGATTTAAAACGAGGTATGAACAGTCTTCTCTTGTGGATGCTGCACAACAATGCAAAGCCAACTATGAAGCAGAGATGGTTGATAGAAGAAAGCTGATTTACCCAGAAAAAAAAGGGGGGGTGGGGATTTAAAATGGACCTGAGGACAATATATTTCCTTTTAGGATACACTTATGTATTCTCTTTCCTCTACCTTAACAATATCAACCAAATATCAATCACCTAGTTAATGTGTTGTCAGATTAGTAATTCATTATTGAGTTAGTGAATGAACTAACCGAATCGCCTCAAGATCTATGACACATTCTTTTCCTAAGGCCATCACCTGATGAGCAAACATTGACAACATGGCTTTTAGGAGATACTTAGACCCCAATATACGTTTTCTCCCCACTTCTACAGTTGTCCCCAGATCTCCATACCCTTCCCTACAAAGGAAACCTGGTTTCCTTGCCTATTTTAAATTTAAAATAATCTTTTCTCCCATTCAGAAAATAAGAACACAGCTTTTACTCCTGCTCTCCTTCTTCTCACCTCTCCCCCAAATCCACTCTTCATTTCTTTTCCTATAAAACAGAGCAAAGTTTCAAGAGACAACAACCAAAGCAAAGCAAGACCAAATACAGTAAGACAAGGCAAAAGTCCTCACACCCAGGCTGGACAAGGTAAGCTAATGGGAAGAATAGAGTCACAAGAAGAGTCAAAGTGTCAAAGACACATCTGCCTCCATAATTAAGAGTCCTGATTTGTGCTGCTCAAAATATTCTTATGTAGGGTCTTCCACAGCAGTGTGATCTACTTATTATGAGCTAAATTTTTATAGTAAACTCTTTCCCTCTCTTCCTGCAGCTAACAATTTCCAATAATGCCAAGGCTAAAGTTAGATTTGCTTGTACCTTGGGCAAACTTATCTTACACACTAGAGATACTCTGCTTAGTTAATTGTTTTCACTCTGGTTGCTAACTTAGGTGGCCATTACTATGCATATTTCCTGGAGCACTTGCAATGAATTCTTTGCCACAGAGGCTTAATGTTTCAAGTTATGCACATATTCAAATGAAATTTCCACTCATGTCACCCTCCAGACATGTTCACTTCCATGTATCAAGATGTTCTATATATTTACATTCTCATGAACCTGTTGTACTGCAATACATTGTCTGTGAGACTAAAACACTTGCACGTTGGAGAAATGGATCTGAACCATCAGTAGTTACAGTAGTTAAAGTGGTCAGGAATTTTCACCTTTGTGTACTTTCTTTAAGGAACTGTAAGAAATATTAATGTTATTGTTTTATAGATACCCATTACTATAGCCACTTCAACTGTGGATATGATATATATCTGTAAAGGAGGGTTTTGGTAGACAGAAACTGAAAGCTTTCGGTTCATTTCAACAATGGAACGTTTTCTGTTGCTGTTTCTACTTTAACTAGCCACTAGAGGTAGCAGTTCAAGTAGATCTTGAGCAATCAGTATTTTGACATCCATACCTGAGTTCTATTTAAGTCCCCTTTTTCTGTACTCCTTAATTCTATTACTTTGTTTGTCTCACAGGACATTACTCTTAGACACTATCTCCCGCTTGCAGGTTACCTGATGTCACATTGCCACATCTAAGTCAGGGTTTGTGCTTGAGAAAGGAACTAAATACCTTCTGGACCCCAACAGTGGAAACAAGAAAGATGATAAAATGTCTATAGTTTCAAATTTTCCAAGCTCAACAACCCTTTAAAACACTCATACATCAAACAAACAAAGCAACAAAATAAGATAAAGTAAAACTACTTGAGGAAATAACTGTTATATAGTTAAATGAGTCATATACCCGATGGAATCCATAGGAACCATGATACGGTTTGACAGCTTCAATTTCACTGCCTCTGAATACGGCTAAGAATTATACCTTAGGCATAGTTCAACTTTCATTGATAAAAACAGGTAGAAAGAAAAGTTCATTTCTTTAAATTTTATAATGACACAATACAAGACCTAGAAAGCATGCTCTTTCTCTACTAGAGAAGAAAGTTGTAACAGTGAACTTTGAAAGAAAAAAACAAAACAAAACAAGACATTCCTATACACCCCCTCTAATATCTGCCCCAGGAATGCACTATCTTAACTTCCACTTCTACGACAAGGCAGGAATGATATTGTCCTGTGAGCTGAAAGATCAGAATGATAACAATTGTATTATCTCCAAGCTCATGAGACTGATGAACAAACCCATATGCTGTTCCTAGTACTTTTGTCTGAAGTTATTGAATGAAACTATTTTTGCTTTGCTACTAGGGATTCAAGGATGCTTAGAATATTAATGTTTTCCTATCTTTAACTTTATAAAACTGATTTTATGATCCTCATTGCACAGGCCTTTTGAAACAAAATTATTTTTGTGTGTTTACAAGCATTGAAGTAGACTGACATATTTAGAACACATGACTAAATCAATCTATCATTCTTTATCAAATAATCATGCTACATATGTAACAAAATACAATTTGTTCTAGGAATGTTAGTTTGCTTTTAAGATGTAACTATTAGTAAAAATATGCCACTCTAATTAAATATATGAAAAGAAATAAGTATTCTTATCGCACACAGAATTACTTGAAACATGTCAAACAGCCTCAAATGATGTGCTTTTTGAAAACTAGGATTTTAAAGATAGTTTTCTTAATGTGTCAAAGAAAACAATGTAGTAATCTTAGTAGCAAAAGTGAAAGTTACTTTTTCACTGGGAATGGAGTTCAGACCTGGACTGTGTTCCTCAATATTGAAATGTCATTCTAAGTCAGAGATAAAAAAAAACAAAAAACAAAAAACAAAAGGTATCATGGGTTTTTAATTATTGGAATAATCAATAAAACTTTTATTTCTTATTAGTTTAGAGATGAAAATTTAGAAAGTTGTAGGAGCAATGGCAGGTCTCACTGATGAAGAGGTGGCTGCCTCCACATAAACATATGGACTGTACAGCCAGGGAGGCAACTTCAGAGTGAGTGACACAGACAATGACAGCCAATAAGGGACTGCCACTTGGAAGACATGCTTGTTTGGGACCAATGGAACTCCAGTAAAGGATATAAAGGCACTCCCAGGAATTACTGCCATATTCTCCCCTACTCCTGGAGTATGGGTCTTTGATTCTGCACTCTCTCACCCATTGCCACCAAGGAGGACAGCAGGCAGGTCGAAGGACTCAGACAACAGAAAGTCACCAATCTACTATAGTAAATGACTGAGACTATTAATGCAAAGTTTTATAGAAAATTAACCATTTTTTATATAGTTTGAAGTCATAGTTTGGAGTTCTTTCTGAGACCCAAATTGAAACAGCAGATTTTGCCCCCATGCAACAAAGACTTTTAAATAAACTTTAAAAGATTCTAATTAAGGAACAACTGGGCTTTATATCCTTTTGTTTATTTTTAAACTCTTTTTATTAAAACAGAAATATGATACAGATAAATGGAGTTACACTGTAGTATTAAAAATCATGAACTATTTGTGGTTATCAAATTAGTATGTGTTTTGCTATTATTATTATTGCTTCTTTTATTGAAAGTATTTTTTATTTATTACATCCTGTTTAGTTTCCCTACATCTACTCCTTCCTGTGCCTCCTCACTTCCCCGCCCTATGGATCCAATCCCTTTCTGCTTCTCACAAGAAAAGACCATGCTTATAAAAGGTATCAATCAAACAGAAATAGTACATTAAAGAAAAACAATTATATTGAAGTTGGACATAGAAGTTCAACAAGAGGAAGAGTCCCAAGAGCAGGCACAAGAGTCTGAGACCCACTGGTTCTCATATTCAGGAATCCAATAATAAGTTAATCGCTATACTATACATGCAGAGAACCTCTTGTAGACTCTTGTAGGCCCCGTGCTTGTTGCATCAGTCTCTGAGAGCTCATATGTACGATGCTTAGTTAATTCATAAGACTTTGTTTTGCTGATATCCTCTAAGTCCTTTGGCTCTTATCACTTCCCACCTCCTCCTCTGGGATTTCTTTAACTTAGTATGTATTTAATGGAGACCCCCAAATCACACACTTTTTCATCAAAATGTCTGGCTATAGTTTTCTGCATCTATTCACATGTGCAGCTAGAGGAAACCCCTCTTATGATGATGACTAGAAAGGGCACTGATCTAGTAGTATAGCAGATTATCATTAAGAATTATATGTTTGATATTTTTAAGATTCCTTCTTATGTAATGGGCCTTACATAAAATCAGACATTGTTTGACTATTCCTACAAGTTCTGAGCCACTACTGAACTAGCATATTTTGTAAGCAGGACGCATGATTACTAGAAATTTTCATTAGGATCACTTGTATAGTTTTCAAATACTTTCTACTATACTAGGGATCGATCTATACCACCCACACACGTACCCCAGATTCCATCCATCTATCCAAGTATTCTCTCCTCTACCCTATCTCTCTGACATCTGATTTCCCCATTTCCCTCTCCCACAGTCCTAGGCTAATCATAAAATTCATTCTATTTCCTTCTCCCAGTGAGGTCCCTGTGATTCCCCTTAGACATCTCTTTAGCTAAGCTCTCTGGGACTACTCATTTTGGCTCATTTTGGAGGGGTCCTGGGCATGAGATAGATAAAGATGCAGCTGGTTTTCTGTTGAAGTACTAGGGACAAGACTGCGAGATTGGTCTGTTAAAACAAAGAGAGAAGGTGTGCAGGTATCCTGCTTGGTTTTCTGGCATGCACTAGTGGCAGATGGTTTAGCAGGAAGTCTCTGATGGAGTTGGGGTCTGTGGTTAAGCAGTGAGGAGGGCCTGGGAAGATAGGAGAGGAGGGTCTGTGGTATCCATGGTGGTGTAGGCAGAGAGAGGGAAGGCTTCAGCTCTATTGAGGAGAGACTGTGAGATTGGGTCTAGGAAAACAGGTAGCAGATTTATCCTTTCTATTACTTCCTAGTTTAATATTTACAAAGGGATAGTCCTCTATTGAAAGGTTAAGTTTACCAAAATGAAATTTACTAAATATATGTTTTTATTTGTAATAATTTTTATGTGTAGGTAGTGCTAAGTAGTGTCCAAACTCATACTTTTGGCTCTGTCAAGTCACTGTGAATTTAGTTAACTCAAAGCCTAAAACCATGATTCCAGAAGGTCAAACATGTTTTTCAAGAATTACTATCAATCCCCTCAAAATTCTGCATATGTATCACTGTGCTATACTTAAAGATGTACATTTTATTTCTTCCTTTAAATCATCTACAATTTTAGCATAAATCAAAAAGATAAATAGGAATGAAATAACTAGTCAAAAATGTCCTGTTTTGAGTTTAAGGAAATATTGCAGATTTGTGTTGACGCAAACTGTATCTCATATACTTGACCCTAAATTGAATTTCTCCATACAAATGATTTCCCCCTACAAAGCAACACAGTAGATGAATTCTGTAAAATAAAATGAAAGTTGATATTTGGCAATAGGTCATTTTATAAGAAAAGGAAAAAAAGTGTCTTTGAACAATTTTTTATCTAAAATTATCAAAAAAGAGTACCAATATTTTGTTAGAAGTAAAAGTGTAAAAAGATGGTTGAGGGAGGGTAGAATACTGTCCCCAGGACATTTCTCCTAGAAGGTTGCTGGAGTTATCTCATACACTTATGAGAGTAGCGCAAGATAGAGTGCACTGCTGCTCATGTGTACATGCTGAATAGCTCTTCCTTGTTTTTTAATGAAAACCTTTATGATTTCTTTTCATGGGCAAATCTTCTAAAATCCTCTTATGCATATGAGTATTAATGTGTTCACTGCAGTTACAGTTTATTGGATTTTGCTTAAGGAATCCTTAAAACCTTGAGCCATTGCATTGCTATAATTCTTTTTTAAAATGTAAAGTGTTTAATTTTACGTTTATGTCCATAATAACCATAAAGTTTATTTTTGGTATGAGTACAAAACTAATTTAATTTTACTTTCTCATATGTATAATGGTTCACCTGCCATGCTCAGCTTCTCTGTTTGATACTTAATTTTTTCTCTGGATTCTACTCACAGCTCCCCCCCTGTACTGACTGATTTTGTGTGTCAACTTGACACAAGCTAGAGTTATCATAGAGAAAGGAGCCTCCCTTAAGGAAATGCTTCCATGAGATCCAGCTGTAAGGTATTTTCTCAATTAGTGATCAAGGGGGGAGGGGTCATTGTGGATGGTGCCATCCCTGGTCTGGTAGTTTTGGGTTCTATAAGAAAGCAAGCTGAGCAAGCCAAGGGAAGCAATCCAGTAAGCAGCATCACTCTATGGCCTCTCCATCAGCTCCTTCCACCAAGTTTCTGCCATGTGTGAGTTCCTGTCCTGACTTCCTTTGGTGATGAAGAGTAAAGTGGAAGTGTAAGATGAGTAAACCCTTTCCTCCCCAGCTGTGTCTTGATTATAATGTTTTGTGCAGGAATAGAAACCCTGACTAAGTCACCTCCTTTTACATTAGGAATGACCAAGCTTAAATCAATACAGTCTAGGCAATATGGATCTGTGTCTGTCTAATTCTACCAATGAGTAGTTGTGCCCTTTTTCATCTCCTAAATTCCCTGTCTGTATATACAAATAAAGAGTAGATCATAGAGTCTTCTACAGAAAGTGATAATCACATTCTAGTGGGGTATTGTATCCTTGAATGATAAAATGAAAAAGAGACTATTCCAATATCCCAAAACCTGTCAACTAACATATTGTAGCATAAATAAGATAATAAATGTTCAGTAGTATATTAACTCATCAAATGTGATTTTAGGACTTTATGGCCATGTTTATTTATATTATAATATCAAAATTAAAACATTGAGTTAGTGTACTTTAATAAAAATCTTTAAAATATATATACTGAACCTAGTGATATTAGAAACAGCATTCTAAATTACTTGTTAGAAAACTATTTTTAGTTAAAGTAATAAAATATATAATTAATATAATTAAATAAATCATAAACACATTAATTAAATATAATTAAATACATATAGTAAATGTTTTAGTGACAATAATTATGAAGTCACTATTTTGCTTTGGAGATGATAACTGTGGGATAATTTATTTGAGAAATCAATATTTGAATGTGGTGGCTATTGCAGGCTAAATTTGAGAAACTGTACCTTAGGGAACAATGGCCAATCTTATTTTTAATTGGATATTTTCTTTATTTACATTTCAAATGTTATCCCCTTTTCTCCCTGAAACCACTTAACCCATCCCCCCTTCCTCTGCTTCTATGAGGATATTCCCCCACCCACTTACCCACTCCTGCCTCCCTGCCCTTGAATTCCCCTACACTGGGGCATCCATCCAGCCTTAACAGGACTGAGGGCATCTCCTACCATTGATGCCCAACAAGGCATCCTCTGTTACATATGCAGATGGAGCCATGGGTCCCTCCATGTGTACTCCTTTGTTGGTAGATTAGTCCCTGGAACCTCTGGGGGGGGGTCTGGTTGGTTGATATTGTTGTTCTTCCTATGGGGTTGCAAACCCTTCAGCTCCTTCAGTCCTTTCTCTGACTCTTCCACTGGGGACCCTGTTCTCAGTCCAATGGTTGGCTGTGAGCATCTGCCTATGTGTTTGTCAGGCTCTGGCAGAGCCTCTCAGGAGACAGGTATATCAGGCTCCTTTCAGCAAGCATTTCTTGGCATCTGAAATAGTGCCTGGGTTTGGTGACCGTATAGGGATAGAACCCCAGGTGGGGCAGTCTTTGGATGTCCTTTCCTTCAGTCTGTGCTCTACACATTTTCTCCATATTTGCTCCCATGAGTATTTTGTCCCCCTTTCTAAAAAGGACTGAAGCACCCAGTCTTTGGTCTTCCTTCTTTTTGAGCTTCATGTGCTCTGTGAATTTATCTTGGGAATTTGGAGCTTTTGGGCTAATATCCATTTAATCAGTGAGTATACACCATGTGTGTTCTTTTGTGATTGGGTTATCTCACTCAGGATGATATTTTCTAGTTCCATTCAACAATGGCCAATCTTATAAGAAAAATGTTCTTGGAATAGTTTAGAAAGAATTAAATAGCCACTTATTTTTATTACTTATCAACAAGAGACTAATTTTTTAAAATTATTTAATTGCAGCTATTTATTTGTTTGAATACATGAGTTTCTCTTCTCTCTCTGTCTCTCTCTGTTTCTCTCTCTCTCTGTCTCTCTGTCTCTGTCTCTGTCTCTGTCTCTGTCTCTCTCTCTCTCTCTCTCTCTCTCTCTCTCTCTGTGTGTGTTTCTGTCTGTGTGTCTGTGTGAGTATGACATATGAAAATGTTTAGGAGGTGGTTTCTTCTTTCATGTGGTCCTGTCAATAATATTCAGGTCTCAACTCAAATTATTTCTCAAGCACCTTTACTTATTCAAACATCCTGCTGGTAAGCCAGCATATAGTAACCCAATATATATATGAATTCTATAAGCTTTGAGCATAAAAGTCTCAGTAAAGTCCTGTGTGAACAGTTTAACTCAGATAATGAGGGAAAAATGGACTAAGGTCCCTTATTTCAATGACTGGTAAAAATATACAATGGGCTTGTAATTATTTTGTTAGAGGAAGACCTGGAAATGAGTTCAGAGATATTGATATTGATTGAGGAGCATAGGCATGGAAATTTTATTGTAGATGTATGGGTTAGACCTGAGCATAAAGTAGACATGGGTGCTATGTGTCTAAAATAAATACAATGTGTTCCTGCCCTGGGATATAGCCATGAAAATCAGATGAGAGGTGTGTACTTCTTGAAGAAATCACATTACAAAAGGAATCTAAAAACCTTATCTCAGAAGCACTTATTATATGTGAGTGTTAAAATAATTTAAAGAATAGGAAAAGTACCAAAATCTCTAAAACAACTAGTGAAGCAAACAAATTTCTCAACTAGAATTGCAATGCCTTGAGCTTTCATGTTCTCTTTGATAATTTAAACAGACTAGGAAGGGAAATTCGTTGGATCTAGAGAGGAGAGTTCAGCAAGTGAACATCAAGGGAAAGAGAAAGAGAACAAGGAGACAGAATTTTAACTTTTGGTAAGAGAATGCAAAGATAAAGACACTATCTGTAGTAAAGAGCCCATTTATGGATTTACATTTCTTGATCCTTTTATATCTCTTTGATTAAGCACACTTGACTGTGCAGGAAGATATCGTTGTATGAAGGTTGAAAGTCTTTTATTGAGATTTTTTTCATCTATGTTCAAAAGAAAAATTGTTTTGTAATTCTCTTTTTCGTTGTGTCCTTTTGTTCTTTAAGTACTAGGGCAAATGTGACCCAATAGAAATGATTGGGCAATGTTCCTTCTGTTTCTATTTCTGTAAACTTCTTTAAGAATATTAGTGTGAATTCTTCTTTGAAATTCTGGTAGAATTCTACACTAAAATATCTGACCCTGTCTATTTTTGATTTGTTTGTTTGGTAATATTTTAAATTACTCCTTCTATTTTCCTAGTGATTTTATGTTTGTTTAAATTGCTTATGTGATCTTGATTCACCTTTATTAAGTTGTGTATATTGAAAATTATCCATTCTTCTAGATCTTCTAATATTGGGGAGTACAGCTTTGTCCCCTTGCTACCTCTTGCTGTGTTCCAATTTTGTCTAATTTTGTTAATTTGGATCTTTCCCTTTGTTTTGTGGTTAATTTGGCTAAAGTTTGACAATCATCTTGATTTTTCCAAAGACCCAAGTTTATTTTTTTTTAATTTTTGCTGATTTTGATTACTTCTTGCCTCCTACTCCATATGTATGTCCCTGAGAGAGTGTGTGTCCCTGAGTGTGTGTCTGAGTGTGTGTTCGTGTGTGTGTGTGTGTGTGTGTTTTCATTCTAAAGCTTTCAGGTATGTTATGAAGTTACTATTATAAGATCTTTCCAATTTTATTTTGTATTTGAGGAAATAGAGATATAAAGTTGCTTATTTTTTTTTTTAAAAAAACAACTTACTTACCTTCCATCCTAATACAGCTTCCTCTTGCCCTTTCACCCAGTCCCTCCCTTTCCCTTTCCCCTTCCCTTCCCCATTTCACTTTTCCTTTCTCCTCAGAGGAGCCAAGATCTCCCATGGATATCAACTCATCTTGGCATATCAAATTGCAGTAGGATTAGGCATATCACAAATTAAGCCCAGAGAAGCCAACCTGGTTAGGAGAAAGGGCCCAATGGCAGGTAACAGTGTAAGTGACAGCTTCTCTCCGGTTCTTAGGGCTCTCACCTAAAGTCCAAGCAGCACTTAAGTTACATATGCATAGGAGGCCTAGGTATGTCCCGTGCATGTTCTTTTTTTGGTCATTCATAGTCAGGGAGCCCTTATGAACCTCAGTTAATTGATTCTGTGGGTTTTCTTGTGATGTTCTTGACCCCTTCTTCAATACTTCCTCTCTGTCTTCCACAAATCTCCCTTTTAGCTATGTTTAACTGTGTGCTGTATATATTTTCACCAGCTATTGAATATTGCCTCTCAGAGGACAGTTATGCTAGGTTCCTGTCTGCAAGTATAGGAGAATATTATTGACAGTGTCAGGGGTAGATTCTCATGCCATGGGTCTCAAGTTGGTTCAGTCATTGGTTGGCCAGTCTCTGATTTTCTGCTCCATTTTTATCACTGCATAACTTGTAGTTAGATCAAATTTTGGGTGGAAGGTTTCATGAGTTGGTTGCTGTCCCTGTACATGCATTGGAAGTTGTGTTTGGTTACAGGAGGTGACTGTTTTAGATTCTATACCCTCTATTGCTAGGAGTCTTACCTAGGTTCACCTTCATAGATTCCTAGGAGTTTTCCTTGTCCTAGGTTTCTAGTTTGCCCCAGAAATGCTCCCCCATCCGAGTTCTTTCTCCCAGTTCTCTCTCCCTCTATCCACACCACACTTGGTCACTACTGTTTCACTTCTGGTCTTCCTCTTCCACCCAGTTTCGTCCATTCACCCAGCCCCATGTCTATTTTATTTCCCCTTCTCAGTGAGATTCAAGAATCCTCTCTTAGGTACTCCTTGTTAGTTAGCTTCTTTTGTTCTGTGTGTTGTATCATGGTTATCCTGTACTTTATAGCTAATATCCACTTGGAAGTTAGTACATATCATAATGTCTTTCTGGGTCTGGGTTACCTCAGTAAGGATGATTTTTTTCTAGTTCCTTTCATTTGCCTGCATATTTCATGATGTCCTAGTCTTTAATAGCTGAGCAGTATTCCATTGTGTAAATGCATTACATTTTCTTTGTCCAATCTTCAGGTGAGGGACATCAAAATTGTTTCCAGTTTATGGCTATTACTAATATAGTTCCTATGATCATAGTTGAGCAAGTGTCCTTGTTGTTGTATGGTGGAGCATCTTTTGGGTATATGTCCAGGAGTTTTATAGTTGGATCTTGAGGTAGAACCATTCCCAATGTTCTGAAAAATAGCCAAATTGATTTTAAAGTGTTTGTGCATGTTTCCATTCAGACCAGCATGGAGGAGTGTTTCCCTTGATTAATATACTTGTCAGCAAGCTGATTCAAAATTTCTCTTGATTTGACACTATCTAAATGTGATAACAAAAAGAAAAAAGATTTCTATGATTTTATTATGTATCAATCAGTGTTGTAGACCACCCTGCTTTTGACATTTTAAAATGGATTCCCAGATGAAACTAACACCAAACTGTGTTAAGAGACAGATGAACAGAAAGAGGTTAGGGATGTAGCTCCCCTCAATGACTACATTCTGTTTTCAACCAAGAAAAATGATTTGAAAAGTGCAGGGTAGTTTAGGTATCAATAAACATCACAGCTGAACTATGTAAAAGCATAGATTAACATTTTCTGCTAAAATACTCTATCCTCAGAAGCCTGAAAGATAAATAGCTTAAAATTATATATTCACATGATCAAAGTAAATGGTAGCTCTGATGGAAAGTTTGAAGTCACTGTGTATAAAGAATCATTTTGTCATTTGTGAACAAAAAGAGATCCCATGAACTTCTTGAGCATGCTCATTCTTAGATGTGGGACTACTTCCTGTGCATTAGACGATTCTTAGCATCACACACCAATGCTGTATTCTAGATGCCAGAAACACCTTCTAAATTCTAATAATAAAAATTGTCAATCAACTGTGGAAAAAGATGAGAAGAACAAGTGATAGCAAGGATATATGAAACCCAAGACTATAGACATTATAAAATCTAGTAAACTGTGTTCCAAGAGCTACAGAATTAAAATACAACTACAAGATAATGATTTCAAAAGATCTGCAGTCACTTCAAAGTTGCCAAGGACCAGCCTCAGCATGGCGAGGGGTTCTAAGACAAGGGGTGTCTGTAAAGGCCTAGGTTCTGCTGAAATGGCTTTTCCTCTCTCTCTCTCTCTCTCTCTCTCTCTCTCTCTCTCTCTCTCTCTCTCTCTCTCTCTCTCCTCCCCCCACCTGTGCTCTGTGTGTGTGTGTGTGTGTGTGTTGCTCTTCTCTAGACAGCTTTTTCTTGCTATTCTAAAAACTCTCTGGTTGAGACAGCTCTCTCTGCTAGTAAAAATTCTAAAAGATATTTGGATAGCTCATGGCTTTTCTGATAAAAGTCAGAAAAGCTGCTATAAAAAAATTATTGGATCTTCTGACCAAGTCAGAAATCCTGTTAAGAAAAAAATTCTTGAAGAGCTCTGTTGCTATTCAGAGACCTCCAGACAACTCAGCTCTCACTAAAGAAAAATTCTAAAGAACTTCTCTTTTTGCTAGCTCACGCAGACCAAAAGCCCAGTTATTTATGCACATATCAATTAGTCATTTGTTCCAGGTTTCCTTTATATTATTTTAGGAACATTGCAAAGAATTCAGAGATGTGTCTGCCTTTGTTAAGCACAGATGATAATCTAGTTGGGTGGTACTCCGCTCTGAAATGACCATATCTACCACACCTGGGCCTAACTTAGCCGTATCCCCGGTTAACCTTGAATTTAGGAATTTACCTGCCTTTGTATCAGCCTGTTTTTGTATCTTTCTGATAAGCTGGTTCATGAATGCAGTTACCTTTGTTTCTTTAGATTAGTGAAGCCCCTCATAATTCATATTGCATCTTAATATTTTGCATAGTTGAGAAAGTATATATATTTGGAATTCCTGTTTTTAGACCTCTTTTCTATAGCCTTATGGGCTATCTTGAAAGTGCCAGCATTTATGAGATTTTGTGAGACATGAGGCACAACTTCACATCCTGGACTCCTGCTGTGAGGTTATGGAATCATTAACATTAACAGAGAGGGCATTCCTCAGAGGAAAATAAAAATATCTACATTATTTCACAAGCAAGCTTTTGACACACTGCAGCCATCAACACCCCTGTTGGCTCACAGTGGGGCAGGAACCATGTCACCATGTCCCTCTGTCCCCACCAGGGCCACTCTGGGCTGAGCAGAAAGGAGCTGAACTGAAGACATATTTGTATACTCCTGTTTGTTGAACATTATTCACAATAGCTAAATATAGATGCAATTTAAGCTTGTGCTAAAATGAGGAATATTGTTATGACTATGCAAAAGGACATTATAGTTTTTTTAAAAATAATGACTTCTATCAGATTCTGGATGAGTTTGTGGATCTTTTGTGTCGTGGCTTTTACACTGAAATGCCTTCCCCAAAGACTTACAGCCTAATGACCTTACTTCTGTTCAGAAGAGGAACATTTAGAAGTTGACAATATCATGAGGCAAAATAAATCTATTTTACCTGAAGCTACTTTTCTTGCAGCAATGAAAAATAATAACATATCCTGATGAATGAAACAAACCAGGTGTAAAAAGACAAAAGTTTTGTGAGGGATTACATTTATGCAAACTGTACCATGATCATGTTTATAGAGCTAAAAAAATAGAATACCCATTATCAAGGTTGCACAAAGAGGTACAGGGGTGATACACACAAGAGTTATCTATTGGTTATGACTAGTTCTGTAAGAAAAAAACCTGGAAATAGACATTAATGAGGTTTATCAAAAATAGGATATTCTTTAGGCCATTGGGTTATACAATTACATTGTTAAAATGTTAAGTTGTCTATTTTTCCATCATAAAAATTCATGGTTTTGTTGATGTGCTTGGAGAAACGAGTTAAAAAACAAAATCATTCTGTCACTAGAAAATGTCCTTGATGAAAATTCTCCGGTAGTTGAGAACCACTGGATATGGGAATATCACCATTATTTCAGAATTGGATGAGGGATTTAGCAAACCATTGAACACCGTTTTATTATAAAATGTGTCAATTCCTAAATACCACTTTGGAGTCACTCTGACAACTATACCAATAAACTGGATCACAATAAAGTTCATATCAGTACTTTTTGTCAGCTAGTGTTTAGGGGCTGCAGTGATAGCACAGTTCTTTCTGCTGAAGAATGAGGACCTGCATTCTAAACCTGGCACCTATTTGAAGGTACTGAACACTATGGTTCACACTTACAATTCCAGAGTTGGGAAAGCAGGGAAAGAGTGAACCTGGTGCCATGGTAACCAGTCACTCTAGCCAAACTGGAAAATTTCCGTTTGAGTGCAAGACCTTGTCTCTAAAAGTAAAGGACAGGGATTTCAGAAACACAAGTGATATTGACCATTGACCTTGTGCACAAATATGCCTGTATATCACAGAAATAAATATATATAAGCATACAAAAAATTAACACTTGAATACACTAATGGTGCTATATACTTCAGGAATATTTACATACATCTATAGTCACATTATGAAGATATAGAATGTGTAGGTTTATGCCAATTTGCAAATACCAGAGCTTGTCTCTTTACCTTGGACCAGTGAATGGTAATGAGGGAGTTATGAGAAAGAATATGGTGTTCACCATGGAAAATATCAAAATTGTTTTATTATTTTATGAATCTATGAGGGAAATACAGATACATAGATCATTATACTGTGCAAACATTTGATATTGCAAAGTATTAAATTATGTGTTTAAAAACTTGAAGGATTTAAGACTACACAAAGAGAATTAGGTAATAACTCTACAAATTCAATACACTGTGGTACAATTTGCTTTGCTATATACAAACATCATGAGAAAATATTTAGAATTTTTTGTTTACAAAATGTGACTTTTTATGGCCCTTCTCTGAAGCAATATTTTACTAAAAATAATGTGATGATAATTGTGTTAGTTTTAGCAAAATATTCTGTGTAAATGGTATTATAGTATATTTTGTTAAGGACATAATAAATTAATATATTTACATAAATATTAAATTAATTTACAAGTCAGGTCTTACTGGCCTTCTTATCCATGACAATGTAAATAGCTATATGTACTCCTTTAAGAGAGCAATGGCATCATATACATATGTCAAAAATGTGCAAAATCAATGTAGAGTAATATACAGAATGTTACCACAATATATATTCTACACGATGTTGTCTGAAAAATGCATTGATGAAACATATTTAATAGTTGAAAACTAATGTTTTATTTGTGAAAATTAAAAAGAAAACAATAAAAAGAATTTTTTCAAATACAAAACTAATGGAAATTCCACCAGTAATTGACTTTGACATATAGGACAGCTCATTACAGTGTAGGCTCACAAAATGCAATTATTTTAAACTTTAGTAACTTGTCAAATTCCACTCAGATTGATAAATATAGATTTTAAAATTGCCATATAAGATGCCCTATCTACTTTGTTGGAATGTTATCCATTTCTTCTTCAGTGCCCTTTGCTCTAATATTAAAACATAAATTACTCTACAGTGGAAGATAATGACGCATCTTGCCAATATAGTTCCTGAATACATGAAAAAATTATGCAGCTTGACAACTTCCAGTACTGTGAAGAAATTCAAAGTGATTTAGATCCTGTAGGAGTTTCACTTTCAGAGAAAAGGCCTTCAGCACTTTTATATGTTCTGCCAAGGCTATTAAAATTTTACCCTAATTTACACACACTGAATATTTTTAAAAATTAGGTGTGTTGGAAAAAAATCAATCAGTTCTAAATTATTGGACTAACCTATCCAAAAAAAAAATACTTTATAAGTTCTTTTAAAATTATAGTGTCGACCTGAAGAGTTGTGGAGATAATAAAACATACTGTTCGTACCGAGGACCTGGGTTCATCTCCAAGCCACGAAAAAGGACAGCTCACGATTGCTTATATCTCCAAGGATTCAGAATCTGGTTTTGGCCTCTTCAGGCATCTGTATTCACACCTGTGCAGACAGACAGACAGATACAGACTTTTACAAATAATTAAATTAAAGTAAAGCTATAAAAACAGGTGTCAGTGCGTCCGTAATTGTAGTGTAAGGTTGAGGAACTCCTCTCCAGGAACGCAGAAGGCTGTGCACTTTTGACAAGCATGTTGCCTTTTGTTCACTGAAGAGTTTGTTGAGTGTATAATAAAGAATGAAACACTCAATTCACTCTGTCTAGGAACAAAATTGTTAGGATCTTAACTGCACATTTTGAAAGAATAATCATTGTGGTAGTAGTACTCATGAGTTTTTGTATTTGAACAAGAAACCTCTTACTGAAGCAATATGTAATAAACTAAATGCTTTTGTTTTACTTAAGTCTGAGACAGTACAACACTAAATCGTCCACAGTGTTATATATGTCATTTGAACCCCAGAATAGCCTTGAACTTTTGATAAACTTTTCTTAGATTTCTAATTGCTTTAATTACAGACCTGTGATTTGGAGATTTTAAGCATTCTTAAATATATACTGTTGAAATGAAAACATTTTGTGTCTGTAAGGATAAAGCAAAATAATAAAATTGGTTAATAAAATAAAATCTACTAATTAAAAACTTCAATATTAAAATTTAATTTCTCATTTTCTGACCTAAATTTTAAATAACTTGGTGTGCATTCCATCTCATATAGTTATTTTCAAGCAATTAGAACAATCATACTTCTTAAAAAAATAAAGCCTAAAAGTTTCTTACTACATACTTTTACATTTCATTCCCAACAATAAACAATGTTAAAAATACTTTAATTGAAGAATCTTTCGTATGAAGTCATTAAAATTAATTTTCAAAGCCAAAAGAAAACTAAATCTACTTAAAACGTATCGTGGCTTACAATCATAGATTAGTGGTAAATCATTTGCATAAAATGTACAAAACTCTGTATTCCATCCCTAGCACCATAAAATAAATATGTGCACATATAAGCATATATATATATATAATATTTTATTGTTAGAAATAAGAAATACCTATTTAATATTTTATATGAATGTGGACATTTAAATATAACTTTATTATGACATTATTTATTTTTCCTTTGAGTAAACTTCTATAGTGGTATGGCTAGATTCAAATTATGAATAAAGTGAGGGAAATTAGAAGATGATAAATGAAAGAAAATTTGCGCGAATAGATCGATGTTTTCATATTGTATGTCACATACTCAACAGTGAGACTGTAAAGTAGTATGATTTAGGAAAATAAGTAAAATCATAGAATAGCCAGTTTGAAAGCTGTAAGTTTTTGATGCAGTATAGATTTTGATTTTACCCTTTAAAAGGAAAGTGTTTTAGGTGTCTAGTGACAAATACCTATGATGTTATATAATATAATATATTGTATCAGTTTTGAGTGTTTTTTTTTTAAAGAAAAGCTCTAATTTTTCTTCACTCCTCCATAACTCAGAAATAAGCAGCTGATGTTGCATTGATATATAAGCAACTGACAGCAATTTTTTTTTTTTTTTGATAAGATAAGGCAGTGCTTGTCAGGCAGTGGTGGTGCACGCCTTTAATTCTAGCACTTGGGAGGCAGAGGCAGGCGGATTTCTGAGTTCAAGGCCAGCTTGGTCTAAAGAGTGAGTTCTAGGACAGCCAGGGCTACACAGAAAAACCCTGTCTCCAAAAAAAAAAAAAAAAAAAAAAAAAAAAAAAAAAAAAAAAAAAAAAAAAAAAAAAAAAAATAGCAGTGCAAGGACTGAATTAAAATTAATTACAATTAATTCAAGTAAAGCATCTATCATGAAGTAAACATTATAATAATGAATAAAAATTTTATTCCAATCACTGATATATTTTGATAACCACATGAAACTTTGGAGAGATGTAAAAGGCAGGAGCCACAATTGTTACCAGAAATCTCTTTGCTTTTTTTAATCAGCGTCTCCTGATAAACTCAGGTTGGCCTAAAACCCAGTGTGTAGGCAATGGTTGCACTGAAGTCACAGGTTTTTGTGCCATGGCCTCGTGAGCACATAGAGGATAGATTTTCTCTATCAACTATAAAATATCTTTTACAATGAAAGAAAAATGGTGAGAGAAGAGACAATGTAAAACTAAGGGTTGAAGATACAATAAATAAAAATGTTAGTCTGTATCATGTAAATAGATTAAAATCACGAATAATACATATTCTGTAAGGGTTAAAAAATGAATTGCAAAAATTTGACACTTAAATTGAGGAGCATACATCATCTGAAAATTAAAATACAGGAAAACGTTCCATGAAAACAGTACCCCAAAGCCAGCACATGAAGACATGTGGAGAAAGTGAGGCTGGCAGACGAGATACGCCCTTCGTGAGTGATGGAGGGAAACTGCAATCTCTAGTTAGAGTCTAGCTCAGGGCTGGAGTGAGAACATCAAGTGGAAGTGTGAGACTCTATCTTGCATGAAAACTGTCAAAACCAGGATTTAACATGGTCGCATGGCTGTCTAGAATGTGCAGAAATCTGAAAAAGGCATTCTGCAAAAAGACCTGGTATAGGAAGGGAAGAAAATGAACATTACTATGACTGACATAGGAAAAGATATCAATGAAGATGATACAGGATAAATGTGCTTTTATTACACTAGTGAAGGATGGGTTACAGTCTCTTAATACACTGAGTTTCCACTATGTGTTAAAACTCAGAGAATTCTCACTAGGAGAAATGTCATAACAAACAAGGGAGACCTATAAAGCCCAGCAATTTAAAGCACCCATCTTCCTCAATTATTTTTTAAATAAGCAAAATATGTCATTCTAGGAAGAATCCTTTGAAGTGGAAATCTCTGATTTCTTTGGAAACTCAGTTATGTAGAGAGAGAGACAGAGAGAGACAGAGAGACAGACAGACAGAGAGAGACAGAGAGAGAGAGAAAGAGAGAGAGAGAGAGAAGAGAGAGAGAGAGAGAGAGAGAGAGAGAGAGAGAGAGAGAGAGAGAGAGAGAGAGAAACACAATTTTTCAGATATTGTATTTGTTGGCAGGCAGAATACTGAACCGTATTTATGCATTCATCAAATTGGACCACAAGTTTTATATATGAGTTCTTATAACTAAAACAAACTGCCAAATACTTAGTTTATTAGTTTTTCCAAGAAACTTACATTATAAATATCTGTCCATATATTTGGACACATTTTCCATTCAAAGTACTTATGCTTTATAATTGTTTCATAAATTCATGTGATTCACTGTCTCCCAGGTATTTGGATGTTCATAAAACTGCTTGAAAATATTAAGATGAACCAGTTTTTACCATCTCTACTGATTGTATTCCTAGAAACACTCATTTTATTGAAAAGAACAACTAATTTGAAGGATTAATGATTGTAATTGAAATGAAAATGTGTATTTGTCTGTGATGGGTGTGTATACACACGATCGTGTGTCTATGTGGGAAGGTGGTTGACAATCATGTCTTTCTCAATGTATTACTTTTTGAGAAAAAAAAAAAAAAAGCATCTTTTCAAACCCAGAGCGCATCAAATTAGCTGTGTTTGAAAGCCACGAGCTGCAGAGATACTTTAGCATGTTCTTCCCCAGAGCTCTGATTGCAAACCTCTGTGCAGTTCCTTAAAATGGCACAGAAAGGACTTTAAATTCTATACCAGGACTCCAATCCCAATCAAAATATTTCCAAATTTAGAGCTAAGTTTAAAGAGACACATACAGGAGTTAACTATTGAATTATAACTCTCTGATTCTTCTAGAACTTACCTGTTCATCATTCAGTATAATTAAGATATGCCTAATGATTTTATTTAGAAAATATTAAAATGATTTTCTGGCTATTAATTATTTTGCCACATTCTTTGGCAAATTGTTATTTTAGAGATTCTCTTGACGAAACCCAATAGTTTTTATTTTTAATTGAAAATACTTTTATCAATTAAAAATATTCAATTTTCATACTATATATTCTGATCATGGTTTCCCCTCTCCAAACTCCTTCCAGATTCCCCCCCAATAACTTCTTATCTACTCATTATATCTGCTGCTATGAACAGCATATAAAATTCAGATTAGGGACTGGAGATCTGATTTTTTGATGATTACCTAGGAGAAAAGTTCATTAAAATATGATCAGTTCTTAAGAACATCTGGAATAAGAATGCTCTAATATATAATATGGTTGAGGGCTGGAAAACTCATTTTCATAGTGGCTGCATTTTTGAAATATTACCGATATATATATTTTTCTATTTCCATACAATGTTGCATTAGTGATGATGAAGTATCTCCTGGATATTTATGCACAACATATTTCAGATAAGATTAATCTTTGGAAACCAAGTGTTGAAATGTAAATAAGATCTCATTTTAAAATTTGATATAGTATTTGCTATTCAAGGCATAACTAAGAAGAGGTATTTACTATCACTGCTGATACAAATGTCATTAAATTAGAGCATATTAGACTTCTTTGTGCATCTTTGCCAAGAAAAGAGATTTTTACATCTTCTACTGTTATATATTAACCAAAAATAAAAGCAGGTTTTAATATATTCTGGGAATGTGTAGATTGGCCCTTCATTGCCCAGTGAAGTAACTATGAAGATTATATATGATAGTTGGAATTAGAAGTCTCATTAAGTCTCCACTATACTTCAAGTTTCAAGTACAAGGCCAGATACAATCAACTGGGCAATGCATGCACAGAAGAGCATCATGGGAGATTCAACTGGAAAAAAGATTCACTAGATTTACATAACTTCCTTTTTTTTTTTTTTTTTTTTTTTTTGGTACTTTATTTACATTTCCAATGTTTTCCCCTTTCTAGGTCTCCTCTTTGGAAACCACCTATCCCTTTCCCCTCCCCCATCTCTATGAGAGAATTCCACCTCCCACCCACCTGCCCGCCCACTTCTTCATCCTTTGTGGAAATAAATTAGCCAGAGAGAGATCTGATAATAAAGAACATGGAAGAATCAACAGACAATTACAAAACAAGCAATTTAAATAGTTTCCATTAATTAACAAATGAGTTATTTCTGCATTTGCATTATCCAGAAATACTATGACAATAAGGGTCTTTTTTACACTGCGATTATAAAATGAATATAAAAATTTGTGGTAATTTGCTAGGAATTGGAGCAGTGTCTCCAACATGTCCCATTACAAATATTTCATTTTCAATATGTTAGCATTGTGAATTTATCTGAACATTTTGGCATTATAGACTAATGGGAGCTCCTTAGGGATATGATCTCAAAAGAGATTTTAGGGCATCATAGATCCATTCTCTTTCTGTTTTCTCCTTCGTTTTAAGATAACTCACCACCAAATGTTTCTATCATTGCCATCTACTTTTCTCACTGAAGATTGTATAAACCACCAATGTGTAAGCTAAAGAAATATTTAGCCCATTACTTAAGTATCTTGTATTAACGAAAACATGACTAATAGAAGTTGGTCCTCAAATGATATGAATTTACTTTCTCTGAATTTTGAATACTGGACGTTCATATTCAAAGTGACCTACAACTTTGATTGTTTAACACTTCCAGTCATGACTTTGCAGTTCTGACAATTTGCTGTCTTTCTTTGATCTTTTATACTCACAGATCTTCCTTTTCTTACAAAGAAGCATTCATGTTGTGAACTCACTCTTGTTATCCACATAAACTTAAGTTTTTTACTGTAAACTTCCCATCATAATCCACTGACACTAATAATTATACTAGGGTTTAAAGTTTAGACATTGTGGAAGGGGCACTTATATCAACCCATTATATCTCTGCATGCTGAATGATAATACTGAAATATTTCATGACAGAGCAATTTCAAATTAACAAACTAAGTTTCATTGTATCTTAGCTCAAACTCTGTCTTCTTCTATCTTTCTCAGAAAACTATATACTCTTTTTTTTTGAAAAAAAAGTAAATATTATTTTAGATGTAAATTTTGACTGACTTGAAAGAGAAAATAGAGAAAATATCCAAGAAGATATTTCTATACTAGAATAATATCAAGATAAAAATTTAAAATACATAATAGTTACATAACAGATGACATTATTAAAATATTAAAATGTTCTTAAAATCAATGCTCCTTTAAGCCCCCTTTCCTCTCTTCTTCCTGCCATTCAAAATAGTTCTAATTACTATGAGTGGGTTGTTAAGGATCCTTAAGATTTTTGTTAAGCATATTTATTTCCATTCAGTTTATATTGTTTCAGTTTATGCCCACATAATCCATGAACTCAGCTGTTGTGGTTATTTCTATTTGTCTTCTCCTGTCCAGCAAACCTTGCAAAAAAAAAATTACACTAAAAGTGAACTAAAGTAATCAATGTCAAACTGAACCAGAAATATATTCTTTGCTGGTTGGTGTTCATAATGCCAGAGGTCCTATGTAGGCTGCTGGGGGGTGGGGGGCGGGGGAGTTAATATTCTTAGCTGGTGCTGACATTGAATGCTACAACACCAACCTGTCAGGCAAGATGTGTCTACTGATGAAATACTAACTCCACAGTTATGGAGTAAACTCCTACTTTCTGATTGAATTCAAAGCATACACCATAGAAAAAAATTCATGGTTGGTACTGTAGGTCTAATCAAAATACTGTGGCTGCTTTGCTCATAGACCATAAGATAGAGTTCACTCTTGTTATTTTGCCAAATGGCCATGTTGTAAAATCCCCTAATAAATATTTATGTGTATATATGGACCTGGACTTCTTTGACCTTTGGTCACAGAAACTTCTTTTTGCAGTGAGAAGCAGTTATTCCAAAAACTTTTAAGTTATCAAAGTGCTGAAAATAAGTTATTGTGAGTGCTCAGACCTAAAAGAAACAACTTTATCAAACTCTCTATAAATCCTGCCAAGACTAAGTGTTCAAAGAACATTCTAGAAAAGGAAATAGAAAGAATTAAGACCCAATGGAAGAGCAAGAGTATTTTGAAATGCTATCCTTTGGATAGGACATGATTTATACACACACATACTCACAGCATCTGTAGTTAACTGTAGAAGAGTTGTACTTTATCAGGCTAAATAAAATCCCAGCATAGTTGGGGAAGGAACTAACAAAGCTCCACACTTAACTAAGGTGCTATTGGCACTTGATAGCTTCTGGGAGAAATAAATTAATTCTTCTTTGACCTGCAGCCCACTGGTGTGTTCCTCATACTCTACTGTATAGTTCTAAAAGTGTGCACATAGGGATAACAAAAATGGACTTTGAGGGTTACTAAAAGGGTCTTTAAAATAAGATGTGAAATTGAAAATGGATTCAGGGAGTGGATTCCAAGAGAAATTTGAAGGGGCAAATAGACGGTGCATATGGCCATATTTAATTGTCTTCATGTATAATTTTTCCAAGTATAAATTAGATAAATTGAAAAAAAATTAAAGTGAGTAAATTAAATGAATACAATAAAATCATCTGATTACAACACATTAGGGTTTTATCCCTTTAATACGTAGTCATGTGTCATCAGTGGGTAATATTGTCCTTGTTTGACCTATCATTGAGTGCCATTGAATAGTCATCTCATACCAGAAATAATATAGGTCACTCACTGGAAGTTGACTATTGATACAATAAATGATCTTCTCAAGAAGAGATATGTGAAGCTAATGCTGGCACATCATTGAATTTTGCTTTACAAAAAAAGCATTTTTATAGTAGTGCATTCTAAAATAATTATTTGATGAGACTGTAAATACTGAAAATTCATAACTAATTTACATAGATGCTTATATACTAAGTATGGTTAAATTTATGAGTGGTATGTATACATTTGGCATCATATTAAACATATTTAAATCAAAATCCACAGTTTAGAAAGGAATTGTCTTATGACTTTATGATATGTTGATAAGAAATGGGAAATTTTAGTTCAGACTTTAAAAGATTTGAGAATGTTAATAATTCCCATAAGGCATATATGGATTTGAGAAACTGAAATTAATGAAATCCTTATTCTTTTTATCAGAATTCTCTCACAGTAGGAAGAAATCATAACGTATCATACATTTATTGGTCCCCAAACATTTGTAGGGACTGGCATGGCTGGATAGGGGGACATGTGCCACAGTTCCTGTCCCTGGATCATTTCCAAGCCATCGGTCCTTGTGTCTGCTGATGGTTCCTGTTGCCCTGATGCTTACTCAAAGCTTATCACGCCATAATAAATGAAGCAGATGCGCTTCTCAGGGATGAGGATTGGAGGTGGTCATGAGGCTCTGGAGGATTAGGAACAGATCATCTGCTTGGCCCTAAGAGTCATGGGAAAATATCTGGACAATGTAAGCACATAGGGCATAAAAGCTGACATGGTCCTTTGTAGAAATTGCTTATTTCAAGACTTGATCAAACTCAGAATTATGATGAGATACATGAACCCTCCAGTCCAGTGACTGCCCCATTAATTAGCCAGAGTGAACTTGAAGACATCAAGAATAGAGTTAAAGTCTCAAGAAGAAAAAGGCATGGATAGGAAAAGAAGGAAGAATATACAGAAAACAAGCAAATGATAGCTAGGTTTATCCTAGAAGAGGAAGGCTTCTATATGATGTAGAAGCGTTCAGTATTAGAAGGAAGGAGCATGAGGCCATGGAATTTCTAGGATGAGGAAACCAAGACTAGAGAATTAAAAGACGATGCATAAGAATATAAAAAGTGAATACTTCATCCTCCAGTAACTTGAAGGATTAGAGATGACAATGCCTAGAGGGATATCAAAGAGAACTAGTTGCTTAACTTATATACATTTTAAAATGTTGTAAGATATTATTCTAACTTTAGTAGTCTGTCACCTTTCTGTTCTTACATGAACACAGTTATTTGCTGTCTGCTGTACTAGGAAACCATAAGAGTTGTGTCTAATTCCCTGTGAAGAAGATGCTGTGAAAACAGAGCAGAGACTAAAGGAAAGGCCATCCAGAGACTGCCCCAATTTGGGATCCATCCCATGTGCACACACCAATCCCAAACACTATTGCTGATGCCAAGATGTGCTTGCAGACAGGAGCTTAGCATGGCTATCCTCTAAGTGGGTCTACCAACATGTGACTTAGCTCAAGGACCCAAAGGAAGAGTTTGGACTGATGGTGCTGAAGAGGATTACAACCCCATAGGAAGAGCAATAGTATCCATTAACAGGACCCCTGAGAGCTACCAGGGACTAAATCACCAATAAAGAGTATACATGGGTTGGACTGTCGCCCCAGTTACATATATAGCAGAGGACTGCCTTGCTTGGCCTCAGTGAGAGGGTAGGCCATTTCTCCTGTAGAAGCTTGATGCTCCAGAGAAGGGGGATACTAGAGGGGTGAAGTAGGAGTGGGTGGGTTGGTGGGGGAGCACCCTCTCAGAGAAGGGGAAGAGGATGGCTTGGGGGGCTCGTGGAGGGAGGGAGGACTGGAAAGATGAACAACATTTGAAATTTAAATAAATAAAATTTAATTAAAAGGGTGAAAATCTATAAGGAATTGTGCTTTTGCTTTGTGTTTAGTTTCTGTATTAAGGAAGCAAGAGTTAAGACTAATGATCCAGGATTCATAAAAGTTATGTAAATTTAAGAATTTCTAAAAAATACATTAACAATGTTCAAAGATGTGAAGATGTAGCTATTTAGTAAATAAAAGACTAGTTCAGGCTCTCCTTCTGGGAAAGGGCAGAAGAAGGAAAAGAGAGAGGGAAAAGGAGTGAGAAGAGGAAGAAGGAAGGAAGGAAGAAGAAGGAATAATAACGAGAATCCTCGGGCAAAGACAGAACACTTGACCTGCCAGCTTGCATACGGTGCTGACTCAGAGTCATTGAATCAGTGTTTTTCCCATTCCCCATTACTCAGGGCCTGCCTCATGCTAGGGCTGCACTTGGGCAAACATGTATGCAGTACCTTTTTGACTAAAATTTCAGTATATGACATGTTAATATATCTGTAGCCATCATAGGTTTATCCTGATTATTAGATTTGATTTAACAAGATATTTAAAGATATGTATGAATGCTCTGTTTTTGGAATTGCAGCTTTACAAAGAAAAACTAAAACAAACCAACCAACCCTTATTTCCTGTTATATATTATAGATGGCTCAGTTAACCTGCACTCTCTTACCTCCTAATCTTACACTCTTTTATCCTATCCCTATATTGTTGTAATATACAAGTCTGTCTTCTTTATCTGGCTGAAATTCTCTAAAGCTCTGGGACTAAAGTGTCAAGATCAACTTCAAGAAATAAACATCTTCAAATTGTTAACATTTATAGAGGAGATAATCAAAGGATATCTCCAAAGTAAGATAGCCAGTGGTATGAAGACAGTATTTTCTTATTTATGAAAACTATGCAACGTGTTCTGTTGGGAATATCAACAGATTACTATGAAGGTATTTCAGAGCCTTATTTTAATTATATATAAATGTCTCTGTGAGGGTGTGTAAAGATGGGTGCAAAGTCTGCAAATGCCAGGAAAAGCATTATAGCCCAGTGGAGCTGGAGTTACAGGGAGTTGTGAGTGGCCAGACCTGGGTGTAGAACTGTTAGGTCCTCTAGGAAGCAGCATGCACCCTCCAACTGTGTGAAATACTTACAAGGACGTTTTTCTTTTGGAAGCATAGTATTATCATGATCAACAATTTCTAGAAGAACAAAACTTATGAAGTATTTTTGAGTATTTTGGCAGCTTGTTTGCTGTTTTAGTTCTTTGCAAATTTCTTTTCTTTCTTCTGTTTGATGTGAGCTTATTTTTCTTTATTTTTCTTTTTACATTTTATTTCATCTTTTTATTTCACACTCCAGATATTATTCTACTCCCAGTCCTCCATCTGACTGTTCCACATCACATACCTCCTACCCACCCTCCACTCCAGGAGGATGTCCCCAACCCCCCATCCACAGCCCACCAGACCTCCCCACTCCCTTCGGCCTCCAGTCTCTTGAAGGTTAGGTGCATCTTCTATGACCGAACCCTGACCTGGTAGTGCTATCATGTATATGTGTTGAGGGTCTCATATGAGTTGACTGGTTGGTGGTCCAGTGTCTGACAGAACATGGGGCTACGGGCTAATTGGGACTGGTGGTCCTCCTACAGGGTTGCCCTCCTCAGCTTCTTTCAGCCTTCCCCTAATTCAACCACAGGGGTTAGCAACTTCTGTCCATTGGTTGGGTACAAATATCTGCATCTGACTCTTTCAGCTGCTTGTTGGGTCTTCCAGAGGGCAGTCATGATGGTCCTTTTTTGTGAACAGTCCTTAGCCTCAGTAATAGTATCAGGCCTTGGAGCCTCCCCTTGAGCTGGATCCCACTTTGGACCTGTCTCTGGACCTCCTTTTCCTCAGGCTCTCCTCCATTTTTGTCCCTGCAGTTCTTTCAGACAGGAACAATTATGGGTCAGACTTTTGGACTGTGGGATGGCAACCCACTCCCTCATTTGATGCCCTGTCTTCCTGCTGTAGGTGGACTCTATAAATTGCCTCTCTCCACTATAGGGCATTTCATCCAAGGTCCCTCCCTTTGAGTCCTGAGAGTCTTTAACCTCCCAAGTCTCTGGTACATTCTGATGGTTCTGGCCACCTCCTACCTCTTGAGGTTGCCTGGTTCCATTCTTTCTGCTGGCCTTCAGGGCAGTGTGTAATGATTATATTCTTTCAGGCATTCCTCTTTTACCTAAACCTATTCCTCTGTGGCCTACCCAACAAATGTTTTATCCTTTTTTTTTTTTGGTTATATTATATATTTACATTTCAAATGTTATTCCCCTTCCCCGTTTCGCCTATGCAAAGCCCATATCCAATCCCCCCTTACCCTGCTTCTATGAGGGTGCTCCCCCATCCACACACCCACTCCTGCCTCACCGCCCCATGCTGAGACATTTAGCCTCCACAGGACCAAGGGCCTCCCCTCCCACTGAAGCCAGACAAGGCCATCCTCTGCTACATGTGCAGCTGGAGCCATGGGTCCCTCCATGTGTACTCTTTGGTTGGTGGTTTAGTCCCTGGGAGTTCTAGGAGGTCTGGTTGGTTGATATTGTTGTTCTTCCTGTGCAAATCCTTTCAGCTCCCTCAGCTCTTTCTTTAACTCCTCCATTGTGGTCCCTGTGCAAAGTCCGATGGTTGGCTGTGAGCATCCACATCTGTTTGGTCAGGCTCTGAAAAGTTGTATTTATTATTATTATTATCATTATTATTATTTTATTATCATTATTATTATTACTACTACTACTACTATGATCATTTTAATTTATACCCATCAAGTCCAATTTCTGCTGCCTATACATTCTTGGACGTTTGGCCTTTCTTCTTCAGAATGATCAACTTGAAAGGCAATATTAAAGTCAAACATGCATACTTACACACACACACACACACACACACACACACACACACACACAAATAGGCATTCCTTCTTGAAGCCTCTATCAATTGTCATTATCTCCACAGCTTAAGGTCTGACTTCTTATCTTCCTGCTCATTCCATCCTGAGATCACTGTGGGTTCATATTTACAGTTGCCCTACTGTGTCTGGAGGACAAGGTTGCTTGATCCCTTATCTCTATCTTGAATACTTTTTTTGCCTGTTTTCTACAAAGATCCTGAGCCTTGGAATGAACGAAATATGTTATAAATGTTCTGGTGAGGTCCAAGCTAAATATTTTATTTTCTGTAACCTGGGAAGCTTTTGGGACTTTATGCTACTTGAAATAATAATAACAAAATCCTATAGGCTTTGTAAGGGTATTGAATCATGTGAGGTTTTGATTCTCCTGTACTTTAAGGTTTAAATCAATTTGAAAGTATCTATTTTCTTCAAAGATTTTTCATTTCCTGGTAGCATAGCATTCAAAAATCCTCTTTTTTTTGGCATTTTGAAAGGTACAGTATATTCTATTTATCCATGTTACCTACTGTGCAAATTCTTAGGCTTAGTATCATTCAACAACATCTTTTTTTCTCTCTCTACCCTCATCTGCCCCTAATCTGTAGTGACCAGCATTCAATCCCCAAATCTATGGGACATACTTTCTATATTTCACATATGTGATACCTTTCTCTAAAGATTTATAGAACCATTCATCTACAATTTATGATTAGTTGCTTTCATATTAACTTTGTGACACACTTGAATTATTTATACATAAGAGCAACAGAATATAAATAGAAATTAATGTTCACTTAAAAAGTAATATTCGTATCTTATTTTTCAACCTGTGAATATTTATGAGCCTTGATTACTGGAAAAATTTAATGTTGATTCTCAATCCATAGTCTTTATGGTGGCTTTCACTTTTAAAATGAGTAAATTATTCATAGTTAGACCCCTTGGTTTATGTCAAATAAATTAACTTTTATCTAAACTCCACGGCTAGATCATTTTCTCGTTAGGATCCTTCCTGATTATATCTGACCTTAATCTATTCTAAGTTGTTTGACAAAGCTCTATGGCTTTCAATTAGAAAGATTTTGAAACATTCAAAAACTAGTTTTCAAAAGAATTCTGTAAATTTTCTTTGTGTGTATGCCCGATCATTAAGCTGAAATTTTAAAATATTTATGGAAATGTATGCTGTTTCTTCACATGGGAACCAAGCATGTCTATTAGAAGATCTTTTAAAAGCACTGATCTAGAGCTTAATGTACAGAGAAAGCCAGTATCAGATCAGATCTAAATGAGATTTTTGTGACATCATCAATTAGACTCAGGAAATATGGCAGAAGAGGAGGTGATGGCTAAGACACTGTGTGGATGGCAATAAATATCATATTCTGGTAAAGATATGCTCCTTGCTATCATGAATTCACAATTGTTACAAATGCCTCCAGAAGAATCGGGTAATCAGCAGTTAGGCATGGGTGGTGAAGAGGATCAGTGCTACATAAATCCCTTTGGTAGGGAGTGTTTTATTGAAAGATTTAGAAAAAGGGAGAGCCATTGTCTTCTGATGTTGTACCTAGCCAGGTTCTAATGAATATTTCCAATTCCATTGATTGCCCTGGTTAAACAAACTGTGTTATAATAAATCCTGGTAGGAAGTAAAGGTGACAAGAATTGGGGAGATACAAGAGAGTTGAGGGAGAGAATAATCAAAGTGCACTACATACATTTATAAGATTACCAAAAACAAATGAGAGAAAGACAGAACCTGAATGAGTGAGCATTGGAATGGAAAGATATTTGACTAGGAAATGCTAGGCTCAGAATTTGGTTCCCTCCCACCTAGTCAGAGGGAATATGGAAAAGTTTTAAATGTATTTTATAATCTTTAAGGTGTCATTCAAAGGCTTATGTTAAATCTGCTTAGAATAAATGAAAAATAGTGTTTAATACCTAACATTTTAAGACAAGAAATATTATCAACTAGTCTTTCTTCCTTAAGGCATATAAAAAAACCTTTGAAAGGGAATAATTAATACATTATGTATTTTATATCTCAAGCATGGAGAAACTCCAGTACATACAAAGATAAACCCTTTATTTGGGTATGATCAGGTGACTCTACAAGGCAAAGCTGAGCACTTGGCAGGATGTAAATGACCTACCACTTTCTCATGCAGCAATATAAGTCAAAGTTGAATGAGCAAAGAGATTTTGCCACACCTCTTATGAGTTCATAAAACTGTGAGACGAATAAAATTGAAAAGTCTGGTAGGATTGAAGGTGACTCCCATGTTGCTTCAGTTGACTGTGAGGCGAATGTTCTCAATGTAGGGAGAGAGAATCATGAACCTAGGAAGTTGAATAAAATGTAAAAATGCTGTAGGGAGATCCCACATTAGCTCCCGACCCTAGCTCAGATTGCTCAGCATGTGTGGGCATAAATTCTCATGTGAACTCTTTTTTTTTTTTTTTTTTTTTTTTTTTGATACTTTATTTACATTTCCATTTTTCCCCTTTCTAGGTCTCCTCTTTGGAAACCCCCATCCCCTCCCCCTCTCCCTCCTCTATGAGGGTATTCCACCTCCCACCCACCCGCCCGCCCACTCCCATATTCCCACCTTGACATTCCCCTTTACTGGGGCCTCTAACACCCTCTGGCCCAAGGGCCTTTCCTCCCCCTGAGGGCCAACAAGGCCCTCCTCTGCCACATATGTGGTCCAAGCCATGGGTCCCTCAATGTGTATTCTTTGGTTCGTGGTTCATCCTACAGGAGGAACGGAGTGGGGTGGGGTGGGTGGTCAGGCCAGTTGAAACTGTTGCTCCCTCCATGGGGCTGCAAACTCCCTCAGCTCCTTCAGTCCCTTCTCCCACTCTTCCATCTGGGACCTCACTCTCAGTCCAGCGGTTACTGTAAAGTGAAACTTGGGTATTCCAAATTTTGGGGTTAATACCCACTTATCAGTGAGTACATACCATGTGTGTTCTTTTGTGACTGAGTTACCCCACTCAGGATGATATTTTCAAGTTCCATCCATTTGCCTGCAAATTTCATTAAGTCATTGTTTTTAATAGCTGAGTAGTACACCATTGTGTGAATGTACCACATTTTCTGTATCCATTCCTCTGCTGAGGGACATCTGGGTTGTTTCCAGCTTGTGGCTATTATAAATATGGCTGCTATGAACATAGTGGAGCATGAGTCTTTATTACA
This sequence comes from Uromys caudimaculatus, assembly GCA_028551405.1. Classification (NCBI taxonomy): domain Eukaryota; kingdom Metazoa; phylum Chordata; class Mammalia; order Rodentia; family Muridae; genus Uromys; species Uromys caudimaculatus. Next base: position 20,788,418 of record CM052716.1, on the reverse strand, counting down.
TGTTGGAGCATCTTCTGGATATGTGCAGGAGTGGTATAGCTGGCAATCCCCATCAAAATTCCAACTCAATTCTTCATAGACTTAGAAAGAGCAATTCTCAAATTCATTTGGAACAACAAAAAACCCAGGATAGAAAGGAGAGGACTTTGGGCCTG
>CM052716.1:20748706-20787763 GCA_028551405.1 Uromys caudimaculatus | reverse complement strand
TCAAAACAGGTCTGAGATTCCACCTCACACCAGTCAGAATGGCTAAGATCAAAAACTCATTTGACAGCAGATTCTGGCAAGGATGTGGAGAAAGAGGAACACTCTTCCATTGTTGGTGGGATTGTAAGCTGGTACAACCACTCTGGAAACCAGTTTGGCGGACCCTCAGAATAATGTGAACTCTTAAAAAGGAAATTACTTGCATTGAATGATAGAGAGCAGTGAGATGTTTGATGTGTGATTGTTTAGGTGTAAGGAAGTAAAGAATCATCTTCACATTTATATTCAGTTATTACACTAGAAGTATTCATAGATTTAAGGTAAATAAGCAAGAGGTATCTTTACGTTTGAGGATTCAAGATAAAAGGAGAAATTTCTTAATGACAGAGATCAAGAAAATTATATTTTTCTTTTAGAATATACTACTATGTGGACATAATTTAGTATTTATGTGTATGTGGTTCAAACCATAATCAAATGGATACTATCTACTACCCTTGAAAATTAGGTTTATATCACTTTTTGATCAAGCACAAATATATTTCCTGTAGTGAATATCGTGTCCAAAGCAGTGAGACTCACATAACTAATTGTCAATATACTCTGACTTACATTATTTAAATCTGAGGAGTGGAAGTTTCTAGTGTGGAAAGCAGCATCAAACTGATAAGTTTCTCAGTTCCATATAGCTATATTCCTGGCAAAACCTCTAAAAGGGTATTATTCATGATCTACCATTGTACTCAGATAGTTGGAAATATAGGAATAAATATTAATAATTCTATGAGTTGACAATTCCACAATATCCATATGCTCTAAATATAATTTAAGCTACAAATCAGACGTAGGATAAGATACAGATATATTAAAGCTGACAGTGATATGGATAAATGTTCTTTTTGGTTGGCCTTGAATATAATAGACTGACAGCTGAAAAACTAAGATATGTAGGATGTATATAAATTTGAAGATGGGCAAGATAAAGCCTGTGGTTCAAAGAATCATGACTGTGCTTATTCATCAGAAGTGGGCGGACCAAACAGAAGCCTAGGAGATTACTGAATTACTTGTATGTCTCCCAAACCATGTGCTGCTTACATCGTAGGTCTGTTAAATTCTAGTAATATATTCAGTATGTGATTTTCTACATTCATACACTGTTCATTCTTATATGTGCCTAAGCGAATGTGCATTTTCTACATGTGCTCATGAAGGTAAGAACAACCTCGTAAGTCATTCCTCAGATAATATGTATCACTTTTTTTGAGTCAAGATATCACTGAGGAGTGGATGGAAACTATACAAGTAATCTATGGTAGCTAGCTAATGGTATTCAGCAATGTACTTACATCAATGACCTCTGGACTGGGAATTACAAATGTGTGCTGCCTTGCTATATTTATGTGGGCTTTAATGACTGAGGTAAACACTTTGTAAACAGAGCTATTTCCTGGCCCCTAAAATACAAGTTATTGAACATATATTTTGCACCTTTGAGTTGTAGATATTATATTTAAAAAGGCAACTATGATCATTCAACTACAATTTTGAGGAAATTTATCTTATTTATAGAGTAAATTGATATTTTTTATATTTTTGCATGATGATAGTGATATCCGTTACTATCCAATAAGCAAAAATAATATATAATATTCTTTCTGTATGCCTATATATTCGATTTTTAAAGAGACAAAGTTACTTAGCTTTACAATTCTTTTAATGTAAAAGCTATAATTGAATTAATAGTTTTGAATACTTGAATTTTCTGATGTTGGTTTTGATTTTTCCATTTCTTTTTACCATTCTACTTGGCACATTGTTGAGTTTTCTGTTATAGGAACGTCTGCCAGTGCTCCAGTTGTTGTTTTGATGTATCACCTGCTGTGATTCTGATCTGCATTAAAAAGATTCTGGATGTTTTGCACACGTGAAGAGCACAAGGTGGATTTGTTGGCTAGAGAGCCAGCATGGTACATAGAAGTGAGAAGGGCTTCATTGATTCTGCAGTCATCATAAACCCTCCTTCAGTGGGACATAAGCTAACTCACTCCTAACAGAAAGCAACAAAAGAAATGGATATCACTTTTGGTGACATCACTGGAAGCTTGGACTCTCTTTCCTGTGCTTCTCATTACATTCTTTCACAAGGCAGTCATGCCCAAGACCAGTTGGCAAGGGAACAAGAATTTGCCCTGTCACAATACATGAAGGAGTTGGTCACACCCACTCTTTATAGCAGAAACTCCAAATAAAACCATGACTTCAGGCAACAACTTTCTTGTAATTTCCTGAGAGCTATATGAGAGGCACCCAGTGGAGCATCAAAGGTAAACCAGCCAGACATTGCCTGAAGCAGGGAGAGCAGTGATGATTGACAGCAGAGAAAATTCTGTGCTCTACTCCCATTTGTGCAGAGATGATTCGACCTTTTAAAGGGAGAATGAGGGAGGGGTATCAAGCAAGCTGGGATCAAATACAGACAGGGAGGTGAAAAAATCACAAAGAATTGGTCCATGTAAGCGTGATGGGACCAACTACATCTGCTGGAAACCTGGCAACAGAAGAAGACAAGATTCTGCTCTTCAACAAAGGACCTTGCCTGTGATCATACTTTAAACATGAACTGTTTACAACCTTTACAGAAATACTCTGAATTATAGAAGATACAAGTCTGTCTCCAAGGGACATAGAAACAATCCATAGTTTTAAGTTCTTTTATTAAGTGTTCTAAAAAAGGAGAAGAAGGCCAGATTATCAAGTGCTGGCATTATTGAACCTTCTGAATGCAGAATGTTACTGGATTGGAACCAGAGCATGCATTATTTAAAGGACACGGTATGCTGCTATTTAAAGACATCCTAGAGTCTGGTCATGTCTCAGTGCAGAGGTTTGCAATTTCGTAAGTAGCACTTACATATGTTATCTTACGTTATAGAAGCTGTGAGATATTGACTACAAATCACTGCACTAATTTGTTACTTAGTGATAATTTGCATGGAAATGATCCAATAAAAGCCAGGTACAAACGCAAAAGGTAAAAAAAAAAAAATGGTATTGGGATAGGAAAAGGATATTTCAGGAAAAGTTTTGCAAAATGGCAAAGTTCACAGAACACACTATGTGTTTCTACACAAAACATGTGTTAGTGAGGCTTCCAGGAAACTATCAGATATCCTGTAAAGATGGCAGAATAATGGAACTGCATAACATGGCCATAAAAATTTTATGTGGAAAAATGAACTAGGAGTAAATGCAAAAAGAAAAAGCTTAAACTTGGAGTGGTTTTTAGACAGGGTTTCCTAGTGGGAGAGAATATAGTGTAGTGTGGTGGTGGTGGTGGTATTAGTGTGTGTGTGTGTGTGTGTGTATGTGTGTGTGTGTGTGTGTGTGTGTGTGTGTGTGTGTGTATGTGTGTGTGTGTGTGTGTGTGTGCGCACGCACATGTGTCATCTGTGTGAGTGTATTGGTATGTGTGGTTTCTATAGAGGTTTAATAGTCCATAATGATAGCTTGCATGATATAGATGCTCAGCTTGTAAACTGCTGCAGCATCTTATTCTGACCCTTAAAGTCTGGCATTCCCTGAATATTTTCTTATGTTGTATATATGTGAGAGGCCACAGAAACAGAAGTTCAATAACAGTGTATTATGGCAGCATCAAGATGGGTGCTTTAGAGACATGCTTAAATTTGTGCCTGCTGTATGGTGCTAAATTAAATCAAATTGATGAGACCTAGCATATAAAGGTTTTTTCCAGAGAGCTATAGGGAAGGACCCTTCCTCAGAATAGAAGAACTCAAAAGAGTCCCCCAAGTTCAACTGAGGTCTGCAAATGACACAATGTCACCTGCCTGCTTTTGCTATTCCTTTCTGAGTGAGTGCATATGATCTCTATCAAAATATTCACTAACTGCTTCATACTGAATCATCCTCAAATTGGTTTGGGTGTTTATTTAAGTATATGGCTTTACTCAAGCTGGAGTACCTACATGGTTTGGGGAATGGTGGTGGGAAAACTCTCCTGACTGTTTGGAGGAAGGCTAGGCTGTAACTCTCTACTGCAGTAAGATGTAGAAACTGAGTGATGTCTATATTTATAAGGAAAATAAAGTATTTCTCAGATTCTTATGTCATATCCTATAGTACAAGAGGAAGAACATTGGTGGAAGGAAGGACTAAGATACACAGATAGGCACACCTGACATTTTAAAAATCCTCAGCTTCATTGACTACAAAAAGAAAAACATTGTTCTACTTAAGAAAATGCATCAAATCTAGATCTCTGACAAAAATATGGTCTAACAATGATACCAAAGACTAAATCCTTCCAAGCTTCCAATCAATGTGTCCTTGTTAATGATTTTAGCTTCTGAGAGAGAATAAGGATATTATTGTTGTTCATTATGAGATCATTATTAGGAGGTGTTACCTATGATGTCATTACCAAAGAAGATTTTCAAGGAAAAATAAACAGCATTCTGAGAGAGCTGTGAGGAAACTTCAACACAATTCATTTAGGGAGACGAAAGCCATGCAGAGCAGCATGAGAGAGTTCTCCAGGCTTTGAGTTACACAGCCAGGAAGCATTCTAAAACATTTGTGGAGCAGCAAACGCATCTGAAAAAAATAATACAGAAAGGAATGGTGCTTGAGAAGGCAGAGCCAGGAGTCCACAAGGTGACATGAATCACTACAAGTTTCTCTAAACTCTTGCAATCTACTGTGGACTCAGAACTTTAGTGGAAGTCTTTACCAGAACAGGTGTTGGCCAGTCTTTGAACAATGATGTAAAATAACAGCAGCCCTATGTCGATCTCTTGATAATTTTCTTTAAACAAACAAATAAACAATCAGGCTGCTGCTTCTGATCTGTCTCTGTACATCCCAAAATTTTAGCAAATGTACTTGTACTCTAGTGTACTTAAAGATCATATACTGGTAGACTTAATAAATATCGTTAACTTGATTTGGGAATTTTTTTTTTTTTTTTTTGCAGAGATGAAAATAAGTAGTTTCTGACAACATGTAGATTTACAAGTATGGTTTGCAATACAAATTGTGTGGATGATGCAGGCCAGAGAGGAAGGCTAGAGATGAAAACGAATAAAGTGGCTCTAATTTTCTCATCTCTTCGTATTCTGGGATTCAGAGAATTATAGATTTTTAATTTGGATTTTAGGATTAATATTTTGTCATTTGAGTTGTTACAATACCAATACATTCAGAAAGATTATAAAAACTGGTAAAAATAAAAATTAAAGTGAAGGAAGTGCAAGAGAAATTGTTAATAAGTAGACCACATTAGAAATGGCATTTTAAATGGATCTTACACTACAGATTTCCAGCTATAACATTTTACTGTGGTCATATGATATTAATGTATAATTTTTTTGAAAAAGCTCTAATTATTTTAAATTTCCACAAATACCTTCCCATTTTGTAGAGCTACAGCTAGCACCATGAACATCATACTGCCTAATGTTTTACTTCTGAGGCTATTTTTTTACGTTTATACATATGAAATGTGATACCAAATGGAATTATACAATGAAATAATATTTTATTCAATATAGTGAAGATTTAATCGTTATACAATTCCATATGCTCCTATTCATAACTATATGTTTACTATTGTTTTTAGGTAATTATTTATCATTAGAGTGTAAATGCTAAATGTGAGGATTTTACAATTCATGCTAGGGGCTTATATATAATTTATGGTTTACGTACTTTAAGAATACATGTACAGGACCGGTGATATAGTTTAGTGGAAAAAACTTGTCCTACAAACACAGGGCCTTGTGTTTAACCTGATGCACCAATGTGTGGGGAAAACCAAAAGAAAAAGTTAAAACAAACAAAAACAAAAGCTCAGTAAAGAAAATGAAAATATCAGAAACTGCATGTTTGTCTTACTAATATCCAAGAGTATGTAGGTTTGCAATGAGAAAGAGATGTATCCTCAGAAAGTATCTCCAGGTCGTACGGAAGGACTACTCAAGAGTTAACATGCAAGGTAAATATTTAGTGCTTTTTATACAAATAACACTGGTTTATAATGCAAATACTATGATATACCTTTGAAGACTCAGACTAAACTGGAAAGGAAAAGAAAGAAGAAAAATCATTTCAACAAGAAAAGGCTCATTGTAAATATGGATATTCTTCCAGAATTAATAGTGTAAAGTTCAGTATTCATTTAAGTCTATAGCTTGCTATATTATAAAATAATTTTTCACATTATAATCACATCTAATACATTTTACTAATTGTTTCTTTATGGCTTAATAGGGATTTACCTCTCAAAGCATCCAGCTTACACAATGTTAATGAGATTAGACTTAATTACTAACAGACTCAGAGAAATGAAAAATTAGGCAAACTTGACTTAGCACAAATGAGGATGAGTCCAGTGCTATTCCTTTCTTAGACTCCTCAGCCTATATTCGGTCATCACTAAACACAATGCACTTACAGACTGTCTCCACAATTCAGTCACTTGGTCTAGACTGTTTTCCATGAACACGATAAGCACCACAGTCAATAGCAACTTGGAGAGGAAAGGGTTTATCTGTCTCCCACATCCCAACCAGTCAACTATTGTGAGAATTCAGGGCAGGAGCTGGGCTGCAGGATAGGTAGGAACCAGAGGAAAGCTGTTACTTGATTTCCTCACTCAAGTCTTGCTTCATTTGCTTTCCTATATAACCCATAAATCTTTCGCAGGGAAACAACCACAATGAGCTGAGTCCCTCCCATATCAATCATTAATCAAGAAAGTGCTTCATAGACTTGCTTACAAACATATTCCAAGTCAGGTTCTTTCCTCGAAGATAAATAAAAATGTTTTAAAATTCAGGCAATTTTTATATTCTAATATTCCTCATTCTGACATTTACCTCATGCTTAGTAGAGTTATTTGACCATTTTGTGATTAAGTCTCTTGTTTTAAACAAAGCAAAAATAATTGCATTGACTAGGCTTGAGACATTTTTTTAAAAAGTCCTTTTTAATGCTAAAGGAATTCACTCCACAAGCTAAATACTTAGTAGTTAGATTTTAATATAATGTTTCGATATATGTAGCTCCATTAATCTTCTTTGCATTACACTGTCATTTGCCAATGTTTTCATTAGCCAACGTCTTACTTTCTTGGTTCTTAGAGATAGGGTTTGATACAGCACAGTTACATTTTCAATGCATCCCATTCTAGCATTGGACTCCTGAAGCCCTCGTCTCTACCTCTCACATGTTAGGATTATAGGTATGTACCAACGTACCTGTTTCTATATACGTTTTCCATCCCCAGTTGTGGCATATAGTTTCTTCATATATTTGTATGAATCCAGGTTATCTAAAGTCATACTGTAACTTTGAAAAATTTGTGTAATATAATGCCATATCAATCTTAGATCTATTGTTATCTTGCTTTTTAGATGCATTTCCTTTAAGTAAAATTTCTGTGGCTCAAAATTCCAGGAATATTCTGACTGCAAATGTTACTCATGTACTAATAAAACAGGTGCTTTTCAGATATTAAAGAAGCAAACAAATATCAAGTATAAACTTTCAACTCTCCCTAGTCTAAAAGAAACATGACTGTGGTGAGCACGGAGATAGCGGGGAGATTAACATTCTCATTTGCCTTTTTCTTTTGCTCTTTTTTCTGGTTATCTTTAGTCTCCAAGGTTCATAACAGACAAAAGTAGAAATGGGGATTTTTCAGAAGATTAAAAAAATAGAAGGAAAGAAAGAAAGAGAGGGAGAGAGAGAGAGAGAAAGAGAGAGAGAGCAAGAGAGTGAGAGAGAGGGAGGAAGGGAGAGATGGAGGAAGGAAGGGAAGGAAGGAAAGGGAAGGAATGGCTTTCAGTAAAATCTGATACTGGAGATATCATTGTGTTCTCGTTCCTAGCAGTATTCGGCAAATTACTAAAGGCCTCCAAAGAAGCTTCCACTGCATTTCTATGCGATACAAGCGGTTCTGGTTTTGTTTGATTACATTTCTCCACACCCTCTAACACCTTTTAGTCTTGATGATTTATGATGGCAGTTAGTTCATTTAGGACAGTTTCCTTGGTAATTCTTACAATGCCAGGTCCCATGGTTCCTCTTCAGTCCTGAGAAAAAGCTGTCAAAAATGGAAGAATATTTTGCTATTCTGCAGTTTGCTATCACAGGTGATCAGGGCAAGTCCTTTATGTACAGACTGCTTCACTGATATTACTTTAATATCTGTAGAGTCGAATGTCCATTGGGTACAGAGCATGTTTGCCAGTTATTTGTCTACAGTCCTGACCACAACACTTGGTCAGAAATAGAAAGGAAAGAAGCACTAATATATGAATCTATGTGCTTGTTAAAAACAAAGGTAGAGCCTAAAGTATTAGCATTCACTCACCTATTATATTTCTATCTAAAAGCCTTCATCTTCATTTCTTTTGTATTTAACTTATTATTTATGTGTATGAATATTTTGCCTGCATGTATGTATATATCCTGTGTGTATTCCTGGTACTGGAGGAGATTAGAAAAGAATAGGAGGACACCTGGGATTTGATGCTCTAGGACTGGATTTACAGAGTGCTGTGAGCTGCCACAGAGTGCTGTGTGTTGGACCCTGGTCTACTGCACAAGCATGAGGCTTCTTAACCACCCAGCTGTTTCTTGAACCTAGGCTTTCATTTAAGAATTTAGTTCTCAGTGAACACTCTTACAAGGTGATAAAAAAATATTAAAAGGAATACTTATAGCAGAATTAACGTACACTTAAGGACACAAATGTATTCTGATATCTCCTTTTCCCTTTCATTTCTGCCCATAATCTGAGAAACTTCTCTGACCAAACATTTTCACCATACTGTCTAGTCAGAGGACGGAGATCAGCAGGATCAAGGAATGAGTCTTTGAAACTATAAGACAGAATAATCCTTTACACGTCATATTCAAAATCAGCACACTTATCTGTTGTAGTCACAGAAGCTGACCAACCCACACTTTCCAAATAAATTACCACTACCTAGACTTCTTTTTCAACAGTAATATTACATTATTTTATATACCTTCAAATTCGATTGATTGTCTTACTGTCTCTTAATCTTTACGTTTAGGTATTGATCAAAGAAAACCCTAATATAATATAGTCTTTGTTACTGTCCTGTTGATGTGAAGATACACCATGTCTAAGGCAACTCTTAATAAAATCAAGCATTTGATTGGGGCCTTATTTACATTTTAGAGAATTAGTTGAAGGTCTTAATGGAAGAAAGCACATGGAATCATTCTAGAGTAAGAGCTAAGAGCTTTCTATCCTCATTTGAAGCTAGTATGCACAGAGGGGGTGAGAGAGGCAGAGATACTGAATCTGGCATGAGCTTTTGAAACTTCAAATCTTACTATCAGTGACCTATCTTCTCCAATAAGGCCCAGCATCTTACTTCTTCTCTAAAAAACCCATCAACTAGACACTAGACTCTCAAATCTATGAATCTAAGGGTGCTATTCTTATTCTTCCTGTCTACCCATCTTTTGAACCATTATAGTTTAATTTTATTATTTCAATCTGAACACTAATCATGGTTTTCATAATTTCAACTTGTAAAAAAAGAATGTATATTATTTTATAATGCATTCAATTGTGAGTTTTTCATTTACTATTTAGTCATAATATATAATTATTCTAGGCAAGTTAAGGACACCCAAACAAAAGAATTATGCCCTCAACCAACCTTGTCCATATAACATGTTGAGTTCTGAATTTTACTCTATTTATAAATCATGTGATGTCTAAGTGCTTGAATCTCTAAGCTTGTTCGTTATTCTGTACCTCAAAAATAATAAAACCACATAAATTATGAGAATCACATGCATTTTAATAATTTAAATGAAGAAGTAACATGCTATAAATACCTAGAAACATTCTCTAAGTTTCTACAGTGCTTGTTGCTTGAATATTCAATCCCATGTCCCCTTTTGTGGAATTTTTTCATTGCTTTCAGTACAGAGGAAGCTACATTCTTTTTAGAACACAGGGAACTAGTTTTCTAGCTCCTTCTCTGAATACAGTAATGGCGAGCATATATAATAGCAAAGACGTGGCCACTTAGCATTTTAGAAAGACTCTTGGAAGGGTTATTAGAAAGGTTGTCGCAGAGAAAGAGTATTGTCTGGTACATAAAATGGACACTCCTCATTTGTCACCTGTTCCTGAAGCAGAGCACCTCCCATCTCTGGCAGATCAACTTTGAATCCCACATGCTTCTCTTCAACCTCTGCCTTCGCCCTATTTCTTTAAATACCTAAAGTCATTTTATAAAGAATGCAATCAAGAGAGCATTGAACATTTCCCTAATTATCATCTTATTTTTATCTGTCTTCATTTTCTTATGAGAGAAAAGCACGAGTTAGCAGAACACTGAGACTCAGCTGACTTGTTCCTGTGTTTGCTTCCTTATGAATTCTCAAGCCATTCACAAGGCTCTTTTATTCTTAAACTTTTTAATGATGTTTTTTTTCCAAAGTTCAAAATTTTCTCCTTTTTATCCTCTTTTACATTGCTATACTTTTTGGAACACTCATTTTGTTCTTTAAGTACAGAATACTTGTATATTAAGCAAATGCCGGAAAATATAACACTAATTAACTGTTTATGTATTTCCCATCCATTTACTTTCTAGAGCATTCTTTATCTAAGTACCTTTTTCATCTACACATGAAATTTTTGCTGTATTTTCTTCAGACTTTCACAGCCAATTACTTGAAAATCGAAGTGACAAATCTTGACAAGATTTTTATTTTCATTTTTCTTTTTGCAATACCAATACCTTGATTTGGAACTCATTATTTTTTCCTTGAGTTTTTGGGCTTTCTTTCTTACCAATTTCCTTTTCTACAATGTCTACTAATTCAAGGTAAATGGAGTATATACTTTGCTACCAAAATAAGTTCTGTAAAGGAGAATTTCTAAACTTTTTATTTCTCCTTATTACTCAAAGATTTTCTGTAATATCAGGATGCTTATGTGAGAGCTCACTTACACTTTTGCTGTCATGAAAATACTGAGCAAAGTTCATAGCTGTAAAGAAAATTATCCTTTAGACATATGATTAGAATATAAATATAATTCCTTTCCTTACTCCTAGAGTTTCTAAAGCTCATCTTTCCCTCTGTTTGTGTCTCCTTTTGGCTAATACTCTCTTTTCACATACAAATCATCTCCTTTTCTACATTGACACTATCTTCCCTTTACTCATAATGTATCTTAATAGCCTCTGCTTTGTATATCCTAAGTATCTTATTTTATTTAATTTTATTTACCAAAATCATTGCAATAGATGCATGACAGAGAGATATTTTGATGGATAGATATTAAGATAGACAGATGAATATATGCATAAATAATAAATAGGTAGATAGATAGATAGATAGATAGATAGATAGATAAAGATAGACAAAACTATTATATACAGAATGACAGGTAAACAAAGTTAGATTTGTAATAATCTTCAGAATCCACATTATTTTCTTGTTATTATTGCCTAGAATGACTTGAATGCTATACTATCAGAATTTCCATTGTAAAACCCAAAATTCACATTATACATAGGATTCAGGGAGGAGATTCTTCATGACATTAGAAACATATCACTCTTATCAAACTAGGCTGCATGAACAACTCTACGTCTTCTTCTTCATAATGGTATGGGAGAAGTTGCTTTCTGTAACTTAGAAAGTGGCTTCTCAGAAGCTACTAAACCTATCAGTACGTTTATTTGGACTTCTTTATCCTCAAAATGTCAGAAACTTATTTGTACTTTGTGGGGAAGTTCTATTTCTCAAGTAACGTTATCTCCTTTTTGTTTCTTTGTTGACGATTAAACTAAAGTCAGTAATTTGCAGAAAGATAAAACCCATGCCATCCTATCTAGCATAAACACTTTCTGGAGAACTTTTAAAAATCAATATAACAAATCCTTTCATCTTCTAGTTGCATCTATATATTATACTTTCTGAAGTAACTGTACATTTCTATAGAAATGTCTGCCTTTGATATTATTTGCTAGTACAAATTTTCAGAAAACATTTGTCCACTAAAGACACCTCTATCAATAAATAGATTCCAACTTATGTGTAGTTTCATGAGACCACTGAAATCTACACTCAAGAATCACATGGAAATTTCTTTCATTTTATGTTAAAAACGTGTCTTACCTCTCTAAATTTTGCTATTACAATGCCATGCTATCCCCAGAGAAACATTGTTCTTCAAAGTATCTGTTACTTAGTTTGACATTTTTTACCAATATATTTTATGGTGATTTTATAACAGCCTGAAAAGTCTAAAACATTGATTGTCCCATTAGAGAAATGAATATTTATTTCAATTAACAAAATCTCTCTTTATTGCAATTCAAATTTTATGCAGTAGTAAGCAGAATTATGAAAAGAACTGAAAACATACCTCCCAGAGGACATTTATAGAACAATGCTGAAGTCCCCTCTCTGATGTTTCCTTCCGACCCAGGTATATTTGCTCTGCTGTTCTTCGATCATGTTTTCTTTTCACTGAGCATGAAAGTGCCATTAAAATTCTTGCCTTTCCAAATGTTTGACTATGAAACTGCATCTGCTCTCACCAGTTGATGGATGAAGTTGCTCTGGTCTCTTTGATGGCAGTTCTGGTAGATGTCGGTTATGGAACACACTGCAGTGAGAAAAACCTGAAGGTCAAATGTTTTATGGCTGGATTGTTGTCCCAATCCCTCCACTTGAAACATTAGGTGGAGCTTTATGGTGTCCTGTGGGGGAAGAAGAAGAATCAGAGGAATCAGAAAGGTTAGTCACACCACAAGAACAGAACAATGGAATACAGAATCAACTGACAGGGACTCATAGATTCTCAAAGACATTAGGAAGATCATAGTGGTCTGACCTTTGTCCTTTTCAATAAATTATGCCTGAGTAGCTTGGTTTTCTTATGTGAAGACTAACAGTGATAATACTGGCTGTCCCTAACATTTTTTCTCTACTTTTATAACACCTTTTGCCCTACTGGGTTGCCTCTTGCAGCCTGGATGTGATAACATATGACTGGTCTTACTGTAGCTTGTATTGTCGTGTTAGTTGGATGTCCCTAGGGTGCCCAGACTTTTCTAAGAAATGACAGATGTTGGTGGATCATGTGGAAAGGGTATGGGGGAGAGAATTGGGGAGAAAAATAAAACTGTGGTTTGAATAGAATATATGAGAGAAGAATAAAAAATTCTCAATTTTCTCTGTAGATCTCTAAATTTTTCTGATGTATCTAAGAGCTTTCCAAAAATATACTTCTGTCTTTTGTTTTCCATGTTTCTTCTTTTCTTGTTGGGGAAAGAAGGTCACAAGGGTTGGGGGTGGACCTGGGATTATTGAAAATTGAGTGTGATTAGGCTTATGTTATGCAAAATTCCCACATATTCAATAGAACTATTATGCTTGAAAAAAGAGAGTGGTTGCCAAGAGGCACTTGCTGACAGGAACCTGTTCCGGCTTTTCTTTTGGAGGTTCAGCCAGCAACTGACCAATGCAGATGTGGATGCTTGGAGCCAACCTTCAGACTGAGCTCAGGGAACCTGGTGGAGGAGCTGGCAGAAGGACTGGAGGAGCTGAGGGGGATTGCAACCCATAGGAAGAATAATATCAGCTGACCAGACCACCCAGTGCTCCCAGGGACTAGACCACCAACGAAGGAGTGAACAGGAAGGGATCCATGGCTCCTGATACAAAGACCTTGTCTGAAATCAATGGGAGGGTCCTGTGGAATTTTATGCCCCATCATAGGGAGATACTGGAGGGGTGGAAAGGAAGAGGGTGGGTGGGTGGGGAAACACCCTCATAGAGGCAAAGGTGAGGAGGAGAGGGAGGTTGTGGGATGTGAGGCTTTTGGGGGGGGGGGGGTAACTGGGAAGTATGGTATCATTTGAGACTTACAGAAATGGAATGATTAATGAAATATAAAATAAAATAAAATTTTTAAAAAAGAAAAAGAGGAGCATTTCTCAAGCTTATACTTGAATGAAACTGAAATCTAAACCATGGTTTATGCATATATTCTGACAATTAGAATGCTTTAATACAAAAGCAAAGAATGTCATCAAATAGTTTATGAGTCTTCTAACAGATGTCCCCACTTTTGTATAGCCTGATTCCCTGTGGTTCTCACCACCATTTTTTTTTTCTTCTTCTTTTTTTTTTTTTTCTGAATGCCTCAATGTATAAATTTCTGTGCTCTGTAGTTTACAAAGTCTTGTGGAACAGTTACCCTGTTTATACTTTTTAGTTAAGAAAACTGAAGTCAATGTTCCTGGGCCATAGTCACTCTCTTTGGTTCATAAATAAACTATTTCTTATTTCCTTTCAAGGGAAAGCTATGGATTAAGATAGCCAGAAGTACATTTAAAATTCTTTCTTCTAGCTTTTTGAGGTAAATAATGTCCCAGCTTGATGGCAATAGGGAAGATAAATTTACGTCTCATGTGGACGAGCAGCAGTTCTATTTCAAAATGACTTGATAAAGAATGGTATGACTGGGGACAGCAAACTACTCTAATTAATCTTCCAGTATCAATGGTGATTGCAGCTAAAGACTTTATCCAGAAAAATAGTTAATAAAATATATGTCCACCACCTGGCTCAGTTAAGTTGACACATTCAATTAACTATGTTCTGAATGCACACAGAAAAGTACAGATACAGTGTGCAAAAAGTCAAAGGTCACACTGTGAAATGTTGAACATATGCAAAACATATGGATAGATAAATTATATTTTTATTAAATAACTCTGTTAATGCACATTTAGCCATTGCAATTTGTATCCTTTAATCTATTTTTTAAAGGAATGCTTGTTTTTTTTTTTTTTTTAACAAGAAGATAGAGAAATTGTTTTTTCTATGAAAGTTTTTAAGGATTAGTTTTAATTATGTGTATGTGCATGTATATCTGTGTATTGGTATGTTTACATAAGGCAGGTGTTAATGGAGACGAAAGTAGCAAATCGTTGGAGCTAAGGTTACATAGGAATTATTCCACACCCCATGTAGGTGCTATTAATAAAACTAGGGTCATTTAAAACTAATACAAACGCTTATCCACTGAGATACTCTTTCAAGACAAAATAAGGCAATTTATATACTGTATACGAAGAGAAAATGATCATATACAAGGCCATTTTAAGAAATCATACTCATAATATTCAGTAATTTCATTTTATTTTCTGGTTTCATTTTTCTTTCTTTTTTATTTTTTGATATTTTATTTAATTTTCAAATGTTTTCCCCTTGCCAGGTCTCCCCTTTGGAAGCCCCCTACCCCATTCCCCCTCCCCTGCCTCTATGAGGGTGTTCCCGCACCCACCCACCCACTCCAGTCTTCCCTCTCTGGCATTCCCCTGTACTGGGGCATCTAACACCCTCAGGCCCAAGGGCCTCTCCTCCCCCTGATGGCCAATAAGGCCCTCCTCTGCCACATATGTGGCCAGCACCATGAGTCCCTCCATGTGTATTCTTTGATTGGTGGTACAGTCTCCTGGAGCACCTGAGGGTCAGGCCAGTTGACACTGTTGCTCCCTCCATGGGGCTGCAAACTCCCTCAGCTCCTTCAGTCCCTTCTCCAACTCCTCCATCTGGGACCCCATGCTCAGTCCAACGGTTGCTGTGAATTGAATGCTGGGTATTCCAAACTTTTGGGCTAATATCCACTTATTAGTGAGTACATACTGTGTTCATTCTTTTGTGATTGAGTTACCTCACTCAGGATGATATTTCTTCATTAGTTAAAAGTTATAACTGTGTCTTTCAGATTTGGTTTGTTTATAAGGAAAGAGAAAATGAATGTAAGTTTAATTTTATGATTCCTTAAGTATAAGGCAGAAGATTGGAGACTTGGTTAGAGAGATATACAGAAAAATTGAAGATACTAGTAGATGAGAGTGATTAAAAACATCACAGTTGCTATAGCATATCAAGAGTAAAACAGTGAGAATATGAGATGCCTCTTCAATGGAGTAAACCTTACGTTACAGCAACCAAGAAACTGGTACCATTCATTCCACTAGATTTGGGCCAATATCTAAAATGAGCTTGACTGTATTAAGTCTTATGAGTATACTCTTTTAAAATGTGAGGCCTGTGACATCTTGATCATGCCATAGAGATGTTTTGACTAAATAACTAGTGATATAAATGACAACCTCTGACTGATAATGCAGTTAGATATTGTAATCAATGTGTGTAGAGTTATGGCTAGCTAAGATAAACAGCAATATAAAAAAAAGTATGTGCAGGAATGGTATGTGCTCATAAGTGAATATCAGCCATAAAGTACAGGATAACCATGGTATTGTCCACAAAGTCAAAGAAACCAAATAATAAGGAGGGCCCAAAAGAGGATGGTGGTATCTTTTTCACAAAGGGAAACTAAATAAAGAGCATAGATCAATTGAAGCAGGGAACTGGGTGGTAGAGGGAGTGGGGAAGGGAGGGGGGAGAGTAAGAGGTCATATGTAGGGAGAGCAGTGGAGAGAGAAGGGAGATCAGCATTGGGAGAGGGGAGGTTGCAGTCTAGGACATACCAGAGACATAGGATGAGGGGAGGCCACAGAAGTTCTAAGGGGCGACTCTAGCTGAGACTCCTAGCAATGGGGAATATGTATCCTGAAGTGGCCACTTCCTGTAGCCAGGCAGAAATCTCGATGGAGAGATAAGGAACCCACACAGGAAACCATTGAACCAAAATCTGTCCTGTCTGCAATATGTACAGGGACAAAGACAGAGCAGGGACTAAGGGAATGGGCAACCAAAGACTGCTGCAAATTGAGATCCACCCCATGGGCAAGAACCAATCCCAGACAATATTAATGATACTCTTTTATGCTTGCAGACAGGAACCTAGCATCACTGTCCTCTGAGAGGATCCACCCAGCAGCCAACGGAAAGAGATGCATAGACTCAAAACCAAGCAGTAGATAGAACTCGGGGAGACTTAATGCAAGTGTTGGGAGAAGAATCTAGGGACATGAAGACAGACACTCTATAAGAAGACCAACAGTGTCAACTAACCTAGAACCTTGTGGGCTCCCTGAAACTAAATCCTGAACCAAAGAGTGAGCATGGACTGCATCTTGGCCTCCTGTACCTATGTAGCAGATGAGCAGATTGGTCTTAGTGCTGGATCCCTAACAACTGGAGCAGGAGATGTCCCTAAGCCTGTTGCCTGCCTGCCTGTGGATCTTGCCGCTAAAAGGATCTTGCCTTTTCGTGCCTCAGTGGGAGAAGATGCACCAAATCCAGCAGACTTGATATATGTATCCTGAGCTGGGGGTGGGGAGTATAGTTAGTGTGTCTGTGTCTGTGTGTGTGTGTGTGTGTGTGTGTGTGTGTGTTGGTGAAACCTAGAGGGAGAGCTTCCTCTTCTCAAAAGAAAAGGGGAAGGTAGAATTGTCTGAGAGGTACTGGGAAAAGAGAAGGGGCTGATATTGCATTGTCAAATAAATAAATTTAACATAAATAAATAAATAAACAAACAAACAAACAAACAAACAAACCACAGAGTGCCAATCCCAGGCTCCATAGAGAGCGCAAGCTTTACTTCTCATCTGTCCTAGAGAAAATGGTTCAAGCCATGAAGAATCATCTGATCATTCATTGGTTTCTCATTTCTGGGACACTCTCTCTTTCTCTCTCTCTCTCACAAACACACACACACATTCAAAGAGAGAGAAAAAGCATGAGTTGATAGCCAGAATAAATGAAAAGAATATAATATAATGATATCTACCATATACACAATTTATTTTCCTGTATTCAGACTATTAAGCAAAACTAATTATGAAAAACATAAAAATATAACAATGAATGAATACCACAATAAACTTAAATACTAAAGACAATTAAATTGTTTATTTGAAAGTCTCCAAAATGGAAATGAAAAGTATCAATGAACCACTCTTAAAGATCAATCTCAACTTGAAGTTTATAAGTTAAAACAATTAAGTTCTTATTTCAAAAAATATTAGTTCTTATAGGTTTATATTTTCAAATGGAATTTGTAAATAATGGCCATTTGCTAGGTTCCAATGAGCCTATAAAATAGACTATGTCAAAATATCAATAATCAATACATGTTTGATAATTAAAAGAAGAATTTTAGTGAGTAATGATTGTAATCTATCTCTTTTAATTCAAAGAAAGACATCGCAACTTTCCAATGTAATAAATCCAATGATAAAATACCTCTTAATGAACACATATGGCCTAAGTCATTGAGGCACACACACACACACACAAACACACATACACACAAACTCACAATTCACACATACATATACACACACAGTCACACACACTATCACATATACAAGCACACGCACACAATCACACACACACACATACAATCACACACAATTACACATACATATATAATACTCAAGGAAGAAGTATTTAGTCCTGGCACTCCAGAAGCTATTAGAGACAGTTCTAGGAACTAAGAATCTCTAGTACACCTAGTGAAAAACTAAAATATTTAAGTTGATTCAAATTGAGTCATGAACGTCTGTAAGAATTGTGGTTCTATAATTTGAATAATGTCTGGGATAAAATACATAGGAATCACTATCTACTTGGAGCTCTTATTCCTAACGAACCATCAGAGATAGAAAGGGGATGCTGTAGCCATATCTGGAGGAGAACTGCAGTTCCCATAGGATCTAGAAGCATTTATGAGACTAGAGGGGATTTGAAGCTCCTGGATGATTTTGACATTGTTAGATGCACGCTGACAAATAATCAAGCATACGGAATTGCAGCAGTGCTGTCCTTAAAACAAACCACAGCTACACTCTCAGAAAATTGTGAAATATGTTGTGGGTATGAAGAAATCAAACAATATAAGTACAGTGCCTCTGGAAAGTGAAAGGCATACAAAACAGTGGGAAGAACTGAATCAAAGAAATGTTCTCTTACATATTAGTCATAAATGTTGCAGCAAAATGCTAATTCTTTTGTTTTCCTTTCAAGGAATCTTTATAGCTAAATGTTGAAAATGTATCATCTGTAAGTTAGATTCAATTAGAAAGAGAGTGCATCTGAAAAGTCTAAATATGAATTGTTCCTGATATGCTTTGTAGACTATTCTGACATTTGGTGTCCCTTCCATGGATTTCCCATCCATAGGGAAGCATCTATCTCTGTATGGGTGAAGGGAACTTGTGAAGTAATAAAACAGACTGTACTCTAAGGACCAGGCAATAATGAAGTGCAAAGAATTTCTTTATTCACAGGTGGAATTTTGAAGAATATGAAAATTAATGTCTGTGAAATTTTACATCTTTTCTCATTAGACAAGTGATTTAAGTACAAAAATGACACATTCTTTCAAGCAGTACCCTGGTAGTAGGGGATGGACCCTGAACTCCACTGCAGAGATCTCTCATGATGCTATGATTCTCCTTCCTTCTCTCTATCTTTCATATATTTAGACTACATTTCTGAATAACACACAAGCTTCCCATAAAGGAACCAAAGTATTTCATGTGTATTGAAAGAGCTTCAAAGTTTCGATTTTTCCCACACTAAAAAAGTAATTTTAAATTTTCATAGCAGTTATTCATGTTTGACAGTAGAGGGTAAATTGGTTGAATGTCTCCCCGCCATTTCAAAGCTACTTGGAATATAAAACAAAGTAAATGAAACCAGAAAAACCTTAGAGGCATTCAAAGAACAAGTGTGTGTGTGTGGGGGGGGTGGGGTTGGGGGTGTGTGTGTGTATGTGTGAATGTGTGTATTATGTGTGTATGCATGGATGATCATGTACATATGTGTGCATGTGTGGGCACATGTAAGCGTGTGCATGCATGTCTGTGTGTCTGTATCTGTGTGTCTATGTGTCTGTATGTCTGTGTTTATTAAAAGAATCTTTAGAACTTCCAAAACTAAACTGAGAATATGTCCTAAATGGCTGTGGAACCATTGATAACTTGTGCATTTCTAAGTTACATTTCGAAAGCTGTGATTTAGACAAATTAAAAACTCGTTTAGGAAGGAATGATGCGTAAAATGACTTGTGTACATTTGCCAGAAGAGAGTCTATTTCCGTAATCCAGGTGTAAGATGATGAGCCACAGTTCTAAGGTGGTGGAAGAAAGCACAGAAATAAAATGACACATCTGAAGATGTTTGAAGATGGATTGACAAGATATGATTGCCTGTTAGATAAAAAAAAAAAAACTGACAAAAGAATGATCTGTATTAAAAATAACTGTAGAGCTATCATGCTGTGTATAAATGGTTTGATATCTGAAAGCACATTTTTGTTAATTTCCCTAAAGAGAATGGCCATATAGAAACAGGTGGCTTTAATTCAGTAGATAAAATAATGATTCAGGAGATAGCCATACTCATGAACAGATATTAATTATAAGGGCATTCTAAGCCAATAATGTGGTACAGAGAAGGCCAACTAAATAGTGAATGATAGTAAGCAATCAAGAAAAATTTGCTTGTCCTAACTGACATCTATTTTAGTGAGAATAGACAGGGAGGAGAGAATGAAGAGAATGAATTCAAATTCAGAAACACTACAATTGGCTGGAAAATATACATTACAGCATTGGGGAGGTTCTCAAGCCCTAGTAACAGAGACATTCTGGATATTGTGATGAGGATTTGTCAGATGAGAAGAGAGTCAACCAAGTCTAACAGTATATCAGCACCACTGGGTTGTCTAAGGAAGAGCACTCAATGCAGGATGAGCCAGTGTTTAAAATATAGGAAGGAAGCTCCAGAAAAAGAGAAGTCCTAGGTTTCTCTTCCTAGGTTTCACCTGCCAACAGTTGTACAATTTAGGCATTCTCCAAGATTTCCAAAAACACACAAATAGGCACACACACACACACACACACACACACACACATGCAAACTTTCCCTATAGTTTATAGTCTCCCTATATAAAGGAGATAGGATGTAGATCTAAATGAAATTAGAGAGGGTGGTGGAGGAAGATATCTTGAAAATGCACTGCATGCATTATCCTAATATTAATGAAATAAGATAAACATAATCTATAGTTTGTATTTTTTGATCAAATACCTATTTTACCTGTTGCTGCTGCAGTATCACTAGCTTTAAGCTACATAAGTTGCTGATGCCATCTATTCGTGTAGGACCTTTCATGTAGGACTATATGTGCTAATTGAGAAAGGAGACTTCCTTGTAATTAAATCGCTTCAACTGCCAAAATCAAGTGTTTTTCCTCAATTTGACAAATTGGTGCTTACACCTTGCTTTATAATGATATCTGAACCACCAACTATATCAAGTACTTACAGGTTTTTGTATTTTAGTTCTGTCTTGGTCCTGAGTCACCATCAACAGCAATAATGAAATTCTGCTCAGCATTTCTTTTCTTTATGCCATTTTAGAATGCTCTATTCCATAAAGGAAGCCCATTATATTGTATCAGAAGTTATTAAACCTGGAAAATAAACATACAAATATTATATGGAATGACATGATTATATATTATATAAATAATATATATGTGTTTGTATTTATAATCATATGTGTATACTATATGGCAGTAATTAAAGAAAAAGAGACCCAATCTTGCTGCTGGAGGTGGGCTCTGTAAGTTTTCTCTCCCCACTGTCCAGCATTTAATCTAAGGTCCCTCCCTTTGAGTCCTGAGAGTCTCTCATCTCCCAGGACTCTGGTGCATTCTGGAGGGTCCCCCTAACCTCCTACTTCCTGAGGTTGCCTGTTTCCATTCTTTCTGCTGGCCCTCAGGGCTTCAGTCCTTTTCCCTCACCCAATACTAGATCAGGTGCCCCTCTTCCCCCCAACACCCCTTTCAATTTTCCTACCAGGTCCGTCCCCCCTCCCCACTAGTGATTGCTTTCTTCTCCCTCCCAAGTGGGACTGAAACATCCTCAATTGGGCCCTTTAGCTTGTTGAACTTTTTGAGTTCTGTGAACTTTATCTTGGGTATTCTGTACTTTTTTTTTTTTTTGGCTAATATCCACTTATTAGTGAGTATATACTATGCATATCCCTTTGGGTATGAGTTACCTCACTCAGAATGATATTTTCTAGTTCCTTCCATTTGCCTGCAAAACTCAGGATGTCCTCCTTCTTAATAGCTGAGTAGTATTCTATTGTGTAAATGAACCACATTTTCTGTATAAGTTCTTCTGTCACGGGATATCTGGGTTGTTTCCAGCTTCTGGCTATCACAAATAAAGCCACTATGAATATGGTGGGGTATCTTTTGGGTATATTCCTAAGAGTGGAATTGTTGGGTCCTCAGGTAGATCTATTTCCAATTTTATGAGGAACCTCCAGATAGATTTCCAGAGTGGTTGTACCAGTTTGCAATCCCACCAGCAATGGAGGAGTGTTCCTCTTTCTCCACATCCTCACTGACATGTATCATTACCTAAGGTTTTGTATTTATTTTAGCCATTCTGATTGGTGTAAGGTGGAAACTCAGGGTCATTTTGCTTTGCATTTCTCTGATCACTAAGGACTTTGAACATTTCTTTAAGTGCTCCGCAGCCATTCAAGATTCCTCTGATGTGAGTTCTCAGTTTATTTCTATACCCCATTTTTTGATTGAGTTATTTTGTTTTTTTGGTGATTAGCTTCTTGAGTTCTTTATATATATTGGATATTAGCTCTCTATTGGATATGGAGTTAGTGAAGTGTTTTTTTTTTTTTTTCCCCAATCTGTACTGTGGAGTTACCATCCCACAGTCAAAATTCTGACCCATAATTGTTTCTTTCTGAAAGAACTATAGGGATGGAAATGGAGAGGAGCCTGAGGAAAAGAAGGTCCAGTGACAGATACAAAGTAGGATCCAGCTCTAGCGGAGGTCCCAAGGCCTGACACTATTACTGAGGTTATAGAGCATTCATAAAACAGGACCTATCATGACTGCACTCCAGAAAGACCCAACAAGCAACTGAAAGAATCAGATGCAGATATTTGCACTCAACCAATGGACAGAAGCTGCTGACCCCTGTGGCTGAATTAGGAAAAGGCTGAAACAAGCTGAGGAGGACGGTGACCCTGTAGGAGGACCAGCCATCTCAATTAACCTAGACCCCATGATCTCTCACACACTAGACCACCAAATAGGAAGCATCCACCAGCTGATATGAGGCCCCCGACACATAAACAGCAGAGGACTGCTGGTTCTGTGTTCAGTCAGAGCTAATGTACCTAACCCTCAAGAGACTGGAGGCCCCAGGGAGTTTAGAGGTCAGGTGGGGTGGGGGTAGGGGGTGGGGATATCCTTGTAGAGACCGGGGGGTGAGGAGGAGGTATGGGGTGTGGAACACTTGGAGGGTGGACAAGGGATGGGATAAAACCTTATTGTAAATAAATAACTAAATAAAAATTAGCAAAAAAAGAAAAAGAAAGAAAGAAAAAGAGGACATGAACTTGAAAGAGAACAGGGTGTTCCTTTACCTTGAAGGTGTGAGGGAGGAATCAATAAAGGATGATGTAAATATATATCAAAAATATTTTATAAAGTTGCTTGTTACAATTATTTTTCCTATAACATGTTGCTGTTTGTTTGTTACTCCATTTTTTTTCTCATTGTTTTTCATGAAATTTGGACTTGATCTCAGAGGATGTTTAAGTGGTCAAGAGTCCATCATTGCAAACCTGATGTCCTTGAGTTAAATTCCTTGAAGCCATGTAAAGGTACAAGGACATAACAGACACTACATGTTGTCCTGAAATGCACAGGTACTCCTTGTCCTGTATATACCTACATTTGCATATACATACACCATGCATGTATATACACACATTGCTTTTTATTTTTAATACATAAATATATATTAGTATTGCTTACCATTAGGAATGGTTAACATTTCAGTTTTTATCCATTCTCTGTGCCTACTTTGTTGTTCATACTTGTAATAAATATGCTTTTTCCCCATAAAGAAAACAAATGTGTATTCAAGTATCATCAATATTATTTCATTCTTTTAAAATAGTGGTATAATATATATTATTTTATATTTTTTTCAAATAAAACTTACCATTTAATGTATTCCATACATATTCACAAAAAACTATCCATTCTATTTTAGAACATCATATTTCTGTTACATATGCCTAGGCTTTGTATTAATTGTATATTTAAAATTGTTATACTTTGTTAACATAATAATTCAAATTTCCAATTCTAAGATTAGGTTATGAACATTAAAATGTTTTTAATTACTTTTTTCAAATTATAATATAAATATACCATAACCGTCTTTACTTTCTTCCCTTCAAACATGACACAACAATATCTAATGGGAACAGTAAAAGTCACAAAGCCAGCATAGGTGCTTGACAAAGGTCCAGCAAATCTGAACCATTTGATGCAATGGCTACCATACTGTTTTCTACTTTTGGTCTTGATCTCCACATGTTGTATGCCTGGGGGACCTTTAATATTTGTACACTATGGGGATATTGGATTGGTGGGAAATTTCTCAGGAATCATTTCTGCCTTCTTCCTGGAAAACTGTTTCTAAGCTTCCACAGGAAAGTCCTGAGCATACTACTTGTCTACTTTTATGGAAACTATTCTTATGTGGCTCTACTTGAATGTCTTCTTTGTGTCCTGGAGATTCTGACTCACAAAGGTGCCAGAGGTCTCCTTATAGGCTCTGGCTCCAAGAAACTCTTGAAACATCTGCACCTGTACTTACTTAGAAACAAAATAATTAGAATAAAGTAAACATAAAAAGCTAAACATGATTAAATGTACTAGAGGAATAGGCAGGTCAAGTCTCTTCCTATTACATGCTCAGGTGTTTACTTGGCATATAGGATTGGGTGAGGGGTGGCCGATGGTATGCCCTTCAAGGAAAAGATACAGCAATAGTGTTAAAATGGACAGAGTTATCTCTGCCCTATACATGGTGTGCAAAAATGATAAAGAATGAAGAACTAACACCCCTTTATCATAGAAAATTTAGCTCCTTCAGGGCCACTGTGGTATAGTATGTTCATGGAACAAAAGAATAGAAATATTAGACATATAAATTGTATAAAGTTATACAATATGTACATTGTATTATGTCAGAAATCGAGTAATAACTATAGCAGATTCAGCCTTATTTTTTTCTAGGGTCTAATGAAAGTTGGTACTCTGATCATTAAAAGTTGGTAATAGACTACTTGGGACATGGCAATATTCCCAAGCTGGCTTGGAGATTTTTTTGTCTAGTGCCCTTGAAATAACAAGAGTCTTAAAGGGTGAGTTATGGGGTCGATGAAGGAAAATAGTTGTAAATGATAACTCTGTTTCATAATTGTTTATCAATAATAATTAGCCTTATGAAAAAGTGGAACATAAAACATATATCTAGAGACAAAAATGTTATGATCTATATTTTGGAAGAACTTGTATCTATTCTTGTTTATTGTGTTATGTATAAATAAGAAAGCAATCTGACTGCCAGTCAGTCAGGCTGTAAGATTCTCCCAATTACAGTTCTTTACTCTTTCCTTCCTCACTTGCTACTTACCTTCTATGTGGGACCTGGACATTGTCAAGACTGACCCCTGGCACATACCCTCCAATATAACATCCTTCCACCCTTTCAAATTCTTGGCCAATTTTTCCACTTTTTTTTTACACACACTTGTGGAAGCATGTATGTACACTCACATACTACACACCCACAAACATAAATACCATGAACATAAATATTCCCAAATACATAAATACTAATGTGCTGGCTGATTTTGTGTGTCAACTTGACACAAGTGGGAGTTCTCATAGAGAAAGGAGGCTCCCTTGAGGAAATGCCTCCATGAGATCCAGCTGTAAGGCATTTTCTCAATTAGTGATCAAGTGTGGGAGGGCCCACTGTGGGTGGTGCCATCCCTGGGTTTGTAGTCTTGGATTGTATAAGAAAGGAAGCTGAGCAAGCCAGGAGAAGCAAGCAAGCCAGTAAGTAACTTCCCTTCATGGCCTCTCCATCAGCTCCTGCTTCCTGCCCTGCTTGAGTTCCAGTCCTGACTTCCTTTGGTGATGAACAGCAATGTGGAAATGTAAGCTGAATAAACCCTGTCCTCTCCAACTTGCTTCTTGGTCATGATGTTGGTGCAGGAATAGAAACCCTGATTAAGACAAATTGGTACCAGCATAGTGGGGTATTCCTGTGACAATCTGACTACGTTTTGGGGAGGACTGTGGAAGGACTTTGGAACTTTGGGCTAGAAGATCCATTCGGTGATAAGAGCTTTGTAGAATGTTGTATAGGAGCTTGGAAGATAATGTTGAGAACAGTGTAAACATGGAGGCCTGACTTGTGAAATTTCAGAGGGAAGATTAAAGACTTTTATCAGGGCCATGGCTGTTTTGATTGTGAAAATTCTGTGGGTTTGGTTGGCTGAGGCTGAAGAATCAGCTGTGATTAGCAAGATACTACAACTACTAAAGTGAAACCTTTGTATTACTGGGATTATTGATGCTTGTTATCGGAAACCAAGAAATTAGTGGTGATTAAGAAGAGACCATCATCATTGAGGTGATATCTTCTGGGAAGTGTTACCTGAGAGCAAAAAAAGTCTATGTTCCAGGGATAGGCAAGGTTATACCTTGAGCTGCAGCTGGACTTTGTAATGTTTAAGAGTCACCCATGTGGTACTGGCTTTGGAGGCTTAAAGGGTTCATGAAAAGCAGCTGAGGCACAGCATTGTGAGAGGCCATGGAAGGCCATTGGTGAAGGTGCAGCCTCATTTGCCATTGATGGCCCAGGACTGAAAGGGTCATGCAAAGGCATAGAGATTTGACACCATAAAGAGAGCCTAAGAGAGGCTATTGGTGAAGCCTAGTTGCAGCAGAAGACAACAGTGTTTTCGAGATGCCAGTACCATGAGATTACCACCAAGAACAGCAGCAGAAGTAGAGTAAAGCAGCTGGAGACTAGAAGACAAGGTGTGTGCTACAAAGGGCAGAGCTGGAGAAGTGACCTAACTTCTTGGAGAAACCCAGAGCTTGTGAGTGTATCCTAGACATTGGATTGTTAGAGTTTGATTTTGCTTTTAATTGTGACTATGCCCTGATATATTTCCCTCTTGAAGCAAAAAAAAAAAAAAAAAAAAAGTATTTTAGTGGAGCCCACAGTTAAGAGACTTTGAACTGTAAAACGAATTTGAATTTTAAATGATATTGGATATTTTAAAGGGATTGAAATTTAATATGTAAGAATTAGTAAAGATTTGGGACTTTTAAATATATCTAGGTCTTGGGGATAAATAAGGAAACAAGGTTTGAGGTTTAATAGTGATGTGTTTGTGTGCCAAGTTGACTAGGGTTCAATTGTCCTGGCTGGTTTTGTGTGTCAACTTGACACGAGCTGGAGTTATAACAGAGAAAGGAGCCTCCCTTGAGAAAATGGCTCCATGAGATCCAGCTGTAAGGCATTTTCTCAATTAGTGATCAAAGTGGGAGGGCCCCTTGTCTGTGGTGTAATCCCTGGGCTGGTAGTCTTCAGTTCTCTAAGAATGCAAGCTGAGCAAGCCAGGGGAAGCAAGTCATTAAGTAACATCCCTCCATGGCCTCTGCATCAGTTCCTGCTTTCTGACCTGCTTGAATTACAGTCTTAACTTTCTTGCATGGTAAACAGCAAAGTGGAAGTGTAAGCTGAATAAACCCTTTCCTCCCCAACTTGCTTCTTGGTCATGATGTTTGTACAGGAATAGAAATCCTATGACGACAGCCTTATCCTTCTGCCTTATGTTACTTATATGTATATTTTCAAAAATAAGTATTTGATATTGGATATCTAGTTGATGTGCTCTTCACTGGGTAAAACTATTTCTCTCATTCTAAGAATTCTGGAGTGGAGGCTCTTGCTAATTCTGTAGCCTGACTGTGGTATCCATTCCCTAAGGCCTACTATGTTTGGCTTTAGTGATGGAAGATGCACTTAGCCTGGCAGAGACTAAATGCACAGGCATTGAGGGACACCCACATGGGGCACCTTCTAAGTAAGGAAGGGGGATGAGGGTAGTGTCTCTGTGAGGGAATGAGAGATGGCAATGTTTGATAGAAAATAATGATAATAACAACAACAACAACATATTCCTTAGCTGCTTATAGTTCTTTGTGTAACTTGTGAATTCTTGGGCCTTCCCCTGTTCATATTAGCATGTCTATCAGTGTTGTCCTTGTTCAAATAATGTATAAGTATTCTTGGTGGTGGGACTTTATTGGTATTGCTTCTGACATCCCTGGAAGAACAATATCATAACAATCATTGATTCTTTGGCTCTTACGTTCTTTCTCATCCCTCTTCTGCAATGATTTCTGAGCCTTGGGTGAGGCAATTGTTTCCTAGATGTGTTGATTTGAATGAATATCTATAATTCTGAATTTTGGTTAGTTATTGTTATCTGTAATGATTTTCCTCTAGTAGAAGGAGAAGTTTCCTTGATGAAGAGATCAGAACTACACTTATCAGTGGGTACAAAAATAAAGATTTGGAATATAGTTAGTAATTATGCTTTTTTTAGTTAAGTGGCTTGTTTAGTTAGTTCTTCTTCAAGACATGTCTTCACTAATCCTGGTAATAGGTAGGTGACTTTCTTCAAGTTGACTTGGTTTTAAGTACAATTAGAGAGCTCTTGGCTACTACCAGGGCATGTGTGCCACTACTGTAACCTTAGGTTTATTATGGCATGTTTGGCATTGCCACTATTCATAGGCATTTAGCTAGGTAAGATTACCTGTTGCTTCTGTCCTTTGGAAGCTTACATGCACCTTCTGCTGTCAGGAATGCTATTCCCAGTGAGCAGACTATCAAGTCAGTGCTAGCTCAGTTACCTCTGAACCCTGCCACTTATGTTCACATAATTTTCAGGATAGAATTTTGACTTCCACCTCTGGGATAAAGCCAAGAACTATAACAAAAACTTCTTATGTTGGCAGTCTGTTGGACAGCCCTTACAGACAACTCAAAAGAAGAGTTCTTGTGCCTGTTTTGTTGTTGTTGTTTGGTTTAGGTTATTTTGTTTGTTTGCTTTTTTTTCTCTTTCTTGGGATTTTTGGTGGTGGTGTTTCTTTTTTCGGGGTGGGGGTGGGGAGTTGAGGTAAAGTTGCCAGTCCAAAGGAAATAATTTAATTTAAATTATGTTTGCATATTTAAACAAGCATATATAATGTAGATTCTTGTGGGGTAGATAGTTCTATAATTGTTTATGGTGATTACAGACATCTTTACCATCATTCATTCCTTCTGGCTTTATTTTCTTCCCCCTTCCCTAATTAAAGTCACACCCAGGTTTCCCATTTCTTGACCAGATCACTTACACCTTGCTATTTTCCTCTCTATTGCTCCATTGCCCTTCTTGCCACCATGGAAACAATTCTTTTTTACTTTCCTGGTTTCTGCAGTTATTCCAAGATAGATATTTGCATCTGCAGATATAGAGGTAGAAGCCTCAGATGAAAGAGAACACATGGGAAACTTGATTTTCTGTGTTTGGATTACCTCATTCAAGACTATCTCTTCTAATTTCACTCATTTATATGAAAAGTTCCAATGGCTTAGATTTTTCAAAACCTACTTTTTTATTGGATACATTATTTATTTACATTTCAAATCTTATCCCCCTTCCTGGTTTCCCATCTGAAAATTCCCTATCCCATTCCCCCTCCCCCTGCTTCTAGGAGGGGGCTCTCCCACTCACCCAAACACTCCCACCTCACCACCCTAGCATTCTCCTATACTGTGGCATCAAGCCTTCACAGGACCAAGGGACTCCCCTCCCATTGATGCCAGGTAAGGCCTTCCACTGCTACATATGCAGCTGGAGCCATGGGTCCCTCCATGTATATTCTTTGGTTGGTGGTTTAGTTCCTGGGAGCTCTGGGGGGTCTAATTTTTTTGTAATGTTGTTCTTCCTATGGGGTTGTAAACCCCTCCAGCTTCTAAAATCCTTCCCCTACCTTCTCCATTGGGTCCCCCATGCTGTGTCAGATGGTTGGCTGCAAGCATCCACATCTGTATTGGTCAGGTTCTGGTAGAGCCTCTCAGGAGACATCCCTACCAGGCTCCTGTCAGCAAGCCCTTCTTGGCATCAGCAATAGTGACTGGGTTTGGTGTCTGCAGATGGGATGGATCTTTAGGTGGTGAGGTTCCTGGATGGCATTTCATTCAGTCTCTGCTCCACTCTTTGACTCTGTATTTCCTTTAGACATGAGCAATTCTGGGTTAAAATTTTTTGAGATGGGTGGGTGACCCCATCTCTCAACCCCTGACCTTGCCTAACCTCTGGATGTGGTCTCTACAAGTTCTCTCTACCTTTTGTTGGGTATTTCATCTAATATCATCCCTGTTGGGTCCTGGGAGCCTCTTGCTATCCTGGCATCTAGGACTTCTTGGTGGGTACTCCCAGTTCCCCATCCCCCATTGCCACACACCTCTGTTCAATTTCCTGACCACCTGTACATTTCCTCTGTCACCTCCCATACCTGATCCTGCCCCCTTTTGCCTTTCCCCTCTTCTCTTCTTCCCAAGTTCCTCCCAAGCTCTACCCCCATGATTATTTTGTTCTTCCTTCTAAGTAGAACTGAAGCATCCATACTTTGGTCTTCCTTCTTGAGCTTCAGATGATCTGTGAGTTGTAGTGTACCCAAACACTTTGACCTCCTTCTAGCCCATCATCTAAAGATAGAGAAGAAAAGACAGTAAATAGAGCAAAGTGTCTAGAAGCAGTTCTCTGGGGAGTGATTCCAATCTCCACTTGTCAGGATACCAGCAGTCCAGTTCAGTAGTGTCAGGAGAGCTAAGATAAATCATTCTCAATCACAAGATCCAGCAGAAACAGCAAGCCACTGCTCAATCAGAAGTCAGCATGGGAAACCAGGACCAGCCAGGACACCAGAAGTTCTCTGCCATGCTTCTCTCAACAAAGTAAAAATCAGAGAAGACAAAGACCAGAGAAGAGTTTCAAAGCTACCTATGGAAGCACCATCCCTGTCTGTGGGTCCTATTTATACTCTCTCCAAACATCACCTGCTCTCCTATGGGTCTTGCCTTAACAAAACACCAGGTGAGTCTGCATCACATGACATATCCAGAAACTTTCACTTCAAAGTTCACTGTACAATCTTTCTTTAAAGTTGTATAGTGTGTATGTGCCACATTTTCCTTTTCCAAGTCTGAGAAGCATTTTATGAGGAATATTCTGATAGTATATGAATTGATGGTGAACCTGGCAAATACTAATGAAAAAAAAAAAAACTTTTTCTTGTTGATACTAAGTATCTAGGGTATGTTGAATGTGGTAATATCAAGAATTTTTTAACATTCTTATTGAAATTTCAGTTATGTTTTTTGGGAATATGTGAATACTATTTGGACTCAGATATACTGTTTATAAACCTAGATTTCTGATGAGAAATTTTATGTCAAAATTATCACAAGAATAGTGTTTTAGTATTTTTCTTTATTTCTATATTTTAAAACTACATAATCTCTTTTATTATTTTCAATTCATAGAAATCACCTCATTTAATGAATATAGATAGTATTTTCTATCTATCAACCTATATCTCCCAGGGAAAAATTCCCTTTACATCATAATATCCATAGACACTTCTCAGCTGGAAACCAATATTAAGATGAAAACTGAATATAACTAACACGACTTTATGAATATACAAACAGTCTCTGCTTAAGGGATAACATGGTAAAGCATTTAATTTAGAGGTTGTATGGAGGAGCAAATTTAAATCAACCTGTCATTATTAGAATTATACTATAAAATTAGCTTCTTTTCTCTTATAAGTAATTAATTCTAATATTAAAGACATCAAACTTGATTTTCTATCATAATCAAAAGCAATAGCTTAATGTAAAAATAAAAATGACTATACAGCTGATGTTAAAGTATCACAGACTTTTTAAACATAGTTTAATGTTTTATATATAAATCTAATTCCTAAATTTTGCATGTGCAAATTTTAATTGATATGAGTTATAGCATATAGAGAGATGTATACAAACACTATTTTTAAACAAATGCACAGACTATACATATGTTTTTGCTTTTCGTGTTGAATACATGCGCCATATGTTTGCTTGTTTGTATATGTACAAATATGGACTTGAATATAAAAGACTTTTGACTGAATTGGAAATCTTAATATTATTAAAGACCAGAAACACACATATAAACATTTTCTCTTGAATTCTGACAAATATTTTATTTTGAGGGTAGAGTATTATACAACAAACATCACATAGATGAAATGTTAGAAAGAAGTCACACTGTTTAAGAACTTTGACTGCTTTTCTAGAAGACCTGAGTTTGATGCCTAGCACATTGCTGCTTACTAATACCCAACTGCTTACAGGGATTACAATTATGAATTTAAAAGAACTACAGTTTTAGTTGCCTTGTGCTATGAAGAATAAAAACAGAATTTAACACATTAAAATGACTTCAGTAAAGGACAGGAAATTACAAAAAACCTGGTTACTTATAAATAATATAATTATCAATATATGATAATCTGAGTGTGTTGACATTGCCTACAATCCTGGCACTGTAAAGGATGAGGTAAAGTGTTGGCACATTTGAGCACATTGGATACTGTAAACGTAGCCTAGTTTATATGGTGATCACAAAAATATATAATTATAAAACCCATACTGTTTTTCTTTTCAAATGTGTATCAGCAAAATGCATCTTGAATAATAGTGTACCAGTAGAATGCATGATAAAATATCAAAGTGATCAGACATGAATTAGGTATCAACTTCTCAGACATTTTAAGAAACAGTAATTATAACTTAACATCATATGCTACAGTTTTTCAAGCACCTACAATTACTGACAACAAAATAGAAATAAGTAGTCTTTGATGTGCAAACGAACACTACATGGATTTTCAACTTTGAATCAAAGCAGGAATTCCCCAAATAGTGTAAATTATTAATTAGCTTTGAATGATTTTGTAGTTCTAAATATTTCAAAGGTTAATCTGTTGTAAATATAGGAATGAAATGAACTATCATAGTTGCAGATAAGACTTGAAACATTCATGACGTGATATAGAATAATCAACATGCATTTTCACTTGTAGTCTGACAAATATTTTAGTAAGTATTATAAGGAGGAAACATTTGAAATGTAAATAAAGTATTAAAAATAAATAAAACATCACATAAATGAAATATTAGAAAGATATCACCGTGGTTAAGAGTATTGGCTGCTTTTCCAGATCTAAGATGGATACCTAGCAGACTGGTGGTCACTAATACCTAACTGTACCTCCTGTTCCATTGCATATGGTACCATCTTCTGATCTCCACAGGGATTTTCTACAACACATACAGCCAAGCAAGACTTACACATAAAATATAAATGAATGAATGAATGAATAAATAAATATTAAATATGGTTCTTTAAAGTCCCCTAGATGTGCCTTTAAAGATATACATTTCAAACTATGTTCTTATGCGGGTATGGTCTTTTCTTTGAATGTTTATGGAGAGAACCTCCCTTCACCCAGTATTTAATATCTTTTCCCCTTTTCAAAAATCATTAATCTTGATTCCTTGCACTATATCTTATCTCCTAATGCAAGAATAATGGAAATAAGACTTAGAGGAACAAAATTCAATTTTTAAAACTAATTATGACCAAGACCTTTTACTATGATGTAAACATTTCTTAAACTTATGACTTTTCTACCTTCAGGAACAAAATGTTCTGGAGACAGCTACATAAAAGTTGACTGCTTTTGAGACTATACACTTTGGTTTCTGAGTTTAGAGAGATAGATTTTTACATAATATCCACTTGTAATATTGAGATAGTGAAGGCTTATTGCTTGGGATTTGAAATATTTGTACATCATGAAATTATAGACAAGAAACATGAAATTCTGAGATGCTGCTTTACAGTAAGAAAAAAATTAGTTTTATGAACAGAATATGTTCAAAGTGATTCAAAGCAATTGAGGTTTATAAGAACATCAAATCTCTGAATTAAACTTAATGGTTGAATATTTTATCATCGCTTAAATATCTCTTAATTGAAGTATATATAATCAATGCTGGCACTTCTAAAATATTTCTTACTTTTTAATAAGGGAAAACCATATATTTTACCAAAAATACAATTTTATGATCATGTTGTAACAATGATTTTTTATTAATAACACAAAACTTGAACATGGCCTTTTTGTGTGATCCTGCTCTAATTTTTTCAAGAACACTGCCTCTGGGTTAGCTTTCTCTCATGGCCACCTCAGCTATTCTATCAAGTCTTCATTCCATCACTTCTAACGTAAAAGTCCTGCCAGTAGTTTGTTGATTTATCATCTCTGGGTTCACCTACTGCTATTGTTTCAATTCTTTCTTTTTCTTTGTACTTTTCATCTTTCACAAGGCTACTTCCCATGTTCAGTTGTGCACAAATAAGATGCACAATGAGTGGGTTTTGTTGTTGCTGTTGTTGCTTTTGTGTGTGTGTGTGTATGTGTATGTGTGTGTGTGTGTGTGTGTGTGTGTGTGTGTGTGTGTGTGTGTGTATTTTGAAAGTTCACATAAAGTTGGGAGAGAAAAGAGGGAGGTGAATATGGAAATAATTGGAGGAGTGGGAATGGGCTATCAATTTGACCAAAGCATTATGTACATGTCTGAAACTACCAATAAAAATTAGAGAACAGTACTTAATAGACAGACAAGGGCTATAGAGATAATCTACATTATTGGTATAGTCACTTAGATAACTCTAACCAAGACCTTGAAAGGTGATTTCTTATGCCTGTATTGTTTTTTTTTTTTTTTAATCTATAGTTCTTGAAGGGAGTATTGTAAATCCAAGCTCCTTAAATTCCTTTAACACACAAACACACACACACAAACACAGAGAGAGAGAGAGAGAGACAGAGACAGAGACCGAGAGACAGAGACAGAGAGACAGAGAAACAGACAGAGAGAAATGATGGAGGGTCCCTTTTTATAAAGATGATCCACATTTATGACACCAAACACAAGACACAGGACTGTAATTATTTAAACTAAATTTTGTATGAAAGACTTTTCTTTCCTTCCAGATTCCATGATCCAAAAGATACTATAAAAGAGGCCATGAGAGGTAAGGAATTAACTAATTCTACTTAAGTATAACACCCATCAACAATGTCAATAACCAGCATGGCAAGTACGCATAACAGTGTAAAAACTGGTACTCACATTCATGCCCAACAAATACCTGTCTAATTGAACTTGAGGCACATTCAACAGGAGGGAAATAAAATAATGTTTCTTATTACAAAATTATTTACTTCCTGAGGTCATGGACCTTAGAAAAAAATTTTATTACTACCTTGCAAGAAAAGAATAATTCACTAATACACTTAAAGCTTAACATGATACTTCCATATAAGTACAGCTGCCTTATTTAAAAAGTCTCTATTTACAGGAAATGGAAACCAGCAAGAAAATCACAACTGAACAAAATACAAAGATCAACAGAGCAAAGGGAGCACAGCCCAGTCTCTGTAGTACACTGTGCTGTGAGTTCACGAATGGAATACCAAGTGCATCATAGTATTTTTATATCATAATTTTAAAGTGGAATGTTAATACATACTAGAGCAAAATGAGAGAAGCAAACACAATATAGAAACATATAAATTTTGGAGATTAAAAATGAGCTATATAGAAAAGAAGAAATAAAAATATTCTCAAAAATAGCATTTGTTTTTAAAGTACTTAAAAGTTATTAACACTCATTATAAATTTGCAAAGAACTAATTTATACAAAACATTTTTAACAAAATAAAGTAGCTTAATGGAGAGTGTCTCTCAAAGTTATCAATCTTCTTGAAAATGTTAGTAAATGTAACATCATATCACTTGAAAACTACTAGATTCTCTAGAAATTTAAAAGCATGACAATATCAATTGCTTAAGAAATTTAGACCAGTCAGGCTTATTATTATATACTACATGGAAAATGTCATAGTCATGTTGAAAAACAGTTTGACATTTTCTTGCAAAGGGAAACAAATAGTTACCATATGGACTAACAATTCTCCTTCTAGGTATTATACCAAGAAACATGAATTCATGTGCTCATAAAAACTGGCACATAAATGTTCATAGCAGCTTTATTCATAATAGCCAAAAATTAGAAACCAACCAAATTTCCCACTGGTTGTTGAGCATAAAAATATATCTTCTGGAAATGGATAATCTCACCATCCAAACTGTGGGATTTTTTTCCTGAAGCATTGTCTAGTATAGTAAATATATCAAGAATATACTGAGTGTTTGAGTTTATATACCCATTATAAATAACAAATTATTTTAGAAAGAAACTAGTGTTCATTTAAGGAAAGTTGCTGATAAAAAACAATTTTTAAGCAGTTCTTCTCTCATATTTTATATATATATAAAGACATTTAACAATTTTAATGTCTTTGTGAGCATTGGTAAGACATTTTTCAGGGAGGCAAATTTGACAATGCAAAAGGAGGAATATTTGTGGAGACTAAGCAGACACAAGAGGTGTGAGGAAGGAAGAATAAGTATTAGGTACTAACAGGAACAATTCACTTCAGGAGTTTCTCATCTTTGCATATCAAGAGCCTCCACAAGACACACTGAGGTTTGCAATCTGTGGGATGTAGAGGTCTGATCATGCTGTAATTACTTTCAAATCAAATGTCCTGAGGATAAATAATGTTTTATGAAAAAGGTTTGGACAGTTGGAAGTGTCAACCACGTCATTATAAAATGGACATTCAATTCTTTTAAATATTGACTTCCATCCTGTGGGGTACGTTTTGGGTCTGCAGGGTTCTATATCGATTACAGTCAGACAGATGGGACTTTTGCCTCATGGACTTTTGAACATCAGGCTCAATACTACTAGACAGTAGTATTATTGTCAGTTGAGAGGATACACTTCTGGATATTGAGTCCAATGTTGCCTGCTTCACTACTTGAGCTGGGTATTCAGTGTATAATCTTGACCTGTCAGCATCTCAATCTTCTATTCTCCTCTCTCTTACCATGGAGTTGTTACTGATTACATTATGATAATGCTCTGTTGCATTCTATTCTAAACCCACCAAAATAACTCAGGTTTAAACTATATCAATTCCCACTTAAGATGGTATGTGACTTGACCATTACACAGTTTGTGGTATATAGTGATACAATAAGATTTCTATTTATTGTTGACCCATTTAGGAGAGGAGTCACTGTCTTAATATAACCTGTAAGTTAATGTAATTCTAGGGAGCATGGTGGTCTGAGGACACAACATGCAGTGGCTTCTCTGCCGACCTACCTAGTTCACTTTTCTTGATGATGGTTGGTTCTTTCCTCATCCTGACAAGAAGCCACCTGCTATGACCTGTGGTCATGTTGACTATCTTCTGTTTCGTGTTTTGCCCAACTTACTTTGAAATTTTCAATAGTTCTATTACGCATTTTGTAAATTTTCAAAGCTCTTCACTTATGTCTTTTGGGAATTGATGCTATTTCTGCTCACATCATTATCTAAAACAAAATACATGTGCTAAATTATAAAAAGTGACTTCAGTTACTATTATATACAATCAAATAAGAATGAACCTATATGTGTGGGACATATAAGAACAATATGTGACTCTTTTCTGCTCTGCCTCTAAGGGCATGACACCAGTCATTTTCATTTTTCTGTTCTTTTTTTTTTCTTTTTTTGATACTTTATTTACATTTCCAAAGATTTCCCTTTCCAATTCTCCCTTTTGGAAACTCCCTATCCCCTTCCCTCCCCCGTCTCTATGAGGGTATTCCACCTCTCACCCACCCACCCACCCACTCCCATATTCCCACCTTGACATTCCCCTTTACTGGGGCCTCTAATACTCTCAAACCCAAGGACCTTTCTTCGCCCTGATGGCCAACAAGGCCCTCCTCTGCCACATATGTGGTCTGAGACATGGGTCCCTCAATGTGTATTCTTTGGTTGGTGGTCCAGCCTCCAGGAGGACCTGGGGGGTCGGGCTGGTTGACACTGTTGCTCCCTCCATGGGACTGCAAACTCCCTCAGCTCCTTCAGTCCCTTCTCCAACTCCTCTATCTGGGACCTTACTCTCAGTCCAGCGGTTACTGTAAAGTGAAACTTGGGTATTCCGAATTTTTGGGCTAATATCCACTTATCAGTGAATACATACCATGTTCGTTATTTTGTGACTGAGTTATCTCACTCAGGATGATATTTTCAAATTCCATCAAATTGCCTGCAAATTTCATTAAATCATTGTTTTTAATAGCTGAGTAGTACTCCATTGTGTAGATGTACCACATTTTCTGTACCCATTACTCCGCTGAGGGACATCTGGGTTGTTTCCAGCTTCTGGCTATTATAAATATGACTGCTATGAACGTAGTGGAGCATGTGTCTTTATTGCATGTTGGAGCATCTTTTGGGTATATGCTCAGGAGTGGTATAGCTGGGTCCTCAGGAGTATTATGTTCATTTTTCTGAGGGTCCACCAAACTCATTTCCAGAGTGGTTGTACCAGCTTGCAATCCCACCAACAATGAAGGAGTGTTCCTCTTTCTCCACATCCTCGCCAGCATCTGCTGTCACCTGAGTTTTTGATCTTAGCCATTCTGACTGGTGTGAGGTAGAATCTCAGACTTGTTTTGATTTGCATTTCCCTGATGACTAAGGATATTGAGCATTTCTTTTTATTTTTTTTAAGTTTTTTTTTTCTTTTATTTATTTATTTATTTTTTATTTACATTTCCGATGATTCCCCTTTTCTTTGGAAACCCCGTGTCCCCTCCCCCTCCCCGCCTCTGTGAGGGAATTCCTCCTCCCACCCACCCGCCCACCCATTCCCATATTCCCACCTTGACATTCCCTTTTACTGGGGCCAATAGCACCCTCAGGCCCAGAGTCCTCTCCTTTCTCCCTGGTGGCCATCGAGGTGATTCTTCTGCCTCATATGTAGTCCAAATCATGGGTCAATAGATGTGTATTCT
>CM052716.1:20615102-20748206 GCA_028551405.1 Uromys caudimaculatus | reverse complement strand
TTTCCAGCTTCTGGCTATTATAAATATGGCTGCTATGAACATAGTGGAGCATGTATCTTTGTTACATGTTGGGGCATCTTCTGGGTATATACCCAGGAGAGGTATAGCTGGGTCCTCAGGTAGTATTATGTCCATTTTTCTGAGGGTCCGCCATACTGATTTCCAGAGTGGTTGTACCAACTTGCAATCCCACCAACATAGGTGCTTCTCAGCCCTGCGAATTTCCTCAGTTGAGAATTCTCTGTTTATCTCTGTTCCCCATTTTTTTGATGGGATTATTTGGTTTTCTGGAGTCTAACTTCTTGAATTCTTTGTATATATTGGATAATAGCCCTCTATCGGACTTAGGATTGGTTAAGATCTTTTCCCAACCTGTTGGTTGCCATTTTGTCCTATTGACAGTGTCCTTTGCCTTACAGAAGCTTTGCAACTTCATGAGGTCCCGTTTGTCGATTCTTGATCTTAGAGCATAAGCCATTGGTGTTCTGTTGATGAACTTTTCCCCTGTACTCAGGTGTTCGAGACTTTTCTCCACTTTCTCTTCTATTAGATCCAGTGTATCTGGTTTTATGTAAAGGTCCTTGATCCACTTGGACTTGAGCTTTGTACAGGGAGATAGGAATGGATCAATTCTCATTCTTCTACATGTAGACCGCCAGTTGATCCAGCACCATTTGTTGAAAATTCTGTCTTTTTTCCACTGGGTGATTTTAGCTCCTTTGTCAAAAATCAAGTGACCGTAGGTGTGTGGGTTCATTTCTAGGTTTTCAATTCTATGCCATTGATCTCCCTGCCTGTCAGTGTACCAATACCATTCAGTTTTTATCTCTGTGGTACAGCTTGAGGTCAGGAATCCCGATTCCCCCAGAAGTTCTATTGTTGTTGAGAGTAGCTTTTGCTGCCCAGAGTTTTTTGTTTTTCCAAATGAATTTGAGAATTGCTCTTAATAAGTCTATGAAGAATTGAGTTGGCATTTTGATGGGGATTGCATGGAATCTGCAGATTGCTTTTGTCAGGCTGGCCATTTTTACTATATTAATCCTCCCAATCCTTGAGCATGGCAGAGCTTTCCACCTTCTGAGGTCTTCTTCTATTTCTTTCTTCAGAAACTTGAAGTTCTTGTCATACAGATCTTTCACTTGCTTGGTTATAGTCACACCAAGATACTTTATATTGTTTGTGACTATTGTGAAGGGTGTCATTTCCCTAATTTGTTTCTCAGCCTGTTTATCCTTCGAGTATAGAAAGGCTACTGATTTGCTTGAGTTAATTTTGTATCCGGCCACTTTGCTGAAGTTGTTTATCAGCTGCAGCAGTTCTCTGGTGAAGTTTTTTGGATCACTTGAGTATACCATCATCTCATCTGCAAAGAGTGATATTTTGATTTCTTCCTTTCCAATTTGCATCCCTTTGACCTCCTTTTGTCGTCTAATTGCTCTAGCTAGAACTTCAGTTACTATATTGAATAGATAGGGAGAGAGAGGTCAGCCTTGTTTAGTCCCTGATTTTAGTGGGATTGCTTCGTGTTTCTCTCCATTGAGTTTGATTTTGGCTACTGGTTTGCTGTATATTGCTTTTACTATATTTAGGTGTGGACCTTGAATTCCTGATCTTTCCAAGACTTTTATCATGAAGAGATGCTGAATTTTGTCAAATGCTTTTTCAGCATCTAATGAAATGACCATGTGGTTTTTTTTCTTTAATTTTTTTTATGTAGTGGATTACATTGATGGATTAAACCATCCCTGCATCCCTTGGATGAATCCTACTTGATCATGATGAATGATAGTTTTGATGTGTTCTTGGACTCAGTTTGCAAGAATTTTATTGCATATTTTTGCATCAATGTTCATAAGGGAAATTGGTCTGAAGTTTTCTTTGTTGGGTCTTTGTGAGGTTTTAGTATCAGTGTAATTGTGGCCTCATAGGAGGAATTGGGTAGTGTTCCTTCTGTTTCTATTTTGTGGAATAGATTGAAGAGTATTGGTATTAGGTCTTCTTTGAAGGTCTGATAGAATTCTGTAGTGAACCCATCTAGTCCTGGTTTTGTTTTTTTTGTTGTTGTTGTTTTTTTGTTTTGTTTTGTTTTGTTTTGGTCAGGAGAGTTTTAATGACTGCTTCTATTTCTTTAGGTATTATAGGACTGTTTAGATGGTTTATCTGATCTTGACTTAACTTTGGTATTTGATATCTGTATAGAAAATTGTCCATCTCATCCAGATTTTGCAGTTTTGTTAAGTATAGGCTTTTGTAGTAGGATCTGATGATTTTTTTAATTTGCTCAGAATCTGTTGTTATGTCTCCCTTTTCATTTCTAATTTTGTTAATTTGGATACTGTCTCTGTGCCCTCTGGTTAGTCTGGCTATGGGTTTATCTATCATGTTGATTTTCTCAAAGAAACAAATCCTGGTTTTGTTGATTCTTTGTATAGTTCTTTTTGTTTCTACTTGGTTGATTTCAGCCCTGAGTTTGATTATTCCTGCCTTCTACTCCTCTTGTGCATTGGCTTCTTTTTGTTCTAGAGCTTTCAGGTGTGCTATTAAGCTGCTAGTGTATGCTCTCTCCAGTTTCTTTTTGGAGGCCCTCAAAGCTATGAGTTTTCCTCTTAACATTGCTTTCATTGTGTCCCATAAGTTTGGGTATGTTGTACTTTGATTTTCATTAAATTCTAGGAAGTCTTTAAATTCTTTCTTTATTTCTCCCTTGACCAAGTTACCATTGAGTAGAGCATTGTTCAGCTTCCATGTGTATCTGGGCTTTCCGTTGTTTTTGTTGCCATTGAAGATCTGCCTTAATCCTTATTGATATGATAGGAGACATGGGATTATTTCAATCTTCTTGTATCTGTGGAGGTTTGTTTTGTGACCAATTATATGGTCAATTTTGGTGAAGGTATCATGAGGTGCTGAGAAGAAGGTATAGTCTTTTGATTTTGGATGAAATGTTCTATAGATATTTGTTAAATTCATTTGGTTCACAACATCTGTTAGTTTCTCTATGTCTCTGTTTAATTTGTGTTTCCAAGATCTGTCCATTGATGATAATGGGGTATTGAAGTCTCCTACTATTATTGTGTGAGATGCTATGTGTGCTTTGAGCTTTAG
This sequence comes from Uromys caudimaculatus, assembly GCA_028551405.1. Classification (NCBI taxonomy): domain Eukaryota; kingdom Metazoa; phylum Chordata; class Mammalia; order Rodentia; family Muridae; genus Uromys; species Uromys caudimaculatus. The sequence goes on along the minus strand of CM052716.1, from coordinate 20,745,101 downwards.
TAAAGTTTCTTTTATGAATGTGGGTGCCCTTGCATTTAGAGCATAGATGTTCAGAATTGAGAGTTCTTCTTGGTAGATTTTTCCTTTGATGAGTATGAAGTGTCCTTCCTTATCTTTTTTGATGACTTTTGGGTGAAATTCGATTTTATCCTATATTAGAATGGCTACTCCAGTCTGTTTCTTGGGACCATTTGCCTGGAAATTAGTTTTCCAGCCCTTTACTCTGAGGTAGTGTTTGTGTTTATCACGGAGGTGTGTTTCCTGAATGCAGCAAAATGCTGTGTCCTGTTTATGGATCCAGTCTGTCAGTCTATGTCTTTTTATTGGGGAATTGAGTTCATTGATGTTAAGAGATATTAAGGAATAGTGATTGTTGGTTCCTGTTATTTTCGATGTTACTTTTAGGTTTGTGTGGCTAACTTCTTTTCAGTTTGTTGAAAGATTACTTTCTTGCTTTTTCTAGGGTGTAGTTTCCTTCCTTGTGTTGATGTTTACCATCTATTATCCTTTGTAGGGCTGGATTTGTGGAAACATAATGTGTAAATTTGGTTTTATCATAGAATATTTTGGTTTCACCATCTATGTTAATTGAGAGTTTTGCTGGGCTGGCAGTTGTGTTCTCTTAGGGTCTGTATGAGTTCTGCCCAGGATCTTCCAGCTTTCATATTCTCTGGTGAGAAGTCTGATGTAATTCTGATAGGTTTGCCTTTATATGTTACTTGACCTTTTTCCCTTACTGCTTTTAATATTTCCTTGTTTTGTGTATTTGGTGTTTTCACTACAATGTGATGGGATGAATTTCTTTTCTGGACCAACCTATTTGGAGTTCTGAAAGCTTCTTGTATATTTATGTTCATGTCTTCCTTTTAGTTAGGGAAGTTTTCTTCTCTAATTTTGTTGAAGATATTTACTGGTCCTTTAAGTTGGGAATCTTCACTCTCTTCAATACCTATTATCCTTAGGTTCTGTCTTCTCATTTTGTTCTGGATTTCATGGATGTTTTGGGTTAGGAGCTTTTCAAATTTTGTATGTTCTTTCACTGTTGTGTCAATGTTGTCTATGGTGTCTTCTGCTCCTGAGATTCTCTCTTCTATCTCTTGTAATCTGTTGGTTATGCTTGTATCTATGACTCCTGATCTCTTTCCTAGGTTTTCTAACTCCAGGGTTGGCTCCCTTTGTGATTTCTTTATTGTTTGTATTTCTATTTTTAGTTCCTGAATGGTTTTGTTCATTTCCTTCATCTGTTTGATTGCATTTTCCAGTAATTCTTTAATGGATTTTTGAATTACTCTTTAAGGGCTTCTAGCTGTTTACATGTGTTCTCTTGCATTTCTTAAAGGGAGTTATTTATGTCCTTCTTAAAGTCTTCTATCATCATCATGAGAACTGATTTTAAATCTGAGTCTTGCTTTTCTGGTGTGTTGGGATATCCAGGGCTTGCTGTGGGGGGAGAGCTGGGTTCTGGTGCTGCTAAGTAGCCTTGGTTTCTGTTCCTTAGGTTCTTACGCTTGCCTTTTGCCATCTTGTTAACTCTGATGTTAGCTGATCTTACTCCGTCTGGCAGTGGCTTTTCCCTCCTGCAGGCCTCTGTATCAGTACTCCTTGAAGACCAGCTCTCTCTGAGAGGTGTTTGGGTTTGGAGAGCTGTGACACAGGGTCAGTTTTGGAGTGCAGACAGAAACCAGAAGGATCTTGTCCCCAGTGGTCCATTGGTTCCTGTGTCCTGATGGCTCTGCAAGGGTCCCTCTTGATCCAGTGAGTTTGAACAGAAGTGGTGGTTTTGCCTATGCTTGAAGTTGTGTCAGCACTCCTGGGATACCAGCTCTCTCCTGGAGCCCTGTGGTCCAGGCTGAGGTCTCCAGGTCCCGGTGAGCAGTGGTGCTTGTCTTATCCCCACTCACGGCTTTTCAATGCTCCTGGGAGGGTGACTTTCTCCTGGCACTGCTTGGTTATGGAACCCTGGTGGCACCGGCAGAGGTCTCCTGTCACAGATGGAAACCAGAAGGTTCCTATGCCCGACTTTACCTCAGTCCCTGTGTCCAGCAGGTTCCGGGGGGTTCCTGGTGAGCAGTGGTGCTCATCTTAACCCCAATCACGGCTTTTCCACAAATGGAAGAGTAGCTTTCTCCTGGCACTACTTGGCTATGGAACCCTGGTGGCCCAGGCACAGGTCTCACGCCACAGATGGAAACCCAGCCATTTTCAAATACAAGGAAATTTGAGTTCACAGAAGAGCATTGATAATAGTGGGTTTATGGGAAATCATCAAAGCTATAAAATCCTACATTCTCAACAAATAGAGTTGGACTATATTGTAGATCTTAAGGCAGAGTATTACAGAAGAACATAAACAAATAAGTTCCTGGTGTGTAATGTGTTATAAATTATATATATAATTTTTGTAAGTGCAAAGAAAGATTGACTCTACAGAACTGAAGGACATTGAAAACTTCTATATGGTAGACTTGGAAAAGCCAAGAAAATTCTTTTCTGATGCCAAAATTATTCCTTATATTGTTGTGGGTACTGATTTCTTGGCAATACAGTGTGGAAATATCATCCAGCTACATGACTACTTCTTCACTGTAATCCCATTACCATACTCACTCTTCTTTTTGATATCATTAATTGGAGTAAAATTTACATATTTAGAAAATTCACATTAACTAATTGCAATTCAATGTCAAACTCATTTTTCCTAAGGAATATCATAGAAATGAGGAAATATCTCACCCTAATCATTATCTGAAAAACACAGCATTATTTTCTGTAATTATTAAACATGAATAAACAGATGTAGCTTATTGTTGGTAATCTACTTGATGATAGTATTATGATGAAAACATTACCATTAAGAACATCCAAGCAATTATTGTCACATGATTTTTATAAAAGTTTGGGCTTAAGAATACAAAAATGAATAAAATAATGCAATGTTTCTACAATGGGTTTGTACAGTAAAGATACCCAAGTGATGTAGTCTTGTTGAGAGAAAAATATAGAGTGAACATAAGTCAAGCATATTATCAGAAATGGTGTGTTTTTTTTTTTTTCAGTGTTTGAGGTCATTTATTCTTAATAGGTTCTTCTCAAGTGAAGCTAAGTTCATGGTGTCATTTCATTTAAAGGGATATTATGGTAAATGTCCAAGGAAATGAACAACTTTAAGGTGTAATTTCAAAAATTATGTAGTAGACATGTCCGAAAGTAGATGTCTTCTGAATAGTCAATGGACATGTTTTTCACACCTCTTCTTTTAAGGCGCATGTATTCCCATTCATCAACAGAATTATTTCACAAGGAGAAGCTTCTTGGCTTTCATTGGTAAGCTCCTGTTATATTTAGAGCATATTATCAACACAGAATTGTTCTCTATTTTATCCATTTTCATTATTTTATCCAATTTCAAACAAACAAACAAAAAAAACCCAAAACACATATTTTTTGGATCACTTGAACACTTAACCAAATTTATTAGTTTCAGGAATTATAATAACTACAATGTTAGTGAAAAAGCACTGTGTCATAAGTAAGATGAAACTTACTTTAATACAGTATTGTATTAAATATCATACAAATAATTGCAGATTTTATATATCTTAATAGATGTATTGGGTCAAGTACCTAATTACGCATTTAGTGCAAATTCATTAAAAGCATTAAAATCAAAACAAAAATTATTTGAAAATTTAAAATCATGTCAGTATAAAATAAAAATTATATTATGTATTGAAAATTATGATTGATTTATCAGTATATAGCCAGTTGTGGTGGTTCATACCTATAACCCAAGCACTTGGGCGACATCAGTAATGGGATTAGTGAAAGTTCAAAATAAGTTTGACTTAAATAGCTGGTTCCTGGCCAACCTTGGCTGTGGAATGAAATGCTACAGCAAGCAACAATAACAGAACAAAACGAAAACGTAACATATGCCAAATTTTCCATATTTGTAAGTTTTATTTCCCAAGCACGGTGTCATCTTTTAATAGTTAATGCATGTCCCAATAGATCTAGAGGAGATAAGAAATCTAAACAAGGAATTGAAACATAATTCCCAGAGATATACCATTTCTTCCACTTTACATGATTTTTTTTCAGAACACAATTTCTTGGTGTGTATGATTTTATTTATTAATTATTTTATTCATTTACATTCCAGATATTCCCCACTCCTGGTCCCCCCTCCCACAGGCCTTATTCCCAGGACTCCTTCCCCTTTGCTTCTGAGAGAGTGCTCCCACTCCTCTGGGCATCACACTTCCCTGGAGTCTCAAGTTTCTACATGATTAGGCACATCCTCTCCAGTGTAGACCAGACAAGGCAGTCCTCTGCTACATATGTGACAGGGACCTTGGACAAGCCCATACATGTTCTTTGGGTGGTGGTTCAGTCTCTGTGAGCTCCCAGGTATCCAAGTTACTTGACAATTTTGGTCTTCCTACAGGTTGCTATCCACTTCAACTCCTTCAAACCTTCCCCGAACTCTTCTATAGGGGTCTGTGACCTCAATCTAATGATTTCTTGTAAGTATTGGCAGCTGCTGGTATAGCCTCTCAGAGGTGAGCTATGCTAGGCTCATATGTGTAAGCACAACATGGCCTCAATAATAATGTCAGGCTTTGGTGTTCTGCCACGATGATTGGTCCCAATTTGGGCTGGTCATTGAACAGCATTTCCTACAGTCTCTGCTCAATTTTTGTCCCTGAATTTCTTTTAGAAAGAACAATTCTGGGTCAGAAATTTTGACAGTAGATTGATAACCTAGTCCCTCAACTTGGGACCCTGTCTATCTACTGGAGGTGGTCTCTTCTGATTCCCTCTCCCCACTGTTGGGCATTTCGGCTAAGTTCAAAAATCAATACAAAAATCCTCAAAATTATATTCAATGATAAACAATAACTTTGTAAGAAGTAAAAAGCCAGCCACAAAGTGTTCACAAGAACCTGATCCCAAACAATTACATTGAAACTGAAAATCCCCATTGTCCAGTGACAGAATGTGGCAGAATGCCACAGTGGGTGACTAATACATAATGTCTGTGTTTATGCTCCCAGGCACTGCTCTATCAACTGCTTGCATGCTGTGTGATGATAAACAGGTAAACCTCTGAAAATGTAAGTAAACTCAAATGCTGTCTCATATAATAGTTGTTTTGGTCATAATATCTCCTATAGAAATTGAACAGAGACTGAAACATAACAGCTTATGTACCAGGGAGTGGGAATTGTTTTGACAGGCCTGACCATGTTGTTTGTTGTCGGAATGTGGACCTAGGACAAAGAAAATAGTCTGATATTTCAAGAAAGGTGGACTATACCAACTAGAGCTTGTTTGAGAGTGGAGTTGAGAGCAAGGTAGATTATGATGACCCAGTTCAAAAGTTTATAAAATACATAAAAAAAATCTTTAAGTCTAAGTAGAGAAAATAAATCTCAGGACAAGAAAAACTCGGTTAAGATTCCAACTTCTGAAAAGGAAATAAAGAAAACCTTCAACAGTGAAGAAAATCACCAACAACAGAAAGCTGATCCAAATATAACTGAGGGAGGCAGCCAAATTCCATGCTCAGCAAGCATCAGAATTTAGCAGCTTTTAACCACATGGTTCTAGATGTACAGTCAAGGCTAAGGAAAGAGATTATGAAATCTCTCTCCGTGTCTAAGGAAAGCCATGTTCCTGAGCCTAAGCATGTGTCCAGGGGATGCGTGCTTAGAGGCTCAGGGAAGGTCATTTCATGATGCTGTGAAGATAAATTGTGTTGGAGATTCAACGATGTTAAGCTGCTAGAGTCATGGGTTATCAACCAAGCAAGATGTAGACACAGACACAGAGAGAAGTACGTAGTAGTTTTAAAAAATAAGCAGAAAAGGAGTAAAGATCTGAAGAGCAATTTGACGTTGTTAGGTCTCAAAGAAACCTTGGGATAGTCTTGTTCACTCCTTGGGGCTCCTTCTAGCACTTCTCAGTTCAACCCCGTACTCTAAACTTCTCGAACTCAGAGACTGGGCTTCTATTTCTTCAGCCTCTGGTTTCTATATAACCTCAGCCATTTTGGATATACATACATGTATAACTCTTGCCTAGCTCCTCTCCTATATGTCTTGATCAGTTCCCCCAGACCTTTTTCTCCTGTCTTGCTCTCCTCCTCTCTCTCCCCTTATGGCCGAGTTCATTCTGCTGACCACATACAGTTTTGACTCCTCCAGCTGCCTCTGGCTATTCTCTCCCTAATGTTCACGATAAACCTTCTCCTCAAACTTACCAGCAGACCATCATGTCCTCATTTTTCATTCAGGCATCAGACATGGAGAACCAGAAATTGGAGTTTGCCATACTCGTTTTCTGTTTTACTTTGGTCGAATATTTGTTCACTATGCTACTTTTGCTTCCCTTTGGAATCATAATGTATATTCTGTGTCATTGTATATTGGAAGTATGTAATCTGTTTTTGATCGTGGTTTTACAGGGGCTTACGTTTAAGAGATTGTGCTGATTCTCAGGAGAGACTTTGAACTTTTCAATAATGATGAGACTATAATAGACTATGGGGAATTTTGAAGTTGTACTGAATGCACTTCTTGATTTTAATTTGGTTATATGCTTATAAGATCCAGGTTGTACAAGGTGGTTTCTAGTAAGAATTCCACCATAGGCTCATATAACATTTGAATGCTTCATCACCATGGCTTGGCATTATTTGGAAGTGTTAGAAGGGCAAGGAGGTATGCCCCTGGAGGAAGTGTGACATGTAGAGTGGCATTGGGATTTCAAAAGCCCATACATGGCCCAAAGTCTTTCTATCTCTCTGACAATGGGTCATGATGCAGCCCTTAAATACATCCCATCATGATGACAATGAACCAAAACCCAGATCAAATGATTTTTTTTGTCTTGGTTATGGTTTCTCTTCACATCAATAGAACAGTGGATAAAATGCTGATGTATTAATCATACCTCCAGGCATTTCCTTTAACTAAAAATTAAGTAAATAAAAACAAACAAAACAAACTTGCATATTTTGGTTTCTAATTTGTGTTTTTGTGTTCTTTTATTTGTTTTCTTTTTTTGCCAATTCATTTTAAAAGAGTGTTGGAAAAAGGGCTTAGAGTTAGATGAGTAGAGACATAAATTTGGGGATAAGAAATTAATTAATAATCATAATATAGTATATGAAACATTGAAAATAAATATATTTTCAATTGAAAAATAAAGAACATTATTTTTTCTGGAAGAATGGAACATATGAATGGCTCATTAATCATTATGACATCTAATGCCTTTGTAAATTTTTAACTCTAGTGTTCATTTCAGAAATGTTCTCCACATGATTTTGAATTATATTTTTCATCACTGATGGTATTTTTATATTATTATCCTATATTTGGAAGGTAGCATGATCTTAATCTTTTTTGTAAGTAAATCTAATTTTCTAGTTACTTTATTCTAAAGATAGCCCAGATCTAGGTTCATGCTCTGACAGATTGCCTTGATAGAACTGCACAGCTGCCAGAGCTGGTGGGCAAACTATTCAAAAGCCACAGTGAAAGACATGGTTATTTTTGTCATTCCAGTACTCTTGTATGTGTTTAGGAAGTGATGCCACATTGCACGTATTTAACTAGAAAAAAAACAGAATAATTGAAGAACCACTTCAGATAGAAGTAAAGGGGTAGACAGTGGGATAGCTTCATGGAAACTTTCTTCAGAGTTGGGGACTAGCAATGGTCAGTGGTGATCATAATTTCAGAATTACATAGGCTGATATGATGAGGAAGTGATGAAGAAAGCGAATCTAGTGATGAAAAGGTAAAAGTTTGCTCAGTAATTAATTTTAATTGATAAACCAATGGCTTAAGCCTATATTCATTAATGACACATAGTCTAAGATATAACAATTAATTGAAATTATAAAGTTTCAATTATTTGAAACTTTTCATAGTTATCATATTTCTATTCATAAATTAGAATTCAATATTTCATGGCATTTAAAAGGTAATCATGAATGTAAAAGAGTATGCTTTTCTCAGGAGATTAATTTAATTTTATAAAGCATATTTATTTGAAATTAATTATTATATATAAAATATAACAAGATTATTTGAACTGTCTTTAAGGTTTACCAAATATAATTGGATGTATCTCTCTGACTCAGTGAACTCAACAGCACAGCATAGTTACATGCTTCAATCACTTGTCTTTTATTCCATGGACCCATTCAGAGGCTTTACCATGCTTATTGATGCTCTACTACTTATAAGCATTAATTCATTTGTCCAGAGAATCCAAACCCTCTTATATCCTTTGTGGGGTACCATGCACACATGTGCTTAGACATAATGCAGCCAAAGCATCCTGAACTTAGGTACTATATTTCATTAAAATCATGATTGTATTTCCTTCTGTTATGTTTGTAAAGATTAAATTAATATGAATTTTCAAAGTATTTGTGGACTTCCTTGTGATGGAGATTCATGCATAACCCAGAAAACTTGCTCTAGCATTTACAGTGAGTTTAATGAATAAAAACTTAAATAGAAATTAGGCAGCCCAATTCCAAATAACATTCAAAGGAGTCTGAATGATCACAAGACATTTTTTTTTTCTCTTCTGAACAAGAGTGATGGAAAATAATATGAGTTAAGAACATGCAAAAGCTTTTTTTAGTGCTTAGAAGCACAGAAGACTGGAAATATGTGGTAAGAATTGATCAGGCCAAGAGAAAGTGGGAAGAGCATTTACAGAACATAGTCCTCATGTCTAATTTTTAAAACATGGAAAAGAAAAATATATATGATCAAGTAAAGAGATAAGAACTTTAACAATGACCATGTACATCAAAACAAAACAAAACAAACAAACAAAAAGCAAAGTTTTGTTAACCACTATATACTTGGGTGTATACTCTGCCTCCAAAAATTCTATTTGGAATGATTTTTAAATAAATGAAAAGACATCTTAGACTGGCTATTTTAAGGCTGTGAGATGTGGGGGCAGATGTAATTAGTCTGAAGGCTGGAAAAGAGATAAACTGAGTAATAGAAAACTAGCCATTCCTCCTTCAGACCAAAAAAATGCATAACCTAAATTGATATGAGAGAAATCAGCCCGTCATAGTGCATAACATCAGCAATTGTGACACTTGGTTATCATCAATAAGGTCCTTGTGGAAAATGGAGGCAGAAAGATAACAGAGGAAAGGTATGCATTACCAAAAGATGTAAGTTGGTGTCTTCTTTAATGTTCATTTGCTGTGAAGAGGCAGCTTAACAATAGTAACTCTTTTTAAAACTGGGAGATGGCTTCTGTTTCAGACATTTAGTCCATTGTCATCATGGAAATAAGCATGAGATACACAGGCAGACATCGTGCTGCAGAGGTAGCTGAGATTTCTACATCTAGATCAGCAGGCACCATGAAGACAGGAAGAGGGCTACTGGGTCTGGCATGAATTTCTGAAACCTCAAAACCCATCTCTTGATACATATCTTTCAACAAGATCATGCATACTACAAAAGGCTGCACCTCTTAATAGTGCTGCTCCCTATGAGCATATGGGGCCAATTTTCTAAAACACTACATTCTAGTCCTTGGCCCCACAGGCTTGTAGCCAAATCAAGAATGAATTTAGTCGAACTTCAAAAATTCCCCAACCATATCCTATTAGAATCTCAACTTTGTTTAAAAGTCCAAAGTTCAAAGACTCTTCTAAGACTCGTGGAAATCTCTGTAACTCCAGCTAAAACAAAATGAAAAAGCAGATCACAGCTTCTGACATACAGTGAGTGGTATAAGATATAAATTACCATTCCAAAAAAGAGGAAAGGGACCACAGTGAAGAAATACTGGGCCAAGGCAGAAACGTAAAACCAGCTTGGAAACCTCCAAGCTCTGCCCCTCCATGTCTGATGTGAGTACTATACAGATATACAGATCTTCAGCCCCTTTCAGCTTTGTTGACTGTAACACTTCAATTTAGTCTCTGGACGGTTTTTTGGACATGGCCAGAAATTAGCCATATTCTTCAGCAAAATATCATAAGAGCCTCCAGGCTCCATACTGATATTATTCTCTTCTGAAATCATTTGATCTGGACTTCCAAAGTTCAAAGCTTCCTCAGCACCACTGTCTTCTATGCTCCTACTAGTATGGCCCATTAATCTGCTTAAAGCATTTAGTGGCTTTTCTAATCCAGTGTCCACATTCTTCTAAATAGAAGCATGGTCCAGCCTTTTACATCAATACATCATTTTCTGATATCAACTTCTATATTAATTAATGTCCTATTGTTGTGAAAAGGCAACCTGGCCACAACTCTTATAAAGGAAAGCATTAAATTGGTGAGGGCTTACCTTTCATAGATATACTCTTTTATAGTCATGGAGGGAAGCATGGTTGCATAAAGACAGACATGGTGCTAGAGAGGAAGCTGAGAGTTCTACCTCTTGATTGGCAGGCAACAAAAAGGGAATGAGAGAGCCATAAAGCCTGGCTTGAACTTCTGAAACCTTAAAACCCACTCCCGGTGACAAACTTCTTCCAACATAAACATAACAAAGCCACATCTCTCAACAGTACCACTCCCTGTGAACCTATGTGTCCATTTTCATTTGAACCACCACAAATGGGTATTTAATGCCAATTCTATGACTAGACAGGACTGATTTGTAGGAGACTTAAGAAGATAATCCAGCAGATATACTAAGGTTAGTGTGGGGATCTTCATGGGTTTGCTGAGCCCTATTGCAGGCCATTATTTCTTTCATTTAAGAAAGAGTAGTATTGATATGAATTATTTAGAAACATATAAACCAGGATGCATTAATATTAATACATATAATAGATATTATATATAATATATTATATACATTAATATAAAATAAACAGACAACGGGCATATCTAGTTTACTTGAAAGCAAATGTGCCACCATTCATGTTGAGCCACAGTACCTACAGGGAAAATAGCTAAGAAATTACATTCAGTGCCTATTAACCTCTAACAGAGTCCAAAGACTGAGCAAGTACACTAAAACTATGATTGAGAGATAAGCAAAAATGAAAGGGATGAGATTAATATCATTATTTATCATTTCAATAATCTCCCTGAATCTCAGAGCTGGACATGAGAAATGGTTTCTCAGTATGTACATATTCTGTTACACAGTATCTGGGGATTATGCTTTAAATATTCCTGGGAAAAGCCATCCAATGAATCTCAATGGTAAAATCATCAAAATAGTAAATATTTCAGGTCATAACTTTGAGATGAATAAAAATATACCAATGTAACCTACAAAAAGGAAAATAAGATATTAAATTAATAGCAATTAAAAGTTTCTTTTATGTTTCTTTTACCACAAAAAGTAGATTCTTCAAAGTATGTTGAAATATATTATAGTTTAGACTACATTATTTTCAGCCACAGCATGATCAATATTTAGAAATGTATTAACTCTTGCTGAAAGAGTTAGACCATTGTCTACATTGTAGAACTTCAATAAATCTCTAAAAAAATATTTCAAGTTTTAGCTAGCAATGAAACATGGCAAGTGCTTCCTGGCTAGCATTAACCCTTGAAAACCCCAGTTCTAATTCAATAATAAAATGTGGATACAATTATATAAATATGTAATATGAATAAATAAAGATTAGAAACTGTAAATTGAAATAATTGTCATTACTACTCTCCTACTTTTTTTCTTGCATAAAACGTACAAAAGTACCTTAGTCTACTGGGTATTAAAATTTTATTGTGCCAAGTCAACTAGGCTGAAGCCATTTTTCTTAAAATTCTTTTGTATATAATTGCAGGTTAGAAGGGCCAAATGAAACATTTTTCAAGAAAATTGGAAGGCAGAATTATGCAGCAGACACATTAATTTTGTACTTGCCAGTCCCTTTTGTATTGTTTCCAGAAGGACTCTAAAAAGGAAAAGAAAATTGTTAAGTAATATAATATAGATCTTTAGGCATGGATTTTTTTTCTTTTCTATGAAGATTCTACTCGTACTATAAAAGAAACCCTTGTACAGGGAAGGCACTACGTAAAATTATGTTCACTTTTTAATGTTGAATTGGCTGACACTCCATTAAGATTGAATCTACAACTTTAAAAGTTGTCTTGTGATACAAGCAAGCATTTGTTGGCAAGAACTAAATTCATAAAGTGGTAATGGATACTATGATGGTATGAATGAAAATGGCCTCCAAAGCCCTAGGGAATGGCACTATTAAGAGGTCTGTCCTCAGTGAGATACCTGTGTCATTGCTTCGTGCCATGATGATAATGGACTAAACCTCTAAACCTGTGGGCCTGCCCCAATTAAATATTTTATTTTATAATCTTTGTCCTGGTCAGAGTATCTTTTCACAGAAAAAGATACCTGATGAAGACAGATACATTCAGAAACTATACCAAAAAAAAAATAGTCATATTAAAAAAGGACAATTAATTCTCATGTCCTGGACAACTCTACTGCCTCTGCATCTATAATTACCTTCTAGCCCAACTGTTAACAACAAGACCTGAAGAGAATACAAAGAATGAGGGGCATAAATGTGCTATGCAAAAATAAATGTATTTTTGTACATTTAAAATGACAAAATACCCATGTAATAGGACTGAAATTACTCTAACTGTTGCAGATCAAAGTTGAAGAACACAAATTTGATATGCATTCTCGAGGGAAAACCCACAAAGATAACATCCTGTATTCATTTTTCTAAATCACATGATGAGAAATTATTTCATACTTTTGTTTCCTGATAACTGAATCATATAAAATGGAATAGCTAACATCAAGTAAAATGGCAAAGCCACATTTCATATTATGAAGAACACAACGTAAGTTAAAGATATTGAAGTTGTTCTTTATGACACCTCTCGTTACTTATCTGTTAAGATACCCAAAGGTTAGTCTAAATGTGCTGCTGCCTTTACTATGTATAAATACCTTGCCATGGAATAGACTCTCCTAGTTCCTAGTGAAATCTTAGTCATTTCTTACAATTGGAAACAAATTAAGTAGAAACTGCTATGCCAGAACTGACCTTCCAAATCTCAATTGCAGTAATGAGGCATCCATATGGAAAACCACAGCTCATATAAGTTGATCCCAAGAAATGTAACAGTAGTGAAAAATATAGAGGGTAACAGAGATGAATCAGTTATCAGATCATTCAATGCAGCAAAAAGCATTGTTATTTAAAATTAGATAATGGTATCCTGTACTCAAATTTGACAGTAATTCTATGAATCTATATCACATTTGTATAAGTAAAAATCTACAGATTTGTTAGATAGATTGCATCTAAAATGAAAATAATATCTGAATTAATGAAAATTACTAAATCACAGATCCATGTAAAGGAGCTCGTCAGATAATGAAAGCTGTACAGAAACATTCAGGACTCATTTTACATGAAATACCATTCTTTAACCAATTTATTGAATGTCGTTTTATAATGATGAGTCTGGGTCTAAGAAGAAGACTTCATTGTGTAGCCTATAATCACTGTTAGAGTTATTCCTTAGTTTTCTTACAATATTGGATTGACACTATGAGGACATTGGTCACTAACTCTGAATCCTTACTTATTCTAAAAGGGCAAAATAATACTACTAAGAACATGTCATAGCAAATTGAAGCTGTTACAGCTATTTTCTGAATTTACAATACATCATCAAATCACACATAATTACAAATTTACCTGACTCATCACATGATTACTGAATCACAGATACATAAAAAGGAGCTCATCAGATAATGAAAGCTAAACAGAAACATTCAGGACTCCCTTTACATGAAAATTATTAAATCAAACAAGACCAAATCCCTATAAGTATTGCAGGGATTAATGTCCTCATCACAGCACATCAGTTCACCTGTTTCACTTGTTCAGAGAACAGATGTGAGTGCTAATTGTAAAATTAGAATATTGAAGGGATAATTGCACAGTGTCTTCTATTGCAACTGCTGATCCAGATGTGGTTTTATTACTGGGTCAAATCATTACCACCCCATGGCAATTGGTAAGCAGCCTAATAGCAACAGAATATTCTTTATATCCCTAAACAAAGAAAATATGTCCTTATCTTGATTTAGTAGGTACAACCCAAAGTAATAGTTCTGTGGGGCTCCATCACTTATTCAGTTTGCTATCAACAACTAGTCTACCATGATATGAGATCCTATATTTTCAGAGTGATGTTATTTTATACTTCGTATATAAGATGCATTGACATGTGGTCTTGTGGTCATGATTTACAAGCTATGCTGGTGTCTAGTAAGAAAGATGTATTTTGGGGCTTAGAATTAGAGTCCCATAAATTTGGAGCCCTGGGTCTTTGTTAATTTATTAGGAAACTTATGATATATTATAAAATATTCTTGCTAACTTGAGAAGATGTTTCATGTGAATGGTCCCATTACTAAATCACATTGTAGCATCCTCTGGATTTCTTAAGATACAGGATATGCCATGCACCTCATTGGCATGCACTATCTTCCTGGATTTTACTGTACTGAAAAGCCAACATTTTTTTGGTGGGACCAAGTATGTCTTTGCAAAAAAGTGTCTATCTACCATGGAAACTCTTCTTTTACTTGGAGCAGTTTTGCCAATTTTTAAAGTGTCGGTGTCTCTCATTCATTTGCCCATCTGAAATAATATTTACATTAAACTATATAAGAAAACAGCCCCTAGAACTTGTCTTCAGCATGAACATGATTATGGTGTTTTTCTTGGTTATGTTTGGTTGCTTTGATTCTCATCAAAGAAATGAATTATCATTGAAGTAATGAAAGTTATATAGATTTCCATTTAAAGAGACTTTGCTTTTCTCCAACTAATGGATACTTTATAAGGAGTTAATGTGAATTACAGAAAAGAAATACATTGGAGAGGTGAAGAAAGCTATGGTCAGTGACAGTTTCTGTAGAATTGCTGATGCTCGATACTCAATCTCTAAGATAATTGCTCTTTTACTTTTCTTAAAGATCCATCCTTAAGTTTGAAATTTTCTTTTTGAGTAATAGCATAATATTATTTGAAAGTTGTGAATTGTGGAAGTTCTTAGGTCACTAGAATGTATATCCCTTACTCCCTGAGAGTAGTGTCATCATGAGAAGGCATAACCTTTTGCTGAAGAAGTTCTCATGGGAAATAAGTTTCCATGGTTTGTAAACTTTGCCTTTGTAGATTAAGTTGATAATGATGATCCTCAAATCATACTCCTGTGATTATAATTTAATTACAGCATTTATCCTTTCCCTTTCTTCCCTTCAAATCCTCCCATTTACCTATCCCTACTCTCCCTGAAATCAATTGCCTCAATGTACACTAATTGTTATTTTTGTGCATATGTATATGCATAAATAATACTAAATATGACCTGGAAATCCATATATTGTTATTTGCTTTATATTTTCAGAGCAGACCATGATTCTGTTCTTAAAACTTAAACTAGCCATTACTTTTTGAAACAAATTCATGTTTTCATACAAATATATATATATATATATATATTCCATATGTGTGGTAGCATGTTAGTAGATGTAACAGTAAAAATGTAACAATAAGACTCGATTTTGCTGATTTTAGATTGGGCTGTATATTTTATTTTGAAGCTAAAATATTTTCTTGAACATTTACAATATATTGACCAATAGTGGGAGTTCTATAACAAACACTATGATTATCTTTAACACTGATACTTCTTCTGACCTAAGTAGTTGTCTTAGTCAGGGTTTCTATTCCTGCACACACATCATGACCAAGTTGGGGAGGAAAGGGTTTATTGAGCTTACACTTCCATGCTGTTTATCACCAAAGGAAGTCAGGACTGGAACTCAAGCAGGTCGAGAAGCAGGAGCTGATGCAGAAGTCATGGAGGAATGCTGCTTACTGGCTTGCTTGCTTCTCCTGGCTTGCTCAGCCTGCTTTCTTATAGAACCCAAGAATACCAACCAGGGATGGTACCACCCACAAGGGGCCCTCCCCCCTTGAATCACTAATTGAGAAAATGCCTTACTGCAGGATCTCATGGAGGCATTTTCTCAACTGAAACTCCTTTCTCTGTGATAACTTTAACTTGTGTCAAGTTGACACACAAAAAGAGCCAGTACAATTGACCCCTTGTCAACTTGACACACAAACACATCACCAATAAGCCTCGACCCTTACTTCCTTATTCATCGTCAAGATCTAAATAACTTTACAAGTCCCACAGGCTTTACAAATTTTTACATATTAACATTTCAGTCCCTTTTAAACATCCAATCTCTTAAAATTCAAACTCTTTTAAAAATTCAGTCTCTTAACTGTGGGCTCCACTAAAATGCCTTCTTCCTTCAGGAGGGAAAATATATCAGGGCACAGTCACAATCAAAAGTGAAACCAAACTCCAACCGTCCAATGTCTGGGATTCACTCAGGATCTTCTGGATTACTCCAAGGGCTTGAGTCACTTCTCTAGCTCTGCCCTTTGTAGCACATACCTTCTCTTCTAGGCTCTAGATGCCTGTACTCCACTGCTGCTGCTGTTCTTGGTGTTCATCTCATGGTACTGGTATCTCCAAAATTCTGCTGTCTTCTGCTGCAACTAGGCTTTACCATGGTGCCAATCTCACTTCCTTTGCATGACCTCTTCAGTCCTGGGCCATCGATTGCAACTGAGGCTGCACCTTTACCAATGGCCTTCTGTGGTCACAGTGCCCAGGCTTCAGCTACTCTTCATGACTCCTTCATGCCTTCAAAACCAGTACCACCTGGGTGACTCTTACACATTACCAAGTCCTGCCATAGCACAAGGTCCAACCTTGGCTATCTCTGGAACACACCCTCTTTATGCTCTCAGAAAACACTTCCCAGAAGATGTTACCTCAATGATGCTTGTCTCTTCTTAATCACCACCAATTTCTTAACTCCAGTTAACCAGCATCAATAGTCCCAGAATGCAATGGTTTTGCTTTAGTAGTTTTGGTATCTTGTTAATCATAGCCGATTTCTTCAGCCCCAGCTAACCAAAACCACAGAATCTTTACAATCAAAATAGCAACGGCACTGATAAGAGTCTTTAATCTTCCCTCTGAAATTTCACAAGCCAGGCCTCCATCTACTGCACTGTTCTCAACATTAATCTTCCAAGCTCATACACAACATTCCACAAAGCTCTTATCACAGAATGGACCTTCTAGCCCAAAGTTCCAAAGTTCTTCCACAGTCCTCCCCAAAACATGGTCAGATTGTTAGAGGAATACCCCACTTTGCTGGTACTGATTTGCCTTAGTCAGGGTTTCTATTCCTTCAAAAACATCATGTCCAAGATGCAAGTTGGGAAGGAAAGGGTTTATTCGGCTTATACTTCCATGCCTTTGTTTATCACCAAAGGAAGTCAGGACTGGAACTAAAGCAGGTCAAAGAGGAGGAGCTGGTGCAGAGGCCACGAAGGAATGCTGCTCACTGACTTGCTTGCTTGCTTCTCCTGGCTTGCTCAGTCTGCTTTCTTATTGAACCCCAGACTACCAGCCCACAGATTCAGCTTGTGTCAAGTTGACACACAAAACTAGCCAGTAGAGTAGTTTTAACTATTTTACTGAGCTTGCCATTTTAGTTCCCTGTATAACAACATACCTGTTTCCTAGTTGATCCTTAGTATTGAATCAAAAGAAGATTGAGAAACTTACAAAAGTTCAAATTAATTTTCTCTTTTCTCTTACTATTGTTGTAGAACTCCACATGTATATATAATCTGAGGAAGCAATGCCACATTTGCATGTGCAAGTCCCAGGATGCTTTACAGTCTTGATTCTCTCCTTCTACCTTCCATGCATATGAAGAAGCAATCTCATGTCATTAGATTTGTAGAGAAAATGGTTTTAGTGACTGAATCAATTTGCTGGCACAAGTAAAAATTTCCTATATATGGAATGTGCATGAAATGGCTTCAATTGAAAGATGTATATTCAAAACAAATATAATGCTGTACTCTGTCATAGGATGTAGAGATAGTATTTTTTCATTGATTTGTATAGAGTTGAAAATCATTTCTAGAAAACTGTTTCTTTGTGTTTTGAATGTTGCATTTGCATTTATTTTATTTTTGCAGCATACATGTGATTAAGAAATATTATTTTCTGTTTTATTTATATGAGAAATAATACTGTCATGAAAGTAATATTACTTGGAATATATTTCTCCCATTGTTAATTTATTTCAAAGTCACGCACTTAAGGCTGATTAACACCGAGCAAGTGGTATTATGTAAACAGACAAGTTTTATCCCCTGTAAGGCTGGTGATTTAATAAACACATTTCATAATAAGTCAAGAGGACTGCAGAACTATCACTTCACCATAAATGAAACGAGAGAATCAATTCTTTACAAAGAAAATGGCTAATGTGGAAATTGGATTCCGTGACAACTCATTGAACAAACAATCATGAACAACCACAATAAAATGTAATTTCCTTTATCTCAGATTCTTTAAAGTTAGCAGTTAAAACTGGATTCTCATATTTGCCATTCTCTATAGTTTATCTTTCAAGCAGATGATTTTATGTTCAAATATCTGTAGCAAGGATAATTCATGGGCTGAGATTTCAGGGGTGAAGGAAGCAATGGTACATCACACTGCAGTTTCATTGCTTCAAAGTCATAACTGCACATGGGTTCTTTTTTTTTTTTTCAGCTTGTATGAGTTCATGGAGCAGCAGGGAAGCAGCATATAATCAAGGCAGCAGGGAGCTTCTTTCTACAACTAGAATGGATTTACATTTGTCTATTATGCAAATGATTTTCACCATTTTCCTATATGCACATTTAGAGCAGTAGCAGAGGAAATTTCCAGACACTTAGAAAAATGTTTTCAAACTTTTTCTATAATTGAAATGTGGGTTTATTTTTGCTAATATTTAGACAAATTACTCCTGTACTTCATTCAAAAATAGCAACTTCATCAATTGCATTATTTTCCTTATTTTTAGGTGGCTTAAATGGAGAATCAAACTTGCAGTTTATTTATTCCACAACTCAAACTACCTATCATTATAATGTTTGTAGTCTGTGATCATTACATTTTCTCCTATTTTTTATATATTTCATTAAAGTTTTCTCTCCCCCAACTTCTCCGAGATCCTCCCCACATCCTCTTCTCTCATCCAAATCCACACCCTTTCTGTATCTCCTTAGAATACAAACAGGTATATAAAAAGAATATAAAAGTAGAAAACAAAAAACTGGAATAAGACAAAACAGACAAAGAATCAATCAAACAAACAAACAAACAAACAGAAGTAAAGGTGTCAAAGAAAATGCACAAGAAACATATATAGATGCAAAGACACCCAGGAATCCCATCTAAACACATAGCCGGAATCCATAATAAATATGCAAAGACTGTTAACTATTTTTATGAAAAAATGACTTAATACAATTCAGTTTTGATTTGAAACTCTTAGATATTTTCTGTTACTAAAAAGCTTAAACAAAACACTTAATAATGCACATATTCTATTGGTGGTCCTTAACCATTTCTATAGATTTATCAAATACAAAGTTTCTACTTCCTATATTTTTAAAATTATATTTACTTGATTTGGTTTTCTTGTGTAATAAATATATTTGAATGAATTCTCTGCAAGTATGAAAAATATTTCAACCTCAAAGAAGTAAAAATGCAATTTAAACCCAATGCCTTTCTATCTTTTCCATTTAATCACCAACCTTCCTGTGAACTCAATGAATGCTATATATTTTTATTCCTGAAATTCAGTTCACTTTACTGCAGCTGCACAAATAGTCACTCACTCAGTCAAAGCAATTAATAACAGATGGCAGGCACGTAGTAAAAATGCTCACGCCATTTATTTTCTTTACTGCAGAGTCTAGGGGCAGTTTGCTATGACATAGGTTTCTCACAAGTAAGCAGGTTTCCATAGCATAAGGCAACATTCTTTTTTATTTCTTTTTTGTTCTGAAAGTGTTTGTGAAATAAGACTCCAATGCCACAGTTCCATTATTTCCATCAATACTTCCTTCAGTGGCTCACATTCTTTTCTGATTTCAACCCTAACTTCTGTGGGAAGAACTCCAAGACACTTGGATGCTCTGACCCACATTTCTATACTTAGGCTGCAAAGTTACTATTAAATATATGCACGTTACATTTTTTTCTACAAACATAAATTTTATAGTCACAAGGCAAAGGCTACTTTCTTTTAGAGCACAAATCTACTCTTTCCCTCATTTTTGCATTTTTCCTACATTTTTGCATCATGTTCAGTGCATCTTGTCTAGAGATTTGAAGAGTTTAGTTTTTTGATAAACACGCTTACTCACAGTATCTTGTTGGAGATTCTTTCAGTGACTGTATTCATTTCCTGGAATTCAGTTTTTTGAATGTTTTTTGTTATCTATTGAATCATTTATTTGGGCATATAAGAATTTTCAATTGTAATTTTACATTTTAAGGAGTCATACTCATAACTTAAAATCTCAGTTAAGTAATTTTATTACTTTATTTGTTCTCTCTCTCTCTCTCTCTCTCTCTCTCTGTTGCACACACACACACACACACACACACACACACACACACACACACACACAAACACACTCACACCCATGATACCACACACATGGTGCTTCAAACACATACATATACATATATGTAGATAGACACAATGCAATACACAAAGACACACACCCACACCTACACCTACACCCACACTCATACCCACACTTACCCCTTCACAATCATCTCCGCATTGACTAAACTTGCCAAACCATATGCTTTTTTACTTTAATGGCTACGTGTGAGACATCATATCATTTCAAATTTCATGAAGAAAATTGATTATATCATGTTTGGTGATCTAGGACTTAAGGAAAATGTCTACAAGGAATCCTCTTTGATAGGGTGTAAGTTGCCTCTTATTATATTTGTTTAAATTTGCATGTCATATTTTTAAATCAGTTGTAATAATGAGCTGCTAAAAACCAACTGGAGTAAAGTAGTATAAATATTAGGATTTCTGTGTGGAACATATCAATTTCTCTGAGCTGAAATAGTAACAATACATTTCTTCATATTTTTATAATGTCATTTGATAAACTTTTTATTTAATGCATTTGGCATTTATTTCCTTTTTGTATTTTTAAATTCAGAGACCTTATTATTACATTATGCTTGTTTAATTTTGTATCTATGGAATTAGACTAAAAAATAAATAGGATTTCTGTTATTATAATGTCATGATCCAATTATCAAACCAGCCATTAATCAAAAGCCTATTAGCTAGCAAACAAGTCCATACATGAATTCAAATTATAGGACACAAATATTGACAAAGTGTACTACAAAAAATAATGTATGAAATATAGCCTGTAGTTTGTAATATATTGAATATGCTTATGTGATAAAAATAAATGTTTCACTTCAGTGTGGTACAAGTTTAATTCATAATATTGGCATGAGGAAATTTGAGACTCACAAGGACTGAATCAGGGAACCCTGTGGTTGAATTAGGGAAAAGCTGGAAGAAACTGAGGAGAAGAGCGACCCCATAGGTCGACCAGCAGTCGACCAGCAGTCACTGAAATAATGAGTACTAATAAGCACATGTATTATAAAATTCTTAAAGAAAAGTGCTTGCAAACTGTGTTTTTTCCAGTGAATTTTATTAATTCTTATATAAATATTAATAATGTTATCCATGATTGTCAATCCCAACTGTATTTATAAGAAACTTTATGAGAAATGCTAAATAGATATTAAATTATATTATACTTAACATGGACTAAAATACCTTTCAGTATCTAAAAGATAACAGCTAATATACAGACTTATTAGTTAATGTTTCATAATCAAGAATAATAGATCATTGATTCCTGACCATTTACTATTTCCTATAACAGGATAATGAGCAAAATTCTATACAGAGACAAGGTTTGCTGGGTTTTGAAACATTGAAGAAATGTTTTCATAGTTGTCTTAGTCAGGGTTTGTATTCCTGCACAAACATCATGACCAAGATGCAAGTTGGGGTGGAAAGGGTTTATTCAGCTTACACTTCCATGCTCCTGTTCATCACCAAAGGAAGTCAGGACTGGAACTCAAGCAGGTCAAGAGCAGGAGCTGATGCAGAGGCCATGGAGGGATGTAACTTACTGGCTTGCTTGCTTCTAGTCCTGACTTCCTTTCTTGTAATACTGCACATAATTACTATTGGACTCATTTCAAAAAATTACATGTAAAAATCAAACAATGAGAAACATAACTATATTTTATCTGCAGATAATAACAAAAATAAACTGGAATTATTACTCCCTAGAAAAAAGTAAAATGCTAAAGTCAAGCATAAATGTCTATTACCTGGTAAAACTGTGATGGTCGTTGTCTTATTTAGGGTTTCTATTCCTGCACAAACTTCATGACCAAGATGCAAGTTGGGGAGGAAAGGGTTTATTGAGCTTACACTTCCACATTGATGTTGATCACCAGAGGAAGTCAGAACTGGAACTCAAGCAGGTCAGTAATCAGGAGTTGATGCAGAGGCCATGGATGGATGTTCCTTACTGGCTTGCTTCTCCTGGCTTGCTCAGCTGGCTTTCTTATAGAGTCCAAGACTACCAGCCCACAGATGGTACCATCCACAAAGGGCCCTCTCCCCTTGATCACTAATTGAGAAAATGCCTTACAGCTGGATCTCATGGAGGCATTTTCTTAACTGAAACTACTTTCTCTGTGATAACTTCAGCTTGTGTCAAGTCGACACAAAAGCAGCCAGTACAATTGACCCCTTGTCAACTTGACACACAATCACATCACTATTAAACCTCAACCCTTGCTTTCTTATTCATCCCCAAGATCTAAATAACATTAAAAGTCCCACAGTCTTTGCAAGTTCTTACATATCAAAATTTCAATCCCGTCAAAAATATCCAATCTCCTAGAATTCAAAGTCTTTTTACCATTAGAAATCTCTTAACTGTGGGCTCCACTAAAATACCTTCTTTCTCCAGGAGGAGAAATATATCAGGACACAGTCATAATCAAAAGCAAAATCAAACTCCAACTGTCCAATGTCTGGAATCCATGCACGATCTTCTGGATTCCTCCAAGGGCTTGAGTCACTTCTCCAGCTCTGCCCTTCATAGCACACACCTTGTCTTCTAGACTCCAGATGCCTGTACTTCACTGCTGCTGCTGTTCTTGATGGTCATCTCATGGTACTGGCATCTCCAAAACACTGCTGTCTTCTGCTGCAACTAGGATTTACCAACAGCCTCTCTTTATGGTGCCAATCCTCATCTCCTTTTCAAGACCTTTTCAGTCCTGAGCCATCAATTGCAACTGAAGCTGCACCTTCACCAGTGACCTTCTGCAGCCTCTCACAGTGCCCAGGCCTCGGCTGTTCTTCAAGACTCCTTCATGCCTTCAAAACCACTACCACTTGGGTGACTCTTACCCATTACCAAGTCCAGCCACAGCACAAGGTACAACCCTGGTTATCTCTGGAATGTAGCCTCTGTGCTCTCAGAAACCACTTCTCAGAAGATTTCACCTCAGTGATGCTGGTCTCTTCTTAATCACGGCTCATATCTTAGCTCCGGCTAACTCAGCATCAATAGTCCAGCAATGCAATGGTTTTGCTTTAGTAGTTCTGGTATCTTGTTAATCACAGCTGATTTCTTCAGTCCCAGCTAATCAAAACCACAGAATCTTAAATCAAACTAGCAATGGCCCAGATAAGAGTCTTTAATCTTCCCTCTGAAATTTCACAAGCCAGACCTCCGTCTTCTGCACTGTTCTCAACATTATCTTCCAAGCTCCTACAGAACACCCCACAGAGCTCTTGACATCCCAGTGGCTCTTCTAGCTCAAACTTCCAAAGTCCTGCCACAGTCCTCCCCCAAACATGGTCAGGTTGTCACAGGAATACCCAACTTCACTGGTACCAATTTGGATTAGTCAGAGTTTCTATTCCTGCACAAACATCATGACCAAGAAGCAAGTTGGGGAGGAAAGGGTTTATTGAGCTTACACTTCCATGCTGCTGTTCATCATCAGAGGAAGTCAGGACTGGAACTCAAGCAAGTCAAGGAGCAGGAGCTGATGCAGAGGCCATGGAGGGATGTAACTTACTGGCTTGCTTGCTTCTTGGTCATGATGTTTGTGCTGGAATAGAAACCCTGACTAAGACAATAGTTATTTAAACACATCCACATAGTCTGTTATATAAATAGAACTATAAATCTAATCTTTCAAAGGATTTTAGTTGGTATCCCATGTCTTGATGGAAAATTGAACATTGCCAATTAAGATCAATATTATCTTTATAGAGGGCAATCAATGATAGTATTAGTGAAACTAGAATCACTGGTTTTTAATCTTAACATCATTTTATTATTTTTTTCAATTATTTTTTTGTTCATGCATTAAATCGTTCACATGAGTCCAGCTGACCATAGAGCCCAGTGGAAGGTAACAGAATCACCAGAGCTGAAGTCCAGGCAGTTTTGAGCTACCAGGTATGATGATGGGAAAAAATTGAGATTTTTTGAAAAAGTAGCAAATGCTTTAAAATTATAATCTAATGCAAGACAACCTCACCTCAATCCAGAAAAAAAATATGGTTTTAAGCTGTCATGATCTGAATTTTTGTGTGTGAATTAAATTAAGAAAATTTAAATGCCATAAAACATTTGTTTTACAACAGTTTAGACAGTGGCTATTATTCATTTTTAGATGTTTTAACCTCTTAAATCAATATCCTACTATCTTCTTCTAAATCCCTCCCTGCTCATGTCTGCTGTAGGGATGTACTTTTTGGCATTCCCCAAACTCCCTATGAGTTAAGCATCTCCACAACTGATACCAATGTTCTTGTTCACATTTGTGTTAATCCAGTGGAACTGGCTTGTCTTCAGTCCAAACAGAACATGGAAAATGTGGAAGTCTTTGACATCTGTAGTAGAATTTTCTAATCCTTTTAATACAATGTAAATATAATAAAAATGAGTGTTTTAGCCTAGTGTGTTCCAAGTGTACACCTATAATATCAGCACTAGAGCAAGTGAAGCATTAAGATCAAAATTGTGATGCCAGCCTGCATAGAACAGTACAGTCTGCCACAGAAGCTGTGTATTATTATACTGACATGCAGTTTCTAATCCTCATCAATGACTCTTAACAAGGTCCATTTCACACAAGGTGAACCTACACATACTCCTGGGCATTTTTGATTCTTTCTCAAGAAAGTACTTTCAATCTTTTCATTAGAAGTAAAATAGACTCCTGTATTTTATATATATATGTATATATATATATTATATATATAATATATATATTATAAATATTATATATATGTGTGTGTGTGTGTATATATATATATATATATATATATAATTATTGCTAATCCATCATCCTCATGATCACATAGCTATTATACATAGATGAAATAATTTAAGACAATCATCATCATGAAGGACATCTTTTGAATTAGCTAAAAGCATACAGTTTGTGTGTGAAGATTTACTGTTTAAAGCAAATTTATTATTTTGTTTTAGGGTAGTTGCAAAAAAGATTTTTCTTCCTCTGTTAGGACTCTTATTTTAAATCCAATAACAGAATATAGATTGATGTGCTTCTTTTTTGGCCCATAAACAGTATATAAAATATTCAAAGTTTTACAACAGTGTATTACTGTCTACCTTCTCAACTAAGGTTTATAAATAGCTTGTCACGGCATTGTGTACATTGCAATATAAATGAGAACTGTGTACAGTCTCAGTCTCTTAGCATAACTGATCATTAATGCTCGAGAATGTTTTATGCTAGAGAGCATAAAAAAATTGACTATCACTGGATGAAAAACAGAAACATGATTATACCCAGAAAATAAAAGCAGTAAATGGTTCATTTGCTCTCTTTCCATTTGTAGATTGTAATAAAAGTGCCAAGTAGATTGATATTTAGGCAAACAT
Source organism: Uromys caudimaculatus (assembly GCA_028551405.1). Lineage (NCBI taxonomy): Eukaryota > Metazoa > Chordata > Mammalia > Rodentia > Muridae > Uromys > Uromys caudimaculatus. Next base: position 20,719,115 of record CM052716.1, on the reverse strand, counting down.
CACATTGCAATAAAGTTGAGATTTCTAGAGGAGATACATTAATAGAGAACATTCCTCTCTGAATTTGCTTTTTCTAGCTTAGCTTCCAGAATAGTTGGCTATTTTAATTTCTGTTACAGATACTCATTTAACCCCTGATTCAGATAGAATTCTCTTTTGTGTAATAGAAATTTGGAAAGTTCTAAGTTATTTCATTTCACCAGGCTTTTCTTATATTTTAATCTCAATATATATATTTTTTAAAAAATCTCATTAAACGTTACAATCCTATATGTCATACAAAAACTATTGTCTTTCCATTCATATGATATTGAGCTGTTGTAGCAGCAACTCCATTGGGTTTAGTGCAACACATGGTGTTGATTTTTCTCCTTTTCAATGAAAATTCGAATTATAAATCTTTTACCACAAACTGGTAGTGAGATGTTTAGTAAAAATATAACATATATTACTTGATATTTAAAAATGTCACATAGTTTTCCTTTGGGAAATAGGGTGACAGAAGTATGAAAGATTGTTAGAGAAGGAGGAGTGAAAGGAGAGGAGGAGGAGGAGGAGGAAAAGCAGGAGCAGGAATAGGAGCAGGAGGAGAAAAAAGGCAGAAATATACAAGTCAAGGAGAAGCCAAAAGTAAGAGTCTTTAAGTCCATAAGATAAAATAGCCCTAATCAACATGCTATGGAATGTCTCTGTGGTGCTTGTCTTTCTTAATTATCGATGTTTATTTTTATGTTTTTATAACATTTACTCCTTTTATAAGATACTATGTCTATGCAATCAAAACTTCTTTCAAAAAATAAGACATTGATTTTTGATTACTAGAGATTAAATAAAAGCCTTCTACAGGCTTGTGAAACTATCTACTTTTGAGCTATGTCACTAGTCCCAGAAGAAATGATTGATCTAACTAAAGTAGTTTTAGGTATTTCAACAGTCCCCATTTTTGTACATAATATTATTAATTTAAATAAAGCATGTAAGATATTTTTATCAGAAGTATACTTTGAAATTAGAAGAACATATAAGAAAATATTTTATTCATGTTTCAGTTTTGTATCTATGTCATGTTTGTGCATGAGTATACATGTATGCACATGTGTGCATATGTGTGGAAGTCATGGTGAGGTTTGGACATTGAGTTTCTTTCTCTCCCTCATTGTTTAGATAGTAGGCCTCTCCGTGAACCCAAAAGTCAAGAATTCAGCAAGGCTGCCTAGACAGGAAATCACAGAGATAAATTTGTTTCTACTTCCTCTGTGCTATGTTATTGATGAGTGATGCCACACCTGACTTTACTAGTAGCTTCTGATAATATGAACTCAAAGAATCATGTTAGAGCCACAAGCAATTTTCCAAATGAGCACATCACCAAACTCACCACGGGGTGGGGAATTTCCACCTGTGCTATAGTGTACATTTTAAGGCATAATAGGATTTTCACATATATACAGAGATGGTTGATGACTTATATGATAAGTTCATTTTTAATTCAGTTTATATTCTTGTAACACAAAGAATGGAATTATAATTATAAATATTTTAATGTATCATGATTATAGTATTATATTGAAATATATATACTGTATTATATTTTACTAAGGTAAGACTGTAGATCTCCTAATCTTACAATTTAAAGACCAAAAGTTTAACATCTTTTCTCTTGGCTTCTTGAAATAAAGAACAGTTAGTTTATCTAGTCATGCTACTATTAATAATATAACAGAATTGCATCTTTTTGTATCAGTGATTCAATACTTATTTATAAGCATTTTCACACCTTCTCTCCCTACTACTGTTTTGGCCTCTGGTGAACACTTATGAAAAGTTTCTACCCTATGAGATCAGACTTTTCTACATATAAATTAAATCAAGTATAATTTGTCTTTCCTTACATGGATTCCTTCATTTTATATAATGATGCCCAGTTCCAACTGTGAATCTGCTTCACCCTCACCTACCTGATTATCAATGATGCTATTTTTATATTTTAGCTCTTCTCATTAAAACCATTTGCATTGTAAACAATTTTATCCTCTTATACTCCAGTTGCCCTCATAAAAGATACATAGCCACCAACCAGGCAGCATACACCAACTGATACGAGGCCCCCTACACATATACAGCAGAGCACTGCCTCATCTGACCTAGTGAGAGAAGATGCACCTAACCCTCCAGAGACTTGAGGCCCCTGGGAGTGGGGAGGTCTGGTGGGGTGAGGGTAAGGGGTGGGGACATCCTCTTGGAGATGGGGCAAGAGAAATGGGATGAGGAACTTTCAGAAGGCAGACCAGGAGGGGAATAATGAATGATTGGACTGTAAAACTAATAATAATAATAATAATAATAATAGGAAGAAGAAGAAGAAGAAGAAGAAGAAGAAGAAGAAGAAGAAGAAGAAGAAATCATGAGCGTTAAAATGCAGCTAATCCACATAAAATCTAAGAATTTATTATAATCTTGTGATTCAAGTAAAATAAAATAAAAAATTGAACTTTGCCTTTTTTTTTTAGGACAAACCTTGATGAATTTAAAACTTAAGTTGTGGATGATGGAGATCAGCAACTTCCAATTTCATGAGTATATATATATATGAATATTTTCATTTATAATAAGCAACATATTATGCTGACTGGTAATGTTACACACATTTAATTACAGCACTTGGAATTCATAGTCAGACAGATCTCTGAGTTACAGGCCTACAGAGTAGGTTTCATGACAAGTATTATGCAGAGAAACCCTGTCTCAAAAACAAAGCAACATATTTAACCAACTGAATAGATGGTAAACTATTAAAAGAAATTGACTACTTAAAATTGTCATTCTAAGAAATAGGTAGGCTTCTATCATTTATGTCATAATCACTACCTTAATATGCTTTTTTTCAAGTAAATCACTTAATCTATAATTTCTTGTTGAACAGTATAATAATACTAAATTATATTAGTAGATATAGCAGTTAAAAATCAATTTTAAATTAAATTGTCAATAAACAAAATTGACAAAAATTGAAATTGTTTATAGAACAGAATAGACTTACTTAAAGCCTCTTTCCTTAGGTTTTATCCCCAGTATCCAAAGAAATGGATATTTCCTAGTCATTAATATATTCCAGACTTTATACACAACTCCAAGATATATGAGCTTAATAACACATAAATTTGGTGCCTTTCTGATCTTACAAATATTTGGCATAATGTGTTTGGGGATTTTTCTGACTTTATTGACCTGTAAAAAAAGAACAGTCTATGCTTGTTGTTTTTCTGATTTCCATTTTTGCAAATTACTCCATTTCTACCATATTAGGTTGTGATTGCTCATACTTAGATAATCTAGCTCTGAAATCTAAGACTGAGTGAAGTGTTTGAATGTTTGCCTTTAAATTATTTGCCCTAAAATATTTCCTTACACATTACATTTCCAGTTCATTTAATTTTGTACTGGATTTGACATGCTGTTCCGATAAATGGTAGTAGATATTTTCTTTTGCATAGATTCAAAATCTCTTGCCATATATCTCAGGAGTGCTATGTATCAAAACAGTCTAGGAATTTACGCTGCAGGGTTAAATTTTCCTTATATTGCCACTGACACTCATTTTACAAATTTACTTGTGAAAATAATGAAGACATTCAAGGTGTGATGTTGTATTAGTGATTTCCTTTGGGTGACTCTAGGAATGAGAGAAGCGACTGTATTAAAAAAGATTATTCTGCAGTTTGAAAAAAGAGGTTTGAGAATCAAGAATGTAAAAGACATGCCAGCTGGATGACATAGACCAACAGAAAGGATGTGCAGAGAAATATAAGAAAGGTATATAGCTCCAGTCTTTTGGCTCAAAAACAGAAAAATAATTTGATTTCACACCTCTAGGACAATCTAAACAGCCCTGTTGACAGAAAAGTGACAGATCAAGCCACATGAGAAGCACATGGTTTTCACACACTTTGAAGGCAGTTCAGCAATTTGGCATGGTGGTGGCCCCTAAAATCAGGAATGAGACAATGGAACACTTTCTAAACTATTACTTTCAGAAGGCTAGGCTGACTCCATGATAGGCTTCAAATTGGTAGTTTAGGAGTCTAAGCTAAGTCTAGGCAAACCTAGGCAAGTCAGTTTCTAGAAAAAAACACAGGCTTCAGGCAGCTAGTCAGAAATTGGCATGCCATTAGAGACTGACCCGCCACCTGGCCTGAGGGAAGGACAATGTGTCAGCAGCAGTTTCCAGACTTTCCTAGCAATAATTTCAGACTTTTCCAGGAATAGTTTCCACCCCTGGTAATGGTTCTGGAATGTCCATAGAAATGTATCCTACAGATTAAGATAGAAGTCAGCTACTCTGGAATTCCCTTAAAGTGCTTTAAATCTGGCCTGCAAGCTCATTTGGTTGTCTCACTGTCTTGGTAATGGAAGACCCCAGCATACAGGACTTCTACAGAATAAAACACTTTGTATTTACATACTATTTGAATCCAGGGTATCATTCGTCAGTGAATCATGGACCCTTATAATTTGTAGATTCCTTAAAGGTTTTGCTGCATTAAAGCAAGAAAATTAAGTAAAAGGAATGAAACTTGAGAAGGAAATGGATTCTTGATATTTAGAGCTATGTTCCTAAGCTGAAAATATTCTGAGGATTCTTTCAGGGAAAAACAATCTCTTAGGCCTAATATTAAATTTTAGTAATGTAGAAAAATAAAGTCCACATAGAAGAATCTGTAGATTTACTCCAATAAGTAACCCAACATACCACGAAAGATAAGAACATAGTACTACTGACAACAGGCTGAAGACAAAGCAAAAATAAAACAAACAAGGATAAAATAAAAAATAACCTAAAGGACTGAATTAGTGGATGAGTGTGGGCACAAGTGATAGCCTGAATTAGTCTGTATTAGTGACTTTAAATCAATGAAATTGCTAAAGCCTATCAGGCCTAAGGAATTGGCAAAGACTTCATGTGGTCAGCATGCAAATAATGACAGAGTAGAAGGAAAGCATCCACCTGAGCTTCTTACTCCCTCTTTACTTGAAACTATATTCTACAGAGAACCCTCCCCCTGGGCTATGCATTGTAAAAGTGCTGAGGTTTCAGCTTGTGCCTTTGTATGTGCGCCACCATTAGCACCTGAGTAGCCCACCAGATCCCAGCTGTTCTAAATGTGTTTTTCTGTAAATGTCTCTTCTTGATTCTACTACTGTCCCAGTTATGTTTATAGGAGCAAACAATGCAGGGTATGACCTGTAAGAGTATTTGCCCAACAAGAATGAGTGCCCAAGTTTCAATTCCCCAAACCTTTGTTTGTTAAAACCTAGCATGATCATGCATCATTACAACCCAAGTGCTGGAAAGAGGATAGAGATACCTGGAGCTTACTGGTCAACCAACCATGCAAACCAGCAGTCTCATTTCTATGGTGCAATATTATGAAGATATAACCCTGACATTCTAAGAGAATGAGACTTTTGCTGAAGCTGATGCCAGAGTTAAAACAAACAAACAAAAAAAAAAATCAAAATCAAAACAAAAAGACCAACAAAAACAAAATAAACTTAAGGTCACTAAACACTCAAGGCTACTATCCTACTATGTACTCAGCCTGTTTGTTTAAGTTGTTTTTAAGGCTACAATGAAACAATCAGCTCTTCTGGCTTTGAATTCCTTTATAATCAAGTTTTGAAACCTAAGCTAATACAAAGCTATTATATTAAGTGATGCACTCTTCCATGACCCTGAATTAGAACAATGCATGTCTATCGCTTACTGAAATCAGCAAATGAAAACGTTAAAAGTTATCCCCTATAATTTTTCACCACAGATGTTAAACAGAACACTTGGATATTGATTTTTAAATACAATGATGTTTATAAAACTCCATTATTTGGGTTAGTTGGAGTCAGTTTGATTCAGTGACATAATCTCTTATAAAACTGTCAAATATTTCTGTATCTCTCAGTCCTTCCAACAGGATGTCTTCTTTGCTGATCCATAAAGAATGAAGCAGTGTTAAGAAAAACACAGACAGACAGACTTTCTCTCTCTCTCTCTCTCTCTCTCTCTCTCTCTCTCTCTCTCTCACACACACACACACACACACACACACACACACACACACATACACACACACACAGAGTTACATACAGCTGCACACAGCAACAGACACAGAAATAAGGATATGTTATTTTTTTAATTAGTTTTTCTTTCTTTATTGGATATTTTATTTATTTACATTTCAAATGTTACCCCCTTTCCTGGTTTCTCCTCTGCAAATCCCCTATCCCAGCCCCCCTCCCGCTGTTACTATGAGGGTACTCCTCCACCTACCCACACACTCCCACCTCTCCACCCTGACATCCCCCTACCCTCGAGCATTGAGCCTATATAGGACCAAGGGCCTCTCCTCCCATTGATGCCAGATAAGGCCATCCTCCACTCCATATGCAGCTGGAGCCATGGATCTTTCCATGTGTACTCTTTGGTTGGTGGTTTATTTTCTGGGAGCTCTAGGGTATCTGGTTGATTGATACTGTTGTTGTTCCTATGGAGTTACAACCCCTTCAGCTCATAAGGACATGTTCTTAAGACAGCCTTCACCAGGCACTCACAGATTCAAAGTCATGCAATAGAAAAACCCAGGACAAAAGACAATGGACTCCAAGGGAAGTCCTTTTACTTCTTTCTCTAAAGTGACACTGACACATTACTAGTAATTGAGAATTAGTCACTAAGGCATTTAAACCATCCATCCCATGTTTAATCCCAAGGCAAAAAGCCAGCAATAGTGGAAGACACTAGAACCTCTGGCCTCCTAATACATACACATTTGACCATCCATGTATCGACACATATATGTTTACATACTTTCATATATAAAACATAACCCCCCACACAAACTAATAAGTAAACAAACATAAACAAGAATATGCAATTCTTCTACAATAACAACTATAAAATACAAAAGAAGTTTGAACAATATGGCATATCTGAGAAGTAGCATAGACATAAGAATAAATATTGTGAATGTGTCCCTATTATCAAAATTTCCATTAAATCTAATAGAATCCCCAGAAAAAATCCAACAAAAGTCACACAAATATAAAACCTAAAATTATTTTTCTAATTCAAAAATAAGATGATACTCATGTCATAGATATCACAATATTTGATTTAAAATTATAGACCTAAGATTTAGTAGTTTAAAGAGCATGGTGGTAGCACAAGATATGACCAATAGGCCAGCGAAGCAGAACAGAGAAGAGAACTATAATGAACAGAACTTTAAAGATAGACCACAAAGCATATTGTGAGAAAACAAATTTATTCAACAAATTTCAATGCTAAAACTACCTATCCATATAGAAAGTAATATTAGCTACCTTCTTTTTGGCAAAAATCAATATATTAGCATTCAGGAAGATGTTTAAGAAACTCCAACAGCAGACATTAGGAATGTTCTTTTGTGTTATTGTTCAGTGTTATTTAAGATACTTCTATATGTTTAGTAAAATTGTCCTTGTTTGCCCCTTGGAGGTTGTATAACCCTATTAATAAAGACATAATGCATTTTAGATACAGGGCCCAGAGATTCTGGAAATGAAACTGACAAAAAATCTCCTTCCCGAGAACTAACTTTTACCATACTGAAATGGTTCCAAGCATGCATGAAACTGAAGTAAACAACCAACATCTCTACTCATATAAAATACCTAGGAATCACACCATTGACCAGCATGGTACAAAATACCTAAAGGTACATTGGTGGCATATATACCTCAGCAGTAAGCAGTAGCTCCATGTTTGTTCTTAAGAGCTGCACAACAAAAAAAGATCATGTCTACTGCTGGAAACCTCATCAACCAGCAAGGGCAAGTAAAGACAGAGATCCTGTAAGAGAGCCTACAACTACCACTTTAGAAAGCTAGGTTAATCATAAGTACATTCTAAATATTTTTTTAATATTCCCATAGATAGTTGTAGTCTTCACCTTGCAACAAAAAGCTTTACTTTGCCACAGATAGATACCATTACATAAAAGTAAAACCAACCAAAACATGTAAAATCATGTCCAAGTGGATACATCCACCATAGAACCTAAGCCTCAGGGATCATTCTAAAATAGGTATTGAAATATTCTAAGAGTCAGAGGAACAGAGTGTTTACATGACATTTTGTCTTTAAGGAATATTAGAAGGCATATGCATGAAGTCTCACCGATATGACTTCATAGGCTAAAAAAAGATAACATTAGACATGGTAGAAGGAACTAAAGACACCTCAGAAGGTCACAACCCTACACAAAACTCCAAACAAGCAAGGAATTCTCAATAGAAATAATCTTTCAAAGGAAAGAATAAACCAATGAATTATCTAATACCAAATGATGAATCATGATGACATTATAACATTATGTAAACTGAACAGGATAAGTGTATATGTATCTCTCTCTCTCTCTCTCTCTCTCTCTCTCTCTCTCTCTCTCTGTATGTGTGTGTGTGTGTGTGTGTGTGTAAATTTTAATTTCAAAACATAAACAAAACCTTATCCCATCCCATGTAGGGCTGAGTATATCAAATTCTCTCACTCTCTGCACGTTTTCAAATTGACTTACCATTACAGAATAATCCACATATAAACTATATGTTTTATTTGCTGTATAATGCATGAAAACCCTTTTCTGATAAGGGTTGACCATTGCACTGATCTGTGGTTATAAGTACATCTCATCAGTGGTTTTATTGCAATGTTCATGCAGCAGCTTTTTACCATGTATCTATGCAATCTGAAGATGTTTGCCTCATTAATGCCTCTAGTATGAGCTGCATGTTTTGAAGCATTCATTAAATCTAAAACAAATGGTGTTATCTACTCCAATAACCTTTATGCCAGTATCATATGAGTCGGAATAACTTGTAGTTAGATCACTATTCCATCTTATATGATGTGGCGGTTTGAATGAGCAAGATGCCAATACACGCATACATTTGAATGTTTGATCCTTAATTGTTGGGTCTTTTTTCAAAGACGAGAAGGTGTATGGCTATGAGTACTCTCTCCTCCCCTAATGTATATCATTCTCCTCAGCAATATAAGCACTAGTCAAGAAGTGTAAAGCTTTTAGTTGAATATCAGTTTAACTCCTCCATATTTGATGATTTAATTACGCGGTTTCCTTTGCAATGCAGCATTATCATTAGGCGTGGAGGGAAACTACGAGGCATTGGCAATAGTGTGTTCTGTTTGGGGAAATCTATGTGATATCTTTGTCCATTGACTCAAAATTATGCAACCGTTCCTGATATCAGAAATTTAATTTGCTGGCATATGATGTGTGGTTGGGGCATTGTCTCCATTGCTAAATGCAATCAATCCTTCACAATGTGACAGTAAGGCTCTCATGCTGAAAATATCACCTATTTGTGTCCAAATACTTGAAGAAATCAATCTGCTGCCTAAGTCGATTCTTCACCCTTACTGACCGGCACTCAAGGCACTAGGAGTACTTTGAATGCTAACGAAGAAGAAAAATGTGACTGTGAAATCACCTAGTATCAAGCTATGAAACGTAAGACAAGTATATTTATTATTTTTATGTGTCATGGGTAATTCCTTTTCTTATTATGTCTATTTGGTGTATTGTATGTCCTTTACACCTTGAATTGAATTATTATTTTTATATTCAACTTTTTGTGTTTTCATAGTCCTCATTGAGGCACTGATTAATATCTTCTTTACTTCTTTGAATTTATTCATATTTTTTTTTTAAATTTTTGAGTCCTTGTCTTGAATTTCAGCTTAGTTGCTTTTATACAAGAATTACAGTATGGGAGCTAGGTTCTAGAAAAGTATAATTGCTTGAATTGTTCATATTAGTGTCTTCTACTGGGATATCAGATCTGAATTCTTGACATTTATGTTTAGTTCTTTTTTAAAATATTTATTTATTTATTTTATATATGTGAATACACTGTCGCTGTCTTCAGACCCACCACAAGAGGGCATCAGATACAGACGGTTGTGAGCCACCATGTGGTTGCTGGGGAAAACACCTCTCCCATCACCCTTCCCCCTGCTTCTATGAGGTTATTCCCCTAACCAGACACCCACTCTCACATTCCCCTACACTGGGGCATCAAGCCTTCACAGGACCAAGGGCGTCTCCTCCCATTGATGCCAGATAAGGCCATCCTCTGCTACATATACAGCTGGAACCATCGGTCCCTCCCTGTATACTTCTTGGTTGGTGATTTAGTTTTTGGGAGCTCTGGGGCATCTGGTTGGTTGATACTGTTGTTCTTCCTATGAGGTTGCAAATCCCTTCAGCTCCTTCAGTCCTTTCTCTAACTCCTCCATTGGGGACCCCTCACTCAGTCGAATGGTCAGCTGCAGGCATCCGCCTCTGTATTTGTCAGGATCTGGCAGGGCCTCTCAGGAGACAGCTATATCAGGCTCCTTTCAGCAAGCATTTCTTGGTATCCACAACAGTGTCAGGGTTTGGTGACTGTATATGGGATGAACTCCCAGGTGGGACAGTCTCTGAATGTCTCCTTTCCTTCAGTCTCTACTTTACACTTTGTATCCATATTTGCTTCTGTATTTTGTTCCCCTTTGAAACTATTGAGTTCATTCTCCAAGATGTCCCCGATGTGTACAGTATGTGAGAGGATACTAGTCAGGTGAAAGACACTTACTCTAGAGATCTCTTAGATGGGCTTTGGGAACTAGATTCACAAATCCCAGCAGAAGTAAACTCAGGGATAACCTGGGTCTGGCTTCAGATGGCCACAAGTCCAAAGGGAATAAACTTTGACTTGGAAGAGGACCTGAGAGGCCAGGACTTGAGCTAACGAATATAGATCAGAATAGAGAACAGGGACAAGGAAAAATTTGGTTCCTGCTGAGCATTTTGGCTGTAGGTTTCAGAAAAATATGTGGTCTGGTTCTGAGGAGTTTCATGAATGATAGGAAGTAGGCTAATAGGATTGGCTTTGGAGAGCAGTTGAGAAAGAACTATGGGAACTCTGCATCCATGCCATGTGTGGTGGGAAGAAACCAGGAGGCGATGATGCTTACAGATGTGTGGGTAATGGCGACACCATTATCAGGTCTAGGAGTTCCATAGACAGACCACAATAGAGGAGATAAATGAAGTTACTGGTAGTCTCTTCCATGTGTGGCAGTTGATGGTTGCCTGAATAGAAAAAAATCTGTGTTTGGCAGGTATCACAAAGTAATACAGAAAAGTTCTTAATGCAAAACTTAGCGGTTAACGCACAGATTCAAATATTCAAAGTGATAAAAATAAATGAGAGATCAGCCATAAAAAGTTCATCTATCTCAATTTCCATAGCCATATACATGCCCAAAGTTCAGGGAACATCATGGAAGGTATGACAGAAATCCAACCAACTAACCAACCAACCAACAACCAACCAACAAGCAAACAAACAACAAACAACCTTAAAAGCCAGCGAGAATGGGATTGGGTGTTATAAAATGCTAGCTAGCATTTGTTTACTCTATGGCTATGTCTCACATAAATTCTCAGGTATAGGTAGCCACACAAATTATGCTCAAGATCAAGAGACCTAAAAATTCTAATGAATAAGCGAGGGGTTTGTACTTTTTCAAATAAAAGGCTGTTGGGCACTTCTGAAATCACTTTTCTTTGGGTTGATGGGTGGACTGTAGAGTTATACCATATGTGACTGTATGCCCCAAACCCACAGGTTTATTGGTGGTATAGTTTGAGTCAGTGGGGTACTGAATAATAATCAGAAGCTGGAAATGAGATACGTTGAAAGCTATGTTTGGGGGTAATAAGAGCAATGTATTATATATACATTTATATATGTAAATAAAATATATTAAATAAATGTTAGGACATAAATATTTTGTTACACTATAATAAAAATTAACTAATCATGAAACAGCAATTTCCGAGCTTAAAACATATTCCATTTAGAACTGACATCATTAAATAGAAAAAAACTATTAATATTGGGGAGTATGTGGATAAATAATTCTTTTTCTGTAATGCCTGTGTTAATGTCAGTTAATATTGCCTACATGCAAAACAGCTGACAATCAAGATTATCTATGATAAAGCATCAAAGCATATACTATGTGAAATAAAATATCAGAAACTGAAAAATACAGATAGATAGATGATAGATAAATAGATGATAGATGGATAGATTGATATATAAAGATATCACATAGTATCTCATTAAGTTTAAAGTGATAAAATCACTTGAAAAAATTGTAGGAATTTTTCAGAAATTTTTCAAATAACATGAGAAATAAGATAGGTTTAATTTGCATTTCCCTGATGACTAAGGATGTTGAGCATTTCTTTAGGTGCTTCTCAGCCCTGCGGATTTCCTCAGTTGAGAATTCTCTGTTTAGCTCTGTTCCCCATTTTTTGATGGGGTTATTTGGTTTTCTGGAGTCTAACTTCTTGAGTTCTTTGCGTATGTTGGATATTAGCCCTCTATCTGACTTAGGATTGGTAAAGATCTTTTCCCAATCAGTTGGTTGCCATTTTGTCCTATTGACAGGGTCCTTTGCCTTACAAAAGCTTTGCAATTTCATGAGGTCCCATTTGTAGATTCTTGATCTTAGAGCTTAAGTCATTGGTGTTCTGTTCAGGAACTTTTCCCCTGTACCCATGTGTTCGAGGCTTTTCCCCATTTTCTCTTCTATTAGATTCACTGTATCTGGTTTTATGTGGAGGTCCTTGATCCACTTGGACTTGAGCTTTGTACAGGGAGATAGGAAACAACTCTGAGATTCCACCTCACATCAATCAGAATGGCTAAGATCAAAAACTCAGGTGACAGCAGATGCTGGCAAGGATGTGGAGAAAGAGGAAAACTCCTCCATTGTTGGTAGGATTGCAAGCTGGTACAACTACTACATGTAATAAAGACACATGCTGCACTATGTTCATAGCAGCCATATTTATAATAGTCAGAAGCTGGAAACACCCCAGATGTCCCTCATCAGAGGAATGGATAAGAAATTGTGGTAGATTTACACAATGGAGTACTACTCAGCTATTAAAAACAATGATTTAATGAAATTTGCAGGCAAATGGATGGAACTTGAAAATATCATCCTGAGTGAGGTAACTCAGTCACAAAAGAACGAACATGGTATGTACTCAATGATAAGTGGCTATTAGCCGAAATATTTGGAATACCCAAGTTTCACTTTACAGTAACCACTGGACTGAGAGTGAGGTCCCAGATGGAGGAGTTGTAGAAGGGACTGAAGGAGCTGAGGGAGTCTGCAGCCCCATGGAGGGAGCAACAGTGTCAACTGGCCTGAACCCCCTGGTCCTCATAGAGGCTGGACCACCAACCAAAGAATACACATGGAGGGACCCATGGTTTGGACCACATATGTGGCAGAGGAGGGACTTGTTGGCTATCAGGGGGAGGAGAGGCCCCAGTAAAGGGGAATGTCAAGGTGGGAATATGGGAGTGGACAGGCAGGTAGGTGGGAGGTGGAATTCCCTCATAGAGGTGGGGGAGGGGATAGGTGTTTTCCAAAGAGGAGACCTAGAAAGGGGGAAACATTGGAAATATAAATGAAGTATCAAAAAATTAAAATAAAAAAAGAATACTAAAAAAAAAGAAGAAGAAAAGATAGGTATAATTTGGGAAAGGAATCATTTTGTTCTTGTTTGATTGGTTTGTTTGCTGATTTTAGTTTTTTTGTTTGTTTGTTCATTTGTTTTGTTTCTTTTATGATGCTTCAAATCACCCAGGTGTTTCATATACTAGGAAAGAACTCCAAAAAGAAACTCTGCTCCTGTCCTATACTGTCAGATTTCAAGTGCATTAAATTACTATGCAGAAGTAACTTTTATTTTTGTTTTGATGTCAGAATATTACTAATCATAGAATAATTATATTCTTCTTATTGTTCAGATTATTATTAGAAATACATGTCATATTTCTCATTTCCCAATCTGTTGCTTATCCTAATCATATTACATGTGGCCAAAGTATATCTTTCTGACAGGAAAATTTATAAGCAGAAAGTATTGAGATATTTGTGTAGGAAAAGTGGAGGGTTGAAGTCTACTTTTTTAGCATCTGACACAGAAGCATTTGACTGTGATAACTGCCAGTTATCTGAGCACATAAATTTTGATGAAATTCTTGAAGCATCCTATTCCAATTAACTCTAATAAATTATTTTTATTTCTTTGAGATTATCAAATAAGTATGTTATACATCTTGAACATGACCATACTTCACTGTCCACTCTGATTTCACTCATTACCTGCCATCACATACCAATGTTATTTTCTTTCTTTCTTTCTTTCTTTCTTTCTTTCTTTCTTTCTTTCTTTCTTTCTTTCTTTATCTTTCTTTCTTTCTTTCTTTCTTTCTTTCTTTCTTTCTTTCTTTCTTTCTTTCTTCCTTCCTTCCTTTCATTCATTCATTCTTTTTTCTTTTCTTTGTATCTATTTATCTATCTATATTATATTGTTATCTATTTATCTATCTTATTTATAACTAACATATTCCCATTACTGCTATCCACATGCTCATGGTTTTGAGTTATTTTCTAAGCCATACATAACCTATCAGTGGCCACATACATAAAGAAACTTACTCTTTCTCACTCAGCAGCCTATTACTAGTACTTCTTTAGTTCGTGTTGGGGCTTCAGATCTCATTTCCAATACATGTTAGATATTTTAACTGGATTTATGTTGCATGGGTTTTGAGAAGTTAACAAAAGTTGCTGTGAATTCAAACTACAACAACCATCTGAATGGCAGAATTTCATTTTTGCATACCATTTTAATAGTTACATCTATTTTTAAGAAATGAAATTTCTTTCTTGTCAATACTAGTACATCTTCTGAATTATTATTTCATTTAAATTTGTGGTTTTATCTTCACAATATATACATGTGAATTTGTGGTTATAAAGCAAATGTCAACTATTTGTACTCTTTCTGAGATGTTCCACAAGACTACTGACTTTGTGCATGAGAACCAGTGTCTCTGACTGTATGTAACTTAGCCTTTGTCAATTATGCTATGTTTGATGAGAAGCAGACCCCAGTGATTCACATATCTCTGACCTTCCATGGCTAGGATTGCAAGTTTGTCAGCTCCAGTTTAATATATAATTGTTTTTAATACTATCCAATAGTAAATATAATATAATAATGTTTTCAAAATAGTAAATTATACATTTGAGAATTTAAAGACAAAAAAAGAAATCTAAGAAACCACACCTATTACGTTTCCTAAAATATGAATTCGACAATTATCATGATGATATGTCTATATGTACTTTGTCTAATATCATAGTATGTAACCCGTAGCTATGCATCCAGTTTCAGTAAATGATACAGATACGCACGTACTTAAGATATCAGTTCAAGCATTATCTATCAGATACCTACTTGTGTCATATCAATGGTGTTCACGATTCAGCCTGGTGAACTGATAGGCTCTGAAACTCATGGGCAGCATTAGTGAGCGACTGGGGGGAAGCGAAAAAATAATGACAAATCATGATGGTAGTGATAGCTTGAAGAAGTCAGCATAAAGATACAAGTAGAGAAATTACAGTCCAATTTAAAAAACTAGAAGGTGTGTTTAAAGACAATTGAGTTATTTAATGAGTATATTTATTGAGAGAGTAATACTGTATCTCACCACTTCAGCATATTTAATACCCTGGGGGGAGAATGTTGCAAAGGAATTTTAATTAATTTCCTTCATCTAATCCTCTCTTAACTCTGTTATTTCTTTGCCTCTCAGATATTTCTATGACTCTCAAGGACAGAGTGAGGGCCATTGAAAAGCAGTGTTATCCTAATAAGGTTGTTAAGAATCCATTTCTGGCTTCTTCATTAAAGCTAATGCACTTAACACCATGCCATTCAAAATCCATATAACTACACAGCAGCAGTTATATACAGTATGTACTGCTTCAATTTGTCCTCATACGATATCGTTATATTTTTAGGAACTTTAGTAAGGCAAGATTCCAGAATGTTCAGTTCTGGCTTGTGAAAGATTACAATTCCCATACCAGCTTGAAATAGCAATATTTCAAGTCATTGAGTATATCAGCTTTTATATCTAAAATTGAGTGCCAGGCTTGAAGCTTTTGTAATTTATCTATGATTTTTATGTCTCTGGGTCAGAGAAAGAGATAGAAGATTAATAAGGTGACATATTAAAAAGTTTTATGAATAATAAATATTATCCTTATTTTTTTCTCAAGGATAAATGAAGTCATGTGTAGGTTAAGTAACCATTAGAGCTGATTTTCTTTAAAAGGATCCATTTATGGTTCATTTAACTACATTTCTAGCACTTACTCACTTCAGCTCTTCTTAACTTGTCACTGTGAGTGCCAAAGGTTGGCCAAGAGAAGGACTCATCTATAACAGATGTAAAATTTCAACCACTCAAGCTATCTTTTAAAATACAGATCAGTATGTCATGTTTAATGTCCCAAGATCAATATTTAGCCTTCTGTTTGCCACCTTCCTCTTGCAAAGAATGTCTTCAGTGAATGGAGAGAGAGAGAGAGAGAGAGAGAGAGAGAGAGAGAGAGAGAGAGAGAGAGAGAGAATGATAGATATACAGTTACACAGATTCGCGTAAGTAAATTTATTTTCTGAAACATGTAGCATCTTTTGGATTTTCAGTGACTGTGTAGAAAGAAAGTCCTTCACAGAGTTCTCTGGAAGAACAACTCTCCATATGACTCCAGAAGCAGATTCAAGATATAGTCACAGAATATGGTATGATGGTTTACACAGGGAGATTCTTTCTCCAAATATATAAAAATATTATCATAAAATATAGCCACATGAAGTTCCCTAATAGAAAATCTCAAGTAGTCTGTGTACATCATTTACTTGTTTCTTTATATTCTGTATCAGCTTCTTCTTCAAAGGAGTCTCCTCTCCACCCACATAATATCATGGTCCAACCTCATCAAAATTGTGCTTACTAGCAGACCTCAAATCACTACATAATCTCTCCTTTAATCATTACAGTTTGAGAGGTTTTTCAACTTTCAGTCTCTATCCCTCTTTCTTTTCCGCTTTATGAGTTTGTCTCCACTCACAAATAAATGGGAACTTGAATCTAGAACATTTTCTCTCCTTTTTTTCCTTTCCCTTTTATACAACAACCTGATCTTCAAAGAAGTTTTCATCTTAAGTAATATGTAGACATCTTTTCTTCAGATTAAACCTCATTTGTTCATACAATTTCAAACCAGGAAATGAATGGAAGTAAAAACACAGGGAAAATAATACATGGCAACTTCTGGTCAAACCAAGACTTCTCTGATTCTTCTGTGAATGGAAGTTTACCAGAGAAGTCAAATCATAATGCAAATACTTTGATACAATCATAAAAAATTAAACATTCAGTTTAGAAATGAGGATAAAGAAACATATAGCCACATTTTAAAAATCATATATTATAATTTACAAAAGGAATGCCGTAAAAATCTTTTGCTTTCCAGGAATTATAGAAAGTGAATTAAGTTCAATAGTGGAGAAAGAGGAAAACAGTGACACAGATACTTTTATGTAGTCATTGATATCATAAAATAACTAATTAATGTTATCCTCAAAGGAATGATGCATTTGAAAGGGGAGTTATTTGAAATGTGTGGTGATGATGCTGCAATAAAGAATCATGGTCAAGAAAACAAAAATTGATTTAGTATGCATGGTATTTAATCTCAATTTACTATACACATCTTTTTAAAATTTAGTTACATATTATTAACTATAAGTAAAAAACAAAATAATTTTAAATTCCTTTAAAGGAGCTGCTATAATGCAATGATATGTCATGGGTAAAATGAAAACATCTTTAAAAATTTAGGTTTTTATTATTATTTTTTTAATTCTGAGAAACTCTATGGTTACATAGTAGTAGAGGTCTTTACAGTGTGGAAAAACAATGTAAGTGAATGATGGACACATAGCTGCTGTGTGACAAGAAGGGGAGAACTGAAGGAATGGGAAAAATTTGGAAATTCAAAGTGAAGGACATCAATTTTCTTTTCCTAAAATATGACAAAGCCATCTCTGATACGAAAGAACAAATTTATTAGAAACCTATTAAAGAACAAAGTGCTCTTTGTTAACATTCTTGTAAACCTGGTAACCTCACAATTATTTTTTAATCAAATAATGATTTAATTGGATTTATTTCTAGTATATAAAAACACCAATCATTAAAATATACATAAACACATCCAAAACATCCTAGAAGTTTTTATTAAAATTAGATTGGAAGACTAGAGAGATGACTCAGTAGTTAAGAACACCTGTATGTGTTGTTATGAGAATAGAATTTAGATCCACACACTTATATATCAATCTGGGCCTCCAGCAAATACTTGTAACGCCACCTACAAAGGATCTGGTGCCCACTTCTAGCTTCTGTGGACATAGGTACTTCTATTCTTTCATACATATTGCATAAACTCACAAAGACAGACACATACAGATAAATTTTAAATATAATTGAAAGGTAGATGAGAGTAATTCGCAGACTTCTGAGTATGTATATTAACATGACAGAATATGATATTTAATCAAAAATATTGTATTTTTCCATTTTTTTTTCTTTCACAATTCTTATTTGCTCTTGACATCGCCTTTATAATCTGCATTTTTCCCTTACCACTACAGTGCAGTGCTTATCGTGAGTGATAGCTTGGTAAGAATCTCAGAATTTGGAATTTCAGTGAAGCTTCATGATCTGTGATTTTACTTAATCCCAGAACACTGTTCAATAAAAGCAAAACCACTTTCCTTTCAAAATGTTCACATCTGCTGACTGTGTTCTATTCTCTGAATCTTTTTTTTTTTTTTTTTTTTTTTTTTTTTTACCATCATTGGTTGACTTACTTCTATTTCCAACGTAACTTTTCACTCCTTTAAATCAGAGTGTCTTAATAGTTTGGATGATATTTGAATTGTAAAATGGATGATAGAGTTCAGAAAGAAAAACTATAATCTAACAAGTCTCCACATCTGTATCATGTACATTAAACATAATTTCTTGAAAGATTGTTTCTTTCTTTACTTTGGCAAAAAATATCTACAGTTATGGTTTCTTTTTTCAAAGGCACATAAAACAAATATGAATTTGGTTGTCTTTTCCATATTAGCCAGTTCTGGAATAGTAAGTGTTTCTACATAGCACCTCTGTAATTTTTCACAATGTCTTGGTCATTGATAGCTTTGATTCTCTAATTGATTGGACTGATAGGGACAAAGGGGATTAGTAAAATTTACCTCAGCTAATGTTCTGAGCAAATGTCTTCAGATGTAAGCAGAAGTGTACTCCATATTGCCTTGGCATGTCCAAATCCAATGAGTTTGATAGATGACTGGCCATAAACTTGATCAATGAGTTACTAGAAAATATAAAGAAGTGGTTTATGATTGAGCATAAAGTGCACAAATGAATGGGTGCTCTGTAGTTTGATAAAGAGTATTTTGTTATTCAGTGTATCACATAAAGTTAGTACGCATTTAAAGTTACCACATAGGATATCAGAGCAATATTTTTAAACCCTCCAAAATCCATGTGGCGAAGTTGATGTTAGTTCCTTTCTAAGTCTGGGAAAGTTGAAAGTACAATAGAGTATGTTAAAGACTTTTAGAATGTACTGAAACCAGACAACTAAACCCACATAAACATAAATAGCATAGCTGATCAATGAACATTTAAAAGATCTGTCCATCATCTCATTAAATCATGTCAATCTGTTTCCCATGCTTCTTTTCCTATCCTGGGATGGTCACAAAATATTTACTCCGACAATAAAGTCACATATTTTTGAATTACCTCAAGGCATGCTTTCTAGAAAACCAAAAACCAAACACAAAGTTTATATATTTTTATATGACAAAATGACCAAGAGACAAAGAGCAAATTTACTAAAGGGTGAAAGGAAATTAATTTTCTATAAATGTATCAGGAACAGTTATGTATTTTTCTCAAGATACTACAACAACAAAAAGAAGCCCAATCAAAGAAGATCCAAAGGAAACACTTCTCTAAATTAAATGACTCTTCCAAACAATGTTTTGCAAAAACAGGTTTTTTTTTTCAGTATAAGCAGGTTCACAGATTAATTTTTTTCCTTTTCACAGACACAAGAATATTGCGAATAACTTGTTAGTTATGACCTTTAAATAATATTGGATTTTTAATCAATAATGATGAAAGTATAATTATAAACTATGATCCAATATTTCATATTCACCCACAGCAATGGATAGAGCAAAGGTTAAGAATGAAATATTTCTATATTGTCCAGAGTAACCCTTAGGAATTGAAAAATTTTTAGGTAGGTACACTCACATACAGGAATTTATATTTATAAATATCTTGCTGCTTTAGGTGTCACTACAATTCTCATCCCATGACCAGCAATGATAAAGTAAATCTATTCTAATATTCTTTTGGATTCAAGAAAAATAATAGTATGATAACTAAACATTCTCAAACTAATGAACAGGCATGCCTCTTTACCAGGAAAACTTCTATAAAATTGAATTTTATAAAACAATGCTAATGGAAAGGGACAATAAATTATATATTATGACAAAATAGGGAAGCTAGACATAGTATGATCTCTTAACTAAGGCTTTGGCAAAGAGTTATAATGATCTTTTCTTCAATGGAATGCATGCATTATACATGATTGACAAGCATAATTTGTCACCAATATTAAGATGATGAAGCCCCAGTCCTGTTTCCAAAACTTCAGCAAAGAAGGGACTCCAAGGCTAGATATCTGAGGAATTAACCCATCCGTTGTGTCCTTAAGTACAGGGCTCTGAGTGTTTGACTGGATATCAAGTTATTTCTGAAAGTCAGTGGAATTACATGACAGTATAGAAGGCGCTCCTTGTTCCTAGTCGCTCAGAAATCCTCTTTAGAATTAAAGTGATGTTTCAAATCAAAGATATTTTTCTCTAACCAAGTTGACTACATTTTACATATCATTTTATTTTGAAGTAGGAGTTGTACCCCAATTTTAATTTCAGTCCCTGATGGTGTATAATATGTTGAGTTAACAATGAAATTCTGAAGATTATCAACCGCCAAGAAGGCTTAATAACAGAAAATATAATATGATCACAATCGATTTCTTTACCTTTTAAGAAGGTGACAAGCTGGGCAGTGGTAGCACACACCTTTAATCCCCGAACTTGGGAGGCAGAGACAGGAGGATTTCTGAGTTCGAGGCCAGCCTGGTCTACAGAGTGAGTTCCAGGACAGCCAGGGCTACACAGAGAAAAAAAAAAAAAAAAAGGTGACAAAACAAAATTCAAATCATTTCTTTTTTTATTTCTTAATCATTTTATTTGTTTACATTTCAAATGTTATCCCCCTTCCCAGTCTCCCCTCCATGAACCCTTCACCTCTCCCCTCCCCCTTGCCTCTAAGTAGGTGCCCTCACATCCTGCCTCATCCCCTTTTCTGGGGCATCAAGTCTTCACAGGACCAAATACATCTCTTTTTAAACTAATATATTATTACCCACCAAGCTCCTTGACACTTATCTCCTATTATGGTCATATGTATTTCCCAGTTTCAAGATACATGTTCAAAATGAATGATTTTTATACC
The DNA here is from genome assembly GCA_028551405.1 of Uromys caudimaculatus. NCBI lineage: Eukaryota > Metazoa > Chordata > Mammalia > Rodentia > Muridae > Uromys > Uromys caudimaculatus. The sequence goes on along the minus strand of CM052716.1, from coordinate 20,697,449 downwards.
AGCTACTAGAGGAGGGGTTATCTACTAACAGTTGACCCTTAAACATGCCTAACGAGAAATAATGGTGTGTTTGAGCATTTACATTTAAGTTTTCACTTAAACTATCAAAATGGAAAATAAAATTAAATTTTAAAGAATAACTGAAGTCAAGTTCATTTGGTTAATGTGAAAAATTTCAATGGAAAATTAAAAATTAAAGACAATGAAAATTGTAGATCCACACCTGGGTTTGGAAAAACCCGTAAATTTAGGGAGCCATTGACTGACATTTTCCATGTGTCAATTATGGATCAAAGAACATCACACACAATACCATATTAGAAAAAATAATTTATTTGAGTATATGTGCATATAATAGATATTAATAAATGCTAACATAATCACAGGAATTTAAAAGTATATTGATTTTTCTCTTCGTCAACACTTGTTTTTCATTAGTGTGAATGGAATATAGAGCTTTAGATGTAGGGTATCACTTTGATTGAACTATATCCTCCAATGTAGATGAAAATTTTATAAACTCATAGGCAAAGAAAACATATACAGGAAAGCATGCAATCCTTTCAGTTGCACAATATTTTCAATATTAACCTCTGTCATGTTGCACTGAAGAAAATAGAATATTTGTTTTGGTTTCCTTGTGGCAACTTACATGTTTTCTTCCCTTCTTAAATTTCTGCTCTGTCCCCTACACTCTCTTATCTCTGCCTCATGTCTCTCATATATCCCTTTGCACATATTTATGGGCTTTTGTTCTATCTTGGGACTATATGAGTTTAAACCTTTCTAATTTACACCTCTTTTCTCCTTCTAACTGAACAATGACCACTCTTGTTCATAGAATCTTTCATATTTTAATTTTCTTACTTGATTCTTAGAAAGTAGATTTTTGTTAAAATTATGTATGTGTGTAACTACAGTAACACTTATTCCCAGTCTTTCTAGATAAATAAAATAAAACTTAAAATCTTCATTTTCCTCAAATTCTATAATTACTCAACAGCAATTTATTTAATTTAGCACCTTCATACCAAGCACTAAAGACTGTTGTTATTTCCAACTGCATTAGTGAATATACTTATGGAATATGCAATATGTTCAATTATATTTTTAAATGAAATATTGAAAGGTTCATTATTTATATACTTTTGAGATTAAGGTAACACAAAAATACATTTTACAAGAAGTTATTAATCACTGATTACAAATGTTTTGAGGGATGAATAAGTATTTAAAATAGGCAAGACATTTCTGAAATAGAAAAACAAATTTGAAGACATACCCTATGTGATTTCAGTTGTCAAATCTACATGGTTCTAATGATATATCATTGACATAATTATACCAATAAAAATCATGTACAATAATTTGTATACTCCTAAATCTTTGTGAATAATCAACAAAAGTGCTAATGGCATCCAGAAAGGGCAGATAAGAAGGCTCTGCATTTAGGTAAAGGCAATAGCAGCTCATCCTGACACACTGAATTTCCCATGTTAGGGCTTACATGTTGGAAGGACAGAATCCTAGTTGTCTTTTGCCCACCACAATATAGTTTCACAGCATCAGACACACACACATACACCACACCAAATGAAATAAGTAAATACAAAGTTTTTGTAACACAGTCATCTCACAATATAGGTGGGTGGAGATTAATCCTTACCTTACCAAATATAATATTATTTCTTTAGAGGTTCTTTATAGATCTAAAGTGGAAAAATGAAAAATGAAAAATAACTTTGAATAGACAAAAAGTAATAGTGAAAATTTTATTCATTACAAAATTCTAAACTTCTTGCTTGAAAATAGGAAAAGTATTTCAACCTCACTAATCTACTTAAAAGTGCACTAAAAATACTTGTTTGAACTTAGTCAATGGAAGGAACCAAGGGCCATATACATTTCTCAGTAATAATAACATTTAAAAAAAATACTTTATATTTTTGCTTTAGGGTTCTGAAAGTTAATTAAAAACAAAATAGCATGTGAGGAACGTAAGTCGTATAAATATTGTAGCATGACTTTTGTTTAATTAACTTTTCCCAGTATTCTGCAAGACAACTAGGCACAAGGTTTCCTTTGCCCTCAGGTGTGATGTTTTCCCTCAGACCCATATTAAAAATAATGCATAATTCAGCAAAAAAAAAAAAAAGTTCAAGCAAAGTTGTGCTGCAATCCTTCATTTCCAATCTAAAAGCCCCAGCAAGTTCTTAGTGTTCTCAATAGCAAAGTCCTCTGAGTCATGCAAGATGTAAGCACTCTATTTAATGATGCAGGGTTTCTCTAATGATTAAAATATTGAAAACTCATATTTTCCTTATAGAAAACAACAGACTCCTGGGAGTCGTCACAATGCACCATGAGGAACTACTTAAAAGCAACACCTGGTGTTTTGCAAATATATCCTTATAATTTATTAAGCATTATAATTAACAATTTTGTGTATGCAGTAAGGATTACGATGAAAATTCACAAATGAGTATGAGTAAATTTATGCTTTGATATTTTAAAGAAGAAACATCAAATGAATTGAATAGAATAAAAATAAAACAACAAATGGCAAGGTTAGCAAGGCATATTGATTTAAAATTTTCAGAGATGGTGATAATTGAACCACATTTAAGAAATTGTTTCCTATACAGAAATTTGTTAAAGGTTTCAATAATTTTGTACAAGGGACGCACACACACATACACGCACACTTTAACATTTATAAAAAGCAAAGATTTATATTATTATGTCTGCCCTATAAATGTTGAATATACTCCTAAATACTTCAAAAAAAAAAAAAAAAAAGAACATTAACTGATTTAGATGTATTTGAGTATTTAGGGAAAAGTTACAGTGGTAGATTGAGATTTGTTTTTTTGTTGTTGTTACTTTTTATGAATTTATCTTTTTCACTAATATTAAAATGTGAAAAAGAATTCAGTATAAAAATCTTCTATCATTAATATGTGGACAGATTTCACGTAGTTTTTAATTTTATTATTAATTCTTTGTGAATTTCACATCAACTCCACTCATCTCCCAAACTTCCATATCTGCCCTCTGCCTCAGAAAATAAAAATAAAAATAAATATCATAATTAAATAAATATTAAAAAATCTTCCTGTGGAAGATGCAGTATGTTACAGTGTGTCACACAATATATACACTTTGCCCAAACAGATTTACTTGCAAATATACATTGTAATGAATTTTGGCTGGTTGGAAGCACTATGGCTTCTGACATACAATACTAGATCGTCCCCAGGGCTCCTCTTGGGATATCCTGTTGTTTTCCTGCTGTGAATATGCAGGACTGGCTCTTTCACCTTGTTCTGACAGTTCATAGATAAGGTAGATGTCAGAATGGGCTAACTCAAAGTCTTGACTATGGCACTGCATGATAATTGGGAAGGTCAGCCCGCCAGTTCTCCCATACCCAGGTCACCAAGGCTAGCTCTCCCAGACTGCCTCAGTGAGGGGAAGGGTGGAGCCACCCTAAAGAAGTGCCTCAGCCAGTGAGAGGCAAAACCACTTCAACTCCCAGGTCACCAGGGCCAGCTCCACTGTGCAGCCCAGGATATATACCAGGGCAAGGGATTGGGGATATCCAAAGTGTTGTAGCCAGTAAGGGTGGAGAAGATTTCACATATATTAGTTAAATACTTGTTAATGATTTTACTTTGTGTTTTATTATGATACAAATATTTTACATGGAGCCATCCCTCTCAACATATTTAAGAACAATATTTGTTCTTGATAGGATATGCAATCTTGTTTGACAAAAACTTTCTTATTATGTTTGATTAAAACACTATACCACTTTCCTAACCCAGTTTGATCCTTAACTTTACTCTCAGTATATGTCCCTATACCAGCAGATAAGTTTCACCCTCATTAGGGAAAGTTTTCTTTAAAAAAAAACAAAATTACAGAAAATTACAACCAATCAAAGTGCAGGTTGCTTGAGCAAAGTACTAACCATACACCGAGAAAACACCTCCTCCACCTAAGGCTCAAAGAATGATAAGGAAGAGGGGCAGAAATACTGTAAGAGCCAGGAGATCAGGGAGTTTCTGTGAGATTTTTTTTCCCTTACAAATGCCAGAAACTACACCCACAAAATTTTAGCAATGCTAGTACCTAATCTTGAGCTATGCAAGCACACTAGACATGCTAGAGTTTGGAGAAGAAAGTCCATGAGGCCTCAACCATACAGAAGATAACAGGCAGCTAAGGAATACTGATAGCCTTCCGTAAAGAACATACTGATTGTTTATACAATACCAACTGATCACCGCTAAAGACATACATACGTGTGACATTATACAGACTGATCACATTAGATGTAATCAGGAATATACACACATTTAACTACAACTGATACAAAAAGAAGCCTTGGATTTGAAATAAAGCCTGGAGACCTGCACGGAAGGGTTTCTATGGAGTAAAGTAGAAGGGGAATTGTTGTAATTACACATAATCTCAAAGGTTAAAAAAAAATCAGCTCTTAAATCATTCCAGTTTGCACATGATTTGCCCTCATTAACCCTCTCTGTAACTTTGACTCAGGAGTGCTAGTACTTTAAATGTATATGAGCCAACATTGACTCAGTGATGTCTTTCTGTAAGTGCTATTAATCTACTTCATCAGTGTTACTCCATTTGTTCACATAATGCAGAATTCTGCTATCTTGAAGGTTGAATGCTTTCTACTTCTCTCTATAAACTACATTTTATTTTTTCTTAGTTTATGGATATCTATTTAGTTTGCTGGTCCATTGTATGTACTCTGAATATTGTTGCTAGTAGTACAGGATGTAGACAATAATTTCAGTTATATAACAAAAGGGAATTGTATTGAGCTATATGAAAATGCACTTTATAATTTTTGAGAAACTTACATGTTGCTTAACCAAAGTATTGTGCCTTTGACAGCCATACCAATTCTGTTCAACACATTCATACTGTTCCATATACTTTCCAGTACTGGCTGCCTTTTATAATTTTGATACAAACATTTCCAACAGGTGTGGTGTGATACATTTTCACAGTTGTGACCAAGAAGTTCATAATTATTCATATTAATATTTTTCCTATACACCTCTTAGCCATTTGTGTGCCTTTCCATAGAAATATGTATTTAAATCCTTAGGCAACAATTTAATTGGTATATCAAAAAGTTTATGCATATTCACTTTGTTAAATAGTGTAAAGTTATAGAATACTATATGCTATTATATATACATTCACTTAAAATGCAATGGCCTAATTATGGTGCTATAAATTATTTTTAATCAAATCATTAAAGATTTGAGAACTGTCATCAGGTACACACAGTGTGACTGAATTCATATTAGGACTCAATTAGTTTTTCTTTTCATGTTCTGCTAAAATGCAAAGTGCATGCACAGTAGGAGTTACTGCGACAACAGCAGCATATTAGTGTACATTTTTGTGAGTTATACAGATGTAGGTGTCATTGAAGCACAGGGAGAGATTCAAAGGTGTGAAGCGCCGCAGGGACTTGGAGATTCAAAAAGCTTCATTATATATATATATATATATATATATATATATATATATATATATATATATATATATATATATATACACACACATACATGCCTCCAAAGGTAGTTTTAATTACTTCCCAAGTTTCCCCAAGAATGATGCTCCTATCTAAAGGATAAATTTTTAGGACTATGTAAAATGATCACAACTGTAAATATTACATGAGCTCATAACCTTTTCCTGACCATATGTGGTGCATGTATGAGAAAACAGAGAGAGAGTTCAGTCTCTGACATCCTTTCTCTCCTAATTAGGGGACAACAGAGCATCTTCTGTCAACTCTAAGAATATACATACTGTGGCAGCCAGACACTAATGTGTGAAAGAGACAGGTCTGAAAGGCTAGTCCTTCCCCTGAGAGCTAACATTTTCAGTACAAATTGGGCAGCTAACAAATATTCAGTCTCCAGATCTCAGAAGATAGTTAAAAGTGTATATCCCAGGATGGCTGAAAAACCAGTGACCAGAGACTAAGTCAGAGCCCAACCTTTTGCTCCAGCTCAGTTCAAAAGGCCTCTTGAGCAATTTGATATTTATTCTGCTTTTTCAAATCAATATGTTGAATCTTTCTCACTCTATGCAATTTAACTTTTAAGTAGATTTCAGCACCTTTTCCATAGATTAACTTTTATTACAGAGGTATCACTATAAAATAACAAAAATTTCACAATTCGAGATTTGTTAAACAATGAAAAATGAGAGAGGGATATACATATATATATATATATATATATATATATATATATATATATATATATATAGAGAGAGAGAGAGAGAGAGAGAGAGAGAGAGAGAGAGAAAGAGAGAGAGTTTTCTGCTGGAGTGAGGCATTGGATTTGCAGATAGATACTGTTTATATTTGATGCCTTCATGGAATGCCCTTTTTCCATCAACTATTGTGCTTAAATGTTTTCTTTGGTATAGTAGTCTTGTCTGTCATATGTGCCCTCTTCTAAGCCATTATGTCTTATGGGTTTTCATTGAGAAGTCACATATTATTCTAACATGTCTGCCTATTTTATTACTTTTTCTTTTTTTCTAACAGTTTTAATTTCTGTTTTTGTTCTGTAGGTTTAGTGATTATTCTGTGCTAGCAGGAATTTTTGTTGATCCATTCTTCTTGCAACTTGACTGAACCTCCTTCTCAAGGTTAGTGGCATTGTCTTCTACGATTTTACTAAAAATAGTTGGTGTCTGACTTGGAGTTCTGTTCCTTCCTCTAGGCCTATATTTTATACATTTGTCATTTTTATTGCACCCTAGATTTCTTTTTTGTTTTCTTTCCCCTTGATCTGTTTTTTTTTTGGGGGGGCAGGATATTTTGTATTTTAATATTTTTTGAGTTAGCTATCTGTTTCTTCAATCATGTCTGAGATTTTCTCTTCCATATCGTGTATTCTGTTGATGAGGCTAACCTCTACGATTCCTGTTTGAATCCCTATTTTTAAAAAGATTGTTTATTACGTATATGAATACAATTTAGCTATCTTCAGACACAGCAGAAGAGGGTCACCATGTAGTTGCTGGGAATTGAACTTAGGACCTCTGGAAGAGCAGTCAGTGCTCTTAACTGCTTAACCATTTCTCCAGCCACTCTGTTTGAATTTCTCAATTTGTTTTTATCTCCAGATATTTTATTTTTCAGATTTCTTTGTTGATTTTATCTTGATTTTCAGTTCTTTAAATGGTTTATTCATTTCCTTCTACTAGTTGTGCGTGTGTTTCCATAAATTCCTGTAAAGGATTTATTCATTTCTTTTTTAAGGACCTCTATTATGGTCACAAAGGCTGTTTATAATCTCTATTATTCATTCTTTAACTGTTTTGGAATACTCAAGGCCTGCAGTGGTATTATTTCTGGGCTTTAGTGCAGACATATTGTCCTGGATGTTATTGATTGGGTTTTTTATACTTTTTTTTAGGCATCTGGGTTTGGGATGGTTGTAATTCTTGGTACCTTGTCTTTGTTGGGTGAATGAATTCTTCCTTCATTCCTTTTGCCCTCTCTGTTGGCTGTGTTTTGTCGGATAGGAATTCTTCTGGGACCAATGGAGAGTTTTGGTAAAATATTCTGCTAGGTACTGGTAGCTGACACTTAGGGAGCGGGATGAGGTGCTGTATGGGTTCACATGAAGCCATAAGGCATAGTGTTCTGCCAGGATCTCCTTAGTCTCCTGGGATTCGTGGCAGAGAGTGATGGGAGGCAACTCAGAGAGTTTGCAACTGAGCTGGTGATGAGACTGGATGCTTGGATTTGGAGGTAAGAAGAAAAGGTGAAGATGTAAGTAAGTCGACCTGATTTTTTTGTCCGGAGTCAGTTTGGAGAGAATAATATGGTGGGCATTGTTTCAACAGGCCAAATTGAATTCACCTTTGCTGGAAGAATTTTTATCATTTTTTAAAATTTCAGGATGATTTCACTAAATCATATTTGAATGTAAGGTTACAGAGATTCTTTCTATAATTGTGTCAGGGTTTTCTTTATACTACATATAGGCTTCTCCTTAGAGTACTAAACATATTCCTAGAGACTAATATGTCAATATAAATATATCAATATGAAATATGCAATTTTTATTATGACAATTAACCCTTCTAATTATTGACTGTGCTGTGCTCTTAAGAATATTTTGTTGCACAGTCTGCTAATATACAAAATAAATGATATTTTCTTATAAAGTTGGTGCCTAATGGTTAAATATTTATAGTATTGTAACGTTCAAATAATTATACATCATCAAATGAATGTTAGGTTGATGCTAGGTTGATATATTTCTGAAATTGTTCATGGTTCTCGTGTTATACTTTATACATAAACTTCAACATTTATCCCATCCTTCTAAAAAGTTCTAGAGTGATCTGAGTAATTCACTATCAATTATTCTCACATAATGATCTATTTTGAATAAAGTGAGAATATAGGTGTTACTGAGAAATCATAAATTATCAAAACCCTACTGTTCCCTAAGACTTTCTAAAGCCAATCTGAAAGACCATTAAGGTTATTTCCTTAACTGTAACTTATTACCCTACACTTCAGATTCAAAGGATGCTCTTATCTCTCCATAATTTGAGGAATACTTTATCATTTATTTTCAATTTCTTGGTCTTTCCTATTTTAGCAATATTATAAAGTCTTTCTCCTTAAGGTATATAATATGATCGTGCTTTAAAGAACTCTGAATTCTATGAGATTACGGGTTTTGGGTTTTTTTTTGTTTGTTTTTGTTTGTGTTTCTTTTTTTTTTTTTTTTTTTTTTGGAAATTTATGAAAATTTCAAACCAAGCCTCAAGGAATTCAGAGTTCCTTAAATCACAATAAGTTACAGTTAAATAAATAAACAATTCCTGAAAAAGAAGGATGCTAATATGTTCTCTGAGTTCCCCAGAAAATGATCTTCATGTTAAGAAAGGTTGTTTCTGGCAGTTTCTTTTTTGATATAAAGGAAACAAATTATACATATATCAAACTTTCCCAGCACTCCATCTACAGTAATCAAAGCCATTTACTAGGATGGCCGAATACTGTAACAAGGCCATCTATAGTGCATTTTGTCAAGGACAGACTCATTTTTTTAATACTGAGAATGCAGGAAAAAACAAAATGAAATATGTGGCCTTTTACTCTTGAAAACATGGAAACTGATTCAGTCTTTCTCATTCCAGTTAAAAGTAATAGATGAATTTGGTACATGTTCAAGCCACATTTTTTTGTGAAATTATACAAAACATAAATAAATATATAAAAAAAAAAAACGTTTCAACGATTAACTTGTTTTGACTTAAATGGCTGCTGCTTCTAGAAATGAGATCTTTGTTCCTGTTTTATGGATCAGGTTTTTGATCGATAGGATTAATAAACAACATGAAAGCTTCATTGTGTATTTGAAACTACTTTATTTACTTATTTGTACTATTATCCATGATAACTTTATATCATTACAACTGAATTCCAGCCCCTTTGGTTCTGATTGACAGGGATTTGCAGATTCTTATTACTGTTTGAGAATTTTGTAAATTCATATGACCTTTGACCAATTCTTGAGTCATTCAGCACTTCCAAATCTATCTCTACTTTCTTGTATGTTGGAGGTGTGCCATTGTGCTTTTATTTTATAGAGCACAAGAGTTCAGGAATTTGTCTTGATTCTCAAAAGAGACTGTTGATTTCTGAGAGTGTGGAGAGTGCCAGATATTATGAGGAAAATTAGAATAGAAGAAAATCCATTTTGCATTAATGTACTATGGCTGAACTGAGAAATACCTCCCCATTATCTCAGGCATTTGGATCCTTGGTCTCAATTTATGATGCTGGCTGGAGAAGTTGTAGATCTTTCAGAATGTGACCTGAGTAGATGAAGGCAATAGTTGTGGGCTGGTTTTGAGGGTTCATCACCTTAACTAATGTCCTGTTCATTTTTCTGCTTTCTGTGAGTGACTGATGTGGGATCTCTCAAATTCTTTCTCCTGCCAGAAGGCCTTCCCTACAATGATGGATATTTTGACTTCTGGAACCATAAGCCAAAATAAAACTTGTTCCTTAACTTGCTTTTGTTCATAGTAATTTTTTTTAAATCAAAAACAGAAGTGTAATTAACCTAATCATTTGAAGTTTACAAATTTGCTTATTTCCTATTGTTGAAGATTCAAAGTAGATTATTCTTCAGAGTGATATGGTTTTGTTGACATTATCATGTCATGTCAGAAACATGCCAATATCTTATTATGAAGGAATCTTCATGGATTCATTTTAGGACCACCACATATTTAGCTGATTTATTTATATATGTTTTTCTAAAAAAAAAAGTGTAAGTCTTACCAGGTAAAGAAACAACATACATCTTCTTCAATTAGTTTTAATCCACATCCCTGACCTCAAGCTGTACTACAGAGCATATGGATAAAAACTCTATGATATTGGCACAGAGACAGACAGGTCAATCAATTGAATAGAATTAAAGATCCAGAAATAAATTGACGCACATATGAACACTTGATCTATGACAAAGAAGCCAATACTATACAGTGGATAAAAGAAAGCATGTTCTGTAAATGGTGCTGGACTGCCTGATGGTCTGGATGTAGAAGATTGAAAATAGATCCATATTTACCACCATGTACAAATCTCAAGTCCAAGTGGATAAGGACCTCCACCGAAAACCAGATATACTGAATCTAATAGAAGAGAAAGTGGGAAATAGTCTCAAATGCATTGGAGCAGGGGGAAATTTCTGAACAGATCACCAATGGCTCAGGCTTTAAGATCAACAATTGACAAATGGCACCTCATGAAACTGGCAAGCTTCTGTAAGGCAAAGGACATAGCCAATAGGACAAATTGGCAACCTCCAGATTGCAAAAAGATCCTCATCAACCCAACATCTGATAGAGGGTTAATATCCAAAATATAAAAAGAACTCAAGAAGTTAGACTCCAGAAAACCAAAAAACCCAATTAAAAATGGGGTGCAGAGCTAAACAGAGAAGTCACATCTGAGAAGCCCTTAGAAATGTTTATCATCCTTAGTCTTGGAGAAGCGCAAATCAAAACAGTTCTGAGATTCCACCTCACACCAATCAGAATTAGAATTAGAGCATGGAATATACAGGAGGAAATAACTAGAAATATCTCACAAAAGGCCAACATTGTTCACCTAAGTTCCCCTTAATGTTCTTTGACAAATCGGAAATACCTGCTGTTTCCATTGGCAGAGACTAAAGGATTAATGGCCTTGAGCTCAGGTTTGATTTGATGGCTTTTAGGAGTTGTTTTTCTCCTTGATTATAGGAGAGCCCAATTGAAGTTGATTTTAATTCATATATAATTGTGGTATTGTGCTGTTTGTCTCGTTCTCAAGTTACTCCCTGATCCAGATTAATAATGCTGCTGTTAGCTGTCTTAGTTCTCTCTCTTTGAAGCCACCATTTCCAACAGACAGGATACTTTCTACCTCCTCCATCTCTTGCCAATGTCAGGATCTCAAGTGACCCAGAAAACCCTCAATTTTCTTCTTCCATTTGTCATCTTTCAAACTAACCTATTCTTACTGCTGTCAGTTCATGGTGACTTACTGTTTTATTTTAAGAATCTAGTTTATGTCTTTCTAACAATAATAGTGCCAGTTTGAAGCATTGTTAAATATCATATTTAAGTCTTTCATAAAAGTTATATTTAAATCCATAGCTTCACAGCTGATAAAAATTTCAAATCTTTGTTTCCAATAACTATTAAAATTTTCTTGACAACACATGTTATACTTAACATAATTTCTATGAAAAATCTTTGGAATATCATAAAGAAAGTTTTATCACATTTCTCATTACTAAACACAACTTTAAAAGTGTATTTCACTGACGAGGTAGTTCAAGAATGTGGCTTTGTGATATATCTAGGATAATTCTAATAGTGAAGCCAGAATTAGACTTTCACTCCATCAAAATTTGACAAAGTATTCGTTGTCTAACTCATTTGTCTTCCTCTGTGGCCAGTCATTAGGTGCTCCAAGTTCATTAAGTCATATGGAAAGGAGGTTTGTATTTCTGCAAGTATAACAAGATATATATATATATATATATATATAAATTTAAAATGTACATAAATACATGTGTATACTTTATATATATATAGACATAATAATTCATGTATGTGTCTATATATAAGTTTGTGTATGTGTAAAAAAATGTGTATTTCACTAAGTGGTTATTTCTACAATAAAAGTCTAATATTTACAGACATTGCTTAACCACAGGAGAAATACGTGAAATGTTATGTGCATATTTTTTCAATGGTATATTCATTCTTTATCATACACTTTTAAATAAATGTGCATGGAAATGATTTAGACCTGAAAATTGTATTTTCCCATTGTGATTTTGAGTCCCATACTTTAGAATATAATAACTGTATCGTTAAGGTTCTAAATGCTTTCAAGTGGTCACAATTGGTCTAATGCCAAGCTCTTTTGGAAAATAATTATTTTGTTTTTCACTTTTATTATCATCTACACAATGCTAGACATAGGGAAGACAGCACAAAAGTGAAAAGCATCCAGGCATGCAAGTATTACACTAAAGAGCATCATAAACTTTTCTGGTCCATTTAAAATATTTCATTAACTTTCATTGATCTACAGTTTTATGCTTTTAGCTTCAAGTACAAAGATCATTCAAAGTATGAAATAGCATGCACTTTGCTATTTTTCTGTTACAATACTGTTTTTAATGTAGAAGAATTTTTTTTCTTCTGAGTAAAATTCATCAAAGAAGAGACGTTTAAATCTGAAATTTAGTTAAATATAATCGTAGGAAAATATATATCATAACATAATAGAAATAGAGATGAATGTTAAATCAGAGTTATATGGTTTAATTGTAAATGAAGCCAAAACAGAATGCATGAATCCAAATTGTGCTTTGGTAACGTATTTTCTAGAGCCACTATCTCAAGCCTTTTAACTACTAAGTCCTCTACAAAAATTAAGTAACATTTTCAGAATACCAAGCCTCAGTCATAAAAGGAGTTGATTCTTCTTTTATTCTCTTCAAGACAAGACACTTAAACATAGACAGTGATATATCTGAATAGGGACTAGTGATATTCACACAATCTACTCCTTTAGATTTACAAGTTCTATATTCATCATCAAGGATAAGCAGTGGAGTTTGCCTAGACCAGTATACAACCAAAAATGTTAAAACTTCCATCATGGAAGGTATACATGTCTCATCCTTAACTGAAGAGCTATTGGCAGTTGGTAGCATCTCAGAGATAGAGGGTCCCTTTGCTTTTGGGGGATGACTACTGGTAACTTACTCATGACCCAGTGGGAAACAATATACACATACTAATTGCACATTGTGCGAAATGATGATGATGATGATGATGTTAGGAATGATGAAGTATTGGAATTAAAGTCACATACGATGATTTCTCAGAGTGACTTTCTTTTAGTTGTGACAAATCCTTCCTTTTTTCTAATTAACAATCCATGAAGTCATTGTTGATTGATGATCTTTTTGGGTTGTTCTCCATTATTTGATGACTCCAGAAAACAAATCCCCCTTGTTGGTCTGATTTTATTCAAAGTTGGTGACTATAGCGTAAGTGGTAGATGTCAAGGAGCTATTGCCAGTAATTCATAGGATCAATTGTAAGAAATCCGGAATGGAATAAGTATCTCTATGGCCAGGTGTGCCTATCCATCATTGTAATGTTTAACATCTCAGAACACTTCAAAAATGGTTTTTATGTTCTTTGTCAGAAACTGTAGTCCTGTAAAATGTTTTCATTATTTCATTATTTGGTATTTTCATTACTAGGCATTACAAAATGCAACTTAAAACAGTAAAACTTGCTTGAAAAGTCATTCGATGAAAAATTTCAAGCATCTATATCTATAAATTTTTAGAAGGCTTATATCGCTCTATAGGAAACTACATGTATAAAATATGCAACAGGTTAGATGGAGTTGCTTGTGTCAACCCTTCTAAAAGTAACTAAAGGCAAAGAGATTGTGTTTTTGGGTTTTTTTGTTTTTTTTTAAGGTCGGTTTGTGCTTATTTAACTGTAGCTAAATATATTGCTTTTTATTTGCATCTATTTTTATGTGTATTTCAGGCATAGATATTTTCCTACTCAAAACTAAGAATGGAACTTATCACCTGTACAGAGGTTTAATGCAGTTCTATCAACTCGTTAGATCAATTTCCAAGACGAGACTGAAACTAAGACAATGAGGGTTCATGGTTTGTGGGGTCCAAATATAACTGGTATTATATTAGGCTTGTATATTCCTGGCTCTCTGTTAAAACTTTAATCTCAATTCGTAAGACAGACATGGAAGAGACCTTGGTTCTTATGTCTTCCTCTACCCTATTTTAATACCAGGAATAAATCTCTCTTTTTCTGTTAAAAAATAAAGAAAGAAGATATAAAGCTAAAGAGGGAGGAGTATGTTTTTTGTTTGTTTGTTTGTTTGATCTTAGTGTAGTGGCGAACAGTGTGTGTGGCCATTCTTTTTTTTTTTTTTTGATACTTTATTTACATTTCCAGTGTCTCCTTTTTGGAAACCCCGTATCCCCTCCCCCTCCCCGCCTCTATGATGGAGTTCCACCTCCGACCCACCTGCCCACCCATTTCCATATTCCCATCTTGACATTCCGCTTTACTGGGGCCTCTGACATCCTCAGACCCAAGGACCTATCCTCTCTCCCTGATGGCCAACAAAGCCACCCTCTGCCACATATGTGGTCCAAACCATGGGTCCATAGATGTGTATTCTTTGGTTGGTGGTCCTAACTCCAGGCCCATCGATGCTGTTGCTACATCCTTGGGGCTGCAAAATCCTTCAGTTCCTTCAGACCATTCTCCAACTCCTCCATCTGGGACCTGTACGACAAGAACTTCAATTCTCTGAAGAAAGAAATCGAAGAAGACCTCAGAAGGTGGAAAGATCTGCCATGCTCATGGATTGGAAGGATTAATATAGTAATAATGGTCATCCTGCCAAAAGCAATCTACAGATTCAATGCAATCCCCATCAAAATTCCAACTCAATTCTTCATAGACTTAGAAAGAGCAATTCTCAAATTCATTGGGAAAAAAAAAAAAAAAAAAAAAAACCCAGGATAGCAAAAGCTATTCTCAACGACAAAAGAACTTCTGGGGAAATCAGCATCCCTGATCTGAAGCTGTACTACAGAGCAGTAGTGATAAAAACTGCATGGTATTGGTACAGTGAAAGTCAGGTAGATCAATGGAATAGAATTGAGGACCCAGAAATGAACCCACACACATATGGTCACTTGATTTTCAACAAAAGAGCTAAAACCAGTCAGTGGAAAAGAGATTTATACTTTAAAGTCAAAAAAAAAAAAAAAAAAAACATGTTAGACAAGAATGCCCACATCATAATTAACATTATTGACAAATATGATAAACTTAAATTAGCTGCATTAGTCAGATACACATTCTATTTGCTCTGTAGTTTTTATTTTTGATGATCCCCGTGCTTGAATAGGGCAAGAGAATCAAACTTGATGAAAATTTAATTTAACTCTTATTTTACTGTCAAGTATTGATTAAATATCTTGAGTGACTTCATTCATTAGTTACTTCAGAAAAACTTCATTTGTTTCCTTAAAAAGAAAATACTCCCAGTTTAGTACAGGAATTTTGTAAAAAGGTTATTCATGATGATAGCACTAAAGAGACAACTATCTCCTACTTTTTCCAATCTTAAACATTAAACTTTACATGTAAGCTTATTAGCGTTTGGATTGATGTCTCATGTTTCTATGACAGACTTCTTTTAGACTATGTGAGACTTTTGCTCTCAGTGTCAATTATTTACTAATTGGTATTAATGTTAACGTGAATGTTGCTTTTTAAGTAAAATTCATGTCTGTTCTCATTCAGTGACATTAAAGAAGGGCTCTTTATGAATTTTAATGTGTTAAAATGACTGGTTTTAATCTACCTGGCCTCTGGATACTTATCAAAAGTCAAAACTTGATTTTATTTTATTCATGTTACAACTTTAAATCTTTTTGCCATTCCCTTGCCTCTTCTGTTGATACTCTAGAACTCATGGGAATACACTGTGTTGTGCTTATTGGTATTTTAGTCCCAGAAAACATTATTAAAAATGCCTTCAGAGTTTTATGAGGAAACACTTTAGAAACTCTCAAGAGAAGAAAAATTGTGGTAATGAAAGTAGTGTTGAATAACATGATGATATTTTAAAGAAAAAATCCTCTACTCTAAATGAGTATGCTTATTTCTGTAGACCATTCTAATAAATTTTAAACACATGTTCGTTTCTTTCACATTACACAAATATATATGTACATGTAGATGCTTGTTTATTTGTTTGCTTGTTTATTTATTAATTAATTAATTAATTTATTTATTTATTTATTTATGTGGTGCTAGCTTTTGTCCCAGGGCCTTGCACCTACTACGCAATAGCTGAACTACACCTCTACCTCTGGATACATTGCTATATTTGATATATTTGAAATGTGTTTGTTTATTTCATCATATACTTAGAGATGGCATAAATAAAGCTATTAATGTTTCACCCACTCCATTTTATACTGGGTTCTAGCAAGTCTTGAATATTGATAGTTTATTCTATTGATATTTTTCAAAGAACTATATGTTTATTATTTTTGAAACTGGTTGAAAACTTTTCTGGAGGATGTTTTGTTTCTGTCTTCATTTTATTTTTAATCTTGAGGGAAAATCAGAAGTAGCTAACATGAATGACAAGTTTAAACAGTTTGACTTCCAACCTCTGATATGTTGGTGACTACCAAAAGAACAAATCTCCAAATAATGAAAATGGTTATTTTCTGCTAAAGAAATGTTTCTTTACTCTTTCCAATGAAAATGTTAGACTCATTTCAAATTAATGCCCTTTTCACTAAATTGTGCATTTGATCATGTTGCTTTCATGTTAGAATCTTCCATTTTTGTTCAGTAAATCCATTGAACATTAACTGGCATTTTTGCCTTGTGAAAATCACACTAATCCAACTATTGATAATTTGAACAAGCTGTGTTTGGAAGTTTATATTGAGTATATGTTTTTCCCAATTGAGTCTCAAGTAGTTTGTATTTCGAATGCAAGGTGAATTTGTTACCAATATTATAAGGGAAAACAGTCACAATAAAAGACATTGATCCACAGGTGTTTAATGGGTGGGGCTTATCACATTGATCCAATTTATTGTATTAGCATACAAGGAAAAATAAATAAGTAAAATGTAATTGAAGGAAGCTGTCCTCAGAGTCCTAATTTCATCTATCCAGGCCAGTGAATACAAGGCTGAAAATTATCTATGCACTTATCCTGCCTGTTGGGAAATTTTTCACTTTGTTTTACATATGATTTCTTATCAGAAAATTGTACTTGAGAAATGATAATACAGAATTTAAAAAGATAAGTAGTGTAAGTAAACACTGGTTAAATCTAGGGAGGAAAACATAATCTATTAATATTTGATCAAATTAATTATACATATAAACATTTATTTTTCAACTGACTTTTATTTTGCCATGCTATTTCAGTATAAGCTTACAAATTGCCTTAATATTAAATTTGTTATGATTTTAAACTCTTCTTTTTATCAAAGTCAACTTCTTATGTCCTGATCAATTATACATTTATTTCATGAGCTCTGTGCTAAATGTATGATTACTTTCAACTTGATTTCAATATATAGACTTGTTATAAGGATACATTTTTTTTTTTAATTTTTCAAGCAACTATTTTCTTATGTCAATTAAAGACAACAAGATAATATATTTAGGGAACTAGTTTTAGCATTCATTACTTTTTATGATAGTACAGGGAAATCACAATCAATTTTTTAATCAGTGACTAGAAGCTTCCTTAAGATATGGTGTTATTGGTTTATGGACCACAGATACAATAGAGTAAGGGCAGGCAGACAGATGATTTGTAATCTAAAGACTTCTTAGAAAGGTAATTTGATGGGGATAAAGTCACAAGATCTCAGCCCACTACTGTGTTTGATGACAACTTATGTTGGATTTATGATGTTTCTAAGAACCCTTCCTTTGGAAAAGTAAATGGGAATCAAGTGGAACTTGCTATTGTTCAGTGGAGAACAGAAAAATATTTCTGTCATCTGAAAGGAATTCTCAACTGGAAGCACAAAAGCTTATAATCAAATACTAGCTCTCACTGAAGTCACCAGAATTGGAAAAACAAATGCACAAACAATAAACAGCAACAGCATCAGCAACAACAACCACCCCAGAAAATATAGTCATCCATGATGTTGTAACAATTATCAGTACTTCAGAAGGATTGAGTTGTATTCCCAAGCAATTTTTTAAAATGAATTAGAAATTGCAAGAGTAGCACATCCTAGCAAGGATGATTAGGAGTTTTAGGGGTGCAGTGAAGGATGCTTCATGGCACCTTAATATCAGCTGGGTAAGTTGGGCAAAACTCTACACAGCCATGCCCAAGGGTAAAGAACTCTCCAAAGTATGTCAAAGACAATAAAGATTTCTTGACATTTAGAAAATTGACAGCAGTAAGTCTTACTAAAATTTGACAGATACAATGAAAAATATAGTGTTCCTTCTTCCTATTGAAAATTAAAATAGTTGAAGTTATAGAAGAAATTTTCCTATGATGATTTAATGAGAAAATTAATTTGTTCAATAGGAAATCAAGAACAGGACAAAAATAGACTGTAGTAGCTCAGGAAGATTAAGGCAGACAGGAAACAGAACCATTAAATTATTGTTAAATGATTAGAGAAGGCAAGAAGCAGAACAGGTATGGCCAAATACAATCTCTGGTGAAAAAAAAAAAGTACATAAAAGTTAGGAATTGATACAGTTGGAAGAAATTAGGAAAAGGATGACCAATAACCAAGACTGGAAATATACCAGTTTAAAGATAATTTGTATTTCCATGTAATAAACTGAGATAATGAATTATAACATTTTTTAATTATTAAAAGTATGAGTCTCTTTAAAGCCCATCAAAACATGTTTGAGATAGATATAGCTAATTCACATTGAGAAATTCATTTTAAGTAAGAGAAGGGGAAATGGAGGGGGAGAGAGAGAGAGACAGAGACAGACAGAGAGACAGACAGAGAGAGAGAGAGTCAGGAAAAGACAGATAGAAACAGAAAGATGGAGACAGAAAGACTGAAAATAATGTTAATCAAGAAGATATGAAAGTTTCTACCTCATTTGTTCCAGAGATTATCCAACCCCAATTTCAGAGGAATCTGAGAGTGACATTAGGTAAGACTCTTAGCAACAGGGTATATGGAATCTTAAATGGCCACCTCCTGTAACCATGCAAGAATTTTAATGGAATGATGGGGATAGCAAGCTGCCACAGAATCTTACTACTGAAAATTCGTTCTTAAGTTGTACTAGATAAAGATGGAACAGAAATTGAGGAAATAACCAGCTAATGACTAAACCAACTTGAGACCTGTCCATGAGAGAGCTAACCACTTACAATATTAATGATATTCTGCTATACTTGCAGACAGGAGCCTAGCCTGTCCTCTGAGTGGCTTCATTCAGCAGCTGATGGAAACTGATGCAGAAACCCACAGTCAACCATTAGGCAGAGCTCTGGTAATCTAGAGGAAGAGGGGAAGGAAGGATTCAAAGAGTCATAGAGGTCAAGAACACCACAAGAAAAACCTACAGACTCAACTAAGCTGGTCCCCTAGGGACTAACAGAGACTGAATCACCTACTAAAGAGCATTCACGGGACTGATCTGGGTCCCTTACACAAATGTAATAGATGTACAAGTTGGTCCTCATGTGGGATCCCTAACACCTGGAGCAGGAGCTGTTTCTGACTGTATTGTTCAGCCTGGATCCCATTCCCTTAACTGGGCTGTCGTGTCTAGCCTCAATTAGAGAATATATCCCTAGTCCTACTACAACTAGATATGCCAAGGGTAATTGACATCCATGGGAGCCCTCCTCTTCTCTGAGGAGAAAGGGAAGGGGAGATCTGAGGAAGTGATTTGAGAGCTGGTGCCTGCAAGGAGAGGAGAAAGAGGAAGCTGCAACTGGGATATAAATAAGTGAATAAAAATTAATGAAAAACAAACAAAGAAAAGAAAGAGAAAGTGTAGAGATGGCCCCAAGACAACCATCCAAAGCTTGGTAAGAAGGAAAGAGGAGGAGCTAAAGGAGTCCCTGGCACTAAACTCCAGGGTAGAGTCACAAACCAGAGGGCTCCTGAGAAGAATATAAGAAGAGCAAGACAACACTGCTTCTGTGGGATTTGGAATCTTCAGAAGACAATTTCTTTAGAGAGTTTAGCCTTGACCTGCAGTTGAACTGGTGACAGAGCAGGGGATTATTACTTGAGTGACCAAGGACATCCTGTCAGCTCTGTCATTGGAAGTGAGAATTTTAACCAGTTAGAATCTGTTAAGGATTCAGGATAGAAAGGAAGAAAGCTTTCTCAGGAAAGCCTTCTTGTACTCCCATTCAAGGTCAAGTTTCTTAGCTATTTTCTTCACAAAGATCACTCTCCTACATCTACTGTTATTATACAGCACAGTGCAGATAATTAATAAGAAGATTATTTTTTATTTTTAATGACTATTTCCTTGATATCTTTCTGTTGCATTATAGACTGTAAGCCTCATAAGAGAAAAATATTATCTTTCTTTCTTTTCTCAATAAATATATGATGAATGAAAAACAAAAAAGGCATAAATGGATAATTTGCTTTCATGAGAGGAAATTCTAGCTGTGCCCACAAGCTCATGCGAGAGTCAGTCAGTGATTGCTCTATGATGAGATACCAACACATTTCTCAGATAAAGTATGAGCCTGTTATATAAAACAAAGGTAATATTTATATGTAAAATGAAAATGAATGCATCATCATATCATGAAGATAACGAAAATGGAAGATCTATTGGACTTTCCTATAGATAAAATCAAATGAAGTAAAAGACTCAGAAAAGCTGTCAGTGTATATGATTTCAGTGTAGGCTAGAGGAAATATTTGCTTTCATGAGATGGAATTCTAGCTGTGCTCATAAGCTCATGCAACTGTCAGGCAGTGCTATATGATGAAAGAGTTATGAACAATTTTCCTTGTATCCTGAGTCATTGACAGATTCCAACTCCATCTTGGAAATATTCTGAGTGTCAAGGTAAATTACTGGTTTTCTGTTTCTGTTTCTGTTTCTGTTTCTGTTTCTGTTTCTGTTTCTGTTTCTGTTTCTGTCATCTATTTATCCATTTGTCTATTGTCTTAGTCAGGGTTTCTTTTTTTTTTTTTTTTTTTTTTTTTATTTTGATACTTTATTTACATTTCCGATGATTCCCCTTTTCTTTGGAAACCCCGTGTCCCCTCCCCCTTCCCGCCTCTGTGAGGGAATTCCTCCTCCTGCCTACCCGCCCACCCATTTCCATATTCCCACCTTGACATTCCCTTTTACTGGGGCCACTAGCCCCCTCAGGCCCAGAGTCCTCTCTTTTCTCCCTGGTGGCCATCGAGGTGATTCTTCTGCCTCATATGTAGTCAGGGTTTCTATTCCTGCACAAACATCATGACCAAGAAGCAAGATGGGGAGGAAAGGGTTTATTCAGCTTCCACTTCATCACCAAAGGAAGTCAGGACTGGAACTTAAGCAGGTCAGGAAGCAGGATCTGATGCAGAGGCCATGGAGGGATGTTACTTACTGGCTTGCTTCCCTGGGCTTGCTCAGCTTGCTTTCTTATAGAACCCAAGACTACCAGTCCAGGGAGGGCACCACCCACAAGGGGCCCTTCCCCCTTGATCACTAATTGAGATAGTGCCTTAAAGCTGGATCTCATGGAGGCATTTTTTCAACTGAAGTTCCTTTGTCTGTGATAACTCCAGCTTGTGTCAATTTGACACACAAAACTAGCCAGTATATCTATCTATCTAGTATCTATCTATCTATCTATCTATCTATCTATCTATCTATCTATCTATCTATCTATCATCTATCTATCTATCTTCTACTTATATTTCTTAGATTTTAACTGATTAAATAAGACATTTAGGCATACAAAGTCATTGAATTACCAGAGAAATGAACATTGTTGTCACCGATAGTAAGAACAAATGAAAGAGCCACAGAGTGACATAGAGCTTTAAATTTCAGAAAATAACATAGGAATGACAAAATCACTCATAGACATATGAGTTCAATGTGTTATGAATATTGGAACTGACCAAAAGAAGAAGAAACATGGAGAAACTGGTGTTTTTCAAATATTCTTCATGCAGTATTGACAAATAAAAGAATCATATTGTCATTTTTATAGTTCTTAAAACCACAAGAATGCACTGCACTGTACACCAGGAAACCTGAAAAAATGTCATTCCTTGTGTAATAACTATTGTCCATGAATGACAAAAGAATTTTAATCTATTTTGAAACATAATTTACATTAAACAGCTGTGAAACTTATATCTATGGAGGGAAAAAAAAAAGTTGAAAAGCACATATAATGGAAATTGTGAGAGGAGTGCAGATGTGGGAGGAAATTTAGGTGAGCTAATTCTCCAATCACTCAAAAGAGGATTTAAATGGATTCAATCCCAACTCATATGATGTCGCTTTTATATTAAAAAGACAATGCTCCAAAGGCTTTTAAAAATAATGAACTGTAAGAAGAAACAATTGTGGTGAATAAATTTCTATCAGAAACTCATCATGGCTCCTAGTAATGTTTTATCTTGTTAGTACTTCAAGTTCAAGTGTGTACCATGTGCTTATGTAGTGCTCAATTTTACCTGCTCCCAGAAATCATGAGGTAAATGAATATATATGCAGACAGGTCATTGGAGAAGGGTTCTCAGAATAATTAGAACAGTAGTGGAAGGGAAATGAAAACACACAAGAACATAATGAAGAGGTATTGTTTTCTTTATTTCTAGAACTATTGACAGTCTAAAGGCTGTAGATGAAGCAATACAAAGCACTTATTGGGTATAAGGATAAAAACAATCAACACTGAGACATCGGTTCACATTCCATGTTATTCAGGGATTTATTCAAACGTGCTTCATATTATTTTACTCCTTGCAATTGCCTATAGAAGAAAACAACATTGTATTTAGACTTATAAACTGTTTTCATTTTCTAGGAAGTCTTGAGTTGCAGGGTGTGGGGCACATGTATTGCCAGCATGTATCTAAATGCTTCATATTGTGAGCAGTGTGGGAGAACACCAGTCAAAGGTATGTGATGCGCTGGGACTTGAGTGACAGGATACTACGGGCAACCATGTGCGTGCTAGGAACTAAATCCTAGTCTTCTACTCTTAATCTCTGAGTTTTTTTTTATTTTAATTTTTTTTATTTTTATTTATATATATATTTTTTTTCTGGTTTTTCGAGACTTCTTTCTCTGTGTAGCCATGGCTGTCCTTGAACTCACTCTGTAGACCAGGGTGGTCTCGGACTCAGAAGTCCATCTGCCTCTGCCTCCCAAGTGCTGGGATTAAAGGTATGCGCCACCACTACCCGGAAACCTCTGAGTTCTTTAGCACCTACATAGAGCTTACCTCCAACCTGCAGTACCCATGACTATGCTGTTTCACTTTAGACTTTCTACTTGCTATCTTTATTTGTTATAAAGTTAGTATATGTGCAGATAACCAAATGGAAATTTATGCATTCAGAAAAAAAAAAAACAGGATATGATAATGAGAGGTATGTATAAAATTATGCTATGCATTTTAAATGAGAAAGAATTTTGAATACTTTAGTGGATTGCAAGAATAAGGCTAATACTTATCACTAGAGACATGTATAATATCAGAATGTAATCTGATACATTAGCAGAAGAAACTTCATTGAACAGAAGATTAAGACTTCTATTTAATATATTTTTCTGAAGTTCACTGCTATAAATGTTGGCTTGTAACAACTGGGAACATTTTTAAATAAATCTCAGTGAGGATACTTGAATTATCACTTAGAAGGGGGGAGAAAATAGTCATAGGAAGCAGACAGAGGGAGGTACCTGGATGGGAGTCGAAGAGGGGATGGAGAGGGAAATGCAGGTTCTGAATCAGGCCTGTGGAGAGACAGGAAAGAAGGTCAAGAGAATGAATAGAAATCTGCAATTGGCAGGGATGGGGAAATTGGGGCCATCTCTAGGACTTGTCAGATACCTGGGATGTGGGAGGCTTCCAAGAGTCAATGCCGGTGACCGTAGCTGAGGCACATAGTAAAGGGGATATGGAACCTGAAGAGGCCACCGCTTGGTGCAAGGCAGAACCCCCAATGTAGGCATAAGGGCACCAACCAACTCACAAAACTTTCCACCCCAAATTTGTCCTGTCTAAAAGAAATGCAGGGACAAAGATGGCACACAAACTGAAGAAATGGCCAACCAATAATAGACCCAACTTGAGACCCATTCCATGGGCAAGCACCAAGCCCTGACACTGTTAATGATACTCTGCTATGCTTACAGACATGAACCTAACATAACTGTCCTTTGAAAGGCTCCACCCAGCACCTGATTCAGAAGGATGAAGAGATCCACAGCTAAACAGAGGATGGTACTTGACTACTCTTATGGAAGAGTTAGGAGAAGGATTGAAAGCCCTGACTGGCAGAGGAACTCCATAGGAAGATGAACAGAGTCAACTGACCTGGATCCTTGGGGGCTTTCAGAGTCTGAGGTACCAATCAGAGAGTACACATATAATGTACTGCTGTCCCCAGCATGTATGAAGCAGATGTGCAGCTCAGTCTCCATGTGGGTCCCCTAACAACTGGAGTAGGGGCTGCACTTAAAGTAGCTGCCTGTCTGTGGAATCTTTTCTCTAATGGGACTGCCTTGTCTGGATTCAGTGGGAGAGGATGTGCCTAACCCTAAAGACAATTGATGTGCCAGAGTGAGGGATAGCCAGGGGGGAACCTACCCTATCAGAGGAGAAGTAGATTGGAGATGGTGGGGAGGAATTCTGTGGGGAGAGTAGTGATCAAGATATCAAATGAGTAAATAAATTAATAGGAAATAAGAATTCAATTTAAATTTTTGAAGGCAGCACACATTATATATATATATATGAATTGCACATAAGAATGTTTAAATGATTCTACAATTCTACTATGTAAATTGTTTGTTTATCCTAATTCTTCCCACAGAAACTAAAAGAAAATAACCAAC
The DNA here is from genome assembly GCA_028551405.1 of Uromys caudimaculatus. NCBI lineage: Eukaryota > Metazoa > Chordata > Mammalia > Rodentia > Muridae > Uromys > Uromys caudimaculatus. The sequence goes on along the minus strand of CM052716.1, from coordinate 20,672,183 downwards.
AATACATTTTTACACAATTTGGCTATTCTTATTATGGTTTTTGGCCAGTTTCAATTGCCAATGAGTCCAAATGGGAACCAAAATTATTCTGATAACCTTTACACTTCAGATATCCCTGTTTCTCTTCAGGCTTTGACAACATATCCAATTATGCACCTAATAGTCTTCTCTGTCTTCTTTCCCTAAAAGTCACTTTTCCTTTCAGCATAGGTGGAATCTCTTTGAGGAAATTTCATTGAATATTTGCTTTTTGATGATAAAAATTATCATACTCAATGGTACTTCCTCCATATTAACTTCCTGTATGATATTTATGTGAAAATGAAATCTATTCTTCTCAAAAGGGTTCTCAGCTTTGCCCTGCATCAGAATTAAATCCTATTACAAAGCTATCTTTTACCCATATAGATGAGGTGATCACATTGATTCCATATCAAAGTCTTCATCTGAATAGGAAACTGTCTATTAGGCTATATTCTCACTTACAAATGCAACTACTTCACCTTTAAAATAAGACCTGGCCTCTATGTCATTACATGTCTCTTTGAGTCTCTTTAGATGCTACTTCACTCTACTAACTCTTCTTCCCACATTTAACACTGTTCTACAATGACGTCATATTGTGAGTCCTTCAGATGTTTAATCTTTGGATTAGGTCAGGGTGTTCAGATTATAATCGATTCTAAAGATTCCATCAGATAACAATGAATACAGAATGAGACTACCCAGGATTTTTCATATTAAGACAGCATCTATTGATGTATATATTTTAAAACTGCTGTATTGTTAGCAGAGACTGATTTGAATATAAAACCCATAAAACAGTCCTGAAGGTAGAAAATATTGCAACCTCCTAGGAAGTAGTTGAAGCTACTTCTAAAGGCATCCATGCTCTGCTTGGGATTACACTCAGATGTTTTCATTGGAACCGCTTTAAAGATTTTCTTAAAAATATGTGAAGTCATTAATATGTTGACCTTCATTAGATGCTGTATTAATACAACTATACTGAAATACTTAGATAGCATTCACTAAATAACCAGTGACTCTAAAACTGTCAATCAATCTTAGTGAAAAATAAAACAAAATAACTAAATGTGGATATGAAAACTGACACAAATGCCAATATACCTTTTCAGTATCAAGCCAGATAGCTTTAAGTCTGATGGTTTCTTCAATTTTAAAATTTCATGAAAGAATATTCTTTGGGCAGGGGAAATGGAATAAATTTTGCTGGTGGATTCGGGGCAAAAGGAGTTAGGAACAGAAAGGATCAGGTTAGGAGGGGAGAGGGAGAAAGAAAACAGGATGAAACAAAATGAAAATGAGGGGAAGGCATTTCAGGGTCAAGGTGGAATCATAGTTTAGTGGAAACTCCATGCAGTGTCTGAGAGTAACCCTGGCAAAGATTCTTGGTAACAAGGGACAGGGAGTTTGAACCAGCTTTGTCTGTAAGAAGGCGGGGCCTCAAGTGTAGGGACTGGGAAACCAACTAAACTTCCAGTCCTTCTACCTACAGATTGTCTTGTCTGCAGAGTTCTGGGACTGATGACTAGTACAATCATCAAAAATATAAAAAAATAAAAAGAGGGACTTCCTTCAGCAGTTGATGGGATCAGATGCAGAATTCCACAGCTAAACATAAGGTGGAGCTTGGGGAGTCCTGCAGAAGAGAGGGAGGAAGGATTGGAGGAAAAAGAGGGGTTAGGGACACATGAAAACACAATGAACAGAGTCAACTGACCAGGACTCATGAGGGCTATCAAAGATCAGAGAGCCCACAGGGGTCTGCCCTAAGTCCTCTGCATATATTTTATGGCTGAGTAGCTTGGTTGTTTGTGCAAATCCAAACAGTGGAAGTTGGGATTATCTCCGACTCTTGCCTACATGTGTGTGTGAGAGACCCTTTTCCTTCTACTGCTTTGCCTTCTCTTGTCTTGATGTGATGCTATGTACCAGGTCTTATTGTAGCTTTTTATGTTATGTTTGATTGATGACCCTGGAAGGCCTGCTGTTTTCTGAGAGGAGACCTTTACAGATCTGGAGGAGAGGGGAAGTGGGGGAGTAAGAATCCAGAAGAGATGGATAAGAAATTTGGGTCAGGATTTAATATATGAGACAAGAATAAAACATATATGACAAAAATATAAATATTTTAGCTTCTTACTATTGGCAAAGGAGCTACCTCTTTGTAAATCATGTGCTCCCAGTAAAACTCAAGCATCGTGTGCTTAATCCATTGTTGGAAATTCTAATGTCGAATTCTTGAATTTCTGGTGTGGCAACTGCAGCTACATTTTTAAACCGAGTAATTTTGGATTTGGTAAGTTTAAAAGGGGAACTGGAATTATAAAATTTCAGTATCTTTAACATAACAGATAAACATGTAGTCCCAAACATACAGGCAACAGGGAGATGAAAACTGACTGAAATGTGACCACCTTAAGTCAAGGACCACCCAAGATTATCTGAAACTATGAACATTCCTCAAGAATTAAAAATAAAACAAAAAAAAAAACAAAAGTAAAGAAAAAGTCTAAGTTCTAAGGGGAACTCAGCTCCCTGTTGATAAATTGACTTCATGCTTAAGCCAGAAGAACCTCAGATAAATAATTTTCTTTGTTTAACACACTCAAGTTTGGGACACTTTGTTTAAGAGCCTTTGGAAATTACCTTATATGTTATGTATGGATGATTTATGAATAATATTTGAGTTGGTTAAATGTTTCATATATATTTGACATTTGCCATATCTTTATTTATGGATTTACTTTTTGGCTAGGCCCTTATCTCAAGACTTGCAATGACCAAGAACACTGGATATACTTTCTTCGTTCTATTTTCCTCCTGAGAAACAATTAGCACCAAGCCTCAGACAGAGTTAAAGTCCAGAACACACAATACCCAGAGAAGAATGATTTGCTGAAAGCATTTTGTTTCAAACACATGTTCATGTCTCATGGAAAATGCACCCGAAGAATGTAAGAATATTTCTAAATTTGAAATATGGCAGAAACTTCATAAAATTGTCAAATGTAAATTGAACTATATCATGAAAACAAAGAAATGTCAACCAAACAAAAATGAAAATATTTAATTTCACATACCTTTAGTCTCTAAACTATTTGTGTATTTTCCTTAAATTGAGGGTAAGGTTCTACAGAGTTCTTGCAATGAGAGCTAAGACTAAGAATTGTAGGAAGGCAGAAGGTCATGTGGAATGGATGTTGTTGATAACTGCATGTTCAAAAAGAAAATTTAGATAGATGCAAAAAATAAATTGATTTACCAAACTGTTCTTAGCTTTTACCTGCCATGCACTGATATTTGTCTAGTGAAATATAAATAATTTAGGAGTTGATAGAAAGATATTCAATCATTTGCAAATTGAGAATGAAGTGCTTGAAATTGTCATTGGGCCCACAAACAACCTGTTCCTTTCTATATGTTTCTTGGTGCTTTAAGGCATGAGCAACTACAAAATGCAATGTTGTTCATGTCAATTCAAGGGAGGCTAAATTTCGGTTTTTTTCTTTCCTATTTGCAATAGATGGAAAGGGGTGAAATTTAGAGTCTAGAAAGAAGGGAATACTTTTAAAAGATTGTCTAGTTTATTAGTAAACATACAGCCGATAACACTTTTTTTTCTTGTTTTAAAACTTTTATAATCCATTGCATGTGTGTTTGTGTTGAAGGCTTTTGAACATTATTATTTCTTCAAGGATTCTTATCTTGCACAAGTACTGAACAATATTTCATCATCAATATGAATATTATTTTTAAAATAATTTAAGGGCCTCATAGGAGAACGGTGAATCTTTTTCACTCCCATCCTTCCTTCTCCCCGACAATTCCTATCAAGTCCACTCACCTTAAATTCATCTTCTTTAATTACTATTATTACTGTTTTATCTATCTATCTATCTATCTATCTATCTATCTATCTATCTATCTATCTATCTATCTATCTATCTATCTTCATGCACACATGCATATATAACCTACTAGATCCATTTATCTTTGCATATATAAATATATATGGTTTTGGTAAATCTCTTAGGATGGCAAACCTATGTGGGAGATCATTGTTTATTTTATTTAGTTTAGTTTTATTTTATTTACTGTCTTCAGAAATGATACTATCAATAACAGAAGATAGGCCAAACAAAGGTGCTGTTTCCATGATTCTTCAGATGGAAACTCTACCCTGAGATATGTTTAATATCACAGAGCTTAAGGCAGATGGGGAAGATGAAGACATCAGTCAATTTGATCACATTTGATTTCTTTTTACAGAATTGTTTAAGTACATAGTGTGAAGGGACTTGATGAATTTTCAACTCAGAAATCATAGGATTGGGAAAATAGCTTTTTGAAATACTTATGTCCCATATATCACTACCAAAAAGATTTCAAATCTGTAGTTACTGCTGTCAGTATTCCAGAACAAAAATTACCTCATGAAATGAAGCTTGAGCAGTTAGTAGTTTTACCTATGAAAGACAATCTGACTTTCCATAACATCATCAGCTGTCCCAACAGTTTAAGCACTAACTGGCAACAATAAATTTTTTCTTACTCATTTGAAATTCACATTAACCAGACTATAAGCTAACTTAAAAATATCTGGTGAAAAGAAGTGCTTACTGACAGGAGCCCAGTATAGCTGAGAGGCTCTGCCAGAGCTGAACCAATACAGATGCAGGTATACACAGCTAAACATTGGACTAAGTGCAGGGACCCCAATGGGGAAGTTATGGCAAGGACTGTAGGAGCTGAAGGGGTTTGCGACTTCATAGGAAGAACAATATCAACCAACCAGATCTCCCAAACCTCCCAGGGACTAAACCACCAACCAAAGAGTACACCGGGGATACCCATGGCTCTAGATGGACATGTAGCAGAGGATTGCCTTATATGATATCACTGGGATGAGAGTCCCTTGGCCCTATGGAGGCTTCATGAGCCAGGGTAGGGAAAAGCTAGGAGTGGGTGGGTGGGTGGGAGAGCACCCTCATAGAGGTAGGGGGAGGGAGGACGGGATAGGGGGCTTGTGGAGGGGAAACTGGGAAGGAGGATAATACTTGAAGTGTAAATAAATAAAATAATCAATTAAAAAATAGAAAAAATAAAAAAAATTCTGGTGAAGTATATTGAGCAAATATACATTAAATATTAAAAAGGCAAATTTCAGTCTTTTAAATATGTTTCTGAGAATATTTTAAAACTTCTTAATTATTATATAGTCCAAATTAAGAAAATAGCTGAAATATATTTGAAATGCATCTAGCTACAAGAATAATGCAGAGAAAACATAAAATTGTATGAAATCACTCATTGTATACATTTTGGTTTTTGATTAATAAAATAAGAATGATAAAAGTCACAGCAAATGAAGAGAAATGGAGGAAATGTGTATTTTCTTGTAATACTGCACATAATTACTATTGGTATCATTTCAAACAATTACATGTAAAAATCAAACAATGAGAAGCATAACTATATTTTATGTGCAGATAATAACAAAAATAAACTGGAACTATTACACCCTAGAAAAAAGTAAAATGCTAAAGTCAAGCATAAATGTCTATTACATGGTAAAACTGTGATGATCATTGTCTTCGTCAGAGTTTCTATTCCTGCAAAAAAAATCATGATCAAGATGAAAGTTGGGGAGGAAAGGGTTTATTGAGCTTACACTTCCACATTGCTGTTGATCACCAGAGGAAGTCAGGACTGGAACTCAAGCAGGACAGGGATCATGAGCTGATGCAGAGGCCATGGAGGGATATTCCTTACTGGCTTGCTTCCCCTGGCTTGCTCAGCCTGCTTTCTTATAGAGCCAAAGACTACCAGCCCACAGTTGGTACCACCCACAAAGGGCCCTCCCCCCTTGATCGCTAATTGAGAAAATGCCTTACAGCTGGATCTCATGCAGGCATTTTCTCAACTGAAACTCTTTTCTCTGTGATAACTCCAGTTTGGGTCAAGTTGACAAAAAGCAGCCAGTACAATTGACCCTTGACAACTTGACACACAAACACATCACTATTTATGCCTCAACTCTTACTTTCTTATTCATCCCCAAGATCTAAATAACATTAAAAGTCCCACAGTATTTGCAGATTCTTACATATCAAAATTTCAATACCTTTAAAAATATCCAGTCTCTTAGAATTCAAAGTCTTTTAAAAATCCAAAGTTTCTTATCTGTGGGCTACACTAAAATACCTTCTTTCTTCAGGAGGGAAAATATATCAGGACAGTCACAAACAAAAGCAAAATCAAACTCCAACCGTCCAATGTCTGGGATCCATTCATGATCTTCTGGATTCCTCCGAGGGTTTGAGTCACTTCTCCAGCTCTGCCTTTTGTAGTACACACCTTGTCTTCTAAGCTCCAGATGCCTGTACTCCACTGCTGCTGCTGCTTTTGGTGGTCATCTCATGGAACTGACATCTCCAAAACACTGCTGTGTTCCACTGCAACTAGGTATTACCAACAGCCTCTCCTCATTGTGCCAATCCTCACCTCCTTTGCATGACCTTTTCAGTCCTGAGCCATCAATTGCAACTGAAGCTGCACCTTCACCAATGGACTTCTGTGGCCTCTCACAGTGCCCAGGCCTCAGCTGATCTTCACGACTCCTTCATGCCTTCAAAACCAGTACCATCTGGGTGACTCTTACACATTACCAAGTCCAGCCACAGCACAAGGTACAATCCTGGCGATACAGCCTCTGAGCTCTCAGAGAACACTTCTCAGAAGATTTCACCTCAATGGTGCTGGTCTCTTCTAAATCACCTCTAATATATTAGCTCCAGCTAATCAGCATCAATAGTCCCAGCAATGCAATCGTTTTGCTTTAGTAGTTCTGGTATCTTGTTAATCACAGCTGATTTCTTCAGCCCCAGCCAACCAAAACCACAGAATCTTTAATCAAACTAGCAATGGCCGAGATAAGAGTCTTTAATATTCCCTCTGAAATTTCACAAGCTAGGCCTCCATCTTCTGCACTGTTCTCAACATTATCTTCGAAGCTCCTACAGAACACCCCACAGAGCTCTTAACATCCCAGTGGCTCTTCTAGCTCAAAATTCCAAAGTACTTCCACAGTCCTCCCCAAAACATGGTCAAGTTGTCATAGGAATACCCCACTTCACTGGTACCAATTTGTCTTAGTCAGGGTTTCTATTCCTGCCCAAACATCCAAGATGCAAGTTGGGGAGGAAACGGTTGATTGAGCATACACTTCCACATTGCTGTTCATCACCAGAGGAAGTCAGGACTGGAACTCAAGCAGGTCAGGGATCAGAAGCTGATGCAGAGGCCATGGAGGGATGTAACTTACTGGCTTCCTCCTCCTGGCTTGCTCAGCCTGCTTTCTTATAGAACCCAAGACTACCAGCCCAGGGATGGTACCACCCACAAGAGGCCCTCCCCCCTTGATCACTAATTGAGAAAATACCCACACCTGGATCTCATGGAGGCATTTTCTCAATTGAAGCTCCTTTCTCTGTGATAACTTCAGCTTGTGTCAAGTTGACACAAAACCAGCCAGTAAAATCGTTATTATTGAAGGTGAATGGAGAGGGGAAGAAAATGCTTATTAACATAATTAAAGAAGAAACAATAAGAAAAAACCCTAAATGAAGTCAAAGCACATCATTAAAAATTTAAGGACAACTGAGCAAATGGAATATTTAAAATTCAGATTCAAAGTTAGACATATACATCTCTAAAGGTTTTATTTTTTGAAATTTTTTATTTAATACTTTATTTACATTTCAAATGTTTTCCTCTTTCCAGGTCTCCACTTTGGAAACCACCTATCCCATCCCCGCTCCCCTTGCCTCTATGAGGGTATTCCCCCACCCACCCACCCACTCCCATCTTCCCTCCCAGAATTCCCCTATACTGTGGCATTAACATGCTCAGACCCAAGGGCCTCTCCTCCCACTGATGGTCAACAAGGCCCTCCCTAGCCACATATGTGGCCAGCACCATCGGTCCCTCCATATGCATTCTAGTCTCTGGGAGCATTGGGGGGCCTGACCAGTTGACACTGTTGCTTGCTTCCCATGGGACTGCAAACTCCCTCAGTTCCTTCAGTCCCTTCTTCAACTCCTCCATCTGGGACCCGACACTCAGTCCAACAGTTGCTGTGAATTGAATCATGGGTGTTCAGAACTTTTGGGCTAATATCTGCTTATCAATGAGTACATACCATATTCATTCTTTTGTGACTGAGTTACCTCACTCAGGATGAAATTTTCAAGTTCCATCCATTTACCTGCAAATTTCATGAAGTCATTGTTTTTAATAGCTGTGTAGTATTCCATTGTGTAAATGTACCACATTTTCTGTATCCAATCCTCTGTTGAGGGACATCTTGATTGTCTCCAGCTTCTGACTATTATAAATATGGCTGCTATGAATATAGTGGAGCATGTGTCCTTATTAGATGTTGGAACATCTTCTGGGTATATGCCCAGGAGTGGTATAGCTGGGTCCTTAGGAAGTACTATGTCCAATTATCTGAGAGTCCGCCAAACTGATTTCCAGAGTGGTTGTACCAGCTTGCAATCCCACCAGCAATGGAGGAGTGTTCTTCTTTTTCCACATCCTTGCAAGCATCTGTTGTCACCTGAGTTTTTGATCTTATCCATTCTAACTGGAGTGAGCTGGAATCTCAGAGTTGTTTTGATTTGCATTTCCCTGATGACTAAGGATGTTGAACATTTCTTTAGGTGCTTCTCAGCCATTTGAGTTTCCTCAGTTGAGTATTCTCTGTTTAGCTCTGTCCCCAATTTTTTGATAGTGATATTTGGTTCTCTGGAGTCTAACCCTTTCTTTGTATATATTGGATATTAGCCCTCTATCGGACATAGGATTGGTTAAGATCTTTTCCCAATCTGTTGGTTGCCGTTTTGTCCTATTGACAGTTTCCTTTGCCTTATAGAAGCTTTGCAATTTTATGAGGTCTCATTTGTCAATTCTTGATCTTAGAGCATAAGCCATTGATGTTCTGTTCAGGAGATTTTCCCTTCTGCCCATGCGTCAAGGCTTTTCCCCACATTCACTTTTATTAGATTCAGTATATCTGCTTTTTATGTGGAGGTCTTTGATCCACTTGGACTTGAGTTTTGTACAGGGAGATAGGAATGGATCAATTTGCATTCTTCTACATGTTGATCGCAAGTTGAGCCAAAACCATTTGTTGAAAATGCTGTCTTGTTTCCACTGGATGGTTTTAGCTCCTTTGTCAAAGATCAAGTGACCATAGATGTTTGGGTTCATTTCTGAGACTTCAATTCTATTCTATTATTCTACCTGCCTGTCACTGTACCAATACCATGCAGGTTATATCACTATTGCTCTGTAGTACAGCTTGAGGTCAGGGATGCTGATTCCTCCAGAAGTTCTTTTATTGTTGAGAATAGTTTTTGCTATCCTGAGTTTTTTGTTATTCCAAATGAATTTGAGGATTGCTCTTTCTAAGTCTATGAAGAAATGAGTTGGAATTTTGATGGGGATTGCATTGAATCTGTAGACTGCTTTTGGCAGGATGGCCATTTTTACTATATTAATCCTGCCAGTCCATTAGCATGAGAGGTCTTTCCATCTTCTGAGGTCTTCTTTGCTTTCTTTCTTCAGGGACTTGAAGTTCTTGTCATACAGATCTTTCACTTGTTTGCTTAGAGTCACACCAAGATACTTTATATTGTTTGTGACAATTGTGAAGGGTGTCATTTCCCTAATTTCTTTCTCAGCCTGTTCATTCTTCAAGTATAGGAAGGCTACTGATTTGAGTTAATTTTATATCCGGCCACTTTGGTGAAGTTTTTTATCAGCTGTAGCAGTTCTCTGGTGGAATTCTTTGGGTCACCTAAGTATATGATCATATCATCTACAAATAGTGATATTTTGGTTTATTCCTTTCCAATTTATATCCCTTTGACCTCCCTTTGTTGTCTAATTGTTCTAGCTAGAACTTCAAGTACCATATTGAATAGATAGGGAGAGAGTGGTCAGCCTTGTCTAGTCCCTGATTTTAGTGGGAATGCTTCAAATTTCTCCCCATTTAGTTTGATGTTGGCTACTGGTTTGCTGTATATTGCTTTTACCATGTTTCTGTATGGGCCGTGAATTCCTGATCTTTCCAAGACTTTTATCATGAAGGGATGTTGAATTTTGTCAAATGCTTTTACAGCATCTAATGAAATGACCATGTGTTTTTTTTCTTTGAATTTGTTATGTAGTGCAATACATTGATGGATTTCGTGGTATTGAGCCATCCATGCATCCCTGGGATGAAGCCTACTTGATCATGATGAATGATCGTTTTGATGTGTTCTTAGATTCCTTTTGTGGAATTTTCTTGAGTATTTTTGCATCGATATTCATAAGGGAAATAAGGGAGTAGAGCTTTGTTCAACTTCCATGTTTATGTGGGCTTTCTGTTGTTTTTGTTGTCATTGAAGACCAGCCTTAATCCATAGTGATCTGATAGGAGGCATGGGATTATTTCAATCTTCTTATATCTGTTGAGATTTGTTTTGTGACCAATTATATGGTACATTTGGAGAATGTACCATGATGTGCTGAGAGGAAGGTATATTCTTTTGATTTAGGATGAAATGTTCTATATATATATATATATCTGTTAAATCCATATGGTCCATAACTTATTAGTTTCAGTGTGTCTGTGTTTAGTTTGTGTTTCCAAGATCTGTCCATTGATGAGAGTGGGGTGTTGAAGTCTCCCACTATTATTGTGTGAGGTACAATGTGTGCTTTGAAATTTAGTAAAGTTTCTTTTATGAATGTGGTGTCCTTGCATTTGGAGCATAGATGTTCAGAACTGAGAGTTCTTCTTGGTAGATTTTTCCTTTGATGAGGATAAAGTGTCCTTCCTTATCTTTTTTGATGACTTCTGGTTGAAAGGTGATTTTATCTGATATTAGAATAGCTACTCCAGTCTGTATCTTAGGATCATTTGTCTGGAAAATTGTTTTCCAGCCCTTTACTCTGAGGTAGTGTTTGTCTTTAACTCTGAGGTTCATTTCCTGTATGCAGCAAAATGCTGGGTCCTATTTACATATTCAGTCTTGTTAGTCTATGTCTTTTTATTGGGGAATTGAGTCCATTGATGTTAAGAGATATTAAGGAATAGTGACTGTTGCTTCCTGTTATATTCGATGTTATTTTTAAGTTTGTGTGGCTGTATTTTTGGGGGTTTGTTGAAAGATTACTTTCTTGCTTTTTCTAGGGTGTAGCTTTCCTCCTTGTGTTGGCATTTTCCATCTATTATCTTTGTAAGGCTAGTTTTGTAGAAAAATATTGTGTAAATTTGGTTTTGTCATGGAATATCTTGGTTTCACCATCTATGGTAATTGAGAGTTTTGCTGGGTACAGCAGCCTGGGCTGGCACTTGTGTTCTCTTAGGTTCTGTATGATATCATCCAGGATCTTCTAACTATCATAGTCTCTGGTGAATAGTCTGGTGTAATTCTGATAGGTCTGCTTTTATATGTTACTTGACCTTTTTCCCTTACTGCTTTTAATATTCTTTCCTTGTTTTGTGCATTTGGTGTTTTGATTATAATGTGATGGGAGGAATTTCTTTTCTGGTCCAATCTATTCGGAGTTCTGTAGGCTTCTTGAATGTTTATGTTCATCTCTTTCTTTAGGTTAGGGAAGTTTTCTTCTATGATTTTGTTGAAGATATTTGCTGACCCTTTAAGTTGGGAATCTTCACTCTCTTCTATACCTATTATCCTTAGATTTGGTCTTCTCATTGTGTCCTGGATTTCCTGGATGTTTTGGAATAGGAGCTTTTTTGCATTTTGCATTTTCTTTGACTCTTGTGTCAATGTTTTTTATGGTATCTTCTGCACCTGAGATTCTCTCTTCTATCTCTTGTATTCTGTTGGTGATGCTTGCATCTATTACTCCTGATCTCTTTCCTAGGGTTTCTATCTCCACTGTTGTCTCCCTTAGTGATGTCTTTATTGTTTCTATTTCCATTTTTAGATCCTGGATAGTTTGGTTCATTTCCTTTGCCTGATTGATTGTGTTTTCCTGTATTTCCTCTTTAAGGGCTTCTAGCTGTTTGCCTGTGTTCTCTTGTATTTCTTTAAGGGAGCTATTTATTTCCTTCTTAAAATCTTCTATCACCATCATGAGAAGTGATTTTAAATCTGATTCTTCCTTTTCTGGTGTGTTGGGGTATCCAGAGCTCACTGTGATGGGAGAACTGGGTTCTGATGATGCCAAGTTGCCTTGGTTTCTGTTCCTTATATTCTTGCCCTTGCCTTTCGCCATCTGGTTATCTCTGGTGTTAGCTGATCTTGCTTTCTCTGACTGTAGCTTCTCCCTCCTGTAAGCCTTTGTGTCAGTACTCCTTGGAGACCAGCTCTCTCTGAGAAGAATTTGGTTTGGAGAGCTGTGGTACAGTGTCAGCTCTGGGGTACAGACAGAAACCAGAAGGATCCTGTCCCCAGCTGTTCCTTGGTTCCTGTGTCCTGATGGCTCTGAAAGGGTCCCTCTTGATTGAGGAATTAGAACAGTAATGGTGGTCTTCCTGTGCTCAAAGGTGTGTTGGTACTCCTGGGAGACCAGCTCTCTCCTGGCACTGAGTATGGAGCATGTGTCATGGCATCAGCTACCCGCCTTCAGAAGGAAACCAGAAGGCTACTCCTCAGTCCCTGTGTGTCCTGAGGGTTCTGTACAGGTCTCTCTGATCAGAGGTTCTGACCTTACTCCTGATCAAAAGCTTGTCCACACTCCTGTGAGGGTAGCTCTTTCCCTGTGCTATTTGGGTATGGAGCCACCTTGTGGCACAGACCTCAAGTGTAAACTGTAAGTCTCCTGTCCCAGGCTGTTCCTCTGTCCCACTGTTCTGCAGATTCCGGGCATGTCCTACTGAGCAGTGGTACCAGTGTTACCTCCACTCACCTGCTTGTCCACACTCCCTGGATACTAGTCTTCTCCTTGCACTATTTGGTTATGGAGCTCTGTGGCACAGACTGGGGGTCTCCAGCCGCAGAAGGAGACCGGTAGGCTGCTGTCCATCTCTAAAGTTTTCTAAACTGAAGTCAAATTGAATGTGCAAAGATAAGGGATTGGTAGAACATTAAGAATTATGGTAGCTAATATTCACACCTTGCATTTGAAAACCAATGCATGTTCTGCCAGAGATGTTAAAATTCACATACAAATGGTAAGTTTCAGGATCATATCCAGGAGAAACCATGCTTTCTAATCACAGAAAATATAAAGGTGAATTTGACTTCCTCACAGTAATACTCAGGGCAAGAAGACATATTCATTAATTTATAAAATATATGGATAGGAAGAAAATGGAAAATGATAATCTTACTTTCTAGAAAATTATAGTATGGAAAGGAAATGTTCAAGTAAAAATATACAGAATGTATAATCTTATGTTGTCAATGAATAACAAGTTCAGAATCATTTTGGTAAAATGGGATAGCTATTATTAAAATGAGAAGCAGGAGAAAATAGAGCTGAAATTTACTGGCTTAATAATTCAAATTAAGCAATAACTTGTGAATTAGGTGTAGTCAGAATTTCATACAATGTTTACATATACCCAAATATAATAAGACTGATTATAACTTAATGACAGTTAGCAAATATGTACATAAATGATTCACAAAAATAGATGCAGAAAAAACAACATAGTCAGGCCCTTTAATTTTTAATTCTTTTTGAAATTTTTATTTAGTCATTTTTACAGTCCCGATTTCATCCCCCTCCCTGTCCACCCTCTGACTGTTCCACATACCACACCTCCTTCTCCCAACCCACCCATCTCCAAGAGGATGTCCCCACCCCCACCCACACCCTACCAAACCTCCCCACTCCTAGGGCCTCCAGTCTCTTGAGGGTTAGGTGCATCTTCTCTGTCTAAGTCCAGGCTATTTTTAATTCTTAATACTGCTATTTGATTTCTTAAACAAGACATTCTTTTCAAATTTAAGATCACTCTATAATTAATGATTTCTAAGACTAAAGGTCACCCTGTCATTCAGAAAGCATTTTAAGTGGGGTTTGCATATTTTGTAAGAACTATGTGACAGACAGCTTGAACTTTAGCTTTCCATCCCAACTCACCAAATTCCTCTTTTCAGTATTTTTTTAGGTGAGGAAACTGTAAATTAATATCACATTTATCTATATTTTAATATATATATAAATATTAAAGTCTGTAAGTATATCAGTATATATATATATATATATGTAAGTATACGATAATACAAATATCAACAATGAATTTATGAGTTTGTATTTTGATGTCAAGTATTTTAAAAGATACAATATCTTGAAGATATTCAACTTCCTATAATTTATTTGATTTCTCTATTTTTGTTCATAGCTAGACTCATGATTTATATTTTGTAGATTGCAGAGACACCAACTCTGAGTGACTGAATTAATTATAAGTTACAATTTGGATGTATAGGTGGTACTTGAACTGATGTAATTATATTTTGTTATTTTTCACTGTAAAATGTATCTATTCATAAATATGATGGTCACATCATTAAAGAAAAATTAAGAGCTACAATTCTAGGTATAATTTGTGCATATCCATCCTCTTCTATCATCAATAGCCCATATCTCATATTTTTTATTATGAGCATAAGTTTAGGCTACGTGTGATAACCTATAGATGTAACATCAGGATTTTGGAAGCTAGGCAGGCAGATCATATGCTATATAGTGAACTTCTTGTTTAACTGTGCAACATATACATAAAGCGGCCAAGTCAAAAATATCTTTATATATTTTACTAGTCCTGAGAGGTAGTAGTAGTAGTAGTAGTAGTAGTAGTAGTAGTAGTAGTAGTAGTAGTAGTATTTTTATACCTTTTTGCTACAGACCTGTTTCCTGACTCAATATGACATGGACTGATAATGCTGAAAGAGTATTTTTGGAAATTATGCATTAATATACACCAGGTGACATAGGAATTTAAAATTTTACTAGTGAAAACAAAAGTAGAAAGTGATTATGTAGTGATCCTCCTTCTTCCAAAATATTTGCTTGCCATGGGAAATAATGGCTTTGTCTTAAGAGACTCTATTTTTGAACTAGTTTATACCTTTAATATTTATTTAATTTTCATTTAATTATTGTGTAAGCATGTGTGTCTTAGTCAGGGTTTCTATTCCTGCATAAACATCATGACCAAGAAACAAGTTGGGGAGGAAAGGGTTTATTTGGCTTGCACATCCATGCTGCTTTTCATCACCAAAGGAAGTCAGGACTGGAACTCAAGCAGGTCAGGAAGCAGGAGCTGATGCAGAGTCTATGGAGGAATGCTGCTTACTGACTTGCTTCTCCTGGCTTGCTCAACCTGCTTTCTTATAGAACCCAAGTCTACCAGCCCACAGATGGTACCACCCACAAGGGGACCTCCCTCCTTGATCACTAATTGAGAAAAATGCTTTACAGCTGGATCTCATGGAGGCATATTCTCAACTGAAACTCCTTTCTCTGTGATAACTTCAGCTTGTGTCAAGTTGACACACAAAACCAGCCAGTACAATGTTTATATTTTGTGTGTGAATGTGTGTGTGTGTGTGTGTGTGTGTGTGTGTGCGCCTATGTGAATGTTCATTGGATGCAAGTATATAATTAGAGGACAACTTATGGAATTTACTTCTGTTTTCCCCCCATGTTTGTTCAGGAGAGTAATGTCTAACTATTAGAATGCTCAACAGGAATTTTTCGTATCTTAATTCTGCCTATCAGCATTTACTGCCATTTGTTTCATTGCAGATAACTGTTCTGACTAGGGTAAAAATGAATTCAAATATAGTTCTTATTTGAATTCCCTAATAGCTAAAAAGAATATTTAGCTTGTTTTCACATATTTTTTGACCTTTTTATTTCTTTTGAACCATATTACAATTCATTTTTCTCTTCATGTTTATTTAGTTTTGATATTTTCTTTTTTTCTGTGTATGTCCATTATTGGTTAATGACCATATATCCAATTTCTTTTTGTTCTTTGGGTTTCATGTCCAATGATTTAGCCATGTTTAGACTGAAAATGTTTACACACACACACACACACACACACACACACACACACACACATACACACACACATATATATATGCTGTAATATAAAGATTCGTTTTTTCATTCTTATCTCAATAGTATGAAGTAGTTATTTATTTAGACAATCTATTTCATCTATCATAAGAGATGCACAGTGATCTGAAAGAAAATGTGTATGTCATCGTAATAAGCCATGCTCTATCATGTAAAAACCACTTGAGCTGCTGAAGGTTTTCATATTATTATATCCTTTTGTGATTCAGTCCTGTGTCACTCAAATAGGAGACTAATTTTATAATATTATTACTTATAAATATATGTTTGCAGAAGACACATATTAGAAGTAATAAGTTTTAGTTCTTTGTTAAAAATATTATACTGAAATCATTTCAGCAGTCATCTTATAAAGAACTGTCCGTTAAAACAAAGAATTACAAATTTATAAATTTCAAAATAAATATTTTGAAAAATTGGATATTTTATGTCATTTCTGGGTAAGAGAAAAAAAATAAAAACTGTAAATTCTTAGACACTATTAATATGGAAGCCTAGTTTCCTATAAATATTCCATGGAAGCTCTGGTCTCAGATCATGAAGAAACAAAATGGTGAAAATCAATGCAAGAACAAAGAATGTATTAAAAAAAAGTTTGATGAGATAACAGCAGTATTCAGCTAATTAAAAAAAAATTGCAATACTTCCTAAATTCTAGTAGCTCTATGGCCAGGTAAAGGAATGTATCCTTTTTATACCCTGTACCAGAGAATCAGTTAGGTGACAGGTAGTTCTAGTTAATGGTGAGCTCAGGGAACCAAAACTAAGTGTGCTTTTGGGCCTATTGACTGATCAAGATGGCTCTATACTCTCCTCAGCTTGACCTACTTTATTTAGGCAGACTTCTATTTGAGTCGTAGCCCCTAAGCAATCCTTTTGTAGAGCAGTTACTTTAAAACATTTTCCACTGTAAATTCTTTCTCTATTACTTTTCAGATGCAAATGTTTTGAAAACCTTTTGACTTGTAACACCCCAGGAATATCTTTCTAAAGAACCTGGGAGCTATCCCTTTGAAATAAAAGAATGGAGGAACACTGAAGATTTATATTCTCATTTTTGTGAAAGTGTAAGTTCCTAAATATCTTGGTCTCTGTTTCTAAGTTAGAAAATTACCTCCAGTAGGAGACAGTTGACCATTCCTTCAGGGATGACTAATTAGAAAACTTATATAGATGCTGTGTAATTATTCATCTAAGTCCCTTCTTACAGGCTTCCAGCCTTCTTTCAATTATGGTTATGTTTTCCTTTTCTCCATTTTATTATACCTAAGAAATAAAATGTAGTCCCCAAATAAAATAATAAAATGATCATTAATCACAAAAATGGCAAAAATCTTTAAGTGTGTGAAATATATATGTATATTAAGGTTGAGTATCAGTCAGGGGTTTCTTCATTGACTTAAGACATTGACTAAAAAGCCAAGAGCCCAGACTACAGGGAATTATTACAACCCCCCTCTCTTTGTTTGTCTGTTTGTTTTCAGTACATCCTGACAACACTTTCTCCTCCCTTCACTTCCCTCACTCCTCACCAACACTTCCACATTTCCCACATGCAATCAATCTTCCTCCGTTTCTTCAGAAAAGAGTAGGAATCCCAGGGATACTAATTGAACCTAGCTTAACATGATGCAATGAGACTAGTCACAATCCTTCCTATCAAGGCTAGGTGAGACAACTCGTAGAAGAAAGAGGGTTCCACAAGCAGGCAAAAGAGTGAGAAATATTCTCATTCCCACAATCTAGTTAGTTAGTAGTCCCACAATGTTCATAGTCCCACAATCTAACACCGTAACTTATAGATGCAGTGGACCTAGAGCAGAACCAAGAAGGCTACATGATGGCTGCTTCAGTCTTTGTGAGTCTCTATGAAACCTGCTTAGCTGATTTTATTGACCATATTCTCCTGGTGTTCTCAACCCTGTGGCTCCTACAATTCTTCCTTTATCTCTACCTTGGATTTTCTAAGCTCCAAGGAGAGGCAACTGATGGAGATTTCCAATTTGGGATCTATCAGCCTAAGGTTTGGCTATTAATTTCTGCATCTGCTCCCATCAACTGCTTGCAGAATCCTCTTGGTGTCAGTTTGACTAGGGACAGATCTATGAGTATAGCAGAATATCATTAGGAATCATTTTATTGGAATTATTTATTTTAGGTCTCTGGGCTATCCAGTCTATAATTTCTCATCATCCAAACAATCATTTCCTCTTCAAGGTTCTATATAGTATAACAAAAACAGCACCAGTCACACGAGAGAACAGGGCTCAAAATATTAGCTCATGGAAGGAAATACAAATGATAGCATTCAACGCCCCGTCTACAAAGACTTGTGGTAATTCTCAAAAAGAAAAAAATGATTCTGGCAGGCATCCTCATATGTTATTCATATTCATCGAATATATGACCACACAGAATAAGTACCCCCCACTCAAATGGGTGGAAGGTATTGGCCATTATAGGGGTTGAACTAAAACAAGACTGACAGCCAGAGGTAAAACATTAAATCTTATATCTTCGTGTAAAGCAACCAGAATATATACATTTATCTGTGAGCTCCGATGGGAATCCACAGCCATATTCAAATTGATCTGACATGTTTGGACTTGAACTTTGTCTTATGTCACTCAGCATCTATGACTTTTCTGTCTTGCATTCCAAAGTCTTAGAATTTTTTATCTGTGGTCTCTACTGCCATTTAAGCTTAATATTAAAAAATTCATGCATCTTGTTCTATCAGTGGTGGTGGATAGTAAATCCACCTATGCTATGCATTGCCTGACTTTATTGACTGCATTCTGAAACACTGGAAAACCCCAATGGCTAAAGCACTATATTCTGGATGTCTGAGAAAACAGGTTGCATGGTTTGCCATGTAAAACTAGCCCTGAAATTAAATACTCTATTATGTTCTACTTCAATGTTACAAAAAAATTAGAACATGAGGTAGAATCTAATCAAGATTTGCTGTATATTATACCACATGTCTTTTATCCAAACTCAGTGGAGTCCTGGTTCCTGCCATAAGCCTCATGAGGCAATTTTACTCTAAATTTTTTTCTGCAAGCTCAGTAAATTGGGCTCTTGAGGTACATCTATTCTCAAATTTCTGAGGAATCTCCACACTGATTTCTATGCAGCTTTTATCGATCTTGGCCATTCTGACTTGTGAAAGATGTAATCTTAAAGTAGTTTTGATTTGCATTTTACTAATGACTCAGGATGTTTAACATTTCAGTGTTTCTAAGCCAGTTCCTTACTATTTGGGGGACTCTTATTTATATGCCATCCTTTAATTTGCTTTTACTGAAAATGGAGTTATTAAACAATATATTTTGATTCCTATTTCCCCTGCCCCAACCTCTCCAAGATTCTCCACACCTACTGTTCCATCATCATGAGCACCATTTTTGTCTTTCCCTAGCAAACAGACATCAAAAGAAAAAAAAATTATGGTAAACAAAACCAAGAAACCAAAATAGGATAAAGCAAACAGAAGAAAAAAGAGCAAAAGAAAAATCATGAGACACATAGGTGAAGAGACACACATATTCTTACGCACCTGAATGCCATAATAACATAAAACCAGAAGCCATAGCATATACAAAAATGAACTTTTTTTGAAAAAAAAATATTTTTACAACACATTATGACACAAAACTTTCGATGGAATCATTGAGTTTATTTTGTGTTGGCCTTCCACTGCTAGGCATGGGGCCTTCTATTAACAGTTTCTAGTCTCAGTGAAAACCCATTGGAAAAAACATTCTAAAAATTATTTTGATTATTTATGAATTAGAGGACACATTTAGGGTGAAGAAGTAGGCATGTGTCCACTTGTACATTCAGTACTGCAACCTGATCTGGTGCAGAAACATCCAGGTTCTTTGTTTTTGCAGAACAGTAGTATTTGGCTTTTCTCTAGCAGCACGCCATATCCTATCTCAAGTCCTTGGTCACCTGAGCAGTGTCAGAGATGAGCTCCATCTCATGGAGTATCCTTAAATTCAAATGGATAATGTGTGGAGACTCTATGTAGGGTCCAGGTCAAATTCTCCATGTTCAATATGTCATGTAGGTGTTGGTTTTGGCAATAGGGCCTTACTGTCAACAACCCATAGCAGTGGGAAAAACCTAGGTTGCTTTTAGGTTCTCATGGAACCACTTTTGGCAACAACTCAATTCAATATAATCTGTTCCCAAACTTTAGGCTTCATTTGGTGATGAAAGACATCCAGGTAGGGCTCTGTATCCTCCATAATTCGGTAATTATTTAGATTGCCTTCATATATGTGTATAATTGAGGAAGCTTGAATTGTATTAGTTTTCTTTATTACTCCTCAAATGGACTAAGTTTTAGCTGTTCTTTCTTGTCTTTCTTCCCTTATGCCTCTCTCCCTTCTCTTTCTTTTGCTCCCCCTGTTCTTACAGGACTCATAACTATATATAATATTACCTATTTTAGGGAAATCTACCCACCCTCATTTTCTTTACTCTATACCTAAGCCATGTGGTTATATATATTATAATTTACTTATAAAAGACTCGATAGCAAGTCTACATCTAAGCATTACTCAGCATGATTTTTTTCTAGCTTTATTGATTAACATCCAAATTTCATGATTTAATTTTCTTTTTTAAATGACTAGTTTTCTATTGTGTAAATGTACCCTATGTTCTTTATTCACTCATCCACTGACAGACATCTAGACTGTTACTATTTCTGGATATTATGAAAAAAGTAGCAATGCCTATGGCTGAGAGTCTCTGTAGTAGGATGAAACATCCTTTGGGTAAATGCCAAGGAGTGATTTATCTGGTTCTTGATGTAGATATATTTCCATCTTTCTGAGGAACTGCCACACTCATTTCCAAAGTGGCTATAAAAGTTTGCACTCCCACCAGCAATGGATGAGTGTGCCTCGTACTCAACCTCCTTCCCAGAATGAGCTGTCAGCTGTTTGGTTGAACTTAGCTATTATACCTGGTGTTATATGAAACCTCAGTGTTGTTGATTTGCATTTTCTTGATAACTAAGTGTTTTAAACAGCTCATTATATATCATCTCAGTGATTTGAGTTTGCTCTTTCAAGGATGCTCTGTTTAGATCTCCACCCCATTTTTAATTGGGTTATTTGGGTTTTTTTTTTTTATATTTAGTTTTCTTTAGTTATTTATATATTTTTATTACTGGCTCTCTTTCAGTTATATAGTTGGTAAAAATCTTTTTTGATTCTAAAGTCTTTGGTTTTCTCCAAAAGGCATACAGATTAATTTTCAGTTTCATGAGATCTCATTCATTAATTCTTAATCTTAGAGCATATGCTAATATTATTCTATTCAGAAAGTCTTTTCTTGTGTCAATGAGTTCAAGACTATCTTGCATTTTCTCCTCTAACAGATTCTGTTTATTTGGCTTTGTTTCCTGCTTTTTTATTAATCTGGAGGTCAGGTGATGAGTATGAAACTCTTTGGATTCTTCTACATATAACCATCCTATTTGAGCAACACCATTTATTGAAGATGCTGTCATTTTTTCAATGTGTGTTTCTGTTGTTGTTGTTAAAAATCAAACATCACTAGATGTGTCAATTTATGTTTTAGCTATCCTCATTGTGTGTGTGTGTGTGTGTGTGTGTGTGTGTGCTTTTATATGAAGTTGATATTTATCCTGTTTCAATTTATGTGAAGAGTTAGACATGGAATCTGTAGATTACTTTTGTTTAATGGCCATTTTAACAATATTAAGCCTTCGGGTCCATGAGGATAGGAGATCATTTCATTTTACCATGTCTTCTTCAAGTTTTTCTTTTCAATATTTCAACATTCTATCATACAAGTCTTTCATTTGTTTGGTTAGTGTTACCCCAACATACTACTTCTTCCTCTTTTTCTTTTTCTTCTTCTTCTTCTTCTTCTTCTTCTTCTTCTTCTTCTTCTTCTTCTTCTTCTTCTTCTTCTTCTTCTTCTTCTTCTTCTTCTTCTTCTTCTTCTTCTTTTCTCTCTCTCTCTCCCTCTCTCTCTCTCTCTCTCTTTCTCTTGGTTTCTCTTACTTTTCTTTCTCATTCTCCTTTGTTCTCTCATTTTAAGACCATTATGAAAAAATGTAAAAATAAATTAATTTTCTGCATTTAAAAAATGAACTGTTGTGTGGGAGATTTTTTCTTTGGGAGACAAAGCAGGCCAACCTATTTCTTCCTATTCTAATTCTATCCCCTCGATTTTAAAAGATAACTTTCTATAAGCCTTTAGGTTTTATTTCAATACTTATGGAGATTTTAGAAATCCTTGCCTTTTTCCTAATTTTAGTGTAATGGAAATGCTTTCAGTTTCTTTCCTTATAGGGTGAAATTGTCAAATGTCAATATTCTAAAGATAGAATATGGCAAACTTATGGTTAACATTATGACAAATTGGTAAAATTGAAATATTTTCCTCTTAGATAATACATGACACAAAAATGTTAACATTCTCTAGTCTTCCTGAACTCAGAGCTTGAATTCCTACCAAAATCATCAAAACAATGAAAAGAAAAGAAAAAGAAAAAAGATAAATAAATTAAATAGATAAAAACAGAAAATAAAGAAGTCAGATGATCCCATTCCAGGTGTCATCATCCTTTGCTTAAATGACCCTAAGGAGTGTGCTACAAACTTTAAATTGAAAATATGTGTTGGAGAGATACCTAAGTGGTTAGGAACACTGGTCTTCCAGAGGTTCTGAGTTCAATTCCCAGCAAACACATTGTTGCTTACAACCATCTGTGATGGGGTCTGATGCCCTGTTGTGGTGTGTCTGAAGACATCGACAGTGTACTTACATAAAATAAACAAAATCTCTAAAATAGAAAGAAAGAAAGTACACAGTCAACAATGTAACAGTGAAGCATGTAAAAACATGTGAACTTTTTACTTATTAGAGATGAACTATTGTGCAGGAGACTTTTTTTGCCAGACAAAACACACAAATCCATTTACCCAAGGAAGGTATTCACAAAATAAAAAGCAGTGATCACAGCAAAGTTAAACAAGGTGAATCAATGTAATTTTATAGGCTTCCCTAACAAGACTAAGCCTTGGGTGTTGCTTCCAGGTATGGGAATGACCCCAAAGCTGCGACATCTTAAAAAGACCACTCCGTATATTGAACCATCACTGCATCCCTGTCTCAGACCTCTTTACCTCTTTAGTCATGTAAATTTTCCCCACCCTATAACTCTAGGGAGGATGTTTTAATCATTGCGAATTTATATACACAAATGTGATGAGAAAATTAGAAATTAATCTTATCAAACTAGTCTTAAGCATTACAATAATTCATAATAAGCAACAGGAAGAAAAGAAACTAAAGAAGATACAAAAGATTAAAAGTTTCCCCATGTTTATGTACCAGCAGATTAATAATGTTATAATGACGGTTAACTAATAGGAATGTACAAATTAACTTCAGTTCATGAAAAAATTACAGACGTTTCTACAAGAAATAGAAGCAACCCTAAAATTTATAAGCACTTGGGAGGCAGAGGCAGGCGGATTTCTGAGTTCGAGGCCAGCCTGGTCTACAGACTGAGTTCCAGGACAGCCAGGGCTATACAGAGAAACCCTGTCTCGGAAAAACCAAAAAAAAAAAAAAAAATTATAAGGAAACATAAAAGAATCCAGATAATAAGCAATGACTAGAAAATGCAATGCAAGAGACATTGATATGCATGCTTTTAAGTTATTCTCCAGAGCTAACACAGAAACTATTGTGGGAAAACAACAGACAATACTACCACCAACAATAGCAACGATGACAACAACAACAACAAAACAAAAGTTGGTTAACAGAATGGCATGGAAGTTCCAGAATATAGGATAGAGACATCTGATTTTCAACAAATGATAGTGAATTAAGAGTTAGGCTATATTGTATTGAGAGCTGAAATAATAATGAAGAAGGCGGAATAAGAGGAGGAGGAGATGGAAAGGGGAGGGGAAGGGAATGGGGAGAGAGTGAGAGCGAGGAGGACAAAGAGAGAAGAAGAAGAGGAGGAGGAGGAGGAGGAGAAGAATCACTAACAAATATATGGGAACATGTTCAAAATCCTCATCTATCAGGTAAATGTAAATCCACAGGACATTGCAATTCTCTTTTATGTCAGTAAGAAATGGTACTCTTTTATTATGTTTTATTGCTATTTCTTAGAATCCTGGTTTTTGTTTGTTTGCTTGCTTGTTTTTCTAATCAGTTGGAAAGGCAGTGGATTTGAATGGGAGGGGAGGTTGTGAGGAACTGAGAAGAGTAAAGGGAAGGAAAATGAGAAATAACTGAAAGGACGAAGGGAGGAGACACTGTAGTCAGCATGGATTGTGTGAAAAGAGAAGCTATTTTCAATAAAAGCAGGGAGTGGGGAGGAATAGCGGCCATTGTAAAGCTTCCATCATAAAACCTAAAACTACAAACCCCGTCAAAGCTTGTAGAGCTATTTGGGAGTCTCCTAACTTGGAACAATAGAAATCTTGCACATGGATTCAATCTCCACAGAAAGATAACATATCTCTGCCTGGTTGACATGGAAATAAGAAAATAATATATGATAATAGTTTAATCCATAAGATGATCAATGCCATATGATTGTCATAGTATGTGCCTATACTATAAAGTAAAAACAAATATTTAATAATAAAATTTATTTTCTTATAATTAAAAATGTGCAATTATGGGACACTTAACATTGAATTAATATGGCAAAGTTTTAATGGAGGAAATTTACCAAAGTAGATGACACATACAAATATTTTTGAAACATTTTTCAGTGTTTGAACACATGTTATCATTCCTTACTGGCTTCTGCTGAGATTGCAGATATCATCCACCCATGGCTCTTCCTCTACTGGCTTGGCTAACAGCTGTGTCTATTAACAAGCATACATCATGTGAATTACAGCAAATCAAATAATTGATGTTCAATTAGATGACATTCCTTCCAAGCTCACTTTACAGTGACTGTGCCTTTTAAATCTAAATAGCCCACACTATCAATTCAAGTGTGCCTTTAATACAATTAATTATACTTACATTATATGTTTATGTTAGATTAAAATGTTTCATACAATTAAAAAGTTGAAAATTGCTCTAATAATGATAAATACTTTATAAATAATATACAATTTCAAATAAGTTTTAAATAATTTTAAAGTGCAAATCAAAATCATATTCATTTTTTAAATGTTTAAAGTTAAATTTATTAAATTATTCCAAGTTTCTCTTTTAAAAATAATCCTAAAAATAGTTTGTGTAATAAGTTATTTAGTCATTCTTTTGGTAAGTTTAACAAGGGAGGACAAATAGACCAAACAGTTACTTTACTCTGGAATATAAACCCCTGGAAATATTTTCCCAGTGGAGGCTAGTTTCTCCTATTCTGTTCCTAAACAATCTTCTGAAATAACACCCAGGTTTTCTTTTAATTCATTTTCACAGTTTTTATATTTGCATTTAGAAGAATTCATTCCCGGAACTATAGATCACATCCAGAGACTGCCTCACCTGGGTACCCATCCCATACAGAGACACCAAACCAAGATACAATTGCTGATGCCAAGAAGTGCTTGCTGTCGGGAACCTGTTATAGCTGCCTTCTGAGAAGCTTGCCAGAGTCTGACCATACAGATGTGGATACTTGTAGCCAACCAGCAGGCTGAGCCTGGGGCCCCAAATGGAAGAGTTAGGGGAAGGACTGGAGGAACTGAAGGGGTTTGTAACCCCATAGGAAGAACAACAATATCAATGAAGCAAAGGCCCCCAGAGCTCCCAAAGACTAAACCACAAAACAAAGAATACACATGGAGAGACTCATGGCTCCAGCTGTATATGTAGCAGAGGATGGACTTGTCTGGCATCAATGGGAGAGGAGTCCTGTGGAGGCTCCATGCCCCAATGTAGGGGAATGCTAGGACCTAGAATGGTGAGGCAGGAGTGGATGGGTGGGTGGGGGAGCACCCTCATAAAAGCAGGGAGAGGAGGGATGGGATAGGAGGTATGCAGAAGGGAAACCAGAAAGGGAGATAACATATGAACTGTAGATAAATAAAGTAACCAATTAAAAAAAAAACTCCTACAAATTAGAAGTTACTGTTTCCCTTCAAAAAGTATGAGTACTTCCCTAGTTTCTTTATTCCTATAAGTTTAAAATCTAAAAATAGGTTTCAGATTTTAAAACAATAGAAATGACCGTTCAAGTTTAAATATGTATTGGATAGTTTTATATTTTTGCCTGTATGTGAGATATATTCTTCTAGCTGCGTTGCTTTGCCTGGCATCAATGGGAGTAGAAGTGAGTAGCTTCACAGGGAATTGAAGTGCCAGGGTGGGGGGGTAACCAGGGGTCTTCACCCTTGCAGAGAGAAAAAGGGAAAGGAGTGACCAGGATGGAGGCAGTGAGCAGTATGTAAAATGAATATGTAAAACAATAAAATTAAATTAAAAAAGAAAGAAATGAGCACAGAGTGTGCAATGGTTTTTATATGCTTGGCTTTCCTGGATCTTGCTCTGTAGATTGACCTTGAACTCAAAGATCTGCATGACTGTCTGATGGGATTAAAGGAATGCACCACGATGCCTGGTTCTAAACTTAGCTGGGTAGGATCTTGCCCCCAAATCCCTTAATTTGTTATCTGCTAGAACATAGACTTTACTTCCATTGCACTTTCTGGTGCCCCATTAATCCTGAGCCATATATTTTATACCTTTTCTTTCTAAGCTCACCCTGATTGTTCAAAATGCACTTCATGAGGCTTAAGGAGAGAACAAAGTCTCTGATGGGTGTTTCTGAGACTTTCTTTGTCAATGCAATTCATCTGAGTCTCTTCACCTTAGCTCAGGCGGATCTTTCAGACAAGGGCAAAAAGTAGCAGCATTCTTCATCAAAATACCACAACAACTGTCTCTATGCCACATATTGAAATTCTCCACTGAAACCTCTTGGGGCAGTTCCACACAATTCAAATCACTCTCTGTAACAATGTCTTCCATATTCCTACTAGGATAGCCCATTAAACACCATTTTAAGTATTCCACTGCTTTCCAAATCCAAAGTCCCCAAATCCACATTCTTCCAAACAAAAGCCTGGTCAGAACTACCACATAAATAACCCCACTCCCAGTACCAACTTCTGTCTTAGGGTTTTACTGCTGTGAATGGACACCATGTCCAAGGCAAGTCTTATAAACAATATTTAATTGAGGCTGGCTTACAGGTTCAGAGGTTCAGTCCAGTATCATCAAGGTGAGAACACGGCAGCATCCAGGCGGGCATGGTACAGGAGGAGCTGAGAGTTCTACATCTTCATCTGAAGGCTGCTAGCAGAATACTGAATTCCAGGCAGCTTGGAGTAGGCTCTTAAAGACCATGCCCACAGTGACACACCTATTCCAACAAGGCCACACCTACTCCAACAAGGCAACATCTCCAAATAGTGTCATTCTCGGAGCCAGGCATATAGAAACCATCACAGACAGAATAAAAAAGAAGAAAAAATGATTATGTGATTATAGGTATTTAAATAATTCCTTTATGGATTTAAAAATAAAATTAACTAAATAAAACAAGTTTTATTTAAAAATAAATAAACAAAACACAACCCATTTTGCTTGTTAATTTAGTTTCATTGTATACCATGAGATTCATCAAAATAAGAGTTGCTGATATTAGATACCTTATTTCCCAACATGAATGTCACTTTTGACAACATTCATATCTCTAGGATATGTTTGTATCTGTATATGAAATACAGGTTAAAATATATTGATAAATCATTTGTTCATACTAAACACTGAAAAGTGCTCAGATTATAGAGATAGAATGAAAATTTTATATATATATATATTTATATATAAGAATTTTTAAATACTTGGAATTATTAATTAAGTATGGACATGTATAATCATAATAAATTATTGATTTCAAAGTTAAGAAAAAATAAAACCTATACATTTGATATTTTATAAACTTGAAGTGGTATTATTTCTACTGAATGTAATTGAAAAGTTTTATTATACTCTCAATATAAGTTGTTTTCTTATTAATTATAAGCATACTGTGGAATTTTATCACTACAAATATTAATAAGCTAACAAATGACAATTGGTGTTCTGATTCATTGTTCATGTGAAATTACATAAAATCTGATTAATACAAATTTTGGCTTATAAGCAAAACCATGACAAAATTAAAGCCTTATTGAATCTTATTGAATATTAAAATATTCTAAGGAGTTGTAGTAATTTATCTGATTGTACTAAAAAATCAGTAATATTTACTGTAATTTCTTTTTTGAATTAATATATTTATTTACATCAAATGCTTCCCCTTCCTGTCCCCTCTCACAGAGATCCTCCTCCCATCCTCCTCCCCTTGTTCTCTGAGAGGGTGAGGCCCATGTGGGTATACCGCCACCATGGCTCATCAAGTCTTGCAGAGGCCAGACAAGCTAACCCTGTTGGGGAATGGATACCATAGTCAGGCTACAGCTTCGCTACTCTGCTCCAGTTGTTGGGGGGACATAGAGACTGAACTGCAAGTATGATGTGCCAGTCTTCACTGTCTGAATACCTAACCCTGTCTGCCCAGGAGATGCATGTGGATATTTAATCAAATAGTGTATGTGAGGCCACAGACTGGATGGTTCTGCCAGATTATTCCCATGTGACTCTTGCAGGGAACTTCTCTCATGAAGCTTCTCAACACTTTATTCTATCTTTCTGAACTTCAACTAGACAATAACCACTGAAAAGACCTGGATTGAGACTGTAACTTCTGGCTGAAGTCCCATCTGTCTCTACATCTGCCTGGAATCTCCAAACAGTAAGATGAAGAGTAGGAAAAAAGACTTGTTTCCTCCTCCAAAAATCAACTCACAAATCTAGTCAATAGGGGCTGACAGATCATTTTGAACTCCTTGTGTAAATATGAACCTGAAATCCACATAGTGAAAGTTTTGATAGAGTGGGAATTATAGTGGGTGAATACCCATGGTCCAAGAGATACATGTGATGTCACATCAGAAGAAAACAATACTTAAGTTTGATCAAAGTTCTCTCCCGGGCATTACTATACATAAGTCAAAGCAGAGAAACAGAAATCTACGGGAGAAAGTTTGAGACACATAGTAGCCAGTCTTCTTAATTGAAATAATTTCTGAAGCCGGGATCATTTGTTTACACTTAATGTCCCTCTCTACAGGAGTATCCTCTTTGTTTTCTTTCCTTCCTGAGGGGGAGGGAATTCCAGCCGGTATAGCTGAGTCTGCTATGCATAGCTAACATTTCAAACTCAGGAGGATCACTCCAAGATGGACATTGTTTTAAGAGTTGGGCCACATGTCCAACCTTTTCTCAAACAGGGTATGGGGAAGAAGCATGTAGGTAAACAAAGAAAAAGAAATCAGTGAGAGTGGATGCACTTGGTCCTGTGGAGGCTTGAGGCCCCAGAGAAGGAGGATGTTAGAAGGGTGAGCTGGGAGTGGTGGGTGGCTGAGTACCCTAATAGAGGCGAAGTGAAGTGGAGGGTGAGATTCATGACAGGGGAACTTGGAAAGGAGACATTTGAAATGTAAATAAATAAATTAATTTTTAAAAAAATGAAAAAAAGGTATCTTGTAGCTAAACATAACCTCAAAACAACAACAACAACAAAAAAAAACAAAAAAGAAAGAAAAAAAGAAAAGAAAAGAAAAAAGAAAAAAGAAAAAAAGAAACCAGTCATTCTAATTCCCCATTATTAGCTCATAATAAAGATTTGTTTACAAGGTTTACCGCGTCAGTGGTTTTCATAGCAGAGCAGAAAGATTTTAACATAGTAAAGTTTATAAGCTCTGCCTTAAGGACATGGGAAGCACATTTTACAGTTCTGTTACTCATGGCTCTGGAATACTGTGCACATTGTATTTGCGCTGATGTGACGGGATAAATTCATAACTGAGGACAACAAACTTTATTTGAGATGGAAATGTCCCCGGTTATTCTATAGAACTGTGTTTATTTTGAGCATATGTAATTATATCTTACATTGTTAATGCTGTAAGAGCTGTAATTTCTTCTGACAAAGACAGTAATGATCAGCAAATTTTATCTACAAATAAAGGCAGGATGAAAAAAATAAAATGAAAATAAAAGAGTGTTAAAAAGTCTAATGAGAATTTTATGGTTAGCGATTCACACACTGCATTCAAAACTGTCAAAGATATATATGGAATTTTATTCTAGAAGAAAAAGATATTTTAAGGTATAATACGCAAGAACATGGACTTTTTTAAAGGAAAAAATGTGTTATATCACTTTTATGATCAAGTGTTTATTCACTCAGATTGCTAAAAGTATCTCATATTAAACCAGATTTAAAATTATTTAATTCCTCATTTAAAATTAATAAGCTTTTCAGAGCACTGTGTTAGCAAGTTCCAAGAAGTCCCAGCATGTGATAAAACTGCTGGTTACAGGACAGCATTGTTTTATTACTTTCAAATTATGATAAGAAGTCTCACACTACATCCTAAGTGTGGTAGTAGTCTACTAGTGGATAAAAAGCTAAATATTTAATGGTTTCGTAACATCAAGATTGTGTATTTTGCTACTATTTTTGAAGTCCTCAGTGTCTCTCCTGGAAGGAAATATTTTTTTCAATAATCTGTTTTTAGAAAATACATTTCTACAGTTTTCTCAATCTTTTTATTTAACATGAATTTATTTTTATTGGGTATTTTATTTATTTACATTTTAAATTTTATCCACTTTCCAAGTTTTCCCTCCACAAACCACCTATCCCATCCCTCCCCCACCCCATGCTTCTATGAGGGTTAATTGCCAAACACACTACATACTTTAAGATTTTCGAATCATCTTTCAATACATTTCACAGTTTAAATTAAGATAAAATATGTACTTCAAACATTTATCTTCTCATAATAAAATTATCAAAAACCCTTTCTCCTTACTTCTTTAAACATAGAACATGCTATTGTTCTTTATGGCAGTTCTAATGTATAATAGCATACAAGAAATTATAGTTTTTTTTTTTCAGTTATGACTTAGTACCAATGGATTAAACTTTCCTCATCCCTCTTTTTTTTAAATAGACCCAGTTCTAAGATAATTACCTCTCTCTAAACTTTTATTAAGCTCCTAATTTATTATTATTCATTCTTAAATTAACCTATAGAGTAATATTACGTATTTTTTAATAAACAGTTTCTTGGTGCCACTAATGATCCTGGTTATAGGTTTCAACAAGTGAAGAAAGACTAAAATCCAATTAAAAGTGATTGCTTAGTCTCATGAAATGTTTGCCACTCTTTCATCAATAGACATGTATTGCCTGGCCAGCCACGACTGTAGATCTCAGAATACATACCTGGGAATATTTGACTATTCCTTATTTCCTAAAGTTATATTAAAAACATCTTCCAGCACTGGAAAATATTGCCACTAGCCTGGAACTGTTCAAGTGAATAACAGTTTGATTTGTCCATGTTCTATAATTTGCATGTATGGGTTCTGCAACAGTATAATCTTTTATTCAAGTACTGAAATCACCCCATATCATTGTGCTGGTGTCACTCAGCTATTATCACTGTAGTCATCATCATCACCACCATTATTTTATTATACCTTATAGCATGGTAAATAAAAGTAGGTACTCCAGAGTTTGGTAATACACGTTTGGGACTGTATATCCTATTAATGGATATTTTCTTCTAATGTATATGAAGTTTTTCTCCTTATCTCTTTAGACTCTGGTTTGAAGTCTATTTTGTAAGAGATTAAAATGGGTACCCAATGGTTACTTTATTATGTGATGCTTTTTTTTTTCATTCATTTTATCTGAGGTCTCTACACCTAATGATGAGGTGTGTTTGTTAGAATCAGCAAAAATATAGGTCATGTTTTCTAACTGGATCTACCTGTTTGTTTGTTTGTTTTTGAAAATATTGATGTTCAGAGACATTATTAAAGGCCGTGCATTAATTTCTCTCATTTTATTAATTTTTTTATGTTTTCTTTTATCATTTTAAACTGTTAATTTTTTTCTTGTTATTTCTTTGGTGTGTTTACCATTCTGTTCATATTGAAGGAATTCCTTTGATTCACTCAGTTGACCTGGAATTGCAGTCCTGAATTCCACTAATTTGTTTTAATCATGATGACATCATTTATATGTTAATTGATGTTGATATTTTCGCTGGATAAAATAGTAAGTGTTGACTGTTGTGGTCTTTCACGATTTGGTGTCATTAGTTCTTCAATTAGGGATGTAGCTGATGATTCTATTCCAGCTTCATGTTGGAATTTTGCCTGACTTAATCTTGCAGGGCTCTTGTCCAAAAAAAAAACCACAGCTCATAGGAGCTTATCACCAGTGTAACAATACATCATGTCCTAAAGCCAGAATTTCCATTCACCACCACCCACCCTGACACTCTTTCTTCAACCACTCCCTTCTGTGTTGTACCCTGATCCTTGTGGGCAATGTCAGAATGCTGACAAAGTTTCTAAATTTTAATGCTAATTTTGGAAAAACTTGTTGCAGGATTTTCCCTGTCCAATCACATTAGGACAATGGGAGGTCTGTGATTGGACAGGGAAAAGGGAGGTGGGGTTAAGAGTTGCAGAGACAGGAGCATGTCAGAGGAGAGATAAGAAGGAAGATGGTAGCGGACACGAACCAGCGTAGCGTTTATCAGCCACAAATAGTTGTGATATCATAAGGTTAGAATTATTGGGATAAAGCTTTTATCATTATTAATTGGTTCAGAAATTATTGTATTGGTATCTTGTCAATTGAGACTTTATTGATATAAAAATCTGATTGGTTAATTATAAACATTGAGTCTTGTTTTTATGTGGTTACTGGGTATTGAGATATTGAACAGCGAGGTTGTCAGATCAATTTAGTTACTGGAATGTGAGACAGAGCTCTCCTGAGATAGCTGGAGATAATTGTCGGTGTGTCACGCCTGGGCAGACAGTGGCAGTCAGGAGCATAGATTCTTTTTTAATATTCCTGCAACAAAAACTAAATGAATGAATTTTTGCTTTATTTGGAGAAATAGTAAATTTGTGTAGCATTTTACTCCTAAGTTGCAATCTAATCTTACATGTTATATTTTCTTAGTCAGTAAAGTCTGCTGTTAAATATGAATCATTTAGTTTGACTAATTAATAGTCCATCTGATACTTCTCAAAATTTCACCATAGTGATTAGCTTGCAACACTAAAGGTTTGCATATTCATAACATGAAAATTAATTGTGTTCATTACATTCTAAAGTAGGCAAGGTTTTTTGACTACACTGAATTTTGAAATATAAGGGTTGCCTTTGTCTTACTCAGCTATTGTCAGATTATCTTTTCTTCTCTATAGAAAGGAAAATACTAGCAAGCATCTCATTACTATAACAAACTTTAAACAGGAGCAAAGAAAAGTCACGTAGCTTTTGAGCTGATAGAAAGCAGATTGCATCAGAGTCAAGTAGCTGTCAAAGAAAATGGGTAAAATCAGGAAACAGTACATGACTTAAGCCAAGTATGATGGCATTTAGAGATAGTCAAGTGACAGATGTCCTAATCAGCACTGTACCTTGCATGCTGAAATACACCTGCCAGCCAAAAAGGATCCATTGCTCCTACATTATCATGACATTTAATCACTTTGTTATTGGATTTGAACCCGATTTCACAGGAGAGGAGCTGAGACTGACACTGTGAAAGGCTGTTAGTGAAGGTGTAATTTCAGTTTCCTAGGGTGACCAATGATTGCATGGGTCTTTATGAGAAATTCAAGCCTGGGAGCATGTGATAGGGCCATAGTCGCTAAGATAGACCAGGAGGGACTACTTGTAAAGATACAGCCTAGGTTTAGCAGTAACCTCATCACTGTCAATATTCCGTGTCCTTGGTGGGAGACCACCAAGGACAGAGGCAGTTGTGGTGCACAGCCAGATTAAGACTCAAGAGACACTCTGTGGTTGCTAGAAAATTGGATCTCCTTTTGGAGCTCAGAGAATATTTAGTAGATCTAAGATGTTAAAAGCTTAACAATGTATAGTGTGCAATTTTGATCTTTCTTTGATTTGATGGTGACTATGCTCTGTATCTTCTTTCTTAGAATAAGAATGTAGGTAAGTCATTTGTTATTATAGAGGAGCTCACAGGTAAGAGACATTGGATATTTTAAAAGATTGAACTTTTTAAAGTGCTTGAAGTTTGAAAGCCTGTGAAACTTTTATAAATTGGAATGTAGAACGAGATTTGATAGAGAAATTGCTATCTATATCAGATATTTGGGATAAAATTTTAATAGTAAAGTATTTGTCGTTTTTGTTTGTTTGCTTTTGTTTGAAATTTGTTAGTCAATTTGGAACAAGCTAGGGTTATCTGGGAAGCAGAAATTCAATTGATGAAATACCTAAATTTAGAATGTTTATTAAGAATAAAACATTCTGAATCTTTCTTTGGTGGGATTAATATAAATATCTTAGGGTATTAGTGCTGTGAACAGATACCATGATCAAGGCACCTCTTAAAGGAACAACATTTAATTGGGCCTAGTTTACAGGTTCATAATTTCAGTCTATTATCATCAAGGTGGGAGCATGTCAGCATCCAGGTAGGCATGGTGCAGGAGGAGCTGAGAGTTCTACATCTTCATCTGAAGGCTGCTAGCAGAGTACTGGCTTCCAGGCAGCTAGGAGGAGGGTATTAAATCCCATGCCCACAGTGACACACTTAATCCAACAAGGCCATACCTCCCAATACTGCCACTCCATGGGCCTAGCATATATAAACTATCACATTCCACTCCCTGGCCCCCATATGCTTGTTCAAACACATGAGTCTATGGGGGCCATATGTAAAATTAGCATAATGAAAAATACATTCAGTCAACTTCAAAAGTCTCCATAGTCTATAGCACTCTCAACAATGTTAAAAGTCCTAAGTTCAAAGTCTTTTCTGAGGTTCATCCCATCCCTTAACTGTAATCCCCAAAGTAAGACAGGAAATAAGCTAGGCAAACTCCAAACTCTGCATCTCCATGCCTGATGTCAAAGCAGTCTTCAGATCTCCAATTCCTTTTTCATCTTTGTTGACTATAACAACTTTCTTTCTTCTGGGCTGTTTCCATTCCCTGTTAGCAGTTTTCCTCAGCAGGTCTCTGACAGCTCTGGCATCTCAAACACCTTGGGGTCTCCAAGGCAATGTCAATGTTACAGCTTCTTGTTCCAATGACTGAGATCAACACATGATTTTCTAGACTCCTCCAAAGGCCGTGGGTCACTTCTCCCGCTCTGCATTATGTACTCTGCTGCTGCTGCTGCTGCTGCTGCTGCTGCTGCTGCTGCTGCCGCTGCTGCTGCTACTGTTCTTGATGATAATCCCATGGTACTGGCATCTCCAATACACTGGGATCTTCTGCTGCAACTAAGCTTCACCAATAGCATCTCAAAGGATCTCATCATGGTGCCAAGCCTCAACTTCTTTGCATGACCACTTCAGTCCTGGGCTATCCAGGGCACATGAAGAGTATGCACCTTCACCAATGGCCTTCCATGATCTCTCATAGGACAGAAACTCAGATGCTCCTCATGATACATTCATGCCTTCAAAACCAGTATCCCCTGAGTGACTCTTACAAATTACCAAGTCCAGCTGAAGCATGAGGTACCATCTTGTTTATCTCTCAAACACAGCTATTTGTGCTTCCAGAAAATACTTTCGAGAAGATTTCACCTCAGTGATGCAGGTCTTTTCTCAATCACCACTAATTTATTTGCTCTATGTAACCAGCATCAATTGTTCCAGAAGTCTCCTTCTCTTGACTATAAAGCCAGAGCCAAATGGCCAAAGCTTCTGAGTTCTGCTGCTTGCTGGAGCTAGAACATAGCCCTATTGTTATATTATATTATCACTAGATTTCTGTTTTCTAACCCCTTCACTGTCAAAGCTTGGCTGTTCTGGAACTTGCTCTGTAGACTGACT
This sequence comes from Uromys caudimaculatus, assembly GCA_028551405.1. Lineage (NCBI taxonomy): Eukaryota > Metazoa > Chordata > Mammalia > Rodentia > Muridae > Uromys > Uromys caudimaculatus. Next base: position 20,636,016 of record CM052716.1, on the reverse strand, counting down.
TTGAACTCAGAGATCTGCATACTTCTCTTTTAAGTGCTGGGTTTAAGAGTGTGGTCCATCATGCCTGGATTTAAGCATTTTTCTACTTGGAAAAGACTCTATACCAAGATGACCTTGAATGCTGAGATCTTCTTTCCTATGCCTCCTAAGATTAAAGGCTTGTACTAGTATGCCGGCACCTAAATTTAGCTAGGTGGGATCTTGCCCCAAGGTCACCACTCCCTAAATTCAATTAAATGTCCCAAACCACTGACTTCAGCTCCATTTCACTTTCTGATGCCATTAATTCTCAAACCATATATTTTATATTTTTCATTTTGATGCTTGCTATACTTGTTTAAAATGTTCTTCATGACATTTAACCAAAGAACATTCTCTGCTAACAATTTTTGAGACTTCCATTGTCAATGCAATTAATATAAATCTCTTTACTTTAGCCTCAAGTAGACTCTTCAGAGAACAGCAAAAAGCAGTTACATTCTTCACCAAAATACCATAAACAGTCTCTAGAACATATATTGAAAATTTCCACTGGAACCTCTTGGGCCAGGTCCCCAGAGTTCATATCAGTATCAGTAACAAAATCTTCTGTATTCCTATTAGGATAACTCATTAAGCCCCACTTAAAGCATTCCAGTGCTTTCTAAATCCAAAGTCCCCAAATCCACATTCTTCTGAAGAAAAGCATGGTCAAGTGTATTACAGCAAAACCCCAGTCCCTAGTAGCAACTTCTGTCACAGTTAGGGTTTAGTGCTGTGACCATGGCCAAGTCACCTCTTAAAGGAACAGCATTTAATTGGAGCTAGCTTGAAGGTTCAGAGTTTCAATCCATTATTATTAAGGCAGGAGCGTGTCAGGATCCACGCAAGCTTGGTGCAGGAGGTTGATAGGAAAAGACTGGGTTCGAAGCAGCTAGGGTATTAAAGCCCATGCCCACAGTGACTCACCTAATGAAACAAGGCCACACCTGCTCCAACAAAGCCACACCTCTAAATAGTGCAACTCCTTTAGCCAAGTATATATACAAACCATCACATAAATTAGATATAAATCTAAAACTATCTATCCTCTGTTGAAATTATATGATACTCACTTGAACATGAATGTTAAAATATTGCTATGTGGTTTATTTGGGAAGTTATAATTCATTTATAATCATTTTAGATTTTAATCAGATACCACAATGTCTAAGCAACCAGCAAATAATATATTGATACAAATTCAACATAATTTAATTTTAAAATTTTGGTTTTTTTTTTTTACTCTTGATAATTTCATACATGATAAGGAAATTTACTTTTGTGTAGAAGGCGTTAAACTCAGTAGGAAAGTGGTTAGCTAACCAATAATACCCATCCACCATTGCAACATTGGATACAACTTTCTTGACAGATTGGTATTGCAGCATAAAGTGCGCCATCTAGGAAAGCCAATTGATGATGTCCCCATCATCTTTCATCCTCTTTCTAATACTATGAGAGTTTGCCAGCAGGAAGAAAATTTCTGGTTAGTTTGACATTGATTTATCTCTGTCTTGTAACCAACAACTGAGTTTCTTAGTCACTAGAGCAGGGTCATGTAGCAGTTATGATTTGTAATCAAGGGCAATGGCAATAGCTTTTGCATTTTAGAGTTCTTTATGGCATTGTGGCTTATAAGTCATAGGGAGTAATCTCAAAAACCCAAGTTAAGATATGTAAGTGGATGATATCTCTGTCAGGGAAGTTACTGCTTTGTAACCATGAGAACCTGAGTATACAATTGAAGGCCAGGGAATAATGTTGATTTTCTTAATTCTAAATCCGTCTCATATACATGTAATATATTCTATATATGACACATATATATACATATATGTATATCTAATATATACATATTATACATAAATGTATGTATACATATATATGTGTGCACATATGATTGTATGTGTTATATATATACATGTATACATATAAATACCATATTAAATATATTAAGTGATATACATCGCCTATATATCATATATGTGATATATTGTATATATTAAGTGATATATATATCACAAATATGTGGTTTATATTCTACATTAAGTAATATATATATCATATGTGATATATAAAAGACAGATTTCATGTATTAAGAGATTATATTATGTAAATATATAATACATATATATCACTTAATTATTTGGTATACATTTCTCTGTTGTTATATGGTATATTGGTGCTGGCACCAGCAAAGGTCAGAAGAGTTATAGGGATCCCATGGAGCTTTAGTGATCATGGTTATGAGTCATCTGACATGCATATTAGAAAAATTTTCATTTATTGACAAGAAGAAATAATGTTAGTTGTTAATTGTTGATCCACCATTCATAATTCCAGCCATCTATACCAGCATGCCCCAGTACTTTCCAGTCTTCAATCCTCCAGTGTTAGGTTTTTAAACACCTGGTACATCAATGGTGTTTGCATGTGTATGTGTATATGGTATGTGTGTTTGTGCATGTGTGTGTGTGTGTGTGTGTGTGTGTGTGTGTGTGCATGCACACATTGGGATGGTGCTTATGTGTATGGTATTCATGTGTATATGTGTGCTCAAGTGAATATTGTAGAGGAAATTTAATCCAGCAACATGGGTGGTCTGACAAGGGATTACATCTGAAGGCTTTCTAGGTCTGTGTGATCCAGCTGGAATACAGACATGCCTTATATAAACATGCATTTAATCACAGGAGACATAGGCAAACAGATCTCTGAGTAGAAAACCAGCCTTGTATAGCACAAGATTAAAGTAAAGAAAATCCTAAGTCCAGACACAATGGTACGTGCATTTTTCCGCAGCACTCAGGAAACAGAGTCTTGCAGATCTCTGAGTTGAGCCGAGTTAGAAGTCAGTCAGGTCAATTAACTCAGTACAGAAGGCAGTGCACTGGAGTTGAGCTGAGTTCCATTCAGTTCATGCAGTAGAGGCAGTTGAAGTCAGAGAGGGGGAAGGAGCTAGAAGATTACAACAAACTGCCAGAGTGAGTTCAAGGCCAGGCAGAGTAATCCAGTGAGAAACTTAGAGAAGCCAGACTTAATCGATCATCTTACAGAGGAGCTTGAACCAGAACAACTGAATTGAGCCAGCCAGCCAGAGTTAGGAAAGAACTAGAAAGAGTAATCTGGAGAATAAAAGGTTATTTACAGTCTACTCCCATATATATGCTTTTGTGTTAAATAGTGGTTAATGTCACACTGTCTTTCCTTATTTTTCTCTAGAAATAACATTTTCCAAAGAAAAAGAAGAAAAATAAGAAAAGGTTAAAAAAAATAGCCTCTATACAAAATGTAAAACCTGAGGATTGAAGTTGGATTACAGAAAAGCATACATGCTTTTCTTCTCCTCTAAGTAAAGTTATTTAAAGAGCTTATGATGACTTAGTAAAGGCTTTCTTAAGATCAAATGCTACTTAAATACTTAGTCTTTTGAGTATTAACTTCTACATTAATTGGAAGCATGCAAAGTAGATTTGAGTCAATAATTTAAAAATTCAGTTAAATTATTTTAGCTAACACTTTACATTTTACTTTAATAAATGAAAGATCAAAAAACACCTTAAAATCTAATTAAAATTTCAGGTTAAGTTAATAAAAAGTAGAAATAATGAATTACTATACTCATTTGTGATGTGATAGGGGAGATGAGAGAGAAAGAAGCCCCTACCTAGTTGAGTGTCTGCTGGAAATTTTTCCCAAGTGCCACCATCACTATACTACATCAAGTATTCCCACATTTGGTTGGATCAAATTTTCACAGCTTGACAATTTTTAACATTATAATTTATCTATCTGTCTGTCTTTCTATCTAAAGATCTATCATCTATAGATATATAGATATCAATAATGTGTGTGTGTGTGTTCTGAGTAGTGTGTGATTCATTTCTTTAAGTCTACTATATTTTTCCCCATAGGCAAAGATGCATTGTTTACTACATCAATTGTGCTATTCCTACATTTTAAATCTGTCTTTGAAACAAGATGGTTATATAATGCTTTAATTATGTTTAGTTGCATGCCTTGAATTCCTGATCTCTCCATGACTTTTACCATAATGTGGTGTTGGATTTTGTCAAAGGGGTTTTTTAGCATCAAATGAGACGATCATATAATTTTTTCTTTGACTGTTTATATAATGGATTACATTGATTGGTTTTTGTATACTGAACCATCCCTGTATCCCTGGGATGAAGCCTACTTGACCTTAGTGAATGATGTATTTGATGTGTTCTTGGATTTGGTTTGAAAGAATTGAAAAATGGAGCAGAGACTGAAGGAATGGCCAAACAGTGACCTGTGCAACGTGGGATTCATCTAAATGGAAGGACCTGAACCCTGATACCATTACTGATGTTATATTGTGCTTGCAGATAAGAACCTAACATTGCTGTTCTTTGAGAGGCTCTACCATCAACTGACTGAGACAGATGCAGATACTCACAGCCAAGCACTGGACTGAGGTTGGCACCCCTATGGAAGAGTTAGAGGAAAGATCAGAGGAGTTGAAGGGGATGACAACCCCATAAGAAAAGCAACAGTGTTAACTAACCTAGATGCCTGGGAGCTGGCAGAGAACAAGCAACCAACCAAAGAACATACCCAGGCTGATCTGAGGCCCCAGGCACATATGTGGGAGAGGACTCTCTTGTCTGTCCCCACTGGTACAGAATGTGCCTAATCCTGTTGAGACCTGATGCCCCAGGGAGGAGGGAATGCTGGGGATGTTTTCATAAACAAAGGGGAGAGGTAGAGGGGAAGAACTCTGCCAGAGAGGACCAGGAAGAGGGATAACATTTGTGATGTAAATAAATAAAATGATTAATTGAAAATGAAACAAAGTGGTTACTTAGAATGTAGGTGCTAAAGAGAAGAGCCATTGGAGACACTTCCAATCACATTTGGTTCCTTTCAACTCTTCAGGTTATCTTATGTCTGTGAAAGTGGAATCAACATGTACCTGGGAAGATCAGGCTACAGCAAAAACATAATTCAGGTAAAAATATATTGGGGGGGGGCTATTGCAAAAATACACAGTATAACAATGAATCCACAATAGACATTTTGAAACCAAAGGAACATCCTCACTTCTGAATGCTGTTGCATTAGGTAAATTCCTATTTTAATTAAATTCATGAATCAAAAGAGAAAAGGAATTTTTAGACACAATGGTAAAGGAGTTTCTAACACAATTTTGCTGACAATCATTTTACCTAATTAACTGACAAAATTACAAAGAGTTTCTCCTACCACCCACTTTGGTAGATGGTTTTCAAAAGGTACAATCAAGTCCTCATTCTTATTATTTTGGGGGAGGAGAGAAACGTCAAGACCAGTGTGTGGTAGACATGGAGACCTTCCTTACCTCAAATGTTAGCCATTAGAGTGATAACACTTTTAAAGAATGAAACAAATACCATCTGATATTTATAACTCTCGTAGTGCAATCTGGTATGATTGACTGTATAACATTGTATATTATATAAAATTCAGCAATTGAAAACAAGTGTAAAGGGTAACTTATGTTTTTTTACAGTCAAGTTGTTACCCTTCTTCTGGTCTGCTCTCCCACAGTTCCTCATCCCATTCCTCCCTTCCCCCTGTCTCAAAGAGAATGTACCCAACCCCACGGAACTCCTCACCACATCTTCCCACTCCTGGGGGCCTCAAGTCTCTCAGGGGTTAGGCACATCTTTCCTCACTGAAACCAAACCAGACATTCCTCTGCTATGTATGTGTCTAGGGCCTTGGACCAGCTCCTGTATGCTGCCTGGTTGGTGGTTCATTGTCTGAGAGACCTCAGGGATCCAAGTTAGTTGAGATTGCTGGTCTTCCTATGGTATCGCCCTTCTCCCCAGTTTCTTCCAGCCTTTCCCTAATTTAACCACAGGGGTCCCTGCAGTCCAACGATTGGGTGTAAATATCTGCATCTGTCTCAGCTGCTTGTTGGGTGATCAAGTCAGCTCAGTCAGTCAACAGGGTCTCAAGGGAGAGAGGATTGAAAAAGAAAAACAGTTAGACAAAATTATAACATGACTCCAGTCTGTACTGAGACTAAAGCAGGTTAATTTCTCTCCAGCCTGCTTTTATATCATTCTAGGTATATCCAAAAAACATGGTCAGTTCTTAGATCAAAGTAATCAGGTGAAGTAGTAAACAAAGAGATCACACAAGAAAGTAATTAAGCAGAGTAGTAAGTAAAGAGATCACATAAGGTAGTAATTCAGCAAAGTAGTAAACAAAGCCCCATAGTCACTGTATCTGATATTCTTATCTGAGCCCTCTTCCTTGTCTGAGCCCAGCGACAAATGCCAAATTCCTAGAACTTGCACCAACAGCTCTTAACAGTTGGCCTTCTCAGAGGACAGCCATGCTAGACAGCTCCTGTCCTTTTATAGTAAAGGTCCATATCTTCTATAGTTTCTTGAATACTGATGGATTAACAACCTTCTCAAATATTCTAAATATTTAATAAATATACTAAAACAAAATACTAACACTATTATAAGTTTAAAATGTTTGAGTATATATATATATATATATATATATGAAAATAGAAAACCAGTCTTTAGATTTTTTAAAGTAGATCTAATGAACAATTTTAACAAATAAACATTATATGCTCTATGTAGTTCATATTGTATTATGCAACCACTTTAATTTTAATGTATTAATGTTTTATTGTTTAAGAATTTCAAAGAAAGATATAGTGTATTTTGATAAAGTTCACCTCCTATTCCTTTTCCTACAATTATTTTCTTACCTCTATTCCCAATATTTTTTTCCAATTTCATGTCTTTGGTGTTTTAGGCACACTAAGTCCTATGAGTTCTATCAATACTGGAACTGCTATAAGTAAGTTCTTTAGGAGCTATGTTCTCAGAGAAAATTAACTATGTCTTTCCCAGCAGCCATCTGGTGCCAAGTAACTTCTGAGCCATTGGTTGAAATTTGTATCTTCTTTCCACTCTGTTGTTCTCTGGATTAATTAACTCTAATGAAAAATAAAATCCTGTGCAAAACTAATCTAAGTGTATAACAAGAAGCATTCAGAGTTGTTTTAAAAACTGTGAATATGTAGTAGAAGAGTAGTGAAAGGTTCTCTGCTAGGACTTGGAGTTTTGTCTCCATGGTACTCGGTATAAGTTCCATTTCGTGGATCTGGCCTTAAATTGATTAGAATGTGGTTGGTTGCACCAAAAATATTTAGCTGTTTTTTTATCTAGTAATCTGGCAAATCAAATTATATCAATGAAAATATTTATTTAATAGGTTTTTTTTTCACATGAGTCCTTGAGTAGCAAAATATGTATTTACTATTGCCTCCATGATAGAACCACTGGATTACATTTTTCATGTCGGCCAACACATACCTAAGGTCAAGAACAGTTTGTTTTCTCATAGTGTGAACAATGGGTTACATATTGTTATATTAAATCTTCATTCAGGTGCTTCACTGATTCATAATTCTAAAATCTTTTTCTATTGTGAACCAGTCTCAATGGGCTTTGCACATATAAGTTAACATTAACATTTATATTTGTATAATTTCATTTAATTCATTAACTCTTTAGTGAATCCAACATATGTTAACAAGATAGAATTTCTTCCCATAGATTAATTACACAGTTGAACAAGGTAAGTCATATGATGTACCCTACAAGTTAATAATGTGATTGTTTAATTGATATTAAATATTGCGCAGCACCTTCATTTAATAATAACACTGTGCCAGCCTGGTATTTTTAATCTCTGAGGTATTTTCAAAACTATTTCCATTATGGTGGTTGATAATTTATCTTTAAATACATTACACTGAATTTAAAACAATCTTTGATTCTCTTTGTAGATATTAACATCCTCTACTGTACAAATAATTCTTCAGAGAGTCAACCTTTTTTTGTTTTACAATGTTTTACAAGAATATTCATCTCAGCACTGGATCTGGAAGATTCCTGTCCTTAGAACACCAAATTAATCTTTCTCACATTGTTCTTTGTGTCCTCTTTTCTATGTATTATATGTTGGTTTACATAACATCCTTTCTAAGAATATGTATTTCTATATATTACTTTTTTATTAATAAGTCATTTTAAGCATTGATGGATTTATTCTGGACTTACTTTATATCTCAAAGACACATATTGGCAAAAATCTCCATCTTTATGCATTCTCTAAGGCAACTCTGCTGAGAAACAACTAAAGCCCATCATCTGGACTGGATTCCTTTTAAAGGCTCAATGAGTTGGAAGGCATTTCCATACGACTTTACAAACCCTAATTAGGCTTCATCTCAGAGCCACATTCAGTTCTATGCCTGATTTCTTTGACTTGTGTATAAACAAAATAATATGATGCTGTATGGATAAAACTGACCCATGATACTAAGAACACATGCTACAATCCACAGTATTTACTTGGATTTTACAGTTAGAAAAGAATCTTCTCCTTTGTCACAAAGTGAACTGAATCCTGTTCAACTTTAATTGGCTCACAGTAAACAAGGGAAGTTTATTATTATTAGCCTGCAATTCTGATTTTCAGTTTTTTAGGTGCCTAACTTATTGTGGTCTAAGTTGTTAAGGGTCAAAAGATAAAACATGTCCTTTTTGTTTTCACAAGGACAAATAGAGCCACAGTCTAAAGGAAGATTTCATTTACTAGAACTATACAATTTTTATGAAAAGACACAAATGAAATGAAGACTCTTGAGTATCTATTATTCTACTTTGTGTATAGAAACAATAATACAGGTAAACTACAAAGTTTACTTCAGAGTTTCACCATTCACCAAATACACAATAAAATGTCTTTGTAGAAAAAGATAATAAGCCTGCAGTTGATTTGAAAACAGTTTGTAAAGGTTGAGTGTCACGAATTGTCACAAAATATTGCATCCATCTTATCTATTAACAGTCCAGGGAAGATCATTCTCAGAGTACAAAGGTTTAAAACTGAAATTCCATTCCTGAGGTTAGAGGTTTAATGGACTGACTGTCACTGATACGGGAATGATGGAGAGCAGATGCCTTTGCAATCTCATTAGCTGGATTAATTGTGTGAAGTGGAAGTTCCAATGCTACAGAATACTAACATCAGGAACATGGGATGAAGCAAGCATTTTGAAATTCTGTATATCCTTTACTGTTCTGAACCCAGTGTTAAAGTAACAACTTCTCTAAAATGCTTTGCCCTCATTGATGTTAACTTAATATAGAGAAGTATTGCTTTAGCATACTGTAATCTTTCTAAATAAATTCTACCTCATCTGGTCAGAGTACATCTGTTCATTCAAATAAAGTTGGCAAACATACTGGTTTCTTCTTTTGAAAAACACAAGATAATATATTCAGTCATCAGTGTCAGGAGGGCACGAGGCAGATAGCAGACTTAGTTAAAGCTAACCCATCAAGAGTTGCTGAATATATACACCTTTATCCATTATTGAATCTCTGTATGAATTTCCAAGTACTGAAAAAAAGTTTTCTGATAAAGGTATAGAATTAAAACTTTTGAAGGCATTTTATTGCTGTGTTCTCTAAGTAGGATAATATTAGGGCTTCCTCTATGACCTAGGCATCCATAGTTTCTAGCCTATTTCTTAGTATCTGGCATGACTTCTGTTAGTAGGATAGGTCTCAAATGTAATCAAAATGTGTTTATTACTCCCATAGTCTTTGTCTCACATTTGGACTAGTGGTCATAAATCATACTTGTTTCTCTACCCTGTTCTCACATTCATTTATTCTTCTTTATTATTTTATTATTCTTTATATTTTAATTGTCTTATTTATTTACATTTCAAATGTTGCCCCCTTCTCTGTCCGACCTCCAAGAGTTCTTCACCTTATCTTCGCTCGCTCCACTTTGCCTCTGAGAGGTTGCTACCCACTCAACCCCCCACCTAATCCCTCACCTACCCACCCACTCCCACCATAGCCTAACCTTGAATCCCCATTTCCTGGAGCATCAAGGCTCTACAGTATTAATTACATTCTCTCCCACTGAGGCCAGACAAGGCAGGCTTCTTCTACATATGTAGCAGGATCCTCGAGCAAACCCATGTAAGCTCTTTGGTTGGTGGCTTACTCTCTGGGAGCCCCCAGGGGTTTGTAGTAGTTGAGACTGTTGATCTTCCTACGTGGTTGTCATCCTGTTCAGTTCCTTCAGTTCTTCCCCTAACTCTTCCATAGGGTTCCCCGACCTCAGTCCAATGGTTGGCTGTAAGTTATCTGCATCTCTGTCTCAGTCAGCTGCTGGTAGAGCTGCTCAGAGAACAGCCATACTAGGCTCCTGTATGCAAGCACAACATGGCATCAATGATAATGTCAGGATTGTTGCCCATCCATGGGATAGATCGATTTGTTTTTAAAGCTTAGGACTCCATTGTTCCCTTCCCATTTCATATCACTTGGATTATAGCTGTCTTTTCAGTTTCAATAAAATTGGTTCATACAGTAGAATTTCTACTTAAACCAATGAAATTGTTTAATAATAGAAAAACTATAAAGAACCAACAATGGCAGTGGTCATGGACACATATAAGGTAGAAGACTGAGCATTTTTTTCTCTTATAGCCTCTACTGAGAAACAGCTAGATCCTTGATTATGCTACAAAAATGAATTTAAGGAAAAGTCAAGATGAAATGTGGGAAGGGTATTCAGTAGGTATTAGGGACAATGAATCTTCAAGTTATATGCTATATTTAGAAAGGTATACATATAGTCTAAAGACAGTAGACATACATGTTGTCATTTAAGATGTTTGAGTAAGACAAATGGCAAACAGCAGAACTGGAACACAGGATTCAAGGCTCAGCCTACAGAGTTCATATTCAATAAGCACTCCAAACCCCTAAGAGTTTTAAAAACAATTCTGGTCATTTCTTTATAGATTTTGGAATAATTATGGAAAGTTATATGAGACTGGTGGTGAAGGCTTTAAGAAACAATATTCTTCATTTCAGAAAATGGTTGAACGGTAGTGAGTTTTAAACAATCTTTCAAGTTCAGTTTTTATTTAAAAGCAAAAGTAAAAATTTACTTAGCGGCAACCATTCAAAAGGAAAATACCAAAACCAACCAAACAAAACAGCAAAGTAACTACTTGCATTTACTATGTGAGAAATGTTGCTTGATGTTCCACGAATAACTTGGCAAAGAGTAGTTTTATGATCTCCATGGTTGTCCTGAATGGAAAAATAATTGTCACAGATTTAAAAGTTTATTTCAAGGTTCTGATTAAAACAGCTTAGGAGGAAACAGTTCTCAGGTCAAGTATTTCTTCTTTCTTCCTAGCAAGGGTTGGAGTCTCAAATATTTGCTTGGACAAACAAAACCATAATTTTTTTTTTTAAGAAAAAATGAAACTGCTATAAAAATCATGAAACAAATTAAATGAAACTTTGAGTGTCTGTCTTGTCTAAAAATATAGGTATGTCCTCTACACAGTCTCAATTTCACTGTTGCAAAAGCAGAAGTCCAGTGTAGCTGAGCAATGTCCCCTTTAAGCCGGCCACACTGCCACATTCACAAGCCATTTGGGGGTCTGATTCACACATTCCCGTTCTCAGTGTACTCTAAGAAAAGTATTTGAGTGCTTGGTATTCTTGTAATGTACTACTTAATACTTGTTCCCCTTTCAGATACTCATTAGGATGTTACAGATTGCCCGGAGTTTAATGTAGTAAGAAGCGTTTGCCAATAGAAGAGGATGGATTACTTTGCTTCATTTCCTTTGGATGCTTTGAAATATAGCATCAAAGAATCACTGTTTATCTCACAAAGTCCACAGACTTCAAGCTCCAAGAGAGACTGTGATTCAACTTTCTTTCAAAGAACTATTGTCGACCATTGAATCATTGTACTTAAACAAAGGCATGTCACAGTAAATTTCCTTTCTTTCTTGAAAGACTCACATTTAGCATTAATTCTATTTACCCTCTGGCTTCTATCATTAAATATAGTTTCACTTTATTGTGATTTTTTTCAAAAGAAATTCTAATTAAAACATATTTGCACTACAAAAGAATCCTTTGTCCAAAGGAAAAAAATTGAAACTATTTAAGTATATTCCAATTTGTACTTTCAGAAAAACTTTCTGAATGGTTGCAGTATAGTTAGTTGCCGTAGAAGAACCTCTATTATGTGACTCTAAAAAAAAATTGTTCTAAATTATGCCTATAATTACTTGTGCATTTTTGAACTTAGTATTGGCTGTTTAAATTTGTGGAATTTTAACATCACCATTTATGATTTTTAGAAAATTATTTATATTTTTGTTTTTTTTTTCTTTACATGGATAAAAATAAAATTTGAAATGGTTGTTCCTCTCCACAATCCCTTCCTATCTCTCTACTGGTCAGTAGCAATGTCTATGGGAGACTGAATTAACTATGTGAGAAGGGCCATACCATGTGGTTAACCCCTACCGCCCCCGAGTCAGGTGAGCCTGGGCTGTATGAGAGTTAGCTGAGCCAGGAAGCAGCTTCTTACAGTGGTTTTCGCTTCAATTCCTGCTCGATTTCTTATCCTGACTTTCCTTTACTGATGGAGTAGGAGCTAGATATGTAAGCCAGATATATTCTTTCCTCCTTAAGTTGATTGAATTAAGTAGATGGTTAATATGTTCTCAGTTTATTTCACATTTATTGAGGACAGATTGTATTTAGGTATATGTATTGAATTTTTGACTACCCAGTTTGCGAATTCTTTCTGTAATTTTTACATGCATAGATAGGTATACTTACTCATAACACTCTGCACATATGACTCATGATTCTTACTTCAAACTAGACCCTTGTTATATTTTTTCATGAATAAATGTACTCCAATTTCAAAATCGCTATTTTTATGTTATATTTTACATGTCCTATTTAATGAAGCAGTGCATGAACAACGAGAATAAAAATCTCCAGGGTGATTTGCAAGAAGCTTTACTATTTATCTGCATATTTTAGATGGCCTGTTTTCTTTGGAATATAAGAGTTTTATGTGTTTTTATTGCTATAGCTAGCACAGTTTCATTTCCTTAGATATTATTGTCACCTGCCATTTCTGCAATGTTATATTATCAAAGGGCAGTTTACTTATTTTTTATCAACAACATGTTTATAAAATGTCTCATTACCGTTGTCTGTGACCTATGTTGGCAGTGTACTTGTATTTTAACATATCTGATACTCTAATGACTTTATAAAACTAATATTTGACCATAGATTTTTTTCTGGCTTTAAGCTTTCTTAGGATTGTAGTTATATGTTCATAGTCTTCCTGACACTAAGCAAACTTCTATATATTGGAAGAGTGCATAAAACCTCCAGCCATCATCCGATCCTAAACACAGCTTCAGTAAGATGCTGATTAGTAGAGGGCTTTGAGAACATTGCAGGAGTGATGCTCTTGACCCCTTGTACTTTTTCTTTTCTCCTTGTGTCAGAAGTACAAGGGATTCAAGATACTGAAGCTGGTATGAGATTTAGGAGTTCCTTACAAACATAATTCGAGCAAGCTTTGTGGGACTTCGAGTTCAGTGACATTGCTGTACTTGCTTTAGATAGTTTCCAAATGAGCTCAAACCTTACAAATAAATGATAAAATTGTGAAATCTTGTCAGTTTCTTTTATACCAAAGGAAACAGTTTCTTATTTGCCTTTTTTACCATGAGGAACCTGAGTGAATCGTCATTATCTGGTAAGCTATAGCCATAGTCTTTCCAGTGATGGAAAAGTGAGGCTCCACTCTTCTATGCAAGGGGGTGGGGCGTGAGAGTAGAAATGGACTCTCCTAAATTTGTTTCTTCCTTCAATGCTTTGTATTAGAATTAGGAGCAGTAGCTGCCTTCTATAAAAGCAGTTTTGTGCTATATTTTTTTCTTAACAAAAACATTATTAATATTGCACATATGTCTGATATTGTGTGTGTGTCTATGTCTCTCTGTCTCTGTGTTTGAATAAGGGGAGACTTCAGCTACAGTATACATGTGGAGGTTTAAGGACAACTGGGCTCTCCTTTTACTGCTAGTGGTTTTCATAGCTGAACTCTGGTTGCTAGAATTATACAGCAAAGCTTTTAGCCACTGTTCTATATTGCTTGACCTCTACATTGTTTAGAGTTCTATAACTCTCTGAGTAGACAAGCTGTGAATTCAAGTCACGTGGAACTAGAAGATCCTTCTTTGATAAACTATTCCTATTTCATTACTTTCAACTTCCTCTCAGGGCTGTCTGATTAAAAACATAATTTAGAAAAGAAAAAGGAGTTGAATCAAAATGACATTATACAGATGTAATCTAAAAAACCTGGTTCAACTGTCAGATAAACAGTAACTAAGAATTACTGTGTATAATTAAAATACTATATAAGAGTTAAAAAGGAAGGGGCATTATACTGTGGGTTTATTGACTTTTTGAACATATATTTATCTAATTAATTATAAAAATAATTCAATATAAATATATATATTTAATACTTATACAATAAAATATAAAAAATAGATATAAAAGATTTTTGTCAGCTTTGTAGAGTATTTAATGAATTTAGTCTTACATGCGAATGTAATCAGATTGATATTATTGATTGGTGCAAGAAAAATATTTACATATAGGAACCATGCTGGCTTAGATAAGTGTAGTTCTGAGCTCTCATCATGGCAACTTCTGTTTTCAAGAGATAGAGACCATTATTGAAAATTACAACAAATCAACATGCCAGTTGTGGAGCCCAGTCTCAACATACACATGTACTACACAAGTTCTCGCCTGACTCTCAAGGATCATTTAGAAGAGAGGAAGGGAGATTATAAGAATCAGAGGAACATGAAGTTTTCTGTGAGATGTCTGCTAATGTCAGAATCCAAACCTGTAGTCTTATCAATAGGGATCCCACAGAAAGACCTGAACAAGAAAGATACTAACAGACATGCTAAGGTGAAAGGCTGAAACCCCAAAGGCCTACACAGAGAATGCTAACAAGGTGGAAATACCTCCTGAACAGAAAGCACACCAGTGGATTATCCCAACACCAAATAGTCATACATGGAAAATGTATGTGTAAAATTATACAACCTGAACAGAATGTACTTCAGAATTTAGAAATACACACACACACAGACACACAGACACACAGACACACACACACACACACACACACACACACACACACAGATTCACCACCATTGCTCACAACACCACCAACTACAAAGAAAAAGAAGCTATGAATAAGAAAAAGTGTAGGAACAGACAGTTCATGAGAGAGATTAGAAAGAACAAAGGGAAAGGGGAAATTATATAATAGTAAATCTTAAAACTATAAACTTGAAAATATAATCAGAATTCCAGGAAAGTAAAATTAAAAAGAAATGATACAAGATGACCAGAAAGTCATTATAGTATGGAGAATTTCTAGGTAATGTGCTTATTTGCTGGTGCAGTGAGCACAGGTGGGTTTCCATGGCAGGTGACTTGGGGGTTGTCAGCTTCTTATCTTTGAAGAGCATCTTTTCTCATGGACTCCAGCTAAGCTATGACCTATGCTTCCTGATATGCATTCTCCAAAGCACCCGATCTCCCATTACTGCAGCATTTTCTGGAACAGAAAACATCCTGTCCCCGTGGCCACTTAAGAATTCAGAACAGCTGTAATAGCCTAGAAACCAAAAAAGAAATATATCAAAATAAATTACAGTTTATAGTCCAAATATGTCTATAAATTTATTAGTTATAAAAATGGTCAGAGAGCAAAATGCTTTAAAAATTACTAAATTGTGGCTCAGTTTCATTATGTTGTTTTTCTCCTCAGAATGCTTTATCAATAACTGAATTTTTGGATGTTCAAATTTTGGATTTCCAAAAAAATTCCAACATAGATATTAAATTTCCATGTATTTCTATTAATCAAAACTTTGCAAATTATGAAAGTCTTTAGAGCTATATTCTACTGCATTGCAAATTACAGTACTTAAACTTTTCAATAATTCTTATCAATGTTTTCAACCTTCACATTTACTTTTTGTTGTGTTGTTTTTCTAGTATCACTTTTATATTCTTGGTTAGATGTGGAAATATGATGGTCGTACTTTCAATAAAAATTTTAAAATAATTTTAAAACAATTTTATAGTGTTAATGAATCTCCTTCTTTATATTGTAATGTTTGTCCTCCTAGATCTTCCACGAATTTCAATAATAATACCCTAACTCTTTCAGACTCATTGTTATACAATTTCAAGCCCCTGTATTAATTTTCAAAAGCAACTGAGAGGTAAGCTTACTATATTATTCCAAAATGCATATTATATTTCTATTTAAATATTATGTGTAATTTCAAGTATTCTCCTTTAGATTTCATTCATTTTATATGAATGATTACTTTGTCTACACGTATGAATGTGTGCCACATATGTGTCTGGTAACCACAGAGATCCAAAGAAGGCATCAGCTCTTCAGGAAATAGAACTATGAATGCTTTCGTATCATCACATTTCCTGGGAACAAACACAGGTCCTGTAAAAGAGGAATGTGCCTCTAATTGCTCAGCCATTGCTCTTGCACCATATTTAATATTCTTTCTCAATTATTTCTTTTATTTTGAGATTATAATATAATTGTATAATTTCCCTTTCTCTTCATCCCTCTAAGCCCTACTTCATATCCTCCTCTATTCTTTTAAATTCATTGCTTGTATTTGTCAACATTCCTATTCAAAGAAAATCTTCATACAAAAATGAGCTATTCAATTTGATGTCAATTTGGTGTTACTTCTTCCTTGGACAGGCATATTCATTCTACAGTATAAAAGCCTGGAAAGATCACTGGCAATGACAGTATATTTCACAGATCATATAATTTACATTTTGCCATTCTTCATTTTGTAGGAAATAATACATAGTATCAATAAGACATAAGCAGTATATTGACAGCTTCAGGACTTTCAGTATGAATAGCTTTTCTTTTTAATTTTGGTGATTGTCAAATCAAGTTGTAAAATGTTCTTATAAATTATAGATGGTAAAAAAAGTTGTGTATTTAGGGGTGTATATGCTATTGTGTGTATACATATATGTGTGTTTAACTGGTATGCTTCATTTATTTGATGGAAGAGAACTATAAGCATTTAAGAATGATCCTACATTTAATAATTAATTTAGTAATTGTTTCTCTTAAACAATGATTTTATCAGCATACTTTGATAATAACCAATAAATATTTTCTTAAATGATCATTTTGAATATGAAATAACTATATAATAATATTTGTCCTACTGGAACTCAGAAGATTGTATGAGAAATCTAAACAAACAAACAAAAAACCATAATTGGACCTTGAAACATTTAATCAATTGTCTGACCAGGTTTATAAGTGAAAATTGAATTCCACCTATTCATGCAGCCTTTTATTGTAGAATACTTATTATGGTATTAATTACATAGAAAATAAATTTTTGGAAGAAATTTTTATTGTATTCTTTCTATACAATCCTTTTATATTCATTTATCTCTGTTATACTCTTTTAACTCCATTCTACCTTCATAGTCATTAAAATATTGTTATTGAACTCCAGTTAATTAATAGGAGTCCTTAGGATATTTTCATACACATTCATGTATTCTTATATTACAGTCACCTATTTTTTGCTGTGCTTCCCTCTCTTTCTTGATCACTTTCATTCCTTGGTTGAATAATATAGGAAAATTTGGGGTTCTCGCTCATCACAACTAAAGCCATGGTAATAGTTTAATGGTCATTGCAGATTTGAAATTCTTTATGAGAAATTATATATTTCTAAGTATTCATTAACAGTGTTTAGCACATATTGACACGTATTATTTTAAAATTTATACAGATCATCTAAATGTTTTATCCATGCGATTAATTAGATGGCTCTGGACTTAAAGGCGTTTGCAATCAAACTTAATACCTAAATTTTATCCCAGAGACCCACATGGTAAAAAGAGAGAGCCAACTACTAAAATATAGTCATCTTACCTCCGTACATATACTATGAAACATGCATACACACACACACACATACACACACACACACACACACACACACACACACTATAAATATCTTAAAAGTTTTAAACAAAAACTATTCTTAGAACATATTAATATTATTCATTTTTGCTTTTACACTTTCATATGACTAAAAGCTCAGCCAGTTCTTAGATGAATTGTGATAAGGCATGCTATATTTGTAAAGAAATATTATGTATGGAACACATAATAACTTATAATTCTGTCATGGAAGATTTCAGATTATAGCCTAAGGTCAATGGAAATATCATGATAGAACTGGCCTCAATGACATTTTCTTTCCAATTTTGATATATGTGGCATGATATTATGAAATGATGGAATGATATCTTAAGCTTAGTCATCTGCCTTACTAAGTAAGCCATTGTAGATCTTTTATTAAATGTTTGTAATGTATTTTTCCATTGAGTTCTAACTAACTATGTATATTCCAATATGCTGTTGCTGCTGCCAGCTTTATTCAGACAAGATTCTTTCTCTAGTAACAATAAATGCAGAAAATTGTTACTGCCCCACATGCTGAGAAAAAGTGTCTGCTGAACGCTTAGAAATAACAAATCTATATCATTGCCTTCCTAGCTCCCAGAAAAGCTCAGAAAGAAGCTGTAGAAATGATGTAGGAGGGAAAGGATGTATCTGCATCTTCTGCTATGTTATCTTTCAGTCATGACATGGCTTTTGCACTCAGGAACTAATAGCAGCTACAGATGACAGACGATTAGACCCTTCAAACCCCTATGCTATGGGGAAGTGACTCAGTAGACCATACGTATTCATGAACATTTATGGGCAGTTAATAGTTGGTAAGGGAAGGGTATTCTTTTTCTCCAGTGTTGGAGCCACATGTAGGATACTCAGTCTCAGCAGGGATAACTCATATGAGCCTTTTCAAGGCTGTTCTGAAAGCTGTTAGGTCGATGATATAGGTTGGTCATTTAGGAACCATCATTAGCTCTCTGGTTTTGATGGTTTTCTTAACTACCTAAGCTTGGTGGTCTTGGCAGTAGCTCTGTAGAAAAGGTTGGGCTCAATCTCAGAAGTCTGCTTGCCTCTGAGTGTGGGGACTAAACATATGTACCACAATCCCTTTACCTAAGCTGTCATTTAATTTCTTTTCACAATTTGGAAACTTAGATGGGTGGAGTCTTTTTCTGTGCACCAAACTCCTTATTCTATTTACAATCAGGATTTTCTTTAAACTGTTTAATTCCTTGAACACTGGACTTAGCTCCATTCTACTTCCTCGTGGCCTTTTCCCTCTTAATTGTTCATTTTGTATTTTCCCTTGATCAGCTTTCTCCTTTACATTATAGATCTACAGAAAAGTGACCACTAATAACCACATAACAGAGTCAATACCAGGCTGTTCCCTATGTTGTATTTCCTCTGCTAACACAATTAATCTGAAACTCTTCAATACAATGACAGGCAGACTTGTCAGAAAAGAGCAAAAAGAAGTCATATTCTTCAGTAAAAAGTCACAAGAACAGTTTCCATCTGGCATACTGAAATGCAGACCACATAGTTCAAATCATCCTCAGCACCACTGGCTTCCAAGCTCCTAATAGTATGATCCATTCAGCTCAATTAGAAATGTTCAATGATTTCTAATCCTAAATCCCAAAGTCTACATTCCTCCAAACAAAAGCATCCTCGTATCAACTCCTGTCTTAGGGATTTTATTGTTTGGAAGAGCCATCATGGCCATGGCCTCTCTTATACATAAAAACACTTAAATCTCAAAGATTTAGTCCATTATCTACATGACAGTTTGCATGGTGACAGGTAGACAGACATGATGCTGGAGAAGGAGTTAAGATTTCCATATATGAAAGTTCACGCGGTAGGGAATTGACTGTCTTGAGCTTCTGAGACCTCATTGCCCACCCCTAGTAACACACCATCTCCAACAAAGCCACACCTTTGCAAGATGTATTTTCTAATAATGTTTCTACTTATGGGCCTGCTAGGATCATATTTATTCAAAACCACCAGGCACACTTATTGTTACACACAAAAATTACCCAATTTTTCCAGTAAATGAACTGAAATTTAATGATTATATAATATGTCATACAAACTCTTTTAATAAAGGCCTTCATAGATTTTAATATACCTTTTACCAAATATTTAACGAATTTGATATGCAGTGTTCTCCCAGTATTTCAGTTCCCAAGAGATATTCCAATTGTAATTTCGTCTTAGAACAATTAGAATTATTCAGATCAGTTTTATGTTATCACTTGTACTGGTAATCTTCTGATTTTAAACATGTTAATTTTTAAGTGAGTATGCTAAGACCACACAATGGGATATCTTCAGAATTTGTAATGTATTAAAACTTATTTACAATATCTATTTTTACTATTTCTGGTCATATTGAATTTATTTGCATGTGTATTCCGTGTAGTTTAAAATTTTCGCATAGGCCTATAAACTCAGATTTATTAATTCTTATTTTCTTTTTTTTTTCTTTTTTTTTTTAGAGCACTGGCTGCTCTTCCAGAAGTCCTGAGTTCAATTCCCAGCAACCACATGGTGGCTCACAACCATCTGTAATGGGATCCGATGCCCTCTTCTGATGCATCTGAAGATAGCTACAGTGTATTCATATACATATAATAAATAAATCTTTAAAAAAAATTCTTATTTTCAATACCCATGTTATTTCAGAATTTTCTGTTGACTTATTCCATGAATTAAAGCTTGAATTAAAGAATTCAAAAAATCATCAGGTCCTACTACAAAGGCCTATACTCAACAAAACTGCAAAATCTGGAGGAAATGGACAATTTCCTTGACAGATATCAAATACCAAAGCTAAGTCAGGATCAGATAAACCATCTAAACAGTCCCATAATGC
>CM052716.1:20585778-20614602 GCA_028551405.1 Uromys caudimaculatus | reverse complement strand
TATTTAGTAGCATATCTGTGATTGAGCCAGGATATCTTAGTAACAAAGTCCATGGGCTTAATGAGAGTTTCAACAGAAGATACAAGTTATGACCAAATATTCCTAAGCTGTATGACTCCTTTAAGCACAAGAGCAGCATAAAAGATATTCAGTATCTTCTTAAAACAGACATGACAGCTTTCCACATCTGTGAATATAGCAGGTGCTCACTTCAACAGCACACACACTAAAACTGTGTATTTAACAGGTTTGACACAGCCTCTGTCTGCATGTGATTTGTTAGACAACATATACAGCTTGAAGAAAGTAAAATTGCAAGGTCTTGTACAGAATTCCTGAGAAATGTAAAATGGCCATAGTAGAGCCTTTGTACAAATAAATTCCAGTAAATGCATGGCTGGAATGACAGCAATGAAAGCACCTGATGTTGTCATTCCTTGTGCCTTATAGTTTTGTGTGGTATTGTCCATATTTTCTCACTCTGCTCATACTAAACTTGAAAGAAGTAAATCTCCCAAATTGTTTTTTTCTTCCCAGTCATAGACTTTTCAACATTAACATTTCTTAGAGTAAAACTCAGAGTGAAAGCTATCAGTGAATCTTCATCATCATAATAGCTCCTGAAAGTTTTTCATACTTGGCTGTATAATATACAGGATTCTATTTTACAATATAACTATATACTATGATATTTAAATAAAGCTATGCTTGAGAGCTAAAGGAGATGGTCAATAAAAATGGGTACTGCATTTATTTTGTCTGTTGCAAACTTACTGCTTTTTTAGTTATAGACAAATACTCATATATATTTATATTTTATTGCTATTAATGATATAATTATCATTTGTCTTAGTAAGGGTTTTACTGCTGTAAACAGACACCACAACCAAGGCAACTCTCATAAAGACAATATATATTTCAGGCTGGCTTACAGGTTCAGAGACTCAATGCATAGGAGTATGGCAGCATCCACACAGCCATAGTGCAGGAGGAGCAGAGGTTCTCTATCTTCATCTGAAGGCCATCCAGTCCCACGTGGTTAGGCTGCCACACCCTCAGTCACACACCTCCTCCAACAAAGCCATACTTCCAAAGAGTGCCACTACCCATGCCAACTATACTCGAACCACTTCATCATTATTATTTATTTATTTGTGTTCCAAAATGTATTTTATATAAAATTGGAATTTAATGGCTATTAGTGGTGGTGGTGGTGGTGGTGGTGCTGATAATGATGATGATGATGGGGAGGAAGAAGAGGAGGAGGAGGAGGAGGAGGAGGAGGAGGAGGAGGAGGAGGAGGAGGACAAGGAGGAGGAGGAGGAGCTATTTGTGCTAAAATTACCTCCATCTAAAATGAACTGACCCTAATTCTCATTGGGAAAAATTTCAAATCAGCCATGTTGGACTTATTTATTTATTAATGATTGTTGGTATAATTTTACATTAGGCACAACAAAAATAATCTTTGCAATTTCAAACTTAAAGGAATTTATATTTATTTTTAAAGTTTTGCTATATCATTTATTTTACAACATAAACACAATATAATTCAATGCTAATTGTAAAAAAAGCTACTAATTTCTGCTTATTCTGTTCAAGCTCTTTAATCTAGTATGCATTCCTATTATCAAAATAGTCTTAAAAGCTTAATACAAATATTATCATTTTTACTTAGATTAACTTGCTACAATGATGTGAAGTGAGTTATTAAAATTTTTCTTCTATTAGCACTTATATTACTAATTTAAGTTTGGTCATAGGGTAATCAATTAAAATAAAGCATGCTGTGTGGACACTAAACATAACACAAGCATTTAATCTATTTTGGCTGCTCCTGCTGTCTTCTAAATCATTTCTATGGCGACAACTAATAAGTCAAACTATTTAATAGAAAAACATCCCGTGATGATAAGGTCATTCCTAAATAAATCTCAGAATTATGGGTAATAAAATATTTTGAATTAGTAGGTTTGTATTAAGTGACATTTTTTAAATATCATAGAAGATATGCCATAGAAATAAATTAAAACAGAAAATAATGTATAAAGTTATAGCAGAAAATAGGTATAGAAGGTGAGTCATAAAAAATAGTGTAGGAAAAATCCCTAAAGACCTCATTGGTCCAATGATACACTGAGAAGAATAACAGGAAAACTACCTATGATAACCTTCATGCAAACAGTACTATGTCTAAATATCACATTTTTCTTTGGAAATTAATTTTTTTCAGCTTGTAATCTTTTGTCAAACATTAGAAGAAAAATAATATTGGTGTGAGAGAGATAATATTATTTGAAACCTTGGAGATCTCTGATAATTTCCCTGAAGTTGCAAGCTCAACATGATTTTTGTAAGTTACTTGGACTTTAACATTTCCCAAAATAGGACTATTGTTTTCCCTTTGCTTTGGGAAATGATACTTCTCGTATTATGATTTTACACATGAATGCATAAGGAAAGACTGTTTCTCAACATTCGAATTAGCTGTAGTATAATCAGTTCAGTAAGTTCCATGACTTGGTGGAAATTATGGACTTCAGGTCACACAGTATCATCCACACTAGAAGTCAAGTCAGAATATGGGCAGTTAGATATCTGGGCACAACTGAACACTGAGGTCAGGGTTTGCTTCTCCACTTGATAAACAATACAGTGTATCTACTGAAACAGGAGCAAAACTCAACACTCTTCTTCCCCACAAATTCTATGGAAGAAAGTTCAGAATCTTCCCTTGATCACTGTGAGAATTTGCCACATGAACATCTTTCCTTAGGGACATTAAATCTGTATAATTTTTAGGAGGAAACAAAGACCATGTCCATCACACTTTGGAGCTTGTTTTCCCCTTACAGCATTTGCCCTGGACTTAAACTGGTGTGTAATAGAAAGATGGAATTGGATTGGGAGAGAACTGTGTTCTCTCCAACTTTTTAGGTAAATTATGCTCTAGAAATGTTATATTTCCTGAGTTTAAAAAACACTCAGTAGGTATTATTCCTGACCACTTGAAGGTACCATGCAAAATTTAATGGTCACAGTCACGTTCTACAGTGTAAGTCATAGAAAAAGCATCATGGGAATTGTAAAAACAAATCTTTGAGGGTTAAGTGGAGATAGTTCATCAGGATAAAGTAGTTAAGAAAAAGACAGCCAAAAAGACAGAGATTACTTTCCAAAGAAAGTGCTTTCTAAGCAAAATTCATTATCCATTAGCAGCTCTAGTGGACATCAAAGAACACTTGCATTTTTTTATCAATGTGATTGTCATTTATTGCCATTGCAATGAAATCCTTTGTCTATTCTTTTCCTAAAAATCATTTGAAGATTTATTGGCATAGGAAATTTCATATTTTCAGGTTTTATATATCACCACGTTTTATGTCAGTTTCAACAAGCTATAGTCATTTGGAAATAGGGAACCTCAGTTGAGATAACTGCACCACCGGACTGGCCTGTGGTAAATATCATTCCTCCATGATATCTCCATGGTCACTATCCCAGGTTCCTTCTAAAAAGTCTCTGTATTATGAACTAAAATCTGTAAACTAAAATGAATTCTTTGCTCTCAAAGTTGCTCTTAGTCGCAGTGTTATAGGAAAGCAATAGAAACTCTATGACAGTGCAACATAATATTTTGAAAAATAAAGCATTGTTAACCAGAAATAAGCTAGCATAGTCAATGCTTAGTATGCTTTTCCTTTGTGGGTACACTTTATTAGCAATTCTTTCAATATTGTGTATATTTTTTTTTACCCACAGTCACCATATTGCACATCAGATCTCCAGAATTATTCATCATATGCAGCTAGACTCTAGGAAGTATTTTAATAATATTTCCATTTTCCCACCTCCAAAATCCCGCACTAAATTTTCAGCCAACAATTACTCATCAAATAATTGAGTGTTGTCCTTCTACTTTTGGATTACCACTGAAAATATTTGAGGACAAAATGCTGCAGCCATTTATTTTACACATTTTTATCATGATGTCTATAAGAAATTTCATTTTTCTTTTTCACCTTGATGTCTATCAGAAATAACCTTTAGAATAATACATATATGTGTTTGTGAGTTCATGTATATATGGTACATGTTGTTTTGTTAAAGATATACATACTTTTCTATCTAGAAGATATTTACCTTATGGTAACTGCAATAAAAATTTTAAAAATCCAACAAGTTCATTGCTGCTTATGTTGGTTTCTTAATAAATAGATTGTAATATGCATTTGTGAAATGGTCCTAATTCTTTTTCAAAATTATAAAAAGGAGATAAGACAAATTACTAGTGTTTATTTTATGCATATGTAACATACAAATATAGATATTTGACGGTAAAGTTGACAAAAAACCAGAACAAGTTTTAAAATTTCAATCATGCATTAATGTAGCAAAGATATTCCCAAGTGGTGGATATCCATCTTTACATGCCAATCCATTCTAAAGCTTTCACATTCATCCTTAAATGAAACAGCATCATTTCCCCACTACAGATAAAAATCAACATTTAATGAACCAATTAGATTGCTCCAAGTTAGAGACACTGGCCACAAAACCTGACAACCAGGTTGTTATCTTTAGGTACCACAATATGGAAAAAAGAAAATTGACTTCAACAAGTTTTGCCATGGATTCCACACCGCCTCTGATATGTGTGGCCCACCTACAACACACAAAAATAAATACAAATAAAATTGTAGGTTTACAAAAGCGCTTTAAGAATGCCTGGATGTATGAGTAAGACAGAGTAAGGCAGTCTGCAAACTGGCCAACTGTTTTTAAGACCACAGGATTACATTCACTTCTAGTAGAAACCAACAAATATAAAAGTAAATACATGAAACAGACTCGATGGGTCTACATAAGCCTGAAGATGATGGAAAACCTAATATATGAATTGATATTCTTCATGAGTACAATATTAAAAAAGATTTTATTCACTAAGGAATTTCTCTTCTGACACTGACTTGATGAGTGTTACCTTCCAGTATGCAGTACATTTAAATTTACTTTCTTCTACATGTATGCCTCATATCTCATCCTTCTGTTTGAAGCCATTTGCTGAATGTCTTGGATTAAATGTCCAGGATCCTATGGAAGAAGTGATTTTCTAATACAATGTATTAAATTCAAATTATATTTTAATGACTATATCCTAATAGCAGAAAAATGAGGCTTCTTTATTATTGGATATTTTCTTTATTTACATTGCAAATGTTCAAATGTTTTCCCCTTTCCAGGTCTCCCCTTCAGAAACCATTTATCCCATCCCCCCTCCCCATGCCTCTGTGTGGGTCCCCCCCCCCAACTCCCTTCTTCCTGCCCTGGCATTCTCCTACACTGGGGCATCAAACACCCTTAGACCCAAGGGCCTCTCCTCCCACTGATACCCAACAAGCCCTCCTCGGCCACATATGCGGCCAGAGCCGTGGGCCCCTCCATGTGTATTCTTTGGTTGGTGGTCCAGACCTTTGGAGCTCCGAGGTCAGGCCTGTTGACACTGTTGCTCCCTCCATGGGGCTGCAAGCCCCCTCAGCTCATTCAGTCACTTCTCCAACTCCTCCACTGGGGACCCTGGCACTCAGTCCAATGGATGACTGCAAGCATACACTCTGTATTTGTCAGGCTCTGGCCAAGCCTCTCAGGAGGCAGCTATATCAGGCTCCTGTCAGCAAGCACTTCCGGGCATCCACAATAGCATCCAGGTTTGGTGACTGTATATGGGATGGATCCCCAGGTGGGGCAGTCTCTGGATGGCCTTTCCTTCAGTCTCTGCTTCACACTTTGTTTCCCTATTTCCTCCTGTGAGTATTTTGTTCACCGTTCTAAGACACACTGAAGAAGCCACATTATGGTCTCCTTTTTTTTTTAGCTTTCTTATGGTCTGTGAATTGAATCTTGGGTATTCTGAACTTTTGAACTAATATCTATTTATCAGTGAGTACATACCATGTGTGTTCTTTTGTGACTGAGTTACCTCACTCAGGATGATATTTTCAAGTTCCATCCATTTGCCTGCGAATTTCATGAAGTTATTGTTTTCAATATCTGAGTAGTATTCCATTTCAACTGTTTCTCAGAAGTTATGGTTACGGAAGCAAGCAACTGTTTCAAGTCTACATTATTTTGTATTTAATAGGTTTTCCAAGGTTGTATCACAAGGAGCTGGAGACATGGGTCATTGATTATTAAGATGCTTGCTCATCTTCTAGGGTACCTTTTTTCTGATTCTGTCACCTATGCTAGACAGTTCACAACCAGCTCTCGGGCATCTGTTAACTATGTGGCTTCCTCGCGCACTTGGAGTCACACATGGAAAAGACAAGCTCCTTTTCCTAATCCCTATCACACACACACACAAAATACAAATCAAAATTTAATTTGTATTTATATTTTGATATAGCTGGAAATTTCCTGTTCGTTATTATTTCATATGTTTTTTAACAAAAGAAGATGGCTATAAATTATTGTCAATGTAGTAAATGAGGTTTCCTTTCTTCTTCTCACTATTTCTGACTATTTTCTTACCAACTGAAGTCTTCTCATATTTATTAATTGGAGTAATAACCCCTTTTAATGTTCTTTTTGGATGAATCATTGTTTAGAATGCAAAAATGGAGAAAGGAGATGCTTATTGCCTTAAGTCCCCTGTTTATATTGTATATTTTTATTAGATATGTGCTTGGAACAAGAAAAAAAGATAGTGAGATAGTATGTGAAATATAATTTTGATACTCTGGGAACTCTTTACACATAGATTTCGACTGAAACAGTAGGTATATAAACACTTTCAGAATCCAGAATTACTGTAAATCCATTTACTTTTTCCTTTGTATGTAGGCAATAACATCAAATGTACTATGCAGCAAAGTTAATGTCTTAAATGGACTCAATGGACTTTTGTATAAACTGTTACAAAGCACAATGATTGTATATAAAACTCCATATATGACAAATCAAATTTCAGAAAAAGGAAAAATCAATTTTAAGCTACTATACTTAAAACAACAGCAAACTCCTGTGGTTACTTATGATTGTTGTGTAAAAGTTAAGTGAAATATGTAAGGAAAGCCTAAATCAAGTTTGTTTTTTTTTTTTTTTTTTTTTTTTTGTAGAGTATTACAGCTATGTTGGGCTGGGTTTAACCTACTAATTTTCTGCTTTATCTCAAATCATGGATACTACTGTATCATTCACAAATAGTAATACCTTGACTTCTTTCTTTCCAAATTGTATCCCCTTAACGTCTTTTGTTGTCTAATTGTACTAGGTACAACTTCGAATGCTTTATTGCATAGACAGGGAGAGAGTGGGCCGCCTTGTCTTATTCCCGTTTTTAATGGGATTGCTTCATGTTTGTATCCATTTAATTTGATATTGTCTGTTGGTTCTCTGTATATTGCCTTTATCATGTTTAGGTATATGCCAAGAATTCATGATCTCTCTAAGACTTTTAGCGTTAAGTGTGTTATATTGTGTCAAAGGCTTTTTCCCCATCTAATGAGGTGGTAATATGATTTTTTTTCTTTGATTCATTTATACAGTGGATTACACTGATGGGTTTTTGTATATTGAACCATCCCTGAATCCCTGAAATGAAGCCTACTTGATCATGGTGAATGATGGTTTTGATATGTTTTTGTATTCAGTTTGCATAAATTTTATTGAGTATTTTTCCATCAATATTCATAAGTGAAATTGGTCTGACATTCTCTTTCTTTGTTGGGTCTTTGATTAAGGTATCAGAATAACTATGGCTTCATCAAATGAATTAGGTAGTGTTCCTTCTATATCTTCCTTTTGTGATAGTTTGAGGAATACTTGTATTAGGCCTTCTTTGAAGGAATGGTAGAATGATGTACTAAACCATCTGGCCCTGGACTTCTTGATGTTGTTGTTGTTGTTGTTGTTGTTGTTGTTTTTGTTGTTGTTGTTAGGAGGTTTTTAATGACTGCTTCTCTTTCCTTAGGGGTTACAGGACTGTTTAGATAGTTTACCTGATCTTGATTTAACTTAGTACCATGATATCTGTCTAGAAAATTATCCATTTCATCTAGACTTTCCAGTTGAGTACAGGGTTCTTAATAAGTGATAATATGACAGGTATATATCACCAAGTCTGTTGTAGAAATTGTTTTAAAACTGTATTTGCTACAGTGATTGAATAAATGATGGAATGGTTTATTTTTCTTTAGACAAAACTAGCAATATAAGAATTCAGTGAAGCACATATTTTCACGCATTCACATATCAGTGTCTTAGGACGTATACAGAAACCCAGTGGTGTGAATGGAAAGGATTTGAGTAAATAACTACTTAGTCGTCTCTGTCATCATTTAAATTATTTAAAACCCTACTTGTAGTTCACTTCTCAAGGTTGTTTTAGTCTTCTAAGTCAATTAACCAGAAATATTTGCAAAATGAGTTTTTAGAAGGATTAAGTTGAATGAGTAAACAAATTTGAAAAGGAATGATATCTTTTAAACTGAGTCTCCTTGTTACTTGAATTTAGAGAATGTTAACATTAACTTAGTTTCTCTTAAATTAACCATGAATCACATCATCCTTAAAAATAATTTCCTTGAGGTATGAAAATGTTTGAATGTTAATAAGATTGCATATTTCACAAAACAATTCCCTAAATATCACTAAGAGAAATGAAGGGATATTCATCTATGTGTGTTTGGTTGTCCACCCTCTAGCTTCAGTATTTGAAAGACTAAGCAAGGAAGATCCTATCAGACTTAAGTCCAGACAGGGCTGGGGAAAGACATTTTCTTTCATAAATATACAAAAAGATAGATAGATAGATAGATAGATAGATAGATAGATAGATAGATAGATAGGTAGATTATTGATAGATGATAGATAAATAGATAAATGGTTAGATAGATAGATAGATAGATAGATAGATAGATAGATAGATAGATAGATAGATAGATGATACATATAGATAGATGATAGATAGATAGATAAATAGATAGATAGATAGATAGATAGATAGATAGATAGATAGATAGATACCAGTTAGAAAGAAAGAATGAAAACAAATGAATGAACACACATGGATTAATTACTTATCACTTGCTTAACATTTCAGAGGCCCAGGTTTAAAACTAAAATACTCCAAAGGAAATAGTAATACTAGTAACTGGTCTGTCTATAGCAATATCTTAAAATGGCATTACTAAATTTATCAAAACAGTATGTTCTTCATGTTTTGATTAAGTAATGGAGATCCCTTTGCATGTAATTAATTAATTTTTTTGTTGTTGCCCTTGGACCTAGCCCAGTCTAACATGACTTCTAGGATCCGAAGGACATGCTTTAAGGATGACTTCATTCTCTCATTAACAAATATGGCTGAGAAAGCTCAATGCTGATGCTGTTAATGGACCTTACTCTTTGCTGTAGACAAAGTCTCTTGGTAGACTCCTCACTAATTTTATTTTTAGACCATTTACTTAAGAAAAGTTTGTAATCATGAAAAAAAAAAAACTTCTTAACACTCAGAAGTATATATCCCAATTACCTAAAGGCATTCTTTTAAAGTGTTATCATCATCAAGGGTAGGTTCTCTGTCTCCTAGATGGGAGAATGGCATCCACACTTTGACAGCTGCCAGCCAGCAGGTGTAGTTAGCACATTTCTACTGACCACCCTTTGTAGTCTTTCCTTTCTCTGACTCTAATGAGCTCTATCTGCTTCTCCCTTTCCCTTTAACACACCAATCAATTGCGTAAGAGCATCTCAGCCTTTTCTGTCCTGTCAGGAGATAGTGAATAGCATCTGCTCTAGCCTAAAAACTGAAAGTCTAGCTGTGTTCATTTTGACACAACAAAGGGAAACTTTACCAGAAAGCTCTGTCTTTGGAATAAAAGAGGTGAAAATAATTTTTATGATATACAAAGGGTCAAATTGAAGCAGCAGTCTTTCCTCCCAGGAATTCATTATAAGTTGGAACGGTGACACAGAAGGCTTTCATACCATTCTGGTTTTCCCACCTTTGACAGCTACTCCATCCACCTCCCTGCTAGACCTGCTGACATTAGCAACCACAAGTTTATCACTGGAAACTTGGCTATGATTTCAGAATTTCACACAGCCAACATATTTCCATATGCTATCCATAACCTCCTCTTTTTATGCCTACTTCAGGAGCTGAATTTAATCTTCTACCAGAATACCCTTCAATATATTTTTCCTTGATACCATATCTTATTATGTAACTCAGGCTAGCTCAAAACTCAAGGCACCTCTGACAAAGACTTCCTGCTTTATAGTTAAGATTTCTCTGTACAGAAGTAAATGTCAACAATGTTTACATACAATATGTACATAACATGTTCAGGAGACCCAGTTACTTATCTTTTATTATATTGGAAAATAAAATGGATTCAAACATTTTAAAATAAATACAGACTTGAGACTACCTTAAGATAAAAAGCAGATTGAAAATATTTAAGCTGAAGCAGGTATTTTTTACTTTGTGAAGAAAGTAAGTGGGGTAACACTTAAGAACCCAGAATTTAGAGAAAGGAACTGAAAGGAATTATTTTCAAGGATGAGAGACTTGCTCTAATTAACGTCCTAGGCTTTTCTTGTGGAGAAAGTAAGTGGATGGATGTGCCTGGACTGATTTCAAAACTGCTATGAACCTGGTATGATTTTGCCTCTTTGCTCATCTTTTCATAAAATGAATGCATATAAAGAGATTCTTTTCTTGTCTCTACAGACCTGACTGACATCTCAAAACAAAAAAGTCTACTTTGTAATCCAAAGATATTTAAATATTGCTTTATATTTTATAAATGAAGAGTCACCTTTTATGACAGAAAACCTAATTAAGCAAAGATTCTTAGAAAGTTTATACCATGCCTTGTAAGAGGTGTCATGAATGTCATCATGTGTATTTCTACAAGCAAAATGCAGATCAAGATGATAAAGCACACACAAAGAGAAAAGTGAAAGAATTAGCAGAAAAGGCCAGTGAATTTTCCACAGTTATAAAAAATTACATGAAACAGAAAACACATCTTCTCTAGGGCCTCTGGAGACCATAGTCATGCCATAATTTAGACTTCTAGAATCCACAACTATGGAAAACTGCATTTATTTTGATTTAGGACTCTAAGATTTTACAATTTGCTACAGTAGCTACAGAAAAATAGTACACCATAGAATCAGCATTGTATTTTAGGGGTTATGTTAGCAAAATTTGTGTTACAGTGACAATATATCTCAGAGACCAACTTAAAGCAGAAAAGATTTATTTGGCTCAAAGTATTGAGAGATTCCCACCTATCAAAGTATCAACAAGTGTACATAGAAGAAATGATACATTGTCTCCAAATTCCACACTTTAAGCATATTTCAAAATAGTAGCAACCAGGTGGAGAGCAAACATTCATAACATGAGCCTATGGTGACTTTTCATATCTAACACATAACAGATATAGTCTTTTCTGAAGATGACTATCAAAGTCAAAGGCCCTGACATTGATACTATGTAACCAAGGATTTTTATTAGAAGGTATGAATTCAGGTCTCAGTTTGTGCTAGAACTTCATGTAGAATCCTAGTTTGGTGAAAGATACAAAATCCTGTACAAGATTTTAATATTCAAAAAAGACAACAATTTTAGCCCAAGGGCATCATACAGGTTATTATAGCTGCTCTCAGATGACAGCAGAAGTTGGCAAGGATGTGGAGAAAGGAATGAACATTCCTCATTGTTGATGGGATTGCAAACTGGTACAACCACTCTGGAAATAAGTCCAGGTTTTCTTCAGAAAACTGAACATAGTACTACCTGAGAGGACCAAGCTATACCACTCCTGGGCATGTACCCAAAAGATGCTCCAACATATAACAAGGATACATGCTTCACTATGTTGATCGAAGCCTTATTTATAAGAGCCAAAACCTCAAAAGAACCCAGATGTCCCTCAACAGAGGAACTGATACAGAAAATGTGGTACATTTACACTATGGAGTTGTATAATTGAGCTATTAAAAACAATGACTTCATGAAATTCTTAGGCAAATGGATGGAACTAGAAAATATCATCCTGAGTGAGGTAACCCAATAACAAAAGAACATACATGGAATTACAGGGACAAAATGGGGAACAGAACCTGAAAGAAAGGCCATCCAGAGACTGCTCCACCTCAGGATCCATCCCATATATTGACACCAAACCCATACACTATTGCAGATGCCAAGAAATGCTTGCTGACAGGAGCCTGATGTAGCTGTCTCCTGAGAGGCTCTACCAGCACCTGAGAAATACATATCTGGATGCTTGCAGCCAAACATTGGACTGAGCACTGGGAAGTCAAGGAAGGAGTTAGGAAAATGACTAAAGGAGCCAAAGGGGTTTGCAACCCCATAGAAAGAACAACAATATCAACCAACCAGACCTCCCCCCCAAGAGCTGCCAAAGATAAAACCACCAATCAAAGAGCACACATTTGTAGCAGAGGATGGCCTTGTCTGGCATCAATGGGAGGAGAGGCCCTTGGTCCTGTGAAGGCTCGTGTCCCAGTGTAGGGGAGTGCCAGGGAGGTAAGGTGGAAGGGAGTGGGTGGGTGGTGGAGCGTGCTCATAGCAGGAGGAGAGGATGTGTTGGGGGTTTGTGGAGGGGAAACTGGGAATGGGGATAACACTTGAAATGTAAGTAAATAAAATATCCAATAAAAGAGCATATGATCCAGAGGGGAAACTAGCCTGAGATGACCAACAATCTAGTGCCATACAGCCCTAGGGAAGTAGACCTTGGCTGAGATGATCACTGCCTGGCACCATAATGCACAAATGAGTCATAGCACTTCTGAATCCACTCCAGAAACTACCCTAGATACTCAGAGACATCAGGTACCACTAAGAGGACCAAGCAAGTTGTAGAGAAATAGAATCTGAAGGATGTGGTCACAATGAAGAGAGACATAATAGGCGACTTAAGGGTGATGGGCATTAACCTCATGTGAGTAGCTAGTGATGCCTCTAGAATCATGGTGGGTCCTGGCCTTTGCTACCACCAGGAGTCCCATCCTGGGAGAGTTGATACCAAAACTTTTATGCTGTGTAGTACTATGGGTGAGAAAGTAATCACCTTCCACTCTCTTGCCTCTTGTTTTCTAAGGCAGGAAGAGCTGACGCTGGGATCATGAGAGCAGAACTGTCCTTGTCCCTTTCCTGCTGCACAGAAGAGTGGGGACTGCTGATTAGCTGGCTCCGAGGGTCTGAGAGTGAGAGGCAGTGGACTGACCCACTTAGATGCCTTTGCAGATCAGATCCAGGGCTCTGAATTGGCCCATCTAAACATCTAGCCACCGATGAACTGCTGGAGTACAAAAATGTGTCAGTCCTACAGATCCTCAACCAACCGATCTCCGTAACACAGGGATCCAGTGAGGTTCCAATATGGCTTGAGTAGCAGAAGCCAGCGACCTCATACCAGACTGAAGTGCCATTTCAATGAACATTTTTCAAGCAGAGATGTGGGGCACACTATGACATACTACAGCTTCCAAAATGAGATTTATGTTCTCTCTGGTGAGAGGGAGGTTGTGAGGGAGAGAGAAAGTATGAGTGAAGACAGAGATGAGTGGGATTGCTTTGCATGGAGTAAAATCCACAAAGAACGGAGAAAAAAATTTAAAAAAGAAGAAAAAAGAAAAGAAGAGAAAAAAGGAGTGCACCAACCAGTATTCTTGCATTTTCCTATTTATTCCTAAGTTTTAAAACTTGCCTCAAGGTGATGTATGTTCAGAAGCTCAAAGATATTCTACAGAACATTCTGAACAGCCTTTATATAGTCATTTGTGGTTTAAACAATTTGATACATTGAAGCCTGATTGTCTGAATAAAATTAAGAAAGAGATTTTGTCAGTCACTGCAGAGAGATCCACTGAAAGATTCCTCCCTTTACTGCTCCTTAAGCTTCAGATCATCAAGGACAACTGCAGATGACAAGAAGACATTGGAAGGCATCTGAAAGATAGCAGCTCTCCAGTTAAAAGGCAAATGGAGATAACAACCATCCCATCCCAAAGACAAATCTAGAGTCAAATTACGGCCCCTATGCTTGCCAATTTTATGTCAACTTGACACAAGCTAGGGATAACTGAAAGGCAGGTACCTCAATTGAGAATATACCTCCATAAGATCCAGCTGTCAGGCACTTCCTTAATTAGTGATTGATGGGGAGAGCCCAACCCATTTGTGGGTTATGCTGGACCTAGGCTGGTAACACTGGGCATATATATATATATATATATATATATATATATATATATATATATATATATATATATATATATATATGTGTGTGTGTGTGTGTGTGTGTGTGTGTGTGTGTGTGTGTGTGTGTGTGTGTGTATGAAAAGAAAAGAAAAAAAAACAACTCCATAGCTTGTGCATGAACTCCAGCTTCCAGGTCCCCACCTTATTTTAGTTTCTTTCCTATCTTTCTTCAATGAAGAATAGTGGTGTGGAAGTGTAAGTCAAATAATTCCTTTCCTTGCCCTCTACTTCCAAATGTATAAGTAAAATAATCATATTTAGACAGTAAAAATTAACATCCAGTCCAATGGTATGTTGAAAATTTTAATTTCCTAAATTAAAAAAGCATTTGAATTTAACAAATGTTATTTCACCAAACAGCAGAATAAAATTTATATGCAATGACAAATTTGTGAAAGTTTTACTGCTCTTTTTAACATGCAAATAATGAATACATTCATGATTACACTGTAAATTCTAGAACTATTTTAAGTGCTTTTATGATAATTAGTGATTCAGTCTCAATCTTCTGTTTAGAAAGGATATAAATTTAGTTTTCCCAGTCTCCTAAGGATAAAAATTATTTCAAAATTTCAGATAATCTTTCTAATGCTAATACTCACAAATATTCATTTTTGAAAATTTTGATGCTGACTCTGTAGTTTTTGGGACAAGAACATATTTGAAATACAACTGTAATAAAATTTTGGATTAATTTGACAGCAAATGTTATACAGATTATTATAATCTTTTCAGTAAGTACTTGATTAACTTTCATTACTTAATTATATTAACCACTTATGAATGGAAATTTAATGGAGTTCTCATATCACTTTATTTAAAACAATTCAAAAAGTGAGGAAAAAATCTAATTGATAATTATATTTTAAGATATGAGCTTTTATAGCAATATTATGTCCCACAATTGTGATAGAATTTGTGTGTTCCACTGGTAAATGTTAACTGGTATGCAGACATAGTCAAAAATCTATTTGATCATTGAACTCATTAAGTATACCAACAAATATGAGCACACTGCTACATTGTTCCTTACAAAAATTAAATCTACCGTTAAATAAACTATAATTTGTATATTATAACCATATAGCTGTACAAGAATTATGAAAGAATAAATACTAAATATTTAAATATTAATGCATAAATAGATTCATTAGATTGTAAATGCAGAATTGTTCACTTGTTTTTTGAATTATTCAGATACCAGAGTTTGTTTTAGTGGGGGAACTGTACCTCCGTTGGTTCTCATTTCTTGGTGTGCAATGGTGTTAGCACAAGCCAGACCCATTGCAGTCAAACAAGTTTACACACTTTCCCAACGGTAATTGTATTTCCACTGGAAATACAGACTGGTATATAGATTAAGAAAGATATACTTATTTCAGATTGTCTCCTCAGCTATTTATTAAATGGTTAGAAATTGAAATAAGAAGAAAAAAATTCTAGCAAGATCACAAATCAAGAAAAAAAAATACACTTAGTTTAACCTCAGTTAATGCCCTCCTTTACCCTTTCTTCTGGAAAGTGCAAGTTCTAATTCAGAATGAAAAGAAAGTACTCTCTGAAAGAATTTTAATTATTTCCAAATGCCGTGGTAGCATATAAATGCTAAACTGTGTGACTTTTCCATTTATGGGCTGTGAGAAATAAACAGCTGGGATAAACAGCAGGCATCTCGAGATATTTTATTTATTTCTCAGCAGAAGTTTAAGCATATGTCATAATGATGGCATTTACATCATAATATATGTTGCTTCTTACAGCTCTGCAAGCCCATCAGAATCCGCAGAAATGACTATGGAATGGTAGAAAAAGAAGAGCCCGTAAAACAGGCTTCCATCTGCTTCCATCCCAAAGTTCAACTTTTATTATAAACTATGCAACTGAAAATCAAAGTTCTGAAAACATAATTGCTTCCCTTGAATCTCAGTTTCAGTTTTGCTTTCAGAGTGATCTAGCATGCTGTGACACAGACATTTACATTTTCTCTTCCGGAAAATCCCATTGCCTTTTGACACCCAGATATTTAGCACCATAGACAAAATATACGCTATTAAGATCAAAATCTCAGGATTTTGTCAACTTGAGAAGGACATCGTTTTTGAGAATATTATATGGTAAGAAAAAAAAGTGATTTTTAATAATTATATTTCTGCTTAGGGTTCTCAGTCTTTAGGGATTGACTTCATAGAAAAATATACTAGGTCAAAGATGAGAGCAAGTTTAAGCATACTGCATAAGTGTCATCACTGTAAAATTTTAAAGATAATAAACTGCAAATCTATTCTTTTCAGTACAGAGACTTTTGTAAAGGATTAAAAAAATCTACATATACTTTTTGACAGAGCTTTTGTCTTGGATGTTTTCTGTTTGGACCCTTAGAATACTGTCACATAAAATGTTTCTGAGGTCATGTAACCGAGAAGAATGTGGCAAGATGACACCTGACTCTCAACAGCACTATTGTCTCTGCATGAACTGGTCATAGCTAGAAGAAAACACCTCAAATCCTTTCTGAACACAGAGCATGGAACAGGAGATAAATGCCTGGCCAGGCATTTCTCAGACACAATCACTTCAGTGATTAACATGATTGTTGGATAAGGACTTCTAGAGAAATGTCTAGACACAGAAACAAATTTGAGCTAGACAAATAACACTTGCACGTGTTAACATAGGACCATGCCAGTAAGGGCATTTTACTTTGCTATCGAACTGTCAAAAGGAGAGATGGATTATTACTTCCTTTCTCATTGCATTTTTACAATATGATAAAGAAAGAAAGAAAGACATTTCATAAAGAAAATTAAGGTCAGTTCCTAAGCATTGCTAGGCTTGATATTTTGGATAAAAATAATGGCCAGAAGAGAAGCCTAGTGCTTCCACTTGAAATATACATAGATAGCATTAGAAATTGCATCCACAAACAGGGTAACAAAGAACTATTATATAATAGATTGTAGTATATTTAACTTACTATATTTATGTTAGTTATACATCAGGAAAATATTAACAAATTATATACAAAATATGCCATATTCATTTATTTTGATGTAAGCATTAAAATTTTGCTATAAGCAGTATTAAATTAATAATTTTATCTATTTTAAAAATACACCTATTTACTTGTTTGCTTGCTTACTTGCTTCATGGTAGTGTTAGGCCACATGCCACAATGTATGTACTTAGGTCAGAAAACTTGCAGGAGTTAAGTTTTCTTCTCCAACAATGTGGATACTAACGTGAATTTAGTGCATCAAGATTTGTCTTAAGTGCTTTTATCTGCCAAGTCAGCTTTCCAGCCATACTTGTGACTCTTTATGCAAGCACTTTTAATATTTTGCTGCACTTAATTTTAAGATATCGAGTCATCACTTACAAATCATCACTTGTTAAAGTATGAAAACGCTATAATGTCAGTTACAGTTATCTGGTTCCTTCCCACAATGTTTTCATGAAGAATAACACCTATTCTAAAAACATCTGCTAACATTTTGTGAACTTTATTAGAAAGTTGAGATCCTTTCTGTTTTGTTTAAACTATGTGGAAAAATGTCTATGAGAATTTGTCCAGGATATTCAAAGCACTCTAATAAGGTAAAATTCACTAAAATGACACATAAATCTAAATCCTGAATGACTTGTTAGTGACTTGTTGTCTAGTCATTAGATATTCAATGAAATAATTCATGCTTGAAATAAAAAACTATTTCATGAAGCTGAATTAAAAATAGAACTGTCTGGTTCCCTCCACATATGTAGCAGAGGACTGCCATTTCTGGTCTCAGCGGGAAAGGATGCACTTAATCCTGGAGAAATTGACACCCCGGGGAAGGTGGATGCTAGCAGGGTGAGGTTGGAGAGAGTCAAGAAGTTGGGAGAGCTCCCTTTCAGAAGCAAGGAAAGGGGAGGGAGTAAAGAACGTGGAGTGGGGACCATGAAAAGGGGCAATATTTAGAATGTAAATAAATAAAATAATTAATAAAAAAGGAAAAAACACTCCCAAGGTACATTGTAAGTAAATATGGGAAGATGACACAATGTCTGATGACTCAGAGGGACTCATGACATATTGTGCATTTGAAATTTGCTAACATAAAATCTTAAATATTATTACAAAAGTTAAGTATGGTGTGAAATATATTAGCTAACTTTATTAAACTCATATTAATGAGTAAGTACCTCTAAACATCATGCTGTAAACCCTAAGTATACACACCTTTTTCAGTGATATCTCTGAACTACCTAGACAGCATTTGGTTTTGTTTGTCCATATAAATGTGTTTTCTTGTGTGAGTAAAATTGAAAAAGTGAAGAATATTGGGCTATTAAGTGGATTATAAAAGTAAATAAGTCTGAGTTTTGGGGTATTACTTAATTATAAAACAATGACCTAGAAATCTCAAGAGCTTCTTTTGAACCTTATAATCACAAAGAAAAACTCTCTCTCTCTCTCTCTCTCTCTCTCTCTCTCTCTCTCTCTCTCTCTCCTGGCTACTTTTGTGTGTCAACTTGACACAAGCTGAAGTTATCATAGAGAAAGTAGCTTCAGTTGAGAAAATGCCTCTATGAGATCCAGGTGTAAGGCATTTTCTCAATTAGTGATCAAGATGGGAGGGCCCCTTGTGGGCTGTACCATTCGTGGGCTGGTAGTCTTGAGCACTATACGAAAGCAGACTGAGCAAGCCAGGAGAAGCAAGCAAGCCAGTAAGGAACATCCCTCCATGGCCTCTGCATCAGCTCCTGCTTCCTGACCTGTTTGAGTTCCTCTGCTTGACTTCCTCTGGTGATGAAGAGCAGTGTGGAAGTGTAAGCTGATAAACCCTTTCCTCTCCAACTTGCTTCATGGCCATGATGTTTGTGCAGGAATAGAAACCCTGACTGAGACTATCTTTCTATCTATCTATCTATCTATCTATCTATCTATCTATCTATCTATCTATCTATCTATCTATCTATCTATCTCCATCCTATATAGATTAGCCAAAAAGCTTGGAATACCCAAGATACCCAGACCAGATGAAGGTCATGAAGAAGGAAGACCAAAGTGTGGGTGCTTCGGTCCTTCTTAGAGAGAGGAACAAAATACAGGAACAAATACGGAGACAAAGTGTAGAGCAGAGACTGAAGGAAAGGCCATCCACAAACTGCCCCACCTGGGGATTCGTCCCGTATACATTCGCCAAACCTAGACGTTGTTATGGATGCCAAGAAGTGCTTGCTGACAGGAGCCTGATATAGCTACCTCCGGAGAGGCTCTGCCAGAGCCTGACAAATACAGAGGTGGATGCTTGCTGCCAAAACCATTGGACTGAGTGTAAGGTCCACAATGGAGGAGTTAGAGAAAGGACTGAAGGAGCTGAAGGGGTTTGCAACCCCATATGTCAAATGACAATATCAACCAACCAGACCCCCCCCCCAGAGCTTCCAGGGAGTAAACCACCAATCAAGGAGTACACATGGAGGAACCCATGGCTCCAGATGTATATGTTACAGAGGATGGCCTTCTCAGGCATCAGTGGGAGGAGAGGCCCTTGGTCCTGTGAAGGGTCCATCCACAGTGTAGGTAAATTTGAGGAAGGGGAGGTGGGAGAAGGTAGGTGGGTGGGAGAACACCCTCATAGTAACAAAGGGGTGGGGGATGGAATAGGAAGTTTCTGGCAGGTGGGGGGTACCAGGAAAGGGGACAACCTATGAAATGCAAATAAAGAAAATATCCAATAAAAAAAGCAACAACTCATAGCTAAAGGTAAGCAAACTTCCCATGAAAAAGATTTTCATTGATGCAAAAATATGCCTACTTTTATATATAACTATTAACCTATTTCTTCATATTGTCTTCTTACTATAACTTGTCATGTTATATATGATAAAAAATCTTTAGTGGTATTTTATGTTAGTAGTAATGCTGATTGAATTATATAGCATATTCAAAAGACCAGAAGAGTAAAGTAAAAGTTATTTAAATCTAAATTGATAAATGAACAAATATATTAGAAAGTGAATCTTTTAGAAATCTGAAAGCTATTATCAATAGAAATAATTCTTAAAAGAACCATTTATTAGGCAGATCTGAAAATCAGATTGTAACATTCTGAAAATGAATACTCTACTATGCTGAATAGATAATAATTTTATTAAGCATTATAAACTTTTGCTGAAGTAAGTCATGCCTAAAATTGGCAAATGCATGCAATTTGTCAGCTAATTTTACTGATTAAAATGGTGCATTAGAACAGATTTGATTCTTCCTCTAAGCAGCAATTGAATCTATTTATAAATGATAATTATATTCAAAAATAATCTACACATCGATCCCAAGGTGTTAATGATTGCATGGTATGTAGCTAATATGAAATACAGTCAAATATATGAATTGGCTGTTTTGTAGTTATTTCCTTCAAATAAGAATATTCTTTCCTACAGACAGGAAGAAGCATCTTAATACTCAGGAAGGTAATAAACTTTACCAAGCGTGGTGGTTTGAATATATTTGGCCCATGAGAAGTGGTATTATTTGGAATATGACCTTTTTGGTGGAAGTATGTCATTGTGTAGGCAGCCTTTGATAGCTCCTAGTTCTCTAGCTACGGAAAATGTGGAAGACACCTTCCTCCTAGCTGACATCAGAACAAGATATAGAACTCTCAGCCCCTTCTCTAGTACCATGTCTGCCTGAAGTCTTCCCAGCTTCCTGCCAGGATGACAATAGACTGAACTCCTGAACTTGTAAGTCAGCCCCAATTAAATGTTTGCCTTTATAAGAGTTGTCTTGGTCATGGAGTCTTTTAACAGTGATAAAACACAAACCTCTTAGAAGACAGAAGTAAGAAACGCAAAAATGTACAAGATTCAGGATACTCAGAATCCTACAAGATTCAAACTACCCTTATAAATATTATATAAGTAGTACACTAGGGACAAGAGATTTTGGTGGGTGCATACTTGAAATTGGAAAGAAGGCTAGAACGCTTCTCTTGCGAAGTTATCACCACACTGGGGTGGGCAATTTGATGATGTCTTCAAATAACCTGTGTTCTTATAAGTATCCCTTCACCCTTGATTATCTAAGTAACAGTCATTAATATATTTGGGCCAACATGACAGATTCTCCCCAGACACGGTGGCACATGTCTGTAAGCCATTCAGGGAGCCAAGCTGGAGGGCAGCAGGTTCAAGGTCAATATGGAATGAATAGTGAGACATTTTCTTGAAAAACAAAATCAGACTAACAGTCTGGCTATTTACAAGAGGCCTCTGTACTTTAACTTTTCTTTTGAGATATTCTATCTTCATTTTTTTTTCCTCATTCAACCTCATTTCATCTGAGATGAAATACTTATTCCTACGAGGTCTTTCCCTGGATTCTTTGACTAAAATCTTATCATTCTATGGTCTTTTCCTTCAAAGTATTTATCATAGTTTAGCTTTAGGTTTCCTTGTTTGACACAGACAGCTTTAGTATGACAATTTTGTAGTGTTTGGTTGAACAAGCATCTGTTCACAGCTTCTTAGGAAAAACATGCATCACAAATATAACCTAAAAGTTATCAACAGAATCAAAGAAAATTTGGAGAGCTGTTACATGAACCCTAAGGTAGATGATAATACATACAAATGAAACTTAGTTTTTAAATCAAAATTACCTCCTAATGAAGTAATAAAGATAAAGATATGTGGATGCTGTCTTCAGCATTATCAAATGATTTGACAGAAAAAAGGTGGAAAAGAAAGATAGAAAGAAATATGGTTGTCAGTATTGCTCTGTTATTCCATATATCTGCGAGAATACAAGCGAAAGATCAGTACTCAGGAGCACTTTATGAAACCCAAGGATTGCAACCTATGGTAAGAATCAGACAGTGTAAAAGCAGTTATGTAGAACATGTAGACAGTACCTCAAGTTGTGACTTTATAGAGAATTTATCATCCCACTAATTTGACAATTAAGTTAATATTGAAGCTGATTACATTGAGTGTTAGGGAAAAAGAGAAGCTGAACAACATAACCATCTATTTCTCCTTCAAATAAAGACAGAGTGATCTAAGACAATATGAACAAACTCAGCCCCCAATGAATTGGCATTACACACTGTTAGATGTTCTTATCTCTGGCAGAGAGTCTCACGTATATCTGAGACTGGGAGAAAATAATGAATAGGCAGACATTATGAAGAGATCAGGGCATTCAAGACTTCTGAGTAGATAGGCCTAATTGAATAAAATGCATACTCAGTACTAGTTGAAATTTTAATAGAAAGCACAATAGATATGTAAAAAAGAAATTGTTCAATATGTGTATAAAAAGACCATTTAAATGTAGACCCTGAACATTTTTTTAATTTATGGGATAACTTATCAGACTTGATCATCAGTAGCACATTTTCAAAGGCAGCATATAAAATAAGTAATGTCCAATTGTATTTATTCCAACTTTCATTACCCCAAAGTTTCTTCTCAAAATATATATCCAGATGGCATCATAAGAAAGTAACTACATGATAATTCAAGAAAGCTTTTCCCCAAAAAACTTTAATTACCTAAATTATGTACAATTCATTATATCATATCTTTAATGAATACACTTAACAATATTTCTATATTAAAACATCTATTTTTCTCCAAAATGACTGTTGAAAAATGTATGTCAAGGCCAAGGTTATAACCAAGGCCAGAAGGCTTGATGCTTTCCTATTCTCAAGAATGATTTAGCTTACAATGTTTACTAGGTAAAAGTTTTTCCCAATCATAAACCTTAGTTGGATATATTTTAATAATCTACTATTAACCTCTACGTGTTTGGTGGATGTTAGAACAGAAGGTCTCAAATCATAATTTACATAAGAATTTCTTGTTACATCATAGGAACATGTGAATGTTATTTAGTTTGGCAGGTGACATTGTATTTATAATAAGACTTTTGAGCTTCTTGTGGTCTGTGAGCTGTATCTTGGGTATTTGAAACTTTGGGGCTAATATCCACTTATCAGTGAGTGCATACCATGCGTATTTTTTTAAATTGGGTTACCTCACTCAGGATGATATTTTCTAGTTCTATCCATTTGCCTAAGAATTTCATGAATTCATCATTTTGAATAGCTGAGTAGTACTCCATTGTGTAAATGTACCACATTATCTGTATCAATTACTCTATTGAAGGACAGACTACCTGAAGCTCAAGGAAAAGGAAGACCAAAGTGTGGGTGCTTTGGTCCTTCTTTGAAAGGGGAATAAAATACTCACAGGAGCAATTCTAGAGACAAAGTATATAGAGCAGAGACTGAGGGAAAGGCCATCCAGAGAATATCCAACTGAGGATTCATCCCATACACAATCACCAAACCCCAACACTATTGTGGATGCCACGAAATGCTTGCTGAAAGGAGCCTGATATAGCTGTCT
Organism: Uromys caudimaculatus; assembly: GCA_028551405.1. NCBI lineage: Eukaryota > Metazoa > Chordata > Mammalia > Rodentia > Muridae > Uromys > Uromys caudimaculatus. Next base: position 20,590,892 of record CM052716.1, on the reverse strand, counting down.
CCTGAGAGGTCCTGCCAGAGCCTTACAAATAAAGAGGTGGATGCTCACAGCCAACCATTGGACTGAGCATGGGGTCCCTAATGGAGGAGTTAGAGAAAGAACTGAAGGAACTGAAAGGCTTTGCAACCCCATAGTAAAAATATCAATATCAACCAACCAAAAACCCCAGAGCTCCCGGGGAATAAATCACCAACCAAGGAGTACACATGGCTCCAGCTGCATATGTAGCAGAAGATGGTCTTGTCAGGCATCAATGGGAAGAGAGGTTCTTGTTCCTATGAAGGCTCGAAAGATGCACCAGTATAGGGGAATCGAGGGCAGGGAGGCGGGAATGGGTGGCTGGGTGGGGCAACACCCTCATAGAAGCAGGGGGAGGGGGATGGGGGAGGGCTTTCTAGGAGGGGGAAACCTGGAAAAGGGGTTAACATTTGAAATGTAAATAAAGAAAATATCATATATATATACATATATATAGATACCAAATAAAATAAAATAAAAGACTTTTGTTTTAGCAAGTTTTAGGGAAAAAAAGATAATATAACTGGATTTAGTAAAACCTGTTATAAAATTTCTAAACATGTTCACTCTAGAAAGATATTAGATAGAGTCATGATAATTTCCTTGAAGTCAAAATGGTCAACAACATAGTAAATACAAACTCCCGAGGAAGAATATGACAAAAAGTTCTTGAAATAAGCTCAATAAAATGTTATGGTCTTCCAAAACACAAAATACCTGCTTAAACAATAAAATCTACATCTGTTTAAATGAAATACCTTCTTCAAGTGAAAGAAAAAAATTTCTCGTTGTTGAGATGGTTGTGATGGACAGATATCATTCTTTCTGTGTTAAGATGAGGAGCCTGTCTGTAGTCTCTGACCAGGTCCAAACAATTTCCTATATCTATACAACCACAAGCCAGAAATGCTTTACTGTTATTGAATGGCTGAAAATATTTTAGCACAGCATTCACTGACAAATTTCATACGTATGTAATTTAGGGTTCATAAAAACAGTTTCCCAAAATGATAATAATTTATTTATACATTTTATATGGCTCCATTAATGGCACAAATGATTGTGTTGTCCTAGTTTTCTATGATGAACTCTAATTTGCCTAGTGTGATACCATAAAGAAATAAGTCCCTTGGGAAGTGATTAATTGAATTACTGAGCTTAAAAATGTTAAGAGAGCTTGTTAGCCCTATTCTCCTTGGAAGACAGAGGTTGCCATCTATGAATCAACAAGGACTAAAGTTACCAAAAGCTTGTTCTTAGAGTTCAGAATCACCTAGTCAATGAGAGAGCTATGTCTGTTGTTAATAAACCATTTGTCTGTGGACATTTAAAACCCTGCTTAAACTGCCTAAAATTTAAGAATCTGCCTACTAGCCAACTAATAGAGTTGAGTTTTGGTGAGAGATACACACAAACTCAAAACTGGAACTTTTTGTAAATTTTATTAATTTGTAGAATCTAAGAAGTAAAATAAGCTGTGAATGAAATCTTCATTTCTATTGAAACATGGTTTTTATGTTTAGTTTTATTAAGAATTCAATTTTAAGTTAGGGAATGATTATAGGACTTAATTTAAAAATCTAGATTAATAGTCAAAATATGTAAATATATAATTGAGAAGTTAGGCAGTAAACTATCTGAAATCTTCTCTCTCTATTCCTTTCCTATACATTTATATGTATACACACACACATATATGTACACAAAGTACATGTTACTTCAAACATATATATATATATATATATATATATCTTTTATTTATCTTCTTTCTTTGCTCTTCAACATCATGATGATTTAGAAAAAGATAAATTTGTGATTATTTAAATTTTTTTTGTGTAGTTTTCCTTCTCACAAACCTTGATTTTTTTTGCATCCTGATTTAAAGGATTTTATTGTCATGGCTTGCTAGCTTGTTTCTCTTGCATACTTTGGGATTTTCAATAGGTTATATGTGCAGTCATCTGATCAAAGATTATGATGTTTTATTGCTACAATAAAACAATGCATGACTTCAACTCTACATTTTAATAAAAATCCAAATATATTAGGATATAAAATACACTGCATAACTGAGCTGAAGATTAGCATATCTGCTAAAACTTTATGAAGGAGATATAAATACATAAAGTATTAAAATAGCCAGTTTATAGAAAAATTATTTATGCTTAAGGACACTAACTTCCTCTAGGAACATTAAAATAAATGAAAATGTTTAGCAATTTTGTTAGCTGAATTTGGCATTTAATATAAAAGCAAAACAAAATGAACTCAGTGAACAATACAACAGTACCACGTGTTATAGAAAAACTAACTTACAGAGACAGTATGTCACCATGCATACAACAATCAACACAGTGAAACAAAGGGTTGCCATGGTAATTCCCAACCAGTTTTCAGAAAGGAACCATGTATATATTCTTTCTTATGCTGTTATTTCTGGAAATTTTGAGTTATATAATTTTTGTTCAAATGTTATCTTTTTTCAAGTTTATAATTTAAATAATAAGTCTTTCATATATAACATAATGAAAACTCTCATTTTGTTCAATAAATTAATATATAAAATATCCTTTCAGAAATGCTGGATAAGAAGAAGAAAGGCTAACCCTTGGTATCTTTTATCTAGGAGTGAGTCTGCTTCATTCAGAGGTGTTTTCTCCCTCTTGTTGTTCTTAACTGGAAGAGTCTAATCTAAAGTAGTACTAAATATAAGCCATCTTCTTTATATAGATATGGTAACAATAAGAACAAGAGTCCAGCTGGGCAGTGGTGGCGCGCGCCTTTAATCCCAGCACTTGGGAGGCAGAGGCAGGCAGATTTCTGAGTTCGAGGCCAGCCTGATCTACAGAGTGAGTTCCAGGACTGCCATAGCTACACAGAGAAACCCTGTCTCGAAAACAAACCAAACCAAACCAAACAAACAAACAAACAAAGAGAACAAGAGTCCATTTGGAAGAATTTGAGTATTTTTTGGTATATTTCTTTCATTTTGTTTGGCTTCACTGACTCAGAACAGCCTAAGAAGCTATGACTGGATCTCATCACTCTATAATAACAAAGTAATGTTACTTCAAACGTATTTTTTGGTATTGCAGTAGGGGAACTACATTGCTTTCAACACGTTACTGATTACAATGAATTTTTTTGGCCTGGTGAACATATCAGACACACAAACAAACACACAGACACACACACACAGACACACACACACACAGACACACATACATACACACACTGTTCTGAGTAAGGCATGAATAATTTGGGTCACAAAGGAAAACTATGGAACTAGGTGGTATTGAGGCTGTGCATTCATCTGAGCTGGAAGGAGTAATTAACATTGGAATTTCAAAGTACAGTAAGATTGCTCATAATGCTTTTTTCCTTAGAGGTCAGCTAACTATGAACAGGTTGAGCATGTGTAAGAAAGCAGAATAAGTACATAGTTACAAATGGTCACAAAGGACATTATTAACTTGGTTATAATTTGGGTGAATCTTTAGTTTGAAAAGGCAAGCTTCAAATATAATTTCTTATCAAAGAAACTTCCCATTGCATTTAGTAGAGTATTTCACCTTTGACGAATCATTTGTAAATATTTATTATTAATCTTATGAGCACATACCTTCTACTGAATAAAAGACTACATTGTCCAATTTTGCTTCTCTGTTGTTATGAAAAAACCCTAACTATAACCAGTTTGAGGAGAAATGGTGTTTATTTTAACACACAGTTTATAGTCATTAGCAAGGAAAGTCAAAGCAGACGCTCAAAGCAGGAATTCTGTGACAGGAACTGAAGGGGAGACAACAGAGAAATGCTGCTACTGTTTTCCTTCGCCTGGCTTGCTGTCTAGGTTACATCTAGAATCCAGGCCAGCCTGCATACAACCAACTACATACAATGCAGCAGACCCTCTTCTGACAATTAAAGCACCCTCTCAGGCCTGAAGTACGCAGTAAGGAAGAGAAAGAGAAAAGCCAACAAAGAATCTATCCAGCTTCTTTTAGAGTAGAGAGTGAAGAGGACAGAAAAAACCAGACAGTTGAAAAGGCACACTCTGAGAGGCACTTCAGGAAAGAAGAGTCCCTGAATCACTGATTGTGAGAAGCAGAAAAAGATCTGTATGCTTTAACTTAATTAAGGAATGTGAGGGTTGAGAGGGTTTTATTAATGAGGGTTTGAACAGAAGTTTGACATCAAATGCACACGTCATGTTTTGAGACTAGAATTGGAAATGAGTACATGTGAGAGTAAGTCTCAACAACTCAAGGAGATTTATGGGAGAAAGAATATAAACAGGCATTAACCAGGAGTAAAAATGGTTATGTAAACCTTTTGAAAATATACAGATATATTAATAGACTCTTAATTGAAGTAGAGTATATTATGATAAGTGATAATCTTTTAGAAGAACACATCAGATTGGTTTTAAATGTAAGTAGACAGACCTTCTTGTGCTATGATGTGGTAAAAAAGAAGAAAATGATAATAAAAAGGTATATGAAAATATTTAAGGGATTATTTCCACAAATGCTTGTTTATTTATTTGAGTATTTAAGTATTAAAAATAACAATGGAACAGGATTATAGAATGTAAAAGTCTCTTTTATTTCCCTGGTTGCTTGGCATCTCAGAGGCTTACTGCTGAATAAACTCACTCTTTTTTGTTCTTTCTGAGCTCTAGCTGGCTGGATCAACTCAGCTGTTCGGGCCCAAACTCCATTGGAGTTGACTGATTTACACTGACTTATCTCAGTTTCTGATTGAATTGCTCTGCTTGAACTCTAGGTAAATCTGGCAACCTGTTCTAATCTTCTGGCTCCTTCTTAGTCTCTGGTTCATTCTGTCTTTACCTGAAATCTCTCTCTGTAAAACTGTTTGAGTGATATATACAAAGAACTCAAGAAGTTAAACTCCAAAAGACCAAATAACCCCATCAAAAAATGGTGAACAGAGCTAAACAGAGAATTCTCAACTGAGAAAATTCGCAGGGCTGAGAAGCACCTAAAGAAATGCTCAACATCCCTAGTCATCAGGGAAATGCAAGTCAAAACAAGTCTGAGATTCCACCTCACACCAATCAGAATGGCTAAGAT
>CM052716.1:20531568-20585278 GCA_028551405.1 Uromys caudimaculatus | reverse complement strand
ATGGTTTGGACCACATATGTGGCAGAGGATGGCCTGGTTCGCCATCAGGGAGAGAGGAGGGGCCCATGGGCCTGAGGGTGTTAGAGGCCCCAGTAAAGGGGAATGTTAAGGTTGGAATATGGGGATGGGTGGGCGGGTGTGTGGGAGGTGGAATTCCCTCATAGAGGTGGGGAGGAGGAGGGGATAGGGGGTTTCCAAAGAGGAGACCCAGAAAAGGGGCAACATTGGAAATATAAATAAAGTATCAGAAATTTAAAAAAAACAAAAAACAAAAAAAGCTGTCTGGGTGAAACTGCCTACTCCCTCTTCAAACTGAACTGCCATGAACTCCAATGTATCTCACTGCTTCTCAACTCACTTACTGGACTGACTGAGAACTCAGGGATCTGCATTCCTCTGTGTCCTCAGTGTTGGATTAAAGGCATGTGCCACCATGCCTGTATATAAACTTTTCTTTACCTGAAACTTTATGTATACCATGCTGATTTTGAATTCAGAAATCTTGCTTCTGTCTCCTGAGATTAAAGGTATGTAATTATTCCAGCCAGCTTACATATTCCTAGAAGGTTGTTGGGTGTGATCCCTTGCCATAGCAGCCATGACGATGGATTAAAATTCCTTTAAAGTAAAACTTGAAGAACTTTAAAATGTGTGTGTGTGCGTGTGTGTGTGTGTGTGTGTGTGTGTGTGTGTGTGTGTGTGTTCGCATTTAAGTGCCATGAAGTATGTGACTTGTAAGTGAAGGCGTGTGTATTTTCTCTTTGTGATGGTGGGGAAAAGATTCTAAAATCAGATGGCAGTCTTTCTGTCTCTGTGTTATTCATTGCCTTGAATATGGTCCAATTTTAAAAATTTCAGTAGTCTCTTACAAACTGAACACATTTTATAAGTCCAGAATCATTTATTAATTGTTGATTATAGTGTCTGAGCTGCTGTTCCTAGGTTCAGGAAATGGTTTCCTGTGACAATACTTTCAAGTTTATTCGCCATTTTCTCTTCTATCAGATTTATTGTATCCAGGTTTATGGTGAGGTATTATGGTGAGGTGGACTTGGCATGAGTCTTGTGCAGGGAATAGACATGGATCTATTTTGCATTCTTCTACATACATACATCCAGTTAGTACAACACCATTTATTGAAGCTTCTTTCTTATTTCCATTGTACAGTTTTGGCTTCTCTGTCAAAAATCAAGTGTCCATAGGTGTGTGAGTAAACTTCTGGGTCTTCAGTTTGAGTCTATTGAAAAAAAGTGTCTGTTCATTGTAGTCCAGCAGGAAAGCAGGGATGGTGATACCTCTAGAAGTTCTCTTTTTGTGCAGGACTGTTTTTGCTATCCTGGATTTTTTTTTCCATAGGAAGATATTATTTTTTCAAGGGTTGTTGTGGGGCAATAAAGCCATGCCAGGAACCTTGGTGGGGAGAGCAGGTTGAGATCCTGAGACTTGGTGCGCACATACCTGAGAATTAGTGAATCCTTGCTCCCGGCCAGGTTCCTGACCTGGAACAGGGAGCACACTCCCCACATCAGTCACATAACCCAAAACAGAGTTCTCCATGCTAACGAGGTACCTAGAGGCCCTGAGGGTTTTGTGAATAAGCTTCTCTTCCATGACATTCCTCCTTGCAAAAGCTATTTAATGTCAGGTGCACTCTGAGAAGTTGGTATGGTACGGTAAGGTATGCATCCATTTTCCACCATGAAGCATCAATAAACAGTTTAGAACCATGGACTGTCTCTTTCACCATGCTCACTATCAGCAGGGTAGAAAAGGCATTTGCTTACAGAGCTACAGCTAAATCTCCCACAGAAGACTTATCTGCCCTTCGGAACAATCTCCAAGCTAAGGACAATCACTGCTTAGCTAAGCCCAAGCTCCCACTTCTCTGGACCAGCCTAGATGCCAGCCTCCAGTCTGCTGGCTCCAGCTCTTTTCTCAGCAATTCCTTGACTCCCAGAGGTGCCTGGATTTCCAAGAGTCAGAGAGCTCCCTCAGCTCTGGCCTCACCTCAGGCCCAGGGACTCCCAGACAAACTCCAGCTTTACCCCATCTCGGACTGTGCCTTCCCATCCTTGGAGCAGTATCTTGTGCTTCCCTGAAGCCCAGTACCTGTCCAGCACTGGCATGGGATAAGCTCAGTTAAACTCCCTGCTTTTTGCCTCCCAAGTGGCAGTGCCCAATACTCAGGTATTGGGCTTTATATTGCTGTACATGAAAATAGAACTAAATAATCAGAACACATTTTATATATTCATGACATTCTCAAATAATAAGTGAAAAAAATGTCTATAGGTATAATACATTTCAGATACAACATTGATCACATTTTTGTTACTGATAAAATTAATAATTAAGTTTTACTAAACTACCATATTATATACTTGTATATATATATATGCTTTATGTGTCTTACAAATTCAATGCACTCACTAGACATGGAAATCATCTATTAATTTTATATTCAACAAGAAGCTCTGTAGCAAAGTTTATTTTAGGTTTTTAAAATTCTTTTCAACCCTTCTTTTACTTATGTTTCAAATTCTCAGGGGATTAAATCCTTAAAAATGAAGCTCATCTTCAATTAGCCAGAAGAACATATGTATGTGCTTCATTAAAATCCCCAGGTATCACGAGGAAGAGTTCATTTTGGGTTTTAGATAATTAAATCCGCATACACATTCTCTGATACTCCATCTGGCATTAGAATGTTTTCATCTACAGGCCACTAGAACTAACTGACTTCTGAAAAAGTTTAATAAATTCATTAATATTGGGACTCATGTGAAATTGGCATTATGCAGTTGAGTGCCTTATGATAACCTAAATATTCGCTAATAAGAAATAAAATGAAGGTCTAGCTTATCTTCAATGATAATCTTGCTAGGCTAACAATGATAACCTTACAATTTAGACAACCACTAACATGACAAAAAATGTAAAACCGTTAGTGTATAATGAAGTATAAATTAGTATTTAAAGATGGTTGATTTTGTTCTATTCTTTAGCTACAGCATTTTCTACTCTTAGTGACATTCACCACCTTGAACACACTCGAACAGGCAATATAAATGAAAAAAAAATCAAGATCGCCATATGAAATTTGATGAAATCCTTTTTTTAATTATTTAGCTATTTCTAAAGCATTTTCTAATTAAGGTAACACTGATTATTATTTGATATGTATTTAATCTGCATTGATAAATATATTATGCTTCGTATTCTACCTAATTTTTAATTTTTTCTGGATTTTGTATCTATGGACTTGCAAATGCAAAGCAAGGACTTAAATTTAGTCCCAATTCTTAAAACCTTCCCTAGAAATGGGAATCCTTAATTTTGAAGCTCAGATAGTGTTTCTTTATCAATAATATAATTTTATATACTATATTTGTTATATTTATCAAACCATAAGCATTTCTGAAAATTATCACTTACTGAATCATTTCTCATGCAGTATTGCATATAATATCTAATCAATGAATATGAACCCATTGTTAAAATTTTCTCCTGACATAAAATATGAACATTACCCTAATACATACTCAAATAGAGTCTTAAGTGAAATTGGCAGGGTATTAATACTGCATGTTTCTGCAAGAGCCAGGCATATTCACCTCAAAGACTCTGAAGATCATTGCAGAGTCCGTTTCTGTATATGGTCAGTAGAATTTTATGAATCCCATATGATCTAGCATGGTTACATGTGCAGGAGAAGAACTCTTGAATCTCTTCTTTGATCACATGTTAATATGCATTTTGTATAATTGGTCAGTGAGTATATATGGAGAGTTAGCTGGTTACATACTAGTACTTTTAGAACATTATAATAAAGTACCCACTAATTAGAAAGACTAGAAAATAATTAGTTCACAGATCTATAATCTAGGAAAGTCAACATCTATGCATAGGTCTTTGTTTAGAAACTCTTTCTTCTTCCTTTTTGTTTTTCTTTATTTTTAATTTTTCTTCCTTTTAGCCTTTGGGATTTTGTTTTTGTTTTTTGTTTTTTTCTTGAAACAAGGCTTATCTACATATCTTTGACTGCTCTGGGAACACCTTACGTAGACTAGGTGCGTCTCAAACCCAAAGAGATCCACCTGCTCTAGCATCCTGTATACGTAGGTTAAACCTAAGCTTCTAGATATGCTATTTTACATAGAGATAATGAGAGGAAATAGAGATGAAAACAGGATGTGTGTGTATGTGTGTGTGTGGGGAGGGGTGTCTTAGCTACTTTGTAATAAGATATGATATATACTCAATATTTAATGGTCCTAGTTCTTCTCATCACATCTCCCACTTGGTTACACTGAAGAATAAGTTTCTACCATGTTTTGTGAAGGACAGATTCAAATTAAAGCAAATTATGAAATGAAATAAAACATGTTTAATTTAATTACATTAAATCAGGTGTTTGCTTGATTTAATATCAGTATAGTTGTTTTCACCAAGAAGCTGTATTATGGCAGTAGTGTTTGATAAGATATACATTTGAATAAAACAATAATACAGTATAAACTTTTTCCAAATAAAGTGGAAGTGGACATTTCACACTCCATGCACTTGATTAATATTCTTCAGTCAAGTACAAGATCACAATGTCACTAGTGTTCTGTTATAATATATTTACTATTCATTATTTAAAAGTATGTGGATGGTATAAAGAATAGAGATATACTATGAAAATGCATGATGAGATAAGTTATAAAAAATCTGTTAATAGGGAAATTTGAAATGGAATGACAGGTATACATTGGAAATGTTCAAGTATGCCATCAAAAAGGGAATACATTGTAGGAATTTTCAGCTAATCAGGGTAAGCTTGTCAACTGTCTTATGAGAAACAAATAACTCTGAAACATAGTTTGGGAGAATTCAACTTCTCAAGACATTGTTCTACCTTCCAGGTATTTAAGAAGAGTACTTTTTTCTCAGTTATGTTTTTTATAATTTAATTGTATTTCCACAATCTAGCAATAAATGAGTCATTGTTTTCATTGCTCAGCAACAAGCCATAAATATTTAGGAATAAGAAGGTAATAATGCATAAGGAGTTTAATTGAAATTCTTTCTTCTGAAATTCTGTTTATTGATCTACCATGTACAAAGGAAACAATAGTATGTGTTTAGTTCCATATGCATTTTTGTGTGGTATACCTGTGTGTGTGTGTGTGTGTGTGTGTGTGTGTGTGTGTGTGTGTGCGCGCACACGCAAAGTTATGTATGCATGAATATTGTCTGCTTTGTTCTCCAGGTTCCTGATTAGTGTGACTTGCCAAGAAATGTATCACTTAAAAAGTTCTGCTCCTTGGAATGAATCTGCTTATGCCTGGCATGCTATAGCCCATTTTATCAGCTCTTGTAGACAGCTTTACTATGTAATTCTTGTTCTTCTCCCTTTCCCATATGTCTTTTGAATCACAAGCTCTGAAATACTGGAATTTACCTTTATCTTCTGCTGCAAATTCTAGGGTTGGTGAAATATTGGTTACTTTCCTGCTTCCTGATTGAAAGAGGTACGAATTCAAATCACTTCCTAGTCTAAACTGGGTTTTCATTTATGCAGTCCATCCTCACATATTTGTGAGGCTTGTGGGTTGAAATTTGTCATCATTATGTCCTTTGGCTGACTTCAGGGGAAAAGCACTATCTGAGGGCAAAATGTTACAATTAAAATTAAAATGAGATTCACAGGGTTTTAAAAGACTTTTTAAAAGAAGCACAAGGAATTGTAGATGAAAAGCAGCATGTGGTTCTTTGTATTTAATAGATAGTCTTCTTTCATAAGGTGGACATGGGTGATTCAATATATGCTCTTTTGGAAAAGAAACAAAAATTGCATATGCAAACATGTAATATTAATGATTCTGAAATATCTGGGAGGCATAGTACAGAAAATACATTTTCATATGCCATATATTTTAAATTTAAAGTGGCATGGAAATTTCACTCTTCTGTATTTTATGCTTTGATGACTGACCAAGTGCTTACTTGACTATTGCATTCATAATTTTAAAGGAGTAAGAAGCAGCTCATTGTTTCTAAAATATGAACATGATAAGGAATGAAGTGTAAAAAGGAAAGACAGTCCTCATGCAGCAATAGCTTCATAATGCCTGTGGAAAAATGCAGAAAAACAGCTCTTAGTTCCTTCTAAGCTGCGCTTTGTTTCAATATGGAAATGAGTTTGGACTTTATGACCACAAAAGAAAAGCAAGTGCTCTTTTGAGTAATTCAAATATTACGCCAGGAAACTGTATTTTGCTGACATGTTTAGAAGCTTTGAATGTGATCAAGTAGTGCAATGATAATCAAGTCTTTAGAGAACAATCTGAATACATCATGACTACTATAAGGTTTGAAAAAATATTACTTGTCATAAGTTTTTGTAAAATATTAATAAAATATCTTAAAATATAAGGTAAAATTAATTCTGTCATATAACTCTGTTTCCTTATCAGCTTAATTAACATTCCTTGTTTGGAAATTCCTATTACTTTTATAGTTGTGTCATCAATCAATGTTGATCATGTATTTATGGCATAATCAATTATAATTTTTAATGAAAATTTCAGGGAAAATGCATGTAAGATACACTCTTACACAATATTTAATTGAATGTAGAGTACTATATGAAAAGTGAGCTTTTGGACATTAGGAAGTAAGTTGGAGATAGAAAAATTTTGTTTGCAGTTCACAATGTATGCCTTAATTCCTTATCGTAAAACCTGGTCATTATATATGGGGACGTATAGTATTTTCTACTCACTGTAATACGATATTTCAGTTACTAAGGAGGCGTTAGTGTGACACTTCTTTTTTGCTTAATTATCATGTTTTCTCATCTGCAAAAACGAGGTGTGAGTAGAGAAACAGATGGTGGAACACAAAGCTGATGCTCAAGAAAAAATAAGAGACGTGTCAGTCCCACACTTACTCTTCTATTGAAAGATCTATAAGGACTTGTCCAAAGCCAAAGATGTCAGTGAACAGTAGAAATTTTGTCCTCATGGGAACATAAAAATCATTAGGCCTTTCCTTTAGGAGTACAGAAAATAGAGTTGAGACCGATTGCTTCATGTTCCCAAGCCCAGATTAGAAGAAACACATTTCTTGTCTCTTCTGCTTCATACTTTGCTCAAGTACAGTGGTGGGTAGTAGAAACTCCAGAGCTAAGGAACTGAGTCATTTGTTTTACTTCATTACTTTATCAGCTACTGATTATGAGGAAAGAGTCCATCTTAGATGACCTAAAGGTGCTAGAGCAGCCGGTGGTATAAATCACTGCCCAGCAATATAGTTCTTACTTTTTGTATAGGATATAATTTGAGCTCTATTATCAGAACAACAGCAAGCAGTACAACAGAAAAATAAATGACAGGAGTAGATTAAAAGGTTTTCTTTTCATTTTATGTATGTTACATCAAAATACTCATGGGAATATTCTTCAACAATTTTATATATATATATATAATTTTATTTGTATATATTTTATGGTATTTTAATTCAAGAAGGATTATTTATATTTAATTTAGATATATAATATTTTATCTACATATACATCTGTTTGACATATGTGGACTGTGCCCTTAGGAGCGAGAAGTAAATATCAGAGGCCCTTGTGAGCTATTGGAATCAAACCTGACTCTTCTTGAAAGAGAAACCATTGTTTTTAATTTCTGAGTCTTATCTTCAGCACCCCTTTTCAGTGTTTTACAAATAAAGGAAATTGTTATGAAAATAAAGATAAATCTACAGTTATAATTCACATATAAATTTTCCTAAGGCACCTCATTGAGTACTTTGAAAAAAGGGACCCAGATCCCTTTTATCAAATTAAGGTTCAAATAAACTATTGAGAAATCTTTCAATAAATGAGACAATTAGTATATGTCAAATTTGGATGATATATATTATCTTATCACATTATGGATGACTAACTATGCAAACCTTACTGGAAAACATCTAAACCAGGAATCTCTGTCTTCAGCAGTATTAAGTCTAATTTAAGTTACACAATGTACTTTTGATCATAAGATTTCAAGAGTCTATGAGGGTGATCATATCTAAGACTCCTAGAAGTATGGGATATGAAACCTGAAACGATCACCTCATGTAACCAGGCAAGACTTCCAATGAAGCAATGGAAATATCAACCAAACCACAAAAACTTTGACCCACAATTTTTTCGCTACCTACAAGATAAACAGGTATATAGAGGGAGCAGAAATCAAGGGAGTGGTCAGTGAATCACTGGCCCACTTTAAGACCCATGCCATGAGAAAGAGCCCATCACTGACACTATTAATGATTAACTGCTATATTTGCAGACAGAAGCCTAGCATAATTATACTCTGAGAGACTTTATACAGAAGCTGATGGAAACAGATGAATAGACCCACAGGCAAACATTACGTGGTGTTTAATATTCTTGTAAAAGAGGAGAAGGAAAGATTATAGGGGACAGAGAGGTCAAGGACGCCACAAGAATACCTATAGAATCAACTAACCTGGGTCATAGAGGTTTCCTGAGACTGAACCACCAACCAGAAAGCATGTAGGGATGTACCTAGGTGCCCTACACATATGTAACAGATGTGCAGCTTGGTTTTCACGCAGCACCCCTAAGAGCAGGTGGAGGACTTGAACTGAGCTCAGAGAATTTCTATATAATTATCTCTTAGCCTAGGCCTTGAGGTTTCTAGCCCTCATACAATCTAAATTTCTCTAAGCCCAGACCTTGAAGGCTTCAGCTTCCAGGCTTCCAGCCTTCCAGCCTCCACCAGCTAACCTAGGCCTTTAATGTTTCAGCATTTGAGATTGCTACTCAGTAAACTCACCTTTTTTCTACCACTTTCTGAACGCTGGCTGACTGGGTCAGCTCAGCTGTTCTAGTCCAATTTCCTCTCCAAACTGACTGATTCAAATTGGCTTCTCTCAGCTTCTGGCTAGATTGCAAGCCCTGGAAAGGCTGCCTCTGAACTCTACAAACTGAACTTCTCTTCAGTCCCCTGAATTGAACTGAATTGAATTAGGAACAACGATATTGAATTCAAATAAATTGAATTGAACTCAACTCCTCGCTTATTGCTCTTTAAGTTTCCTCTTTGACTTGCATGTTCTTTAAGAGTTGAGCATATCTTATATCTCACTCTTTCTGTGAAATCCTTCTCTGATTTGTCACTTTGTCTACCTCTCAATTAGATATCATTGTTCAGATTAAAGGTGTGTACTAAGGGTGTGTTGCTGTTTAGGCAGTTCACACAGACTTAGCTTTGGATATGTTCAGTGAAGCCATGTTGCTAGATTAAAAATCCTTTACAGAAAGAGTCTTGATAGGAGAGGTAGGCAATGTGGTTGATATTTGTTTTCTTGTCTTGATATATACTGAAGTAGAAATTAGAGGGAGGCCAGTCATGTGAGTCGTTTACATGTGTAATCAAAGCTGAGTCAAGGAAGAAGAAGCACGGGCTTGGGTGTATCTGGATTCGGCTACATAATGTCTCAAAAAATGAGTAACAAAGGATAAAACAAAAGAAAAAGAAAGAGGAGAAAGGAAGTAACACAGTAATTATCATTGTTATATAATGAAACTTCCTACTGGAGTAAATATTAAGTTTCTAAAATCATGATGGTGCAAGAGCAATCAATATTGAGTAGTGACTATGGTTTACATTTTTATTTTTGGTGTTTCCTAGAAGAGCAATAAGTAGACCAAGGTTTTTCTGTGTAAGTATGTGTACTTTTAGTTAGTCTCAGCTCTCTGTGAGTGGACAGCATCAACAGTTCTGCTCCATCATGTATTGCATGGTTTATGGTATGTTACAAAAGTTTGTATATGTATTATGTACATTATTTACATATATTTTTCAACAGATAAATCATTTATTTATATGGTAATAGCCTTATCATGCTGCAGACGATTTGTGTGTGTGTGTGTGTATATATATATATATATATATATATATATATATATATATATATATATATATATATATATATGTGTGTGTGTGTGTGTGTGTGTGTGTGTATATATATATATATATATATTCAATTTTCTTAAAGAGAATGATAGATAGTTGATTCCTGAGCCATTTTGAGTGACTATAGTCTGAGATCACAGACAGTTTACCTCAAAAATCCATATTCCATGGTGCAAGTAATTTCATGGATTTTATAAGCTTATACAACAAAAGTAAAAACCATTGAAAAGGTATATTTTAAACACATTGGTGTATCCATCAGAAAGAAGAGTACAGCAAGATGCAGAAGACATTACTGTTAGCCTAAGATACTATCTGAAGATATCCTTAGCTTTTGAGATGCTGGAAGGTAGTAGTCTGCTATATTAATAGAGTTCAAAGGTTTTTAATCTGCGAGTTCTTACACCGAGGTAGTGGATAGCAGTTGTCAGGGCTATGTTGGCTGAGGGTAAAAAAAAGATAAGGACCTCGTCTTTGGACCTAGAATATTCCAAATGTTCCACAGAACTGAAGCTGCAGTCAGTACATCCGTCTCTGGAGTCATTGCTTCTGTAAAGGAGCAACTATTACACCTCCATGCTCATTTTCTCCCCTCTTTTACTCTAAGTTTTATTTTGGCTTCTGTAAAACACCATTGCCATCTTTTTCCATATCTAAAGAATTGGAAAAATATTTTTTCACCCCTCTCATATAGGACACAACATTTTCATATTACTTAAATTATATAATCAAAGACCTAAATGTCTATGAAGTACCTGTCAGTGATGAAAATAAAATCATTATTTTTATTTGAATAATAGGATTAAGAATCTCTTTGAGTTAACCATTAGATGTGTGATGTGTGAAGCTCCTTTATTCATACTTTCAATTACATAAGTTAAATGAATAAGAGTTTGATAGATTGTGAAGTTGACAGGAGCATGAGCCAAGTTGTATCTACAGCCAGAAATCTGAGAGTGATGATTGCTCATATTCTGCTTTCTTCATTTTATTCGGTCTGGGACCCTAGCCCATGGAATATAGCACAACTTACAATGAGGATGCCCAACTCAATTAGTGGTACCTAGATAACCTCTCACAGACATGACCCAAGACTTGATTCTTTGCTAATTTTAAATGCTGTCAAGTTGGTAGTCGACATAATCCAACAGAGCTCTTTTCTATAAATTTCTACTTTTCAAATGAAATTCAATGTGACAACTACTTCAGGAGATATTTTTCTGGTTTAGATAGTTACATAAGGCATCACTTCAGAATTCTTGTGGATGGCTCCTTAATAGGTTGATTGTTTTCTTGAACTCATTACCTTCAACTAACTCCACATTTGCCATCCCATAATGTGGTTATGTTTTCTTAGAAGTGCTGCAAGTTCATAAATCTGAAAATCAATGCCCTGCTCTTTGAACAAAGATTTGCATGTTCTTAGTTTTACCATTTTCCTCTGTGTATCCTAAGCCTCTTCTTTTTCTATTTATATACAGCTATTTAGCAATTTTTCAATTCCCATGAATTAAATAGCACTTATAAGCCAAGCATACTGAAGTTTATCTGCTATCACAAAGATTTTCTCAAATTCCCAAGGATTACTGTGCATCTTAATTTAACTGTCTAATTGGTATCTAAATGTAAGATGCATGGTTCATCTCCAAATCTTATGTCAATACATTTCACTTACACATTTCATAGTTCACATAAGGCCAATCCTACCCTTGGTTGCTCACACCCAAATAATTTGAGTCAATTTTCCATCAGCATGCAATATGAAAAGATATCAAAGCAATTCAGATATTTGACGTATTGCTTTTTGACCCATGCTGAGCATCATTCTTCAGTTTTTTCTTTCAAGGTCAGTAATTCCATTATCCTCAGTCTTTTCAAAGAACCCCAAAGAAAATTTCCTGTACTATCTCTCTGGTATCATTTTTACTACTTCAACATTATCCACCATCCTACACATGCAAAGCTTTACTGACCTTGGCATATTGTAAGCTTTCTCTCAGCTGGGCACCTTTACAACAATTTCATATAATACTTCTTAAAAATAACTAATTTTATGATTTTTCAAGTTGGTTCAAATGTCAACTCTTTGCTTAGTTCTCAGCTACTCACCTAGAACTATTAAAAATGGTCTATCTTCCCTTAGAATTTTTCATTTGCTTTATGAGTTCTTTTTCTTAAAGGAATATTCATCTTATAATATTCTATACAATTTAGTTACACATTAGATTTACTATATGTTATATTGACTGTCTGGTTGATTGAAATTAAGTCAATAGAGTCTCATTAGGTGGCCTAAGCTGACCATGAACTCACTACCTTCTTCTATAGCTTCCAAAGTATGAAGATTGTGGATATATTATTTTCTCGCCTGCATTAATTAACTTGTTTATTCACTTTACATTCCCATTACACCCCTCCCTCTTCTCCCAGTCACCCCCTCATGTAACTGCTCTCCCCATCCACCACTCTTTTTTATGATAAGGGGAAACCCCCACCCCTGTGGGTAACAACCCATCCTGGCACATCAAGTCACTGCAGGATTAGCCACATCCTCTCCCACTTTGACCATACAAGGTACCCAGGTAGGGGAACAGGGCCCAGAGGTGGGCTCCAGAGTCAGGGACAGTCCCCCACTCTAGTTGTTGGAGAATACACATGAAGACCAGGCTGCATATCTGCGATATATGTATGAGGGGCCTAGGTCCAGCTCAGGTATGCTCTTTGGTTGTGGTTCAGTCTCTGAGAGAAGGATAAGGACACCAACCCACTCTCAAAATCTTTAACCCAAAATCTTCCCTGCCTACAAGAAGTATTGGACAAAGATGAAACAGAATGAGGGAATGGCCAACCAATGACTGGCCTAACTTGAAACTCATCCCATGGGCAAGCACCAATCCCCAACACTATTAATGATACTCTATTATGCTTGCAAACACAAGTCCAGCACAAACTGCCCTCTGAGACGCTCCATCCAACTGCTTCCTGAAACAGATATCGAGACCCCACAGACAAATATATGACATATTGCTTTACTTCTCCTGTGACAGGCACAGTCATCAGTCAATATAAGGTTATAATTACTACTTTCTTGAGCCCTCTAAAAAGTTGTTAATTTAGTATTATTAGGTTCTACACAAATTGGATACAAATATTTCTAGCTATATCTACTATTAACTTCACTCTGCTAATAATATTAAAGTATACAGTGATGCACATGAATGATAATTGTTTTGATTTCCTTATTCATACCTATTCCATATGAGTAATGTTCACTTACTAATAATAAGGGTTGATGTTAGGGGCGTACTTTCATTAATATCTATAAAATATTGAGAGAGAGACTGATTCATTCAAAGCTTATTGTGATCATTTAAATATTCATTAAAATTTTACTATAATCAATGAATTCTAGTCTTATATATTTTATATGTCACACTCAAAAATCATTAGTAAACATAATGATCTCTTTTTCTATATATGATAACATATTTTTTATTAACTTTTTGCTGTTTTATGTCTTTGCAGTTTAGTATATATCATATTTTAATTTCAAGGAAGATCTCAACATACCTATAAGGCTAAAAATAAAAATTAGAGCAATTTGACTTTGTACATAGACTTGCCTACAAAACCCAATATTTATTTCATTCCTATATTCCATTACACAGAGAGACACAGGTATCACATAGCATAAATAAACGAATGCAATTTTTAAAAGATTTTACCCCAATAATTAACTAATATTTTACATAAAAATATTAGTATATTATTTCAGACAATTTGTTTTCTATTTTTCTAAACAACTCAATTAATTTAATATTTCTTACAATGTGGTTTCTGTAAGAGAGAATAGAATGATTCTGAAGAGCTCTACATACTAATGTCTGAACATGCAAAAAATAATCAAAGAAGTCACCACATTTACAATCATCTAAATGAATGAATAAATGAATAAATAAATAAACAAATAAATAAATAAATAAAAAACACAATGAGATATGTAGGGATAAAGTTATAGAAAAGAGGTAAAAGAGTTATACCTTTGAAATTTTACAGAAGTGGAGATAAAAATTGAACAACAAAGAAGAAGACAGAAAAACATTCCATGGTCACCCTTTAGCAGAATTAATACTGAGAAATTTTCTATAATATAGAGAGTAACATACTGATTGAATATAATCCTTATCTAATTTTCAGTGACCTTCTTCCCCCAAATAGAAAATAATTATATTTCACATGGAAGAATAATCACCAAAAATAGCCAAAGTAACCCTGACCAGAAGAACAAGGCTATAGGTATTATATTTGTGATGATACATTATGCTTCAAAGCTAGGGTAATAAAAGATTATGAAACTAGAACACAACCATACATACAGAGAAATAAAATAAAGATCCTTGACATAGCTGCACACTGTTATAGCTGCTTTACTTCTGTTAAGAATACCATTAATAGACACAAAAGATAATAGAGCCTTTCGAAAGTTCTTTGTTGAGGAAATTTAGCATTCACATGCAGCAGAATGAAATGGTGTTCTTATCTCACATGCTTGACAAAAGATTAATTTACAGTGGGATTAAGGACTTAATGTAAGTTCTTTGAAACTGCTACAAGGGAAGATAGTAAAACATAGAAAGTTTTAGGACAGCTTAAAGAATCCTGAGAAGCATTCACACTCACGCACATACTAGAGTCTTGGAAGGTAGAAGGGCAGCAAAGGTATTATTAGGGAATGTCAAGAGTGAAATCTTCACAGTCCCACGATACACTGGAAGAAACATGACCCTACAGAATCTATCACTTCATACACTTTGTATGCGCTGATAAAAACAATGGAAGATAATGATGCTGAGAGGTGCACATGGCCCCCACTGGTAGGCCGGGCTCTCTCCAGCCATATTCTGACAGAGAGCATCAGGCCCATTCACTCAGCTGGTGTTCAACTGCAGTTTGTGGTTGTTGCTGCTGCTGCTGCTGCTGTCGTTGTTGTTTTTGCTTTTCTCTCAGTCGACTTTCTGTATCTTCAAAAGTCTTAATTTTCCCAGGTTCTTTTTCACGTCAATCTTGATTCCCACAACACAGCTCTTCCTTTCTTATTCTAAGGATATTTTCGCTGTTTTTCTGATTTGTCAAGTTGTGTGAAAAATACATGAATTCTGTTCGGCATATTAATTATCATAGATGCTGCTAGGGTTGATTACAACATTATCTATAGAAACTATTGTATTTGTTGTTGTTGTTGTTGTTGTTTTGTTTTTGTTTGTTTGTTTTTAACTTCTTGAAACTTCAAAAAGTTACTTCTGAAAATTCTTGGCATTTTCTAATTCAAATGTAAAATTCAAATTAAAACATTATAGAGGTAAATTTCAAGATTAAAAATAATTATTTTTTAAAATGGTCAACAGATAAGAGATTTGGCTTTCCATTAATAAAAATGTAACAGAATTAATTGTTTCTCTCTCTCTTTTTTTTTTTTTTTGGTTTTCGAGACAGGGTTTCTCTGTGTAGCCCTGGCTGTCCTGGAACTCACTCTGTAGACCAGGCTGGCCTCAAACTCAGAAATTCACCTGCCTCTAATTGTTTCTCTTTTTGACTTGGAATTATTCTCCAAGTAAAATTGACTCAGAAATATTGTGAATATTTTCTGTTCATTAAATCTACCTTAAATATATTAAATTCAAATAATGGATGATAGGTAGATAGGTCACTGAGTAAAAGTGCTTGCTCTACAAGCCTGCGATATAAATTAAAATTCCCATAATTCCCATAAAACATCTGGATATGAAGTGCAAGTATTGCTAACCGTAATTCTAAAGAGACCAGAGACAGACACAGGAGAACAGTAGAATCCCACAAGCTCAAGGGCACATACATTCTTTAGTGTCAGCTATGAATAATTTCTTTGGAGAAATAGAGTCTGAGAACATCAACTTAATTTTACCTTATAAGCAGAATGGAGACTGAATACAAAATGGCTACAGTTATGTTAAAATGAGGAGTCTTCAACATGCCTCCCACCACCACCTTGAACCTGTACTTTAGAGTCAAACTGTTGACTCCATGTCATCCTAAGAAGAAGGAAGACCAAAATGTGGATGCTTCAGTGTTCCTTAGAAGGGTGAACAAAATACTCACAGGAGGAAATATGGAGACAAAATGTGGAGCAGAGACTGAAGGTAAGGCCATCCAGAGACTTCCTCACCTGGGGATACATCCCGTATATAACCACCATTGGACTGAGCATGGGCTTTCAAATGGAGGAGTTGGAGAAGGGACTGAAGGAGCTGAGGAGGTTTGCAGCCCCATGGAGGGAGCAACACTGTCAACTGTCCAGAACCCCCGGAACTCCCAGAGACTGGACCACCAACCAAAGAATACACATGAAGGAACCCATGGCTCTGGCTGCATATGTGGCAGAGGATGGCATTGTTGGCCATCAGTGGGAGGAGAGGCCCTTGGGCTTGAGGTTGTTTGATGCCCCAGTGTAGGGGAGTGCTAGGGAGGGAAGATGGGAGTGAGCACCCTCATAGAGGCAGGGGGTAGGATGGGGGTTTCCAAAGGGGAGACCTGGAAAGGGGAAAACATGTGAAATGTAAATAAAGTAAATATTCAAAAAGAAGAAAAAAATCAAAAGAAAAAACAACAACAAAAAACTTTTATAATTGTAATAATCACAACATTGCAATGCAATAATGTTATAAGAAACAACCAGGCTGAAGTCATTTTGAATAAA
Source organism: Uromys caudimaculatus (assembly GCA_028551405.1). Taxonomy (NCBI): domain Eukaryota; kingdom Metazoa; phylum Chordata; class Mammalia; order Rodentia; family Muridae; genus Uromys; species Uromys caudimaculatus. The sequence continues at coordinate 20,568,561 of CM052716.1, read as the reverse complement.
GCTTCGATTTAAAAAAAAAAAGAAGAAGAATCCTACTGAGTCCTTGTGTCATCCTTAAATCCTGTTCTTCCTCCACAGTGGGATCATCTACTTATGTAATTTCTGGTCCACTGGGATAATCTCAATAAACTAGTTGTGGGCCTGGGGGTGTGTAATTCTCCACACTGGCTTTCTGGATGACACAAGAGGCAGCTGCTCATTCAGCTGAGAGAACAAAGAAACTGAAGATGAAGACGAGAAGGATGACAACTAGTACAAAAGTACCTCAACCTTTTATGGCACTAACACACAAATCTTTAATAGGGGACTGATTTTATATATACAAACACACACACATATACATATTTTGAAAATGATGGCACAAAATATTCTTTCAAGGTTACCCAAGTGTGTATGTATATGGGGGGGGGGGGGAATGACAGATGTCTCAGTATTTATAAAGGAGGACAGGAATTCAGTTGCTAGGACCCTATGTCAGGGACTTACCACCACCTGTGACTCCAAGTCTAGGAAATCTAAGGCCCTCTTTGTCCTTCACAGGCACTGTAAATGTGTGCTAACACATAAAGTAAATCGTGAAAAGTATTTTAAAAGCTGGATGTGGTGAACATACCTTTTATCCTAGCACTTGGGAGACAGAGGAAGAAATATTTCTATGAAACCAAGACCAGCCTGGACTGCACAGCAAGCTCTAGGGAAACCAACAAATATTTTTTAAAAAATATATCATATTGAAGACTTTTTATATAGAAATGCCAGTATTTATAGAAAGTTGCCAGTGGATTTTCCAGAAGCTCCTGATATGATCACATTACTGTTTTAATGGCTACATCTAATGTAATTAACACTTAAGTAATCCTGCTTTGAAAAGATCTTCATTTCTTTTTTCTTTTTCTCCTTGACTGGATCTCACTACATAGCTCTGGCTGTCCTGGAGTTCACTATGCAGAAGAGGCTGGCCTGAACATCACAGAGATCCCACTGCCTCTGCTTCTGAAGTACTAGGGTTGAAGGTGTGACCCATAATGTTCAAAGTTAATTTTCAACATGGCAAATATTGATAGCTCTAATTCACAATGCATCTTGGAGACTTCCAGTTTTTGAGTGTCAAGAGTCTGCATATATATATTATAGACAACATTTAATTGGGGTTGACTTACAAGTTCAGAGGCTCAGTCCATTACCATCAAGCTGGGAGCATGGCAGCATTCAGGCAGGCATGGTCCAGGAGGAGCTGAGAGTTCTGTATCTTCCTCTGAAGGCTGCTAGCAGAATACTGGCCTCTAGGAAGCTACAATGAAGGTCTTAAAGCCCACACCCACAGTGACACACCTACTCCAGCAGGGCCACACCTCCTAATAGTGCCACTCCCTGTCTGAACATATATAAACCATCCCATTCCACCCCCCATATGCTTGTCGAATCATATGAGTCTATGGGTGTCATACCTAAACATAGCATAATGCAAAATACATTTAGTCCAACTTCCAAAGTTCCCATAGTCTGTAGCAGTCTCAGCAAGTTAAAAGTCCAAAATTCAACGTCTCTGCTGCTTGCGGGAACTGGGACATGGCCCCCTTGTTCTATTACATCATCACCAGCTTTCTGTCTCCCAACTTCTTCACTGCCTAAGCTTGGCTGTCCTGGACCTTGCTCTGTAGACTGACTTTGAACTCAGATCTGCATGCCTGTCTCCTAAGCACTGGAATTAAGAGGTGTGGTCCACCAAGCCTGGATTTAACTTTTTCTTCACCTAGAACTTGCTCTGTTCTTGGCTGGCCTTGAACACAGAGATCTGCTTGTCTTTGCCTCCTGGAATTAAAAGTTTGTATTCCCATGCCTGGACTTAAACATTGGGTGGGATCTTGCCCTAAGGTCACTTAATTGTAATTAAGTAATTGAAATAACTCTCTTATTTCAATGTAGTATCCTTGAACACAGGATTCAGCTCTATTTCACTTCCTGGTGTCCCATTAAAACTCAAACCATATATTTCATATTTTTCCTTTCTCAGCTTGCTATGCTTGTTTACAATGCTCTTCACGAGGCTTAACCAGAGAACAAAGTCTATGGTGGGTGTTTCTGAGACTTCCTTTGTCAATGCAATTAATCTGAGTCTCTTCACCTTAGCCTCAGGCTGACTCTTCAGACAAGGGCAAAGAGTAGCCACAATATCACAAAAAATAGTCTCTAGACTATATATAGAAATTCTCCACTGAAACCTCTTGGGCCAGGACCATACAATTAAAATCACTCTTAGTAACAAAGTCTTCCATATTCCTACTAGGATAGCCCATTAAGCCCCATTTGAAAGCATTCCATGGCTTTCCAAATCCAAACTCCAAAAATCCACACTCTTCCAAACAAAAGCATGGTCAGGCCTATCACTACAATGCCGCAGTCACTGGTACCAGCTTCTGTCCTAGTTAGGGTTTTACTACTGTAAACAGACACAATGATTGAGGCAACTCCTGTAAAAACAATATTTAATTGCAGCTGGCTTACAGGTTCAGAGGTTTAGTTCATTATCATCAGGGTGGGATCATGACAGCATCCAGGCAGGCGTGGTGTAGGAGGAGCTGAGAGTTCTACATCTTCATCTGAAGGCTGCTAGCAGAACACTGCGGATTTTTAAGATTATCTTATTGGACAACTAACCTTGGACCTTTTTAATCTTCTGGAAGTACAAAAGCAGAAGCAAAGAGTTTAACTAGGACTTTCATATATAAATTTACCTGAATAATTATGAGCAGGAGTAAATAAATTGGGAGGTTGTAATTGTCTTTGTACCTGTAACTTTTACATGACAAAAATTGGAAAAGTAATAAAATCTGCAAGACTTTCAAATTCAGTCATATAAAAATAGTGTGTGTATATACAAGTCACAAATATATGCACATATAAATACATCTATTTTCATAACTACTGCATTTTCATAAATTTAGTGTATGTGACTGAATGAGTGAGGAGTGGGAGAATGATTTGATGGAACCGCCTATGCAAATTGTTACTTTATCACTACTCGCTGTTGTCTTTAAGAGCAAATATGATGAAGTATTCATATAAACATTAATAAAACAGAAAGTACATATACATTAATTTTAGGTATTCAATTTTATTACCAAAGAAACTAAATCTATGAGGATAAATGGACTATTAAACTCAAATAAATTATCACTTACACATATTTTAGCAACATATCTTTAAGATATAGATAACTTTGAAGACAAGCTTGGTGTTTTTTAACAAAACAGTGAAATGTAAAATGAAATAAATATGTATCCTACAGTCTTCTGTACAAAAGTCTAAGAAAGTTCAACATGTAAAATTTAGGAAAATTGATGATTAGCTATATATTCTGTACTTTTTAGTCTAATGGTAATTATACTATTAAACATCTTCATTTAAAAACACATATTTTATAAAAATCCATTCCAGTGTGCAGATGAACTGAATTCTTTAGAAATTTTTTATGGTACTATGAAATGGAAAAGTGATACATTTTCCATGAATATGAGAAATAAATGTTTTCTCCAGTTACAAATTTAATTTATTTTAGCCTCTGTGTAAAAATGAGAGTTCATAAGAGGAGCTGCTCTTGGATTTATTGTGTATCTTCTTATACCTTTTCTCAGCAAGGTGAAAGAGCAGAGAAAACAGATGGGAACCAGCAGGTGCCCAGCTTTTGAAGTGAGAAACTCATTCCCAATGATGACACTATTACTGCTCAAGATGGAGACAATGACATGTAATTTAAGGTGAATAAGCAATAGAAATGCAATAAATCAAAGTGAGTGAATGGAATCTGAATTTTAACACTCAAGAAGTAACTCTGTGTTTTATGTATAAGTGTATATGTCTTTGTTTACATATATTTATAATCCTAAAACTAAGGTGGAATACTTTTTTATAATGTGTGGTTTGCATGGGAATTTCTGCCAAAGGCACAGATATTTGACATGTGGTTCAAACTGGTGAGACTTAGGAAGTACAGTCATGTTAGAAGAAGTATGTTATGAAGGTTGGGGTTTGAAAGTTTAGGCCCTGAATCTATATGTAGTTCACATTCTTTAATTTGAAGTTTTGGTTGTCAGCTGGCAGCTTCCTGATACTGCTATTGTGATTGTTTCCTGTCATTGTTCCCTGCCATGCCAGACTCATATCCCTCTAGAACCATAATCCCAAATAAACTCTTTCTTCCACTGTTGCCCTAGTCATGTAGTATTATCACAGCAAAAGAATAACATCTAACACATATAAAAATAATTATCCTTATTTACTTATAAACAGGTGTTATATTATTACATTAAAGATACAAATATATATGAGAACAATTTCGCTTTCAACTTTGAAAGGCAATATAACACTTTAGTAAGAAAGGCTAAAGATGCTAGAGGCTTCCAAAAGCACATGTGACCTCTTAGTACCATGTCTTTAAAGATATAGATAATTATATATGAAATATAACTATGTGTAGTTAACTAGTATGTAAATCATACACACACATACACACACATAAAGTTGCATTATCTTAATATTATATATATAAAGATTAAAATGTTAGGTATTATTCTATGATAATTCATGGCAGCATACACCAAAGATAGGCTTAAAACCATATAAAATGCTATTCATATTTTATTCATGACAAGCACAATGATATCCACACATAAAGTATCATTCCCTGGTTCAATTTCAACACCAGAGCACCAAGCTGCAATAAGCAGGCATACGCCACCTTTAGCTTTAACCTGAAATCCTAGCTCTGAACTAAGTGAGGTCCTACGTATCCTTCTTTATGGTGCAGCCTTGTAAGTTCACTTGATCCTCCCCTCAGTTTATCCACCTCAACTCCCAAATCTAATTTGATCACATTTCTAGTACCCTGGCTTAATTTGGACATTATCTGTGTATGCTGTTTCCAACCTCATAGGCTCTTTCCAGGACATCTGTCACTACTTCAAACTTCAGACTCCTCCATGACCACATTCTGTCTCTCTACTATGCCTGATATGCTCCTAATTTCTAAAGTCTTCCTAATCTTCCCCACATTACACACTGCTCCCAGATCTACCCTTTAAGCTCCAAACATTGACTATAATAGATGTCATATACACTAGTCCAGTCCTTTGTGTTCACCTGACATCATTCTATGTAAGCCATGTCCAGTCCCTAGAAGCAATCTGGACAGCACATTTGAATCTCATATTCTCAAATAGCTCTAACTATGTCAGACCCAAAGCAACTAAAGAAATCCACATGTCTAAATCTTGTTGCAAAAATAAAATCTAAATGAAACGTTGATTCAGATTGTGGCAGTTTGAATATGCTTGGCCCAGGGACTGGCACTATTAGGCTGTTGGCATTGTTGGAGTAAGTGTGGCCTTATTGGAGGAAGTGTTTTGCTGTGGGGGGAGGCTTTGCGAACCTCCTCCTAGATGCCTGGAAGCAGTTTTCTCCTGGTTAAAATCCGAACAAGGTGTAACAGCGATGGAAAGCAGACGTTGGTGCCAAGGTCTAGGGTATTGCTCTGATAGATCTGACCATGTTTTTGTTTGAAGGAATGTGGATTTTTGGACTTTGGATTGGAAAGCCATGGGATGTTTTAAGTAGGACTTAATGGGCCATCCTTGTAGGAATATGGAAAACATTGCTGCTGAGGGTGATTTGAACTCTGGAGATCATTCTTATAATGTTTTGGCGAAGAATGGTCCCGTTTTTTAACTTTGTCTGAAGAGTTGGCCTGAGGCTAAGGTAAAGAGGTTTCCATTAATTGCATTGACAGAGTAAGTCTCAGAAAAGCCCAGCACAGATTTTGTCCTCTAGTTTACTCTCACAAAGAGCATTTGGTCATGCATAGCAAGCTTAGAAAGGAAAAGTGCAAAATGTATGGTTCAAGTAATAAAGGGGCATGTCTTAGTCAGAGTTTCTATTCCTGCACAAACATCATGACCAAGATGCAAGTTGGGGAGGAAAGGGTTTATTAAGCTTACACTTCCATGCTGCTGTTCATCACAAAAGGAAGTCGGGACTGGAACTCAAGCAGGTCAGGAAGCAGGAGCTGATGCAGAGGCCATGGAGGGATGTTCCTTACTGACTTGCTTGCTTCTCCTGGCTTGCTCAGCTGGCTTTCTTATAGAACCCAAGACTACCAGCCCACAGATGGTACCACTCACAAGAGGCCCTCCCCCCTTGATCACTAATTGAGAAAATACCTCACCACTGGATCTTATGGAGGCATTTTCTCAATTGAAACTCCTTTCTCTGTGGTAACTTCAGCTTGTGTCAAGTTGACTCACAAAACTAGCCAGTACAGGGCACAAGGAAGTAAAATGGAGCTGAATCCTGCATTCAAGGTGATAACCAGATTAAAGGAATGGTGATCTCAGGGCAAGATGCAACCCAGCTAAGCTTATTGTTTGTGGTTGCAGTTCAACAAAGAATAGTTATGTTGTATTAAGCTATATTACCCAGTTATTGTCTTCATTTGTACATTTAATCTGAGATGAACTACAATCCAGAAATGGAGGCTGAATCTTAAGATCTTCCAGATAGTGAGGCTAGAAGACAGGGCTTTTGATCAGGATCTTGAGAAATAGTGGCCATGAAAAGCTTAGGTCTAGGCATGGTGGCACACACCTTTAATCTCAGGAGACAAAGGCAAAGGGATTTCTGGGACAGAGCAAGTTCTAGATGAAATAAAGATTAAATCCAGGCATAGTGGTACATGCCTTTAATCCCAGCATTCCAGAGACACAGCCATGAAGATCTCTAGTTCAAGGTCAATCTACAAAACAAGTTACAGGACAGCAAAGCTTAGGCAGTGGAGGAGTTGGAAAGTAAAAAGCTTCAGATAATGTATTAGAACAAGGGGGCCATGTTCCAGCCCCAGAAAGCTGCAGAATTTGGCAGCTTTGGCCATGTAGCTCTGGCTTTAGAGTTAAGAATAGAAGTGGCTACTGAGACAATTGATGCTGGTTATCTAGAGCTAAGAAATTAGCAGTGATTAAGAGGAGACCAGCATCACTGAAATGAAATCTTCTTGGAAGTGTTTTCAGAGAGCACAAAGAAGCTGTGTTCCAGAGATAGCCCTTATGCTGCGATTGAACTTGCTAATGTGTAAGAATTACCCAGTTGGTAATGGTTTTGAAGGGATGAATTGATCATGGAGAGCAGCTGAGGCTTGACATGTGAAAAGGCAGCAAAGAACACTGATGAGAGTACAGCCTTGGTTGCACTTGACAGCCCAGGACTGAAGAAGTCATGTAACACATTTGAGGCTTGGGGCCATGAAGGCAGCCTATGCGAAGCTATTGTTGAAACCTAATTTCATGAAATATTCCAGCATTTTGGAGATGCCAATACTGTGTAATAATGACCAAGAACAGCAGTGGAATTGGAATGGAGTCAACCTAGAGTGCTACAGAGAGCAGAGCTAAAGAATTTACCCAAGATTTGCTTTTGGCGGAGCCCCACAGATCATGTGTGGATTCCAGGTATTGGAACAAGTAGCTATGAAGTTCAAATTGCCTTGGAAACTCCAAGGTGTTAGAGATGGCACTGTTTTGGGATACCTGCCCAGGAAACCTGATATCAGGGAGTGGAACAAGCCAAAAAGAAAAAATTGTGCTGCAGTCAATAAAGCAGAAAAGGAGTTGGAGATATTTGAAGAGAGCTTTGACATCAAACATGGAGATGCAGTGTTTAGAGTTTTCTCAGCTTGCTTTTGGTCGTTTTAGTAGAGTATTTCCTCACTACAGCATTTAAGAATGGCAATGTATAGCCTGTGATGTTGGAGATAAGTGATCTACTTTTTGATTTTGATTTTAAAATGGATTGCAGTTAAGTAATTAGATGAATCTCAAAAGAGATTTTGAACTTTGGACTTTTAACATTGTTGAGACTTTATAGACTATGGGACTTCTGAAGTTGGACTTCATTGTGCTATGGCAAGGTATAGCCCCACAGACTCCTGTGTTTGAACAAGCCTATCGGGGACAGGGTGTGGAATGTCTTTGTTTGAATATGCTTGGTCCAGAGACTGGCACTATTAGGAGGTGTGGTGTTGTTAAAAGAAGTATGTCACTGTGGAGGTAGGTTTTGAGACCCTCCTCAGAGCTGCCTGGAAGCCAGTCTTTTCCTGGTCCCAATCAGAACATGCTGTAGAACCCTCTGTTCCTTCACCAGTACTATGCCTGCCTGAATGTTCCCATGCTTTCTGCCTTGATGATAAAGGACTGAATCTCTCAACCTGTAAGCCAGCCCCAATTAAATGCTGTTCTTTATAAGAGCTGCCTTGGTCACACTGTTTCTTCACAGCAGTAAAACCTTAATTAAGACATGGTATCACACCAGAAGCCTCTGACTATCAGCCCCACAGACAATTAAACCTATAAGCATTACCTAGATAAACACCAGGGCATCAAATTTAAAAGAAAAGTCATAAATGTAATCAAAGAATTCAAACATTTAAAACAAAAAACAAAGGAAGTTATCAATAAACTTAAGGAGAAATAACTTAGAGAAAATCAATGCCTTTGTAATATTCAACAAAACAGAAATGTGAAGATGACAGAAATAAGAAAAATAATTTAGGATTGGAAAATGTAATTCAAAAAACTTTGAAACTTTGAAGGATACTAAAGCCAAAATATAGATAGAATTGAAAAACCCAATAATTCAGCTAGCAAATTCAAAGGGAAGCCTTGACAATTATAATGAATGAAACTGTTGAAAAATATCAGGACTTAAAGTGAAGGTAGAGAACAACAAATGAGTGAACACCAAATAATATGAAAAATTGAATTCAAGGCAAAGATCATTCAGTATATGTAGTTCACCATAAAATCACCAAATCTTTGAATTATAGACATAGATAGATGATAAAGAATCCCTGGCCAATGACCTAGACTGGATCTTCAACAAGGTCATAGAAAAAAATTTCCAACAAACTAGTAAAAAACATACCCATATAAAAATAAAAATTACATAGAATATCAAATAAACAGGACCAGAAAAGAAAATTTCTACCATATCATAGTTAAAACAGTCATTACACATAATGATGAAAGATTGCCATATACAATGAATCCCTATCAGAATAAAAGTTGTTTTTGTGTTGAAATCTAGGAATTCCAGAGGGCCATAAAAGAGTACATTCCAAGTTTGAAAATACTATGAACTCTAAACTATATTAATACATCAACAAAACTGTCTTCCTTAGGTTAAGAAAAAAATATTTTCCATGATTGCAAAACATAAATGCCTTAAAAAAGTATTTTCAACGAGAGAACCTGATGAAAACACAAAACAAAATAGTTTGGAATGAAAAAAAAGGTGAGCATAGCCCTAAAAACTGGAGAAAAAATAAGAATATATAATTATTAAAACATAAAGTACCAGTGAGAACACAGCAACAATAAAAATTAAATCAGTACGAATTGAAACAATACAGTGATAAAGTCCTACATAAAATAGGACCATAGTAAACATAAACAAACATAATCAAAGTTGTGTATGAACAATCCCCAGCTAAAATATTTCTGAATAGCGACATCCCAATCAATAAGATGTGGATGTCCACTATTCTCACCCCTTTTCATTACTGTGCTGCAAGCACTAGCTGGAGTTTGAGGCAAGTCAAGGCAATAGATGGAATGGCAGATAGGAAAGGAAGTCAAATTGCCTGAATGAACAGGTGATATGATATATATTATATACTAGCAATCCAAAAATTTCTATGAAAAATTAAAAATTTAATAATAAATTTCACCAATTTTCAGATGACATGATATTATATGTGAGAGATATAAACAGTCTCAATAAAACCTCCCAATAATGTTTAACAGTTTCAGCATTGTGGCAGAATAGAGAATTGAATTTCAAAACCCCATTCACAACAGCCTCAAAGTGGATAAAATATCCAGAAATAAACCTAAAAAGGATGGAAAAGCCTCTAGAATTAAAACTGAACTCCTTAAATAGATTAGATAGAGAAAGATATTAGAAAACGGAAAGTTTGCCCGTGGCTGTAGATTGGTAGAATTACTATTGTGGTCATGATAACTCTACTAAAAGCTATTTGCATATTCAATTCAGTCCCAGTAAAATTCTCTATCTCATTTTTTAATGGATAGAAAAAAATCCTAAAATTTATATGTAACTCCATCTTCAGGTTGAAGGATTTTGTTGGAAGATAGAAGTCACAGTACAAGAGTATTAAGTCACAGACATGAACAAGTCCTGTTTAAACTGAAACTGATTAAATTCCACAGTTTCTATAGACATTAAATAATTAATTGTATATGATACCATTTATATATTAAATGTATGATAATTAGTAAAAACTTATGTGCTCAATATGCTCTTTTATTTGTATACTTCACCATACACTCTATCATCCACATATTATACAATCTATTTTTGCAGTAGTCTTATAACAAAACACATTCTAAAAGAACTTAAGTTGAAACAGAGATGATGGTGATAATGGTTGAAAGGAGTGAATTGCCCTGAGACAGGGTGATGCCATGACAGGCTGCAAATTAGCAGTTCAGGAGACGAGGCCTGAGTTTCTACTTCGCAGAACTGGACAGTCAGTTACTAGTACAACCACAAGCTTAGTTAAAGGGACCCCTTCCCACCTAGCAAAAGGAGAGTTAGCCAAGCTTGCTAAAAGCTAATCCCTACTTGAGATCAAGCAAAAATAGTCATGTATGCTTGAAGCAAGATCCTAACCAATCATAGAATTACCGAGTTCCCCAGAGATAGAACCCACCTTCCCCTCCCTAATGTTCCTTTTCTTTTTTATTTTTTTTTTCAAATCTAGTCAGATTCCATCCTGTTGGAATTTGTTCAATAAATGTTCTTTGCTTCTATATGGTATTTGAGTCTGGGGTATAATTCTTTAGCAATTCACAAACCCTAACATTGGTTCCATGAAAGGGACAGCTCAGTTTAAATTGATTCATCTTTTTACTTACTGCTGCACTGTACGTATAGCTTATTGACAAATATTTTAGTTTGATATTATAAGAATTATTTTAATTTATTATTTTTAAATAAGTGTAAATTCATTGTTTGACAGTTTTAGATTCTAAGTGTTTCTAAAGCACATGATTAGTTCACATATAAATAATTGTAAAATTTTAAATCTCAATATGTTAAAGAAATGCTTATAGGCCCCTTCATTACCAAGAAATGTAAGAGGAAATTTCTTTTCCTCAGATATAGATGTATTTCATTTTTTCATGAACATTTAGGTCATTTTGCAAGTGTAATATACATTTAAAATGAATCATACTTAGTATACTTCAGCTCTTGATTGTGTAGGTTTGATTTATGCACAGGAGTCAGAGACAAATATGATTCTCAATCGTGATCCACTTTTATAACAAGGTCATACTCATCTTTAAATGTCTCAGAAACAAATGGAAGAGAAGTTACATATTGTTTAGTAAAACTTAGGTATGAATCTGGCTTACATATTTTAATCTTGTGTTATTTGAAGAGAACAGTACATAACTAGAAAACATATCTCAAAATTTTCTCTGTGCCATATTAACTAATTCATTTTTCATGTAAATTTTATGAAATATTTGTATCATATATCAATGCTAATTTTTACTTATTTAAAATAGAAAATTTATTTGTTTGCTCTTTAAAGGCTTCTACCTGTTGCCTGTGTTTTCCTCTATTTCTTTAATGGAATTATTTGTATCCTCCTTAAAGGTCTCTATCATATTCATGAGGTGGGATTTAAGGTGAGATTCTTAATTTTCAGGTGTGCTAGGGTACCCATGGCTTGCTGTATTGGAGAAGTCGGTTTTGATGGTGCTAAATTGCATTGGATTATGTTAATTATGTTCTTGTGCTTGCATTTCACCACCTGGTTGTTTTTATTGGTGGAAGATATAATAGTATATATTAGCGACCCTAAAATTTCTACAAGAGAACTCCTACAGCTGATAAAATCTTCAGCAAAGCAGCTGGAAATAAAATTAAGTAATTAGTAGCCTTCCTTTATACAAATGTTAATAGGACTGAGAAAGAAATTAGACAAAAAACAACCTTCACAATAGCCACAAATATTACAAAATATCTTGGTGTAACTCTAATCAAGCAAAGGAAAGATCTGTATCACAAGAACTTCAAGTCCCTGAAGAAAGAAATCAAAGAAGGCCTCACAGGATGGAACGATCTCTCCTGCTCATGGTTCAGCAGGATTAATATAGTAAAAATGGTCATCATACCAAAAGCAATCTACAGATCCAATGCAAACCCCATCAAAATTCCAATACAATTCTTCACAGACATAGAAAAAGCAATTCTCAACCTCAAATGGAAAAAAAGAAGAAACCCTCAGTAGAGCCAAAACAATTCTGAACAATAAAAGAACTTCTGGAGGAATCAACATCCAAGACCTCAAGCTGTCCTACAGAACCATAGTGCTAAAAACTGCATGGTATTGGTACAGACACAGACATGTTAATCAGTGGAATAGAACTGAAGACCCAGAAATAAACCTACATAACCATGGACACTTGATCTTTGATAAAGAAGCCAAAACCATACAGTGTGAAAAAGAAAGCATCTCAGCAAATGGTGCTGATCTAACTGGAGGTCAGCATGTAGAAGAATGCAAATAGATCCATATTTATTACATTACACAAAGCTCAAGTCCAAGTGGATCAAGGACCACAATATCAAACCAGATACACTGAATCTAATATAAGAAAAAGTGTGAAATGGCTTCTAACACATTTGCACAGAGGAATTTTCCTTAACAGAACCACAAAGGTTAAGACTCTAAGATTAATAATTAACAAATGGGACCTCATGAAACTAAAAAGTTTCTGTAAGACAAAGAAAGCTGTTAATAGGACAAAAGAGCAACGTACAGTGTGGGAAAAGATATAATTCATTAACCCTAAATCTGATAAAGTGGTAATATGCAAAATTTATAAAACAAACTCAAGAAGTTAGATTCCATAAAAACAAATAACCCAGTTAATAAATGCAGTATAGAGGCAAACAGAGAATTCTAAACAGATGAGTCACAAAAAGCCTAGAAGCACTTAAAAAATGTTAGGTATCCTTAGTCTTCAGAGAATTGAAAATCAAAACCACGCTGAGATTCCACCTTGCACCAATCAGAATGGCTAAGTTCAAAAGCTCAAGTGAGAGCAGATGCTGGCGAGGATGTGGAGGAGGAAGACTTCTCCATTGCTGGTGGGTTTCCCTCAACCGAAGAATGGATACAGAAATACGGTTCATTTATACAATGGAATGCTATTGAGCTGTTAAATATAAGGACATCATTAATTTCGCAGGCATATAGATGGAACTAGAAAATTATCACCCTGAGAGTCATTACCCAGACGCTAAAGGACATGCATGGTATATACTCACTGATAAGTGGATATTAGCCAAAAAGTACCGAATATCCTTGATATAACAAACAGACCATAAGAAGTTTAACAAGAATTTAACAAGTTTAACAAGGAATGCCCAATTAAGGATGCTTCAATACAACTTAGAAGGGGGAACAAAATAATCAGGGGAGATAGAGCAAGGGAGGGACTTGAGTGGGAGAGGGGAGAGGGAGGGAGGGAAACAGGAAGGATCAGATATGGTGGGGAGACAGGAGAGAAGCCCAGAGGGCCAGGAGTATGAATGCAGCTGATAGGGGGTCCTGGAGTAAGCTCTTGAAAGTCCCAGAGACTTCTGGGCTCCTTGACATGGAGAGGCCCGGAAAACAATGGGGATGACCTTAGCAGAAAAGCCCAACAGTGGGGAAAGGGAACCTGACGAGACCACCTTTAGTAAAAAGCGCCAACCCATCTTCAATATTTTCAACCTCAAATTGTTCCTGTCTAAAGGAAATGCAGGATCAAAAGTGGAGCAGAAACGGAAAACATGGACAACCAGTGACTGGCCCTACTTGGGATCCATCCGGTGGCTTGGCAACAAACCCTGGCAATAATACTGATGCTATGTTGTTATTGCAGATAGGAGCCTAGCATGGCTGTTCTCTGAAATGCTCTACAACGCCCTTACTGAGACAGATGCAGATACTCACAGCCAAGCATTGGGCTGAGGTCTGGACCCCTATGTTAGAGTCAGGGGAAGTATTGAAGGAGGTGAAGGCAATGGCATCCCCACAAGAAGACCAACAGTGCCAACTAACCTGGACCCTTGGGAGATCCCAGAGACTAAGCCACCAAACAAAGAGCATACCTGGGCTGCTCCATGGTCCCTGGGGCATATGTGGCAGAGGACTGCCTTGTCTGTCATCAAAAGGAAAGGATGAGCCAAATCCTGGAGACTTGATGCCTCAGGGATGGGGATGCCCATGGTGGGAGCACCCCCTCAGAGGCAAAGTGGAAGGGGGTGGGGAATAACTGTGGTGGGGGAAAGGGTGGAGCATTTGTTATGTAAATAAATGAAATAATTAATAATAAAATAGAAAAAATTAATGGAAAATAAATTCTAATGAGTTAACTGGTGCTTATATTTTACAAAGTTTCTCCTATTTTTTCCTAGCTTTTCCTGATATAAGCTCAGTAGGGAAATAGAGCCATTCAGTGGAGCCTGCCAAACACAGCAAGTCAGTAGACCACTTAGAATATTAAAACACTCTCAGTAGGAAAAGACAAATGTAGAACAAGTTCTGGCAGCCTCCAACAGTCTAATTAAAAGACCGTTTCCTATTTCATATCATACATCGCAAGATAACACTAGATAAAATTTTGCTACTTACATATCATCTCGGTTTGAGGAGATCAGATAATGAATAAAAATGTACAGTTTGTTATAAGAAATTTTACTGGCTTCAAAGGGAAGAATGAACCTCACAAATCAGCCATTCACACTAAGATAACTTCTGAAGAAGTTCGAAGGCATTTAATTAGGGCCAAATGTAGAACTCGAATAAAAATATACAATGAATTCATAGTGCAAAGCTCTAGCCACCACCCCCAAATCTTGTTAATATTCAAAATATTCAAAGTATCACATTTATTGAACACCTTCAAAACCAGTAATGATTATTTTATATCATATAAAGAAGGTTATCTTCAAGGAGAGACTGAAAATTATCCATTTAATTAATGTTGAAATTACAAACCTAGAATTTCAAAATCATATGGAAGATCTAAGAATATAGGAGATTTACCATCCTTTTAAAAACCATGTAGGAGACACAGAAATATTAAATATCTTTAAAATATAAAATAACATCAATTAATTATGATGCATAATAACATTTGACAGCTTATATAATATTTATTGTCTTTAATTTCAAGATGTATTTTCATAATAGCAGTATCTCATAATTTTATTTGCTATACATATAGTATAGTGTCATTGTTTAGGAAACAGAAAAACAGAAAAATACATAAATAATAACATCAGGGAATATATCACTAACTTTAAAGATTTGTTTTTTATTTAAAGTGGTATATCATTTTTCATATGCAAATAAATTATTGACATCCTTGCATGTTATTATTATGTGGATACCCATAAGGATTTCACATTTATGGTTTTTTTCATCAGTGACAGTTTTAACATGGTAATATAGTTTTTTGAATGTTTAATCATTGTGGTGGTGCTTTTGATTATCTACTGAAGTCTGGGTATTATGAGCTTTGTCTTCATGTTGTAACATTATGAAAAGTAAGGACCAACCAAAGGAAGTTACAGCACAGGGAGATTATCCTTGAAGAGCAGCAGACCTGCTCCTCCTGTGCCTCTGATTTCTCCTCCCCTTCCTCCTGCTCCTCTTTCAACCCACTCATCTCCCTCTTGGATTCCTTTCTCCCTCTCTCTCATCCCCACTGCTCCATTCTTGTTCTCCCTTTTCCTCTCCCAACACTCGAAAGTTTCAGGAAAAGTTTATGTTTTCTCTGCCCTTATATCAGCTAGTAAAATGAAAGAAAAATTTCAATTTTGCTTCACAGTTTGTATTTATATTTAAGAACTCCATATAAAACTTGGAGCTAAATAACAGATATGCTTTCTCTTATTTTATTGTGTCAAGGTAGCAAGCCATGGATTGGGAAATTGGCTTCTTGTGAGGGTGGGGCTTTATAGAGGGATCTTGTGAGGTAGAGGATGGATTTTGTTTGTTGGTTGGTTGGTTGGTTTTCCTTTTCCTTTTGTTCTTTCAAAGATATTCAGCCTGACAAGGAAGCATAATTCCTGAGTTTCTCCTCACATTTTGCCCAAACAAGCCAATAATGTCAGATTGTGTTGTGGAAAATTCGCCTATGGGATAAGACACAATCACCATCTATATCAATCATAAAATACAGGCACCATTTTGGCTATGTGTGCTACTAGGTAGCCTTCTTTGTGTTCTGATTCACCCTTTTTGCAAAAATAAATTGACTTGCCAAATTAAGTTTACTTTTTTTCATAGTCTCAGTATAGCACTGAAATTAATCTATTCTAAAAACTTCAGCCACTTAAATTCCTTTTAATAAAGTTTCCTATATAAGAGAGAGAGAGAGAGAGAGAGAGAGAGAGAGAGAGAGAGAGAGAGAGAGAGAGAGAGGAGATTTATCAAAGATTTTTAGTAACACATTTATTTAGTTTGTTGTAAGTGACTCTCCTTCAGACAACACTGCACTATCTTAATATAGTTTATCACAGTTGGGCTATTAGTTGTCCCTATTAAAAAAAAAAAAGTAGGTGGAGACTGAACCACAAACCTTCCCAGATATTTGTGGACAGTTCTTTCCTAATTGCATATGGCTTCAAGGATTCCTATGGGACAAAGTTGTATAAACTGAAGACAAGGGGTTTAATCTAGATGGTTAATAGGAAGTTGTGTGAAGACTTTCCAGTGAAGCTCGTTGGGGCTCACCCTTGTTCCTTTCTGTAACTTCTCACCCATGATCTCATAGTCCAATAAATTCATTATTTCCTTAGGAACAACTTAGATGAAATCTAACTGTTTTAATTAGGATATTATAAAGGGTAGGTAGTTATTGTTTACATCCTAATATGAAAGTAATTCTCATGACATGTACCCTAGAGAAATGAACTCAAGATTTATAACATTACAAATGAAAATTATTCCATTCATATTAATGTTGAAACTTATTTCAGTTTTGTTAAAATCTCAGTATATAAACAAGTTGTCAATCCTAAAGATATCAAACGGCGAAACCTAGGAATACTGCAGTATATACCCCTAATTTCAATCTTCTTTACTCTTCTAATTCTTGATCAGTTAGCAACAATAGGATTATGAGAAAATATGACTTGAAATTAAAAATGAAGTTCAATAGCTTTTTTGAAAAATTATGTAAAACTCATCCATTGCAAATACCCAATTATTTGTAAAATACTAAATTGCCCAAGCAAATACATACAAAAGAAAACAAAACTGTGCAAAGTAGTTCTCTGTGATATAATTGAATAAACAAAAGTTTTTATTTAGAGATTGAATAGAAAGCTTGAGGGTTAAAAACACTTGTTGCCCATGAATAGGACCTGATTCAATTCCTGCACTTTCATGGTGGTTTACAAACAACTGTAACTCAAGTTCCAGGGTCTCAGATGTCCTTTTTTGATTTCCACAGACACCAAGCATGAATGTGGTGCTTATAGTCTCATACAGGCAAATCATTCCCCTAGAACATTAAGTGAATAAAGCACCTTTTTATTTAGAAATATTACTAAATAGCCCGGTGTACTGGTTTGAGTATGACTAGCTGGTACTAATAGGAGCTGTGACCTTGTTGTAGTAGGCATGGCCTTGTTGGAGGAAGTGTGTCACTTTGGAGGTGGGCTTTGTGACCTTTCTCTTAGCTGCCTGGAAGCCAGTTTCTCCAGGCAACCTTCTCAGCAACTCCCATGCCATGCCAACCTCAATGCTGGCATTCTCCCACCTTCATGATAATGGACTGAACCTCTGAACCAGAAAGCTAGCTCTAGTTAAATGTTGCTCTTTATAAGAGTTGCCATGGTCATGGTGTCTCTTTACAGCAGTGGAAACCAGATACAGTGACACAGGTCAACATATGTTACTTACTAAGTATATATCTGGCTAGCCACAGCTATACAAGATGACCTTGTTTTAAAATATTTTTAAAAATAAATAATACATTAAAGTATAATTTAAAAGGTATCCATAGTTTTGTATATGAGGAAAAAAAACTTTAATTATTTCTTTGGAATCAGTAAATTATATTACTTTAATGAATTACATATAAAGAACTGAAAACACTTTCTTCACATTGTGTTATACTATACATATTAATTAAAAGCTTCCTTTCTTCCTTATCATTTTTAAGTGTAAGACCATGCTCTATGTGTTTTTACTAACAGCCTTCTAAAACGTTATATTTATGTCAAGTTGTTGCTTCCTGTATTATATTGGGCATTAAAGGAGTATGAAGTATTTCATTCCTTAATGTAGAGTGCCGTGGCATAGGACTTGAGTGGCCAAGGATCAGATAAACCATGCTAAAGAAGACTGTATTCTTGAGTGTTCCTGAATATATCTTTTCTTTTTCTGTCAGATACACAGAGAATATACCTACAAAAAGATTAAGTACTTGTTCCAGATAAGGGACAATAGAACTCCTCAATCCAAAACAAGCTGCTGTCTCTCTTCTTTTTATTCCTATCCACAGCACCTACAACAGTCTGAGAAGAAAGCAAGGAGTAGTCATACTAAGTAAACTCCAGTACAATCTCAATTAAAGAAAATGTTAAGCATTCTTTGAAATAGCTTTCTGGAGGAATAAAATATATTTTCCTAGTATGTGTGTATTCAGGCTTAGGAGATTGTTATTTAGACACAATGCATAAATAGCAGAAGTGTTTGTAAAGCTTTCAGCTTGACAACATAGGAAGTTAAAAATAAGTACCAATTTTGAGACATTTTACCCAATTGTATTCTTATGAAAATAATTTTTGGAATCTTCTATTTTTTAAATAGAATATTCATGAAATTTTTTAAGGCATTGTTTTTTCTAAAAGGTCTATTGATTAGATGTCCGTCTCTTAACAGGAGTAGAGGATTGATACAGGGAAAGATTACTTGATTGTAATTGATAAATACTGAATCACAACGTTCCACCACTGTTACACAAATGAGTAATCTTAATCAATAGATGTTTGAAGGGATTAACAAAATGTCTAGGAACACATTGATGTTAGGCAAATGCAGCCTTGGTTATTCAACCAAAATACTTTATCATTTTTTAGTATACACAATACAGGGCTGGAGAGGATTTCTCCATATAATTAATTATAGCGTGTTGAATTCACAGATATATATATATATATATATAATACACATATTCACCTCAAGTGATGATTCCTGAAAACCTGTGTCTGAACTCTGACCTTCCTCCTAGAAAGACGATACAAAAGGCATTAGTTTATATGAACTAATGCTGCACAGTATTTATGTTCACAATGTAGTCTTTCTTTTTCACTCAGAGGGAGGTGGATTCAAGGCCATATTCATGACTTTACCTTAGTGTTGAATAAATGAAATAACATGAAAAAAAGCATACAGTATATGAGATAATTGGGTGAAATTACACAGCAAAGCAATGCTTTAAGGAATCACAGTTGTGAGTTTAACCTCAAAGCTACTTACCAGCAACTTTTCTTTATTATCTCATTTTGTTCCTGTTATGATCTCATTCTAAATCACTGACTTCCAAAAGTAAATACTGTATATTGCACAAAGTAATAAATATATTTTAGTAAATGGTACAATGAGTCAGCATATCATAATCAGTTAACTTTTTCCTAGCTGACGCGGTATGAAATTTTACAATTTCAGTAGTCTTAAATCTAATGCCGAAAAATTTACTCAAATAGCCAGTTTAAGACATTTTAAGTCTTGCTTTGCCTTGATGTTCACATTTACATAACCACAAAATGTTTAGGACACTCTATGAAACATAATCAAACAACATATATAAAAAAATTTCTTTTCACACATTTACAAAAATCACATTGTAATGATATACAAAAGACAATATTTTAATTTAATCTATGATATATCAAAATATGATACTTTTATTAGACACTTATTTTTTATGCAACATCAAGAATAGACCAATTAGAGTAAGATCAGCTTCTCTGTGGAAATAATTTCTACATCTAATGAAGATCTAGTTGATATTTTCTTTTCTGTCACATAAGGAGAATAGGAAACCTTTAATTAAAATGAAGATTTCTGTATGAAAGGCAGTTATGATACTGAAAGCATTTCAATATATCAATAAAATGGGAATATGTGCTAGATGTAAGTCAGTAAGTTTTGTGATACAATTTATTTGCAAACAAAACTTCAATTCAGAGAAAAGTGAATGCAAATAGCTCTATTAAGCTTAATCTTGATTGAAAAGAGAATTCTTAAGGATGTAATGAAAATTGAAGTACTTCTTTAATTATCTGCATGAATTACTTAGCCATCAGTATTTAAAAAAAAAAACAGTAATGTGTATTGATTAACAATGAAGTGTTTAAGCAAAACAACATGACTAGGTTTCTACTGAAAGTCTTTACAAAACATAAAATCATATCAATATTTGATGTAGCAATTATAGTGCAGATGAATCTATTCCATTCTTTGTAACTAATACAAGATGAGAGAATGGTGAATACTTAAATAGTGCAACATTCTAGAATTATTTAAAATATCCAAAGCAAATATTTAAAATGTGATGTGAATATAACTTAATGTTCTTGAAATTTAACATGTAATTAATTTTAATATAATTTCTCATATCAGGGATGAATTAATACAAGTCCACCATTAATAACTTCCATTTGGTCATATAAATTATATAAAATCAAGAACTATAAAAATTATAGTATAGTCTTAAAGGAGCTTCTAATAAATATAGTAAAGCACTTTATTACTGTAAACTTAATTTAGATTATCATAGTATGTTTTCATTTGTATGATTTTAATACTGGCAATATTAAATTATTTTATGACTCTTTGAGTAAGTATATTTCTTTTCAGGGAGCCACAATGATGTGGAAATATAACTAGCCTCAAAGGAAATTCAAGAGTCTGTGAATTTTATACATAAGTAAATGACTCCTCGTGGGATACTATTGTACACTACTGCACCTGTACCCCTAAGTATAATGAATCTACTTCTAAGAATAGATAAAATATGAAGAAATGTTTCAGGAAATCCATACCTGCCTTTTGTCTAACTCTCTTCACTGACTATTTTATGTTAATAGTAACTTCTATTAATGTGTATATTTATTAAAATTGTAGAGAAAATATTGGTTAATTATTTATTTACTTAATTTTATTTAAATTATTTTATTTATTTACATTCCAGTCGGTGCCCCCCTTGGTTTCCCCTCCCACAGTTTCTCATCCCATTCCTCCTCCCCCTTGCCTCCAAGGGGTGCTCCTCCTCCCTCCCACCAGGCTTCCCTATTCCATGAGGCCTTGTCTCTCAAAGAGTAAACACATCTTCCTCTGAGGCCTGACCAGGCAAACATCTGCTATATATGTGCCAGGGGCCTTGGACCAGCCAGTGTATGTTCCTGATTGGTGGCTCAGTCTCTGGGAGCTCCCTGGGTCTGGGTTAGTTGAAACTACTAGTCTTCCTCTCCCTTTCAGCTTATTCAACTCTTTCCCTAATTCAACCATGTGGGACCTGGACTACAGTTCAATGATTGGCTGTAAGTATAGGCAGGCATGGTGAGACCTATTTCACTGACAGAAACACAGAGAGGGGACCTGTCGCTAGATGAGTCTTTTGAAAAAAGACAAACTGGAGGCCAAAGCCCAGTGTCCCGACTCAAAGCAGGGGACTCCTTGCACCATGAGCTACAAGCTCTGAAAGAAGGTGGCCAGTGCCAAGGTAGCCTCAGGGCCAGTACCAGCCGCAGGATGCTGGGTCTCCAGTTCTGTGCTTGCCCATGTCCCCAATAACAGGCAGCCACAGTCACAAGTGCCCTCACCATAAAACGGGCAGCTGCAGCTTAACCCTTTGCTCATCCAGATACTGAGGGCTGTAAGAGCAAATCTTAGGATGCAGAGAAGAAATGCCCGAAGAAGCCACGGTGCAGCACAGTGTTGAGCACCTATGGAAGAACAGACTCTGGAAGCAGCCGGCCACACGCTCACCAATATTTCTTTTTGGAGATTATAAGTACATCATCTCTTCTTCCTTTTCCTTCTCAAACCCTTCCGAAATACCTATCCTATCATTTTTCAAATATAAAGTCTTCTTTTAGAATTATTATTAAATATATTTATTAATACAGTATATAAATAAACTCCTAAATATATAATTACAATCTCCTCAGCCTATATAATTTAACTGTATTCATATATTCAGGACTGATATTTGATATCAGATTACCAATTGATGTGCTCTTCCATGGACAAGAATATCTCTCCTACTTTCAGTATTCCCTAGCTTTCTATAGATCATTGCCTAAAGTTGGGGTCTTCTTGGTGCTTGCTACCCCCAGTCCACACTCTTATGGTTAGTATAGTGTTGTGTTTGCTCAGTTCAATTTTAGGAAGTCGTGTTGGTGAAACTTCATGGGTCTAGCTTCCGATATTATGAGAGGATATTATCTCCCAGCAAACTCCCTCCTCTTCTGGCTCTTCAATTTTTTCCCCTCCTCTCCAATAATTACTGAGTCTTTGGTGCTGTAACTGTATTATAAATATTCCCCAAGAAACTGTGATTCACAACTTTACATTCTCTTGGTTGTGGATTTCTGCAATAATCTTCATGGAAATTTTCTTTATTTGGTGCTAGGGTTGTATTTCTATATGTGTGTATAAGGATAAATATTTAGAATGTAGCTAGGGATTGTTCTGAATTATAAAAAGTGGTGGTTGTAGGTTCTTGTCCCATGATCCATGACTTAATTAGTCCTGAATAATTGTTTAGATTTTCAACTCCATACATAACCACCCTCATGTTGAATGTGTCTTATGTTAAATTAAATAACTGCTGATTACCATCTATATCTGTTTTCTACTTACTGTTTCCTTGTTGTGTGGGTTGTTTTAGTTAATCATAGGCTTCATAAATGAGTAGAGCTGTTGATTGCTTTCTTCTATTGAAAGCTTGAATGATGTTTCTGAGACCAAAATCCTAAGTCTGTATGGATGATCAATCATTATTTTAAGTATCCTATTTGTCAAAATCTCTATCAAGTACCCAATGTTTAAGAATATTGACTTATGTAATTACTTTAGAAGATTATAATCATATGTAGCTCTTTAGGTTTTGACGCATGACACAGACATTTCTTTGAAAAATATATAATGCATTGAATAATATAGCCTTAGATGTAACATATCATTAAAACAGAATAAGTGGTGTGAGCAATCTGTTTTTAGTTTGCAATGCATAGAAAGCATTTTAGTTTATTCAATAGTAATTAACTGATTCTGTACTGTTATTTACTGATTACTGTTACAGT
This sequence comes from Uromys caudimaculatus, assembly GCA_028551405.1. Classification (NCBI taxonomy): domain Eukaryota; kingdom Metazoa; phylum Chordata; class Mammalia; order Rodentia; family Muridae; genus Uromys; species Uromys caudimaculatus. Next base: position 20,545,104 of record CM052716.1, on the reverse strand, counting down.
TTTCTAAGGGGCCTAAGTAAGATTAAATGCTTTATAGAAAAGCTACACATCCTGTGCCTGAAGGCATTGCTTAATGAAGGTAAAATGGGAGAGACAGTATTTTGACATCTATAAGAGTCACATTTTCACAAATATACATGTGTAAGTATTCTGAGATCCCTTCCCCTCCGTTAAAGTCAGACGTGCCACACATCTGTACAACAATTGTAGGACTGCCGGGCAGTGGTGGCGCATGCCTTTAATCCCAGCACTTGGGAGGCAGAGGCAGGTGGATTTCTGAGTTCGAGGCCAGCCTGGTCTACAGAGTGAGTTCCAGGACAGCCAGGGCTACATAGAGAAACCCTGTCTCGAAAAACCAAAAAAAAAGAAAAGAAAAGAAAAGAAAGAATTGTAGGACTAAAGCTGTAAGTGTAACTTAAATGGAATAACACTAAAAATCCCTTCTGGGTCCTCACATATAAGTTTTTGTTTACTAGTTGTCAGAAATGGGTTGAAATTGCAGCTTTCTTCATTAATCTGAATGTTGTCACATGACTCTGTAGTTCATATTCTTCTTGAGCAAAATCAAAAGAGAAAAATAATACTGTCAGAAGCTACTTAAATCCCTGAAGGCATTCTTAGAACAATATCCTTAAATTGCATACAACATGAACATGGAGCATCCCAGAAAAAAGATATGATTTCAAGGAAACAAAATCAAATTCAGAACAACAATAAAAAACCATAATTGATGGCACAGACTTGTTTAAAATAAAAAAATCACTTTTTGACTCATTAATTGAGATTGATTGTCCATGATAACATAATATATTAATAGAAATGAATATAAATGATTTAAAAAATTAATGCAATGATCTTTGAATATTTTGTAAATCTAAATTATTCTAGCATGTTTTATGAAAATGACCTTAACCAGGAGGATGTTAAAAGTAATGAAAAATTATTTAAAATCAAGTGTATTATTAAGCTAACTGTCAATATGTATAGAGATGGCCTCTAAAATATAAAATCAGGACTGATCCAGGGCTTCCCACAATCTCCACCTTTTCAATAGAGTGCAAATGCTCTATCCAGAGTGATAAGAAATGAAAAGAAAATTAAAGGGGTAAATACAGGAAAAGAAGAAGTCAAATAATCTCTATTTGCAGATGATAAGATATTATGCATAAGATATAACAAAAAGTTCCAAAACAAAACTTACATAAACAGCTAATAATTTTATCAAAATGACAAGGTACACAATCAATGTAAAAAAAAAAAAAAAACCAACAAATAAGCAAAAGCCAGTATCTTTTCTATAGACCAGCAACAGACACACTGAAAGAGAGATCAGAGACATATTTACATTTGCAATATCATAAAAGATTATAAAATATCTTGCCATATCTCTATGTAAAGTAATATCTTCAATGAAAAATTTAAATCTCTGAATAAGTGAATTGAGAAACCCACTAGAAAATGGAAAGACATCCTGTATGATGGTTAGAATAAGAATGAACATGAAAATGAATGGGAATCTGAAAATGACTGGGTTCAGAGGTGGGGGCGTCTCTAGGATTCTAAAGAGACCTAGATTAAGGGAGACGCCCAAATATCAATTGGGGTGACTTTAGCTCTGACATTGGGAACATGGAACCTGAGGAGGTCATCTCTTGTAACCAGGTAGGAACTTTGATGGAGGATTCAAGACACCAACTGACCCACAAAACTTTCAACCCCAAATTTATCCTGTCTACAAGAAATGTAGAGAAAGGAGATGGAGCAAAGAATGAGGGAATGGCCATTCAATAGCCACCCTAACTTGAGACCAATCCCATGGACAGCCATCAATCCTTGATACTATTAGTGATACTTTGCTATGCTTGCAGGCTGGAGTATGCATGACTATCCTCTGAAAAACTCCTACCAACAGCTGATTCAGATACAGATACCCACAGCCAAACAGTGGATGGAGCTTGGGGACTCTTATGGAAGAATAGGAAGGAGGATTGTGGGTCCTGAAGGGGATAGTAATGCCACAAAAAGACCAACAAAGGCAACTAACATGGATCCTTCTGGATCTTAGATACTGAACCATCAACCAAAGAATATTCACAGGCTGGACCTAGGCCTCCCTACACACATGTAGCAGATATGCAGCTTGGTTTTCATGTGAGTCCCAAACTATTGGAAGAGGTAACTATTATCTAAAATCTATTACCTGAATATAGGATATGTTCTCCTAGCTGGACTGCCTTGTCTGGCCTCAGTGGGAGAGGATGCAACTAGCTTCAAAGAGTCTTGATATGCCAGGATGTGGGGGTGGGGGGGGTTACTCAGGAGGGGCCCTTCCTACTCAGAGGAGAAGGGAAGAGGAGACGATGGGGCAGGAAAGAACAATGGAAGGGGGTGGTCAGGAGGGAAACAGTGAGTGGCATGTAAAGTAAATAAATCAAAGAAAAAAATTAAGTTCAAAAATTGGCACTCATAGCGACATAGATTTTAACGCTTGTTTTCCAGAGCATATCACTACTTTAAAGGATTAGGAAGTGTGCTTCTGTTGGACTGCATCATTGGTGGTGTGATTTGAGGTTTTCAGGGAGCAAGCCAGATTCCGTGTCTATCTCTTCCTGCTGTCTATGGATCTGAATGTAGAACTCTGTGCTCCGTCCTTGGCACATGTCTGCCTGACTGTCACTATGCTTTCCACCAGGCTGATTATGGTCTAAACCTCTGTAACTTTATAAAGTCCCAAATTAATGTTTTTCTTTATAAAAGTCTCCATGGTCATGGTATCTCTTCACAGAAGAAGAACACTGACTAAGATCTCCTGTGTTCAAGGACTTTCTGAAGAAGACTCCATTTGCTCGGGAAGTAAAGGCAACAATGGACAACTTGGACTTTATAAGACTAAATAGATTTTCTATGCTATGGAAAGAGTGATTTGAATGAAGAATATACCCACAATATGGGAGAGAATCTTTGCCAACTATACACCTGATTGAGGATTAATTATCTAGAATATAAAACTCAAAAACAAAACAAAACCCTAAATACTCAAGAAAGCAAATGACACAATTAAAAAGAATTAAGGATCTAAACAGAAGGTAATCAACAAATAGCATGAAAATGGCTAATAAGCATCTAAAAAAAAGTGTTCATCACCCTTAATAAGAGGTAGTTTATAAGTTAAAACAACTTTGAAGTTTAATCTCATTCCAGTAGAGAGGCAAAAACTTACAAAACTACTGACACCAAATGGGTGAGAGAACAGAGAGGAAGTGGACTCCTCACTTCCTGTTGGTAGGCATGCAAAATGCTACAGACACATTGGAAATCAGTAGAGAGAATCCACAAAATGAACAAAAATAAGTCAACCATATGACAGCTATTCTCCTTCTTAGGGTACGTGTAAAGGAATAGCCATCCTACTCCATGCGTCTTTCTCAGAATTGCTCTCAGCTGCTTTGTTCACACTACCCAAAATGTGAAAACATCCTAACGTTCCTTCAACAAGTGAATGGAGAAGGCAACAGGGTACATATGAGAAATGCACTACTTTACTACTGTAAAGAAAAAAATGAAATTTGCATGGAAATGGATAGGTCTAGAATATATATTGTTTGAAGTAGTAATTAGTACCTGAAATATAATCTTTTCATGTTCTTCCTTATCTGTAGGTCTAGCTATAAATCTTTAGACATGAGTATGAAAAATGCAATAACTATACAAACTAGGAATGTCTAAAGGAAATATATGCAGGGGGTTGAACAAGAGAAGGAAATATCAGGATGCAGGTAATATGAGTGGGAAATGGGTAAATGAGGAGGTTCTGAATGGGATGAAGGGATGAGGATCAATGCATACAGAGAGGAAGGAAAAGAGACAAATAACACGAAGACTGTTTGACTAAGCCTCAAAGTATAATATTTCATATATATGAAATATTATACATATTTATATATATATAAGATGTGTGTATCTTACATATGTAATACATATATTACATATGTAATACATTACCTACTACAACACTTGCACCTCTCCAGCTGTTTTCTCTTCTACCATCTCTAATGTCTTGTCTTTCTATTGTCACTATCAATATACTTCTTCTGTTAGCTTTTGCGACAAAAGTCATAAAGTTATGCTAGAAAGCTTTCTCTTGCCATGCTAGTCTCACATCCATGGAGAGAGATGCTTCTTTTGTGTGATTTGGGACATTTCTCTTTGATAAGTCTCTCTGTCTATGTGAGACCACTCTGGGTTGAAAGTCTTGTTACCACAACACTTACCTCCTCTGCTTCCTCATGGCTCCTCTCTTCTCCTTCCTAGAACTTGTTCCTCTCCTTAGAGGAGTCCCTGTATGTTACTAGGTCTGAGACCCTTTCCTTCCTCCCTTGCTCCCTTTCCATTGGAGCTCTCTTCTGTATCTCTCCTTGTGCACTCTTAGGCCCATATATTACACGTTTATTTGCCTCCTTTTAGGAGCTGCCTGCTAAGTCTTACAACTATTGTATGTCCCATGGCTTCTGCAATATTGAAACCCTCCCTTGGTAGAGTTTGTGACTTTTCCTTTTTTGTCCCTTAAGGCTACATTGTTTACTGTCTCTAGCTTCCTAACCTTTCCTGTGTTGGAGTATTTTGTGGCCCTCCATCCTTTTCTTCTTGAACTCAGTTTCTTTCTTGGACTCAGGAAATTTTCTTAAAAATGAGTTGGCTTCAGTGTAGCTTAATGATCTAAGATGACATGCTCAAATTCCAATTTCTAGCAGACTGTAAGAATTTCTGTCTTCATACAAGCAAATGATCTCATAGTCTCTTATCTCTAAGGTTCTATGATTTTCCAGTCTTAAATCTTTTATCTCTAGCTGGGCAGTGGTGGTGCATGCCTTTAATCCCAGCACTTGGGAGGCAGAGGCAAGTGGATTTCTGAGTTCGAGGCCAGCCTCGTCTACAGAGTGAGTTCCAGGACAGCCAGGGCTACACAGAGAAACCCTGTCTTGACAAAAAAAGGAAAAAAGAGAGTCTTTTATCTCTGATGTTTCTGTGCTTTGCTCTAATGAAATCTTTTAAGACTATTGTATAAACAGTCTATATCTTAGAATTGATTCTGAGTTCCTTTAGCAATGTAGACATTTCTGGTTTCTTTGAATAATCAGTTGTGTTATGTGATGTTTTTCTGGAAATTATCTTAGGCAAGGAAGTTTTGCTGAGAACAAACAAGTGGTGTTTTTCTGGAAGCTGCCTGAGAAAAGGGCCTGTTATGTTTTGCTAGAAAAGATGCTTGAGCTGACACCTGATGTTTGGGAAGAGTATAAAGAGAACCTAATAGACAGCGGTTTGGAGCCCTGCATTAGTTTGACTTGCTACTCCTTGTTTGTCTTTGTTGGGCTTTGCTAATGCTCGACTTTGCTGCTGATACTATGACATCTGTTCAACTTGCCTTCTTTTCTGACTTAGTAAAGAGAAACACACCAAAGAACTTCTCTGGTCGACTCAAGCTAATTGGCAGAGCCTTTTGGTTTCTTCTGGATCGAACTGCCATAACTGATCCATGAATGGTATTTGCAAGTAGATTGAGCATCCACTGAAGTTTTGTGAACTGAATTGCTGATATCCTGACAACAAAGATTAGAAGCACCCTAAAGAACTATTTCTAAACAGGTCCACATCCACCTTTGTCCTATTAACCTTTCCTTTCCACTACCTTCAGTGAGTGGTGGATTAACAGGGAGATTAAAACATTAAGAACCCTTATTAAAGTAGGTTTTTAAATATAATCTATACCAACAATTTGGTAATGTTAAAAATCTCCTTAAAACCTGTAACAAAATTCAGCTTAAAACATAACAAAAAGCTTACAGTTAAATATCTAGACATAGCTAAATATGTGTTTCAACTCTTGTCTCGAGTATACAGTATATGAAACCTTTACTCAACTCTTGTTTCAAAAATAGATCTACTAGGTAAACATGTTTTGAAAAGCAATCATATAGCTTGCTTCCATCTTGACTGATGACCTCAAAACCTCAGTTTTCGCATCCAGTGTTACAAGGGTTGAAAAAAACCCAGGTGGTGTTTGTACATATCTTTATTTCCAGCACTTGGGAGAGAAAGACAGACAAACCTCTGTGAACTTGACTCCATCCAATCTAGTATTGAGAACTGGTTCCAGGATGACCAAAGCTACACAAAGAAACCCTCTCTCTTGGGGGGTAAGAAGGATTATATGCCATGCAACTTTGTCATCTTAAGGTGACCTTATGACAAATACTAATGGGAGCAAATATGGAGACAAAGTGTGGAGCAGAGACTGAAGGAAAGTCCATCCAGAGACTGTCTCACCTGGAGATGCATCCCATATACAGTCACCAAATACAGACACTATTGTGGATGCCAAGAAGTGCTTGCTGACAGGAGCCTGATATAACTGTCTCCTGAGACAAATACAGAGGCAGATTCTTGCAGCCAACCATTAGACTGAGTCCCCAATGGAGGAGTTTTAAAAAGGACTGAAGGAGCTGAAGGGGATTGCAACCCCATAGGAAGAACAACAATATCAATCAACCCCTCCAGAGCTCCAGGGACTAAACCACAAACCAAGGAGGACACATGGAGGGACCCGTTGCTCCAGCCACATGTGTAGCAGAGGATGGCCTTGTCTGGCATTAGTGGGAGAAGAGGCTCTTGGTCCTGTGAAGGCTCAATGCCCCAGTGTAGGGGAATGAGAGGGCAGGGAGGCAGGAGTGAGTGGGTGGGTGGGTGTAAGAACCCCCTCATAGAAGTAAGGGGAGGGAGGATGGGATAGGGGGTTTCTGGGAAGGGGGAAACAGGGAAGGGGGATAACATATGAAATGTAAATATAGAAAATATTCAATAAAACAAAAAAAAAGAAAAGAATAAAGAAAGGAATGGTGATCTTGTGGCATAAAGCAGTAATTATAAATCTTCTCAGGACTACGAAGCCTTAAGTTTATCATTGTATCTCTTCAGACTAAGGAAGCAATGGCAAGTCTCAAATATTTGAGATTGGTATGGACCTTTGTATGATGATACAAATTAAAGTTTTTTGGTACATGATACTATATATGTGATTTAAGTTTGATTTACAATATATTCTATATGCTAACAAAATTTTAAGATTATAAAGGTTCACTCAGATTAACATAAACTTATTTAAGATATACATCTAACTACTTATATCTTTGCTAACTATTCAACACCAAGTTGGTAGAAAATTTAGATTACTAAAAACATATGTTTGACAAATAATGTATTCTTGATAGTCAATATTTATAAATTCCTATGATATACTCAGGTTCACAGTGATATTCAACTAGCTTGCTTGTTTTTGCTAATTTTAATCTAAATCTAAATGGATAAATTAAGCCATAAATAAACTGCAATATTACATATTGGTGAACTATAAAAGAATCAGTAAAGTTGACATTTTCTATGAACTATATCTGTGATTAAAAGGTTTATTTTGTTAGAAGAGCTTCAATTCAAAAATTGCTATTTTCTTATGATAGGCTAAACCTATCAGTGATAAGACTTTAAGAGTCTTAGTCTTCTTAAAAATACTAACTTGGAAAGTGTTAAGGGTAATAAAGACATCCAAGTTAATCATCAGTACCTTATAAATGATCAGCTCCTTTAGTATGTTCAAAACCAAACGTGTAGTCATGTTAAATATTACATGTAATTAATTGCAGGAAATAATCCTTATTTAGCCTCTGGTATATATTTTCAATGTTAAGACAAAACAAATAACTAAATCAAGTATACTTAATAGATAAATGGTCCTCAAAATATTCAGAGATCTGATGAATATGGCATTTAAGATATTTAATAAAATATCTTTTTCGTAATAAAGAGATATGTTAGATCCTGGAAGTTCCCCTAATATCTGAGACATCTGACTGAAACTTATTCGATTTTATAACTAGGCCTAAGTTTCAGATTCACAAAGAAACAGGCAAGGATTCTCAGACAATAGGACACTGATCAAAGGCTCTTGACATCTATCTGAGAGATACAGTCAACTCAAAGACTGAGACAGCTCCTGGAATTTCTCTAAGGCCTGACCAAAACTGGTAAAACTAATATAAAATGCGATCAGAAATGTACTAATGTAACTGCTGCTTACCTAGCCAATCATATTTAAAATGGCCTAACCATTCCTGAGGTTCCTTTAACTGTCCTTAAAAAGAACCTGCAAGCTTCCCTGGTCTTTGGCATTATGTATGAATAGTTGACCATCACATGTGGGTTGTTTCTGCATAAGAATAAAAACTCTTGGCTTTTGTATACTATTTGAGTCTGGGATCTTCCTCTTTGTCTCCTTGACCCTTAGAATGTCCTTCAAAGAAGATGATGTTCACAGAACATCACCTGGAGGTGGAGCTTCCCTTAAATGTGGTCCTTCACCTCACCTGCAACCAGGAATGTCCAAACTGTGGATAAGCAGGGCACTGGAGAGTGGATTGCTCTGCTTTGCCCATACCAAGTAGGCTAGTCCACTCAAGTCCACTCCACAAAATGTCTGTTGGGTCTTCTGGGCCTGGTGGCTGGAGATTGATGTCGTACTGGGGACTCCTGCCCCCAATGACCAACCAAGGAAGAACCTATGGTGATTGTCTGGGTAGGCAGTAAGTCTTGTTATCTTTAATAGACTGAGGAGCTGCTTGGTCTGTACTTCCTGCTAACTCCAGTGAAATTTATCCTTCTCATATTTCTGATGGAGTTAAGGACTCGACTAGTGAGAGCTGCGTGTCAGTGTAACAGCAGCAAACAAAGGCTTCAGCTGACTTCTCAGTTCTCCTCATACTTAACTGGTCACTGTGGGACTGTGAAAGGCACAGGATTAAAACCAGGTGACCCAGTAGGGGGTAAAAACCCTACAAGGGACAGAAGGCATTTGGCCATGCTCCTGGAAACCAGGCTTCTGACACTAGACCGCAGCTTTCCAGAGGTGACTACCAGTCACATAGTCTGAAGCACCTCCACAGGTAGAGTCATGGTCACGTGGCCTCAAGACATCCCAATGTTAATGAGGCACCTACAGGCTTAGCTACTCCCCTTCCCAGCCACTATTTCAACCTCAACCCTCCCTGAGGTCGAGGTCATGCCACTCTCCACCATGACTGTCTCTCTTCATCAGGATCCACTGTGGGGAACAATGGAACAGACCTTCATCTAAATAGTCACATCTAGTCTCCTGCAGAAGGCTTCCCAGCGCTCTCAGCCACAGCTGCCAACTAAACCAAACCAAGTGAACTAGCCAGCTGCTTCAGGATCCAGCGGGTCTCTTCCCTGCTTCTCCCCCTCCGCCTGGGCTTGATTTGGCCTATGGCCCCCACTCTGTTCTAATCTCTTCCAGTGGCGCCTGGGATGTCCAAGAGGGTGGGAACAAGAAGGAGCTCCATGCAGTCCCTGGGACCCCAGGCCGTCCTACCCCACCCCCAGGTGGTGTTCCTGCAGCTTCTCACAGCCAGACAGCAGCCCCGTGGTGCTGTGTTGTGTGTGCAGTCAAACTGCCGGAGTCCTGCTCTCCGAGGGGACCGAGCCAGGGGCGGACCAGTTAATCCAACAGGTCACAAGCTTTACTTCCCCAAGATTCCACCTGAGAAAGGCAGTTTATCTTGCTACTAGACTCTAAAAATGTGATAAACTCACTAAAGATGTTTCAAAGTCACATTTTAGCATTCCTTTATTTAAAGAAATGCTGCTGTCAGTAATCAGCTACCTGTGACTCATGGTAAATAACTGCATTAAAAAGCAAGCGATTTATGGTATGTGAAAAATACTTCAGATTTCTTTCACTCACTATTCTATTGTTCTAAGACTTCAAAAGTTCAGAATTATAATGTAAATCAATAAATTTCTGATAACCTATTAATCTATCTCTGATAAAGTAACGCTAATATTATAGACACAAGCTCAAGATTTTAAGTTTCCTTTGTTTTCTAGGTACAGTAGTAAAAGTTGCTTATCATTTACTAAAATATCTCTATTCAATCTGTAAATAGCCCTATTAAAAATGTGTTAAGTCTTTTAACCCAAAAACCAGTTTAGGGTCCCCAAGCTTTTACTATGATTCAAAGGAACGAGTATACTGCTCTTTCTACAGTATGAATTTAAGTCCAGATAACAAAAACAACCTGCTAACATTAATCTAAATCTTATGTTTTATTATAAACTTAAAAAAAATCTTGTGAGCTTTAAAGAATCCACTTGGACTCTGCTCTCACGAGTCAAATGTACTCCACATAAGAACCAACAATCAATAACTGACTTCCTCACCTGCCTGTTTCTGAGCGTGGGTTCTCTTCCCTTTTCTTTGTCTTTGGTTTTCCCCTACCCCTAACGACCAGAACTATGAGTCTAAACGTTTCATATGTCCATCTAAGAAAAAAAAGTTTGCCTAAACTCTTTAGCTTTACTTTCTGTTCTTAATATTTATCTATTTCAGCAGATTTCCAATCAATTGAAGAGTGCAAATTGCACAAAATGTACTCTTCAATGTGTCTCTAGCCTCAGCTGATCCTGCAGAGCCTGGATAGTGAGTGAAAACAGCCTGCTTGCCCGGGACTTGGCCAACCTTCCGGTTTTTTGGGTCTCCAACAACCATGGCCCGTTATCACCACAAAGAAATCAAAGAAGATTTTGTTGCCTTTCATCATTTATTCTCAAGAAAAGAGATATGCTTTGCATACTCAGTCTCCTACCCTAAATTTCTCCAGTCCAGGTCTGGACTGCTCTTCTGACAGATATTGGTTACACACTGATTTGGGACCTTTGGCTTCCTGGCTGACTCTTTCCTTGTCCCCTCCTCTTCTCCCTAAATGATCAAGTTCAGCCTGGTCATGACCACTGTGGACTCTCCTAGATGTACCTGGCTCTAACTATGCTCACCCAGATATCCATAATCCACTTTCTCTTCTACTGTACCTAGTGCAGGAAGGGCCCTTTCATTCCTTTTATATTTCTTTTTTCATTCATCACCCTGTCACTCGTGGACTCTCCCACTTGAACAATAAGTTTAAAGAAGCTTTTGTCTTGCTGAGTTGCTTTGGTCACAGATTTAATCACGGTTACAAGATAAGTAACTAATATAAATATCTATCATAAAACAGGGGAGACAGATTTTTTTCTTCAATATAGTTATCTAAATATTGGTGATTAAAATATATATTAAATAAATGTATATGTAACTTTCAAATGGTAGAATTGGAAGAGAAATTCCTAAAATTTTAAAATTTCATCCAGGTATAACACCAGTATTTATTACCTAGAACAAATTTCATTCCTGTATTATTAACTCCATGATGATTCTTGAATCCTCTGACTTTCATTTTCATTTTAGTTTGTATTGGAGGCACACACGTGTGGACTTAAACACACACCCACACACACGCACACTTTCATGTGTACACACCCACATTCATCTATTTGTCTATCAATTATCTCTTCACAAGTTTATTTACAATGAGGGCAGGCAAGAGAGGGAACACTTAGGTAACAGCTAATCTGCACTATCAACCTTTCTGAATTTGGAAACGTTTAGGCAACGTACATCTGAGAATGTGTTCTAGAACTTCCTAGACAGCTATAATTGAGGGGGGGAAGCCCTGTCCTGAATGAGGCTGACACATTGAGCTGGAGTCCAAGAGTGAAAAAGACCAAATAAAAGCATCCATCTCTCTCTGCTGCTGAATGCTGATACAATGTGACCATGTGGCGGATACTTAGCACCATGTTTTCCCAGTCATGGCGGAAACTAGTCCCAAAATATTTTATCCTAGCAACAAGAAAATACCTGATGTAGCTTTGCAATCATGTTTAAGACTTTACAGAGTGGCAAGGGATAGCTCAGAGGTACACATATTCCTATCTTCACACATAATTCCACTGAGGAGCATAAAATTTGAACTTTACACACTATGGACTGCTATTTCATCTCCTCTCTCTCTCTCTGTCTCTCTGTCTCTCTCTGTCTCTCTGTCTCTCTGTCTCTCTCTGTCTCTCTGTCTCTCTGTCTCTCTGTCTCTCTCTCCTCTCCTCTCCTCTCCTCTCCTCTCCTCTCCTCTCCTCTCCTCTCCTCTCCTCTCCTCTCCTCTCCTCTCCTCTCCACTCTTCTCTCTTTTCAGAGGAGAAAAACATCTATTTTACAGGCTACAGCCTACTTTTAAGGTAGTAAGTAAGCTCAGAATATCAAGAAGGAACTTGAAACAGAAACAACAGGAACAGTGACTGCAGGAATAGTGACTTGGTCCTTTTCTTGAAGGATCATGTTCTTAACATTATTTTATTTACAGGTTTTTTATTTCTTCTCAGAGCAGAAGTGCTTTTGTGCCAAATTTCTCGATTTTCCATCATAGACTCTTGCAATGCAACACTGGTAATATTGTTATAAATATTAATAAATATATCTTTAATTTATGGGAACTAAATCTTAGAAATAATCATCTTAATAGGGAAAAAATGTTCTCTTCAGCCTCAAGGCTGTTGCAAAATAAGGATATTGACAGGAACAGATGTTAGCATTTTGTTCTCAATCCCTTCCTAAGTCAATTCAAATGTTCCTGACTCCCTGAAATTCCAAAAATAATTAGTGAAAAAAAAAAAAAAAAAAAAAAACCCAAGTACTTGGAAAGACACCCAAGTTTGATAAAATCATGATTCTTTTTTCCTCTTCAAATAAATGTGACTCAGACTGTATCTGAACAACAACTGGCAATCAGCAGCACATTCTTCATTTCCATAACTTAACATGACGTCAACTCTTTCTCTGACCAAATTTTAAAAATAGTAATCAAAACTGGCAGACATTCTTCTTAGTCACTTCACAGGTTTTAATGTAGAAAGTCAAATTAAAGTATAAGTCAGGTCTCATATTTTCCGTTCACTTCTCTTAAAAAGAGAGCTGACACAATTTTGTCTTTCAGTTAAAAATCTAGACGTATTAGGTCAAGTTTTGTTTTGACTTAAACAGATGCACCAGGAAATACAGTGAGTGGCCTCAGAATGGTGCGCGGATAGACGTTGGGTTTCCCATGGTTGAGGAGGATGGAGGGAAAGATGTGAAAATGATGAAGAGTGAGTATGGATGCTTAATGATCTCAAAACAATAAAAATAAATAAATCTAAAATGAAATTTAATTCCTTTCCCAATAGACAGGGTTTTATGTATTTTGTTAAGTCGTATTATAAAATTATACTATAAGATGGTATATGTTAAGATATTTATAGTCACCGTGGGAGGATGTAATTGCATAAACTGCATTTTAAGTAATATTGACAATATCAAAGTCTTGTGTCAAGTGATCATAAAACAAGAAAGATTTTCCCAATAAAACCGATTATTTTCTAAGTCAGAATAAATCTTGAAAACCTTACGATCATTATTTTAGAAATTTTATAAGTTTGCATGATTCTTCATCATTTTCATAGTTTCTTTTCTTTTTTTTTTCTTTTTTTTTTCTTTTTGATACTTTATTTACATTTCCGATGATTCCCCTTTTCTTTGGAAACCCCGTGTCCCCTCCCCCTCCC